>HG992197.1:5825074-7040577 GCA_905220545.2 Melitaea athalia | reverse complement strand
AAAGTGACTTTAATACTGTTGGTTTACCCCAACAAAGAGAAGAAATAATATATAAATAAAAACGTTAACCTTTATACATATTTAATGTAATTTATTTTGTTTGTAAATGATAAAATCAAAAAGCGTAAACCGATGTTACTATGTATAATTGTATAGGTTACTATAAAAAAAAACGAGTCTGCTTTAGACCACACGATTGAAGTAAAACTTCTGCTCAATAGACCTGCCCTGTGTCTTAGATATACGAAACGTAACTGGCTATGAGAGAAAGAGAGAAAGAAAATGTGTGCTCGCACCTTTCTCTTGCTCTGTTAGCCTCGCCCGATCACACTTTTCGTAACGCTTTCGTCACGCATTCACCAGCTTACTTCCCAAGTCAAGCGTGCGTAAAGAAGTTTTACTTCAAAAATTACATTACTTAGGCCGCGGGCACGAAACTTGCGACGGCCGAGCGACGGCGACAGTGGGGCGACGCACAGTGGGCGGAAACGATCAAAACTACGCGCGAGGCAGTAAATCTCCAAATGATTACTGTCGTCCAATGAATGTCGCCGTCGCTCGGCCGTCGCAAGTTTCGTGCCCGCGGCCATACAACCAAAACAGACAAGATACTGAGTTTAATTTAAACTGTGAAGAAGTAGCAAGTATTCAAAAATACATCAAATTTTATTAAACTCTATAATTAAATAAATCTTGCTTTAATTTTCGGTTTATTCATATAAAAATATCAATTCAAAAGAAGAAAAGTCAAACTACCTTTCCAAGAGTAAGACATTGTACTTCAGCCCTATTCCTAGAACTACGCTCTTCTTTCAAGGTGTCCCTCAGCGCTGTCACGACGCGCTCGGCAGCAGCGTGACGTTGCTCCAATTGTGACATACATAGCTTTATTTCATCGCATTCGTTACGAACGAGTGTTATTGATTGTGACAATTCTTCTTTTTCTTCTCTGTAAATAAAGAAGAGAATAGTAGATAGAGAATAGGAGATATAGCAGAGTAGTTTTCTTAGACAGCAAACGATAAAGACCTTATCCCTACTATTTGCGAATCCTCGAAATCCCGAAGCGAATTTGAGTACATTCCACTTTTTTGTTGAGTTGATTAAAAACAAAGATTTTTTTATCTTTAAATTAAATCAAAATGGGTAAATTCCGTTCTAGATTGAAAATTTATATTTCAGTTATTAGAATCTATAGATAAAACCGAAATCACATGTACCAGGTTATCAGATCTTTAGATAACAAACAACACATACAATATGTTAATTAAAAGTAAAAATATGTTAAGAAAGCTTTTGTAATAAATTGATTCATTATTATCTCTCCTGAGGGAAAAACTGAAATCATGTCATTAGTATTTATTTCAAATCATATTTTGTAGCAGATTATCAGATAAAATAAAAAATAAACCATCAATTCGTATTCAAGAGAACAAAAATAATTAAGTCTAGCTTACGTATATCATACTGTGTTATTCTATTTCTTTTTTTTTTTGTCATTTTCTTCTTAATTATTTTGAGTTTTTTCATAAAACCTATTTGTTTATTATTAATATTTTATAATGAAAATTGTAATTGATATTATTTGTGACAATTTATTTATTTTCTATAAACAGACATAAATAGTACATAAAAATTTTCTTACGTGATTACAATAAATACTCACTTTAATGTTTCTATTTGCTCCATTAACATTTTTGCGTCTTCAGTGAGGTTCGCTCCTTCTCGTAGAGATTTTATTTCATTATCTTTGGCGAAGAGCATGTTTTTAACTCTTAATTTATAAGCTTCCCAATCTTTCTCTAAGCGATGACACTCTGTCTTTGATTTTTCGATGCTACTTTGTTGTTCAAGTATAGTTGTTTGTGCGTGACGTAAATCAGTTTCTAATTTATTTAGAGCTGTTTCCTTATGACTAATTTCTTCTGTTAACACTTTTATTCTAAAATAAATATATACATAAAAATAAATAGGTAAATATACTTTGTGTTTAATATAAAAAATTAAAATTCTACAAATAATTGGTATAAAAGGGTGTATTTCCAAAATTGGTGGGGAAAGGAGCAGATTAATAGTTGTTCTTTATATGGCATATAATATGAACTATGTATAAATTTATGACAATTATTACAATTTACCTCTAAATAGTGCTAAGATTTTCTAAAAATGCCTGTGCCTAAGTAATACTTAATTAAGCATAAAGCTAAATTATAAGTTGATTAATAATTTTCTTAAATAATTTTACATAACAAGATACAATACACAATTACTTTAGTAAAGGTAACTTTTAAAAAACACTTACTTATCTTCAAATTCACCATTTTTATACTCCAACAAGTGGATACTTGTTTCCAAATCTTGATTCTGTTCTTTATATTTACTTTGAACGTTTTTGAATTCATTTTCCTGTGACTTAATGTTCTCAATTTGTGCAACCAATGAATTTTTTTCATCTTGTAGTGTGTGATTTAATTTTTCACTATTTTCGAATTTATTCTGTGTGCTTTTGAGTTCTGATAACCAATATTTAAACACATTGACATAACAATAAAGTTAAAAATAATTGACATATAAAACTTATACATTATAAATAAAAACAATTGAATCCATACCATCTTCTGTTATACGCAATCTGTCAAGCAGTTCGGAAATTTCTCTGTTCATAACATTTAGTTCATTTTTCAACATTGCATTCTCAACTTCCAAGTTTTGCATATTATATGCTAATTTTTCACTGTCTATTATTTCTAAGTCTGAAGGTAAACTGAATCCTGAAAAGATACAACAGAAATTAAAAATAGTTAGGTATAAAAATTTGTTTCTGCATAGCTTAAGTCAGCTTACTTCTATGACGAAGTCCAAAATGATCAATTCCTTTACTGTCATTAAAATCACCAACTAATGTCTTAGGGCTGTTATTGAGATTATATTGGGCCGTTTTCCGTGTTGGAGACTTTTTTCTGACATTTTCCTGTATGGTTCTAACACTCTCTTGATTTTGTTTAATCAAAGACCGTGGTTGATGGGGTTTTGTTGGTGAAGATTTTACTGTTGGTGCATAATTTGACCTTGGTTCGGGAGTAAATATATTCTTTTTCGTATTCTTTGGAATGTTCTTTTTCTTCTGGCCCCATGAACTCTCGTTGTTATAGATGATGTCATGTTTTCTTTCTTTCACACCATTACTTTGGCGCAGGACCACACCTGTCTGTTCATCGAGGTTGTTGAGCAGGCTTTCCGCCTTGCCAGCAAGATCCGCGAACCACGACATTTATAACAATATTATTTATGTTGTTAGAACTGTTAGAAGTTTAACATTTAGATTTTTTCTTATAAACTGTTCTTCTAT
Source organism: Melitaea athalia (assembly GCA_905220545.2). Lineage (NCBI taxonomy): Eukaryota > Metazoa > Arthropoda > Insecta > Lepidoptera > Nymphalidae > Melitaea > Melitaea athalia. The sequence continues at coordinate 7,037,228 of HG992197.1, read as the reverse complement.
CATTTCACTTTCTTGATATTAAAATGCACACATATACGCATACATCACGTTTAATTTGGTAAATATTAATATATTAGGGGTTTGTTTTAGCAATCATGGAAATTGAGAAATTTAATCCTGAAATTAGAAACTTAAGTGACACAAAACAACACCAAAACAATTTCAACTTTTGAGACAAGTTGACAGTGACAATGACACGTAAACAAAGTAAAAACATCTGATTTCGTCCATTGAGGTTTGAGGTGAGAAATGATTTCGTCATACGTGACTTGGACGTAAGATACTAAAATTAAAATAACTATGTATGTATTTAATAAAAAATAAAAACGAACCGGTATAAAATTTAGAATAAGTCTATGGATATAATAAATAATGTTATTTAATTTTAATCTGCTTTAAAATCAGATTAAAAATCTAAAATTTCCTTTATAAATAAATAAAAAATTGCCATTTTATAATGGATTTATAGGTATCCAAGTATGTTTGGTTCAATCATGTTTACAAAAAAGAATAATAAACAATAATTAATACATTAAAAAAAAGTGCACGTAAGAAGTTATACTTCAAGCTAGAAAATTAAAATACTTCCAAAAAAACCTACCACTTAATAATTAGACAATAAGTCCACAACGCCATCTCTTAGAAATGATAAAGACTACTTTCTTGTCTGCAAAACTAGCGGCATCTATTCATGCATGCTTGAACTACTTTGTATCCACACGCGCATTGTAAAAATTTACTCTCATCATTTCTCTAACGCGCCAAAAGAAGTATAACTTCAATAAATAAATCTTTATTTAAAGTAACAAATGACCTAGAGAAACAATTTTTCTTACAATTCATAAAAACAAATACAACAAAAAAAATGCCACCACAATTTTACAATTACAATATTAATAATAAATGATACTAATATAAATAAAATAACCAACAATAATATTATCATTATATTAAAACTAAAACAACTATATAGAATTACAAAATGTCAATTATTCGTATAAAAGCTGTCGCTCCGGCATTTGGACAGCAAGGTGTTTATCGCAGCAATACGGGGTTGAAGTGGTCATAACGTTCCACGATCATCTTCAGCACACTTTTTTAACCTCCTTACTCTACGCACAAAAGATGCACATCGTTCACGCATGGTGGTGTGGAAGCAGTAGGTACTTGCATCTGCAAACATGCCTGAGGCACTGCACTATCGGCACAGTTCCAACAATATCCTGAACGCATTATTGTAGAGAACGCGGAGGTCATTATATCTTTTCTTTGTATAGTCAGCTCACGTATACAATGAAGTGCAGTATGTTCTAAAAATTGTTATCTCCACTTGGTCTGAGCAACGAGAAAACCTTCCAACCACAATGTCCACGCTCCATGATAGTGCTCTTCGATCCTCCGTATCATCCCTGAGGCGAGTGGTAATTATATGCCCTAAATACTTGACGCCGCGTTGGCGCAACGGTCACAGCAACGCTGCTTAGTGCCTGTTGCATTGGCGGTTACGGTTTCGATCCCCGACGTTTGCCGTGGTCTGGGTGTTTGTGCAGTCCTTGTGGGTCTCCCCACCGTTCCTCGGGGGGCACGTTAAGCCGTCGGTCCCGGTTGTTATCATTTACACCTGATAGCGATCGTTACTCATAGTAGGGAATATATCCGCCAACCCGCATTGGAACAGCGTGGTGAAGCTGTTGCAAGCTTAATCAAGTTCTGATCCTTCTCCTACATGGGGAAAGAGGCCTTTGCCCAGTAGTTAGGTATTACAGGCAGAAGCGAAATACTTGAATTGTTCCACCATACCTGCAGCTTTTTTATTTCACTAATTGACGCACTCGGCAGCACCATGTCGTCCTCATAACTTAGATTATTGACGCATACGCTGTCAACATGACAACCGACATGTCGTCTGCTGAGTGCGACGATTAGATCATCAATGTAGAGGTTGAAATGTGTTGGAGATGTTAACCCCCCTGCCTTACTCCACATTCGAGCCGATACGGATCGAACATTGCCCCTGCCCATCGAACGCTACTATTGGTCTGGTTCGCGTACGAATATTAAATCATATTTATGATTCCCTGTGAAAACCCCACACGCTCGAGTTTCTTCCATAGTAAATCATAATTATACCACGAGGTCAAGAGATTTAAGAGATTTAAATTTTCTTCTACTTTCAGCCATACTCGTGATAAATAAGACCAGATTTAGGTTTACAATATAGCACCCATTTCGTGAAATTAGTCCTGGCCACCCGGTGCGCGCCTCTGACATGCTTGTTCCATCCCACCACGCATGAGCCACCACCTTCCCGTCTCTTACTCCCACAACTCACCAACGCTGCGTCTCTCAAAGCAGACACAATGTCCGAGTAAAAGGGGGCGTTCAAGTATTACGTAACGCTAATTGGGGGGAGGGGGGGTCTTGTTAAACCTTACTATGCGTTACAGGGGAGGGAGGGGGGGTTCGAACAACGCGTTACGTAACATTGTTTTTTGTTTGATTAAAAAAACTAGGGTATTAAAATCTACTGTTTTATCTATTTATTACTACCACAAACGCGATTAAAACAATAACAAAAGTAATTTAGCGACTTTCCGGTTAGTTTGGGCAACAAAGTTGTGAAAATTTGGGTAAAAATGTGGTAAAAATGGTAAGTTGGGTGTTACGTAACGTTTATGGGGGTAGGGGGGGTACAGGAAAACGTTACGGTGCGTTACATGGGGGGAGGGGGATCAAAAATCTTGAAAATTTGCGTTACGTAATACTTGAACGCCCCCAAACGCGTCCAGAACACGCCTATAATCATTGCTTTTACAGAAACTGTTACAATTTAAACAATCCGAAGTAATTAATGTCAATCATTTTTAATCGATTGTTGCACTATTTTGTATAAATATCCACTTGCTTCCTATCTCGAACACCCCATACAGTAGATATATTTATAGGCCAGTCAAATCGTACACAAAAAAGGGCTAAAATCGCAAATGGTCTGCTAGTTCTGCTTTTTTGATATATTGTTAGGATCAGTACCAGTAGTGTAAATCCAGTTTTGCAACTTCGAAAGACCTGTGCTAACTTTGGGGCGCTCGAAAAACCACGACATTTTCGCACTTGTTTCGGTTTTTTCACTATATCTTCTAAAGAATGCATTTTAGAGAATACATGTAGGATACATTTTTAAAGTAGTTTATATTAGCTACAATTTGATCTTAAAACCAGCTCTGTAGGTCAAATAGAAGCCGAGATACAGCTCTTCAAAAGTTGATCGTTTTTTCCAAAAAAGTGAAGTTTACAGTTTTTACCAACTTTCGACCCAAATTTGGGTGGGAAATATAGGGCCTATAGACGCCGTTTTGTGCTTAAATTAAAGGTAATGAAATTTACTACAACCTCTTTTGATTCGACGTTCGTCGTAGGATGAGTATTTCCCACCAAAATTTGGGTCCAAAGTTGGTCAAAACTGTAAACTTCACTTTTTGGAAAAAACTATTAACATTTGAAGAGCTGTATCTCGGCTTGTATTTGACGTACAGAGCTGATTTTGGGCTCAAATTGTAGTTAATTTAAACTACTTTAAAAATGTATTCCACATGTATTCTCTAAAAATGCATACTTTGGAAGATATAGTGAAAAAACCGAAACAAGTGCCAAAATTTCGTGGTTTTTCGAGCGCCCCAAAGTTAGCACAGGTCTTTCGAAGTTGCAAAACTGGATTTACACTACTGGCACTGATCCTAACAACATATGAAAAAAGCAGAACTAGCAGACCATTTGCGATTTTAATGTACAATTTGACTGGCCTATTATTTACATGGTCAATGTCAAGTGAAACTGTAGGGGTGGGTAATGTTAAGTTACACTTATTTATAACAAGTGGATAGTGATCCAGACCATCGAGTGTCGTATGTAATATCTACAATTATCACAGATTGCTTAGCCGAGTAAGTTGTTAAACAATTATCTAACTAACCGGTCCGTACACGCAGTGGCGGATTTAGAAATATGCCGCCAGTAGGCTAGTAAATTTTTGCCGCCCCTAATAGTGACCTCTGACATTCGATATCCTATATCCTAATACAGTCGAGATACGTAGGTAGGTATGTTTATAAATATATGTCGATAAATTAAAAAAAATACAACAAACAAACATGTATTATTATAAATTATAATATATTTAATATACTTATTTATAACAGCAAGACGCTCGGACGTGTCGGACTATCCTAGAAATTGTAGACAGTTTTAGAACTGCTGGCCTGAAGTTAAACTATTGTGAAAAGACGCACGCCGATAACAAAATAAATATTTTATGGTATAAATGGCATGGGCAAATAAGAGCCCGTGGATGTCCTTAGTAAATAAATTAAAAAAATCCTAGTACAGTCAGTCGCGGATCAAGGTTCCAAAAAGGTTTTGGTCACAGCCACCCGAAAAACAGCCAAGTTGCGATTATTTCGGCTGACCTTGTGTTCATGGCCCTCTCCAATCGTTTTCTGGATCTACATTTATAACGTTTCAAAAGTAAAATTGCCGCCCCATAGAATTTGCCGGCCTAGGCTCCAGCCTACTTAGCCTTGTGGTAAATCCGCCACTGCGTGCACGTCCTTATAAGTGAACGCATTCGAACTCAATTCCAGAAGAATTTCTATACTATAATTCTGTATTCCTATTTCAGCATATCAATTATATCTTACTGCAAATAATCGTATTTAACTAGCGCACTTCGCATGTATTTTTCTTCCTACCTGAATAATCAATTTAGTCAGACGTAGTGTAATCTTTTGAAATGATTACGAAAAAATAATAAATAACAAAATTATTATTTACGTCAGTAATTACGTAGTCTTACGTATCTCTAATACTCATGTTAATAAATAATATAATTTATTTTATATTTCGATATTATTTGATTGATTTAAATATCTACTAGGTATATTATAAAAATAAGTCGGGTTTTCCTTCCTGACGCTATAACTCCAAAACGCACGAACCGATTTCCACGGTTTTGCATTCGTAGGAAAGGTCTCGGGCTCCATGAGGTTTATAGCGAAGAAAATTCAGGAAAGGAAAGGGAAAAAAATCTTTTAATCACCAAACGAAATGTTACATAAAACGAAGCCATCTGGTGGCGAAACGGAGTTCGCCGGGTTTGCTAGTGTACACTATAAAAATAAAGTTGTATTGTTTAAAGAGGTTTCATTTAATGTTCGATAAAGGATGTGCAGTACGCACTTGCCTGTTCGTGATCTCAAAACTTTTCTGCTCTATCAATATATCAGCAAACAATACAAAAACTTCTCTGGGCTTTGTCGCCAACCATCGTTGATTTAACACGATTTTGAAGAGAAATACCAAACGTGACTCTCCATTGCTGTGTAGCTTGGAATTTATTTAAATGGCCCATAGAAGTTATCACTAGGTGTAGTAGTATACATATGACTTCGCTCTAATGTGGTGTTTGGTGCGTGTGCCATGTGGACGCCTAAATACCGGCGGGAGCGGGTTCGATTCCCGCTCAGGATAGATATTTGTATTTGAACAAATGTTTGTTTCCGATCTGGATGTCTGTCCTTGTGCCTCCACCGTACCTCGAAGAGAACGTTAAGCTGTCGGTTCCTGTTGCTATCATGGACATCTAATAGCGATCGTTAGTTGTAGGAGGGAATATATCCGCCAAGCTGCAGTGGGACAGGTTGATGTGCGTGGTCCCTCATGAGTTCACGGCAGAATTTTCAGCCCTCAGTTCCCGGCAGAACTGACTAAGTTTCAATCAAATATAAGGCTTCTCGTATTTCACAAACGCCAAGGACAATAGCCGATTATACTATACTTCGAGATCTGTTATAGAATCTGCCAGGGCAGGTAAGCTGGTTACATCAGTTCAACTTGTTCGGTAGGTACGCTGAAAATCATTTAATTTGCCCATCGGGTGATACTGGCAAACAGTGATTTTGATGTAATACCATCCTCGCCTTGATGTTCTTAAGCTGTCCCAGATTTTTTCTGTATTCTGTGGTTGCACCACCCGTGCCCGAAATGCCCCATCCTCAGTTATCGTTACGTCTTTATCTTAACTTTATGTTAATGCACCATATAAAGAATGAAAAGGTATTGCATTTTAATATTGAGTTAGGAATAATATAATATAATAATAATAATAATAATCATTTTATTTCAGACTGATGTCCATACTTTTTGTTAGTTACATTTTTTTTTAAAACTATGTTAGTTTCAGACAAGCAATTCAATATCAAAATTTAATCAAAATTACAATAAATGTCAAAATCAAAAATAGGATCAAAATTAAAATTAAAATCAGTCCCAAAATTCAGTACATATTACAATTAAAATCAAAATTAATACTAATACTAAAATTCAATTAAAAATACAACTAAAGTTAAAGTCTAAATCCTAGCAATATTGAACCCAATCTAAATAATATTAATAATAATAATTTATTTACTTCAGATTACAGAAAAGCTATCAAAATTTATTTTTTATTATATAAGTGCCTCACAGCTACGTGTGCACCATCCCAGCGTCTCCAAAGGGGACCGTCTAGCTTTACAGCCAATGTGCTGAGGAGGTTGTTGGAGCTGTTCATTAACCTGTGCATTGCGGAGGCTGTCCGCTTGCGTATGATCGCATAAAAATCATCAATACGAGCCTCCGCAAACATTGCTGACGCACTGCAGTGCCGAGGCTTCTTCAACAAAACCCTCAGCACATTGTTGTACTGTACACGCAGAACACTATAAGCTCGCTGAGTATAATTCTCCCATAGACTGCACGTGTAAAAAGACTGGCAAAAGGCTTTAAATAATATTACTTTTACCTGTAACGTACATCGTGCAAATCTACGGGCCAACATATTGCCTCTAACTGACAAAGCTCTGCGCTCGCGCTCGATATCGCTATCATCATCCAGGCGTTCATTCACAATATGGCCAAGGTATTTGAACTCAGACACTTGTTTCAGAGGAGTTCCACACAGATGTATGTTGGGATTAAAATTTAATGGTTTATTTTTTCCCCGAAAGATTAAAATTTCGCTCTTTTTAGCATTATATCTGAGTCCGTTCTCCTTAGCATATTCCTCACAGATATTTATTAATTTTCGAAGACCACTGACCGAGGGGCTCAACAGAACCATGTCATCCGCGTAACTAAAATTGTTCATTACAACACCATCTATTGAGCAACCAACACCTGCTCTGTTAAGCCTCTCTATCAGCTTGTTCATGTAGAGATTGAACAGCCTGGGTGACGTCAGCCCCCCCTGTCTCACTCCACACTCCAGTTTGTATGGATCACTAAGTGCATTACCCCACCTTACTACGTTACTTTGAACACCATACCAGTACTTCAATAGTGATATCAACTCGGGTCTTAAGTATGTCTCTGTTTCAAGCTTCTGCCATAAAATATTATAGGAATCGAGGTCAAGTGCTTTAGACAGATCCAAAAAACAAGCAAAAACATGGGTTTTTCTATCAGTGTAGTACCTTACAGCTTGCTTGAGACACAATATTGCGCTCTCAGTTGATAGTTCTGGCCTAAAGCCGAACTGCGCATCGTGTATATTAACTGATTTACTAAGTTGTGTATCAAGCAAGCCATCAAGAACCTTAGCTGTGATGGTAGCAAGAGATATTGGTCTGTAGTTGGTTCTGTCTGCCGCATCCCCCGTCCTATTTTTGATAATAGGCACGACTACTGTCATTGTCATTGCGTCCGGTAGGAAGCCATGGCCAATGCAAAGATTGTACAGCATACCTAGGACTCTGGGAAGGTGCACGCCAGCATGTCGGAGATGCTCGACACTAAGGCCATCATGTCCAGGTGACTTACCACGCTTCATGCTCATGATCGTATCTACTACTTCGCTAGTTGTGAAACGTAAGCACTCCATAGTATTTATGATGTCCCCACTGCCAGCTACGGTGCAATTGATCTCACAGGGATTCACTTTAAATTGAGTCCTAAACATATTTGCAATGTTACGGCAACCGCTAATGCCACCTACATCAGCAGGAAGACTCGATCTTGCATTCAGTCTGTTCGTTTGTTGCCAAAATTTTCTAAAATGCTTGTTGTTATATGACGTTGCTAGTATGTCCATTTTAATTTGTTCCTCATTGTCTTGGCACCATTTGAGTTTGATTTTAAAGGCCCTACGAGAATCCCTCATATCCTCATAGATGGCTCCATGAGTTGGCCTTCCCGCTCGTATCCAAGACTGAAAACAATACCGAGCCCTAGCATGAAGTGGCGCCACATGTTTATTCCACCCCGTGATGGATCGTTTATTTTTACACGGTGCAGATTTATAACAATAAATCGCTGCATCCCGTAATATACCTACGATATTATCGTACATATTTTTGATAGCTTTTCTATGTTCAGAATTATCACATAATTTATTACAGCAGTCTATCAGCTCATAAGGACAATTAAGTAACATTAGCTTATTATTACAATAATCCGTATATAAATGAATCTGCTCACTATCCCTTTTACCCCAGATTACTTTATTAGTAGCTAAAAATTCAGTCGGTTGTAGCCGGGAACGATCCAAGCTAAATTTACAGTAGATCTCCATGGGATAGTGATCAGACCAAGTCACATCATTCTTAATATTAACGCTATCAACATAATTCCTAGCCAAACGAGTTACAAGGCAATGATCTAACCAGCGTGTACAGCCATGACTGTCACTCATATAAGTGTAGACATTAGTACAACTTGACAATAATTCGTAATCAGCACATACCCATTTTTGATCTTCACAAAAGCCACACATTTCATTAAAAAATAATTCTCCAGGGTGCGCATTAAAGTCACCTAGAATAAAAGCCACTTCAATTCCGCTGTCCTCAATAATTGCGTTAATTTCACTCATACAGTCCGTGAAATCAGTAAGATTTTCAAAACAGTCCACTGGCATATACACAGAAAAGTACAGTATAGCTTGCTCACGAAACTGACACCTGATAGCACACAACCTCGCGTTATTACATTTAACTACGGACACTGATGTAAACACATTCTTACGCCATAACAGTGCGACACCTCCGTGAGGACGGCCGCGCAACATGCCACCGCCCGTATCCACCGCCGACGTACCCGTAGACTCGAACTCATCATGCACAGTGCTGAGGTATGCCAGTTCATATGGCATAAGCCAGGTCTCCTGTAGCGCTACCACATCCGCCGAACCGCACAAACCTCTCACGCTATTCACTGATCTCTTTAGAGATTTACAATTAAAACTCACCAACTTCAAACGGTGATTTTTTTGTCTATAATCCTGTTCCATAACTTAGGTTTTTTGCTCGCGATCAACCGTAGCCTTTTTACCGTGTCTAAATAAAATATATTTTCTAAAATATATACCTTCCGGCCACAGCTCAGTATTTGTGAATAGATGCAATTTACTGTTGGGTATATGAAACTTAAGAGACGTGTATTCCTTTGATGTTTTCGTATTTATTTTCTCTGGTTTTATAGTTATTTGAGTTTTTTCATATACATAATCCGCGACGTCTTTTTCGTTATTTTCCTTTGACACATTATAGATAAATAAGGGGATCATACTATCAGCTGCTTTTAATTTAGTCTCCGCATTCACACTGGCAGAACCTCTCATACCTTTAAAACGGGACGTCCTTCTACGCTTTACAACACGAACCCATTCACCTTCGTTGTCATTTTGCGCTCCGTTGATATTCTCAGACGTCCGCGCTTGCGCCTTTGAAATAACGCTTAGTGCATTCAAAGTGTTGCCGCAGTGGGCCTCCTGGCCGCGGTGGGCCTCCACGTGTGTCAACTGTTGCGCAGGAGCTGAGTCGAGTGCGACAGAGATAAGTTGACCACTATTTACCGCCACCGGACTTGCGTGTGACGGGGACGGGTGTTCAAAAACTCGTCTACCCTCTTTAATGTTCGGAGACAAATCACCTTCTAGGCCGGTCAATAGCCCCATCGGTCCGCTAGCGCAGTCATAGCTATCCGGCAGACAGAAACCGCCTCTATTTTTATTGACATAAGTTCCAGTCTGTTTTGGTTGCACGAACGATGTACTTTCTTTGTTCTTAAAATATTCATCTAGATCTCCTTTCTTGACGTAGTCATCCTGACTCTGAAGTAATGTATGTACCTGGTTTTGTAGTACAATGATATCCTTCAAAACACGCGTTGCATCAACATGATCGAATGTAACGGGTGGCAACTTGTGCAGACTTTTAGCAACAAATATAGGTATGTCGTCTGGTTCCGTACTACGCAATACCCCAATAATGTCTTCTATATTTTTCTGCTTTCTATCTTCACCTTTTCTCTTCACTAGACGAGATGATATTGAGCTGAACAGTAAGCATTTCGCCTTAAAAATCTCGTCTTCTTCAAACGATTGCCGACATAAAAGCGCCAAACTCACAGTATTCATGACGTCTATTTTATTTTGACAAAAGCAGAGCACCTCATTTATCACAATATTACAATTATTACATTTTACTGTATCCATTTTTAATAAGAGGACACCGACCTCCAGCCGACCGCACGCGCTGTCAGCTGACGACTGATATACCTACTTTCGATAGTTACAATATTGAATCCCGCGGATGAGAGATCAACAGACCCGAAACCCACTACTCACCTCCAGATCTGGTGGGCCTGCTTCCATATGCGTTCCTATAGTGGGGCAAGGTGGGGCCTTCGCCCCACCCTGACTTGAAACCAGTAATAGAATTTTTAAATTTATAATACAAACGTATAAACATTAAATATTAATTTACAAAAATGAAAATAAAATTAGCCTATTACATAGTTTCTTTCAATCTTACATTCTATATTATACTTAACTCGTTGACAAGCGTGCTCTCTTGACTTAATTTATTCACTTCAGCCTATCGCAGTCTACTGCTGGACATAGGCCTCCCTAAGTTCACGCCAAAAATGACGTGAACTCTGTGTTTTGCCCATAGTCACCACGCTGGGCAGGCGGGTTGGCAACCGGTGGGTTGGCTTTGTCGCACCGAAGATCCTGCTGCCTGTCTTCGGCCTGTGTATTTGGAAGCCAGCAATAGGATTAGTATCCCGCCATCGGTTGGCTTTAACAGTTCCAAAGTGGTAGTGGAGCTGTTTTATCCCTAGTCGCCTCTTACGGCATCCACGGGAAGAGAGGGGTTGGCTATATTCTTAACTGTCGTAACCACACAGCACCTAATTTAGTATATTTTTTTTTCTTGAGGAAGGAGAAATCTTCAAAATGATGCCCGGCTAGTGGGGAACATCTGGGTTATATGGAATTATTTTTAATTATAAACTATAAAGTAGTATCCCCTCCGTCTTTACGAACTTCAGATAACCCTATTGTAGTCGCTCATTTCATCCGCTAACTTAACAGTCTTTTCATCTACATCGAACTGCGACGTCCGTCCACGCGATATCATACAACACCAAATCCAATACAACACACAAATTCCAAGTAATAGACTTAATGTATGTAAAATACTAAACAATTTATTAATTACAGATTTTTTTCACTTGAAATATTTTTTGTGCTGTATATATATGACAGATTTTTAATGGAAACCTAATCAATTAATTATCTACTAGTTAAATCTTAAATACAAAACTATTTTATTTACTTAAATTAAAAAAATATATATAATTCATATAGGTAGTAGGTATATTGATATTTGAGATTATTATCAATAATGATAAAGATAAATAAGCAATTAAAATGATTCAGATTATCAGCAGTACCTTTTATTTATGTTGTGGTAAAGGTATTATAAACAGGATTCGTTTTTAAGATTAGTCAGTGTGTGTGAAATATGTGGCTAGTGACAATTTGCCTAGTCGCATTCGCGGCCCAACGGGTAAGAAAATTACTAATATGTAATTAAAGAGTTATATTTTTAGTATAAAAATTACCTTTTTTTTTTTTTTTTTTTTTTTGTTACGAGTACGGCAAACAAGCATACGGCTCACCTGATGGTAAGACCATAGCCTATAGACGCCTGCAACACCAGGAGCATCGCAAGCGCGTTGCCGACCCTATCCCCAATCCCCCCCAGGAGCTCTGGTCACCTTACTCACCAACAGGAACACAATACTGCTTGAAAACAGTATTATTTAGCTGTGGTCTTCTGTAAGGTCGAGGTACTACCCCAGTCGGGCTGCTCCATATTTTGAGCAGGAAATTTCCTGCTGTGCCCTACCTCAGTTTTGCAATTGAAATCTAAAGTTTTATTTCGTCTCCCAGTAAAAGATAGAAAGTATAGAAAAATAATTCTTTAAGAACAGGATGACAGAAAAATTAATCTGCCTGATCTGCGATACGTGCACAATAGCGAAGGACTCAAGGAAGTTCCTGTTAGTGTTATTATAGATATTAGCGGGTGTTAAAAAGTCTACGTGTCTATTTTGATGCTGTTCGGATAACTCTAACGAAAAATATTTTTAGAATTTACCTTAATTAATTTAATAACAATATTTTTGACGCGTGTTGGCGCGTTGGCGTAACGGTCACAACACTGGTTTGTGGCTGTTGCGCTGGCGGTTGCGGGTTCGACCCCCGCACATGACAAACATTTGTATTGGACAGATGTTTGCCATGGTCTGGGTGTTTGTGCAATCCTTGTGGATCCCCCACCGTGCCTCGAAGAGCACGTTAAGCCGTCGGTCTCGGTTGTTATCATGAACAACTGATAGCGATCGTTACTCATAGTAGGGAATATATCCGCCAACCCGCATTGTGCTGTGTGGCTACGGCACTAAAGAATGTAGTCACCCCCTCTCTTCCCGTGGGTGTCGTAAGAGGCGACTAAGGGATAACACAGTTCCACTACCACCTTGGTACTTAAAAAGCCGACGGATGGCGGGATAACCATCCATGCTGGCTTTGTAAATACACAGGCCGAAGACGGGCAGCAGCGTCTTCGGTGCGACAAAGCCAGCCCTGCGGTCACCAACCCGCCTGCCCAGCGTGGTGACTATGGGCAAAACACATGAGTTCGCGTCATAATGTCGGGCGCGAACTTGTAGAGGCCTATGTCCAACAGTGGACTGTGATAGGCTGTAGTGGCATTGGAGCAGCGTGGTGGATCTGATCCTTCTCCTACATGGGGAAAGAGGCCTATGCCCAGCAGTAGAATATAACAAGCTGAAGTGTAATGTACATTTCTATATATTACAGGCTTCAGCCCAGTATGAACCAGTATACGTAGAAAATGCCTACCCTGAAGGTAATGTATAATGATTATTTTCATAACAAACTAGAACACATCAATTTTTTTGCAACTTCAAAAAAGGAGGAGGTTCTCAATTCGACTGTATTTTTTAATGTAGATATGTTACCTCAGAACTTTTGACTGGATGGACCGATTTCAATGATTTTTTTAAATCGAAAGGTATTGAGATCTGACAAGTACTTTTTGAATTATCGCTAACAAAATGCGTACCTATTTGCTGGACTATTATTTCATCGATCGATATCTATATACTTATATAAAAATTTCGTGTCATGATGTATGTTCCCGATAAACTCCGAAAATGCTGAACCAATTTTTATTAAATTTTGTAAACATCTGTAATTTGGTCCAACTTGAGAGATAGGGTAGTTTTTATCTCAATAGGACCCGGTAGGTGGCCCTGCTATTGGTATGTAAGCAATCTAGCTGTTTTCCGGGCAGGAAAACGTCTGCCGGGTCCGCTAGTATAAAATATAATATAACGACGAACTAGTTATCTAGCTGACCTGGCGAACTTCGTATCACCGTTTTTTTTTTTTTTTTCTTAAATATAAATAAAAGTTGCAAGTTCGTGTGTAAGTAAACATAATTATAATTTTTTTAGAAACCTTGTCCTAACAACAATGAACACAAAAAAATAATTAATTATACGACTTAATGCAGTCGTAAGGAAATTCAGCGATTAATTTTTATTTAGGTATATACCTAAATAAAAAGAAACGTACGTAATTAATTATTTAAAAGTACCTACCTACTCAAATTACCTATCTATCAATTTTATCCACGATCTGTGATTTTTTTAATCAGATTTTTATATTTTTGTCGGTTGATCCGACAAACAGATATGAAAACTTGATAAAAATAATAATGACTACTACAACTGCTTTTAATTTAAGTGTAATTAATTTAATCTCTTTCGTCAACTGATTGTCAGATTTATTGTTATTACTATTAATATATACTTAACAAATACCGTTTCACGCGAATTTTTTTTTAGCGATAGGATCACATTATACTTAGTATCTACAAAATTATTATTAGGAGTATCCTACATCAGATAAAAGTCTTAATTTGTTTTTATTTAAATACGAAATATATCTGCAGATCTAATAGACACGCCTTCTAAACTTACAACCCTTTTTCATTCCCTGTAACTTTTTATATAGGTACCTAATATGGTACCGAATAATGAACTTTAGCTATTTATTTCTTTTTAATCAGTCTGTCAATCAGAAAATGTTATTTTATAAATATCTATAGGCTAGAAATCTAGAGTCCATTTTTTTTTCTATGAACACTTGTTTAAGTAGGTATAGCGAGCCCATAAAATTTAAGATGAATCTAAACAATTATAATCCTGATCCTTACAGGGGCACAGTCTCGTATTGTATCTGGATGGGAGGCACAACCAGGTCAGCACCCTCACCAAGTTTCCCTACGGATGATTAACAGATTGGGAACTGTAACTGGCTGCGGAGGAAATGTTATTCATAGAGAATGGCTACTGACTGCAGCTCACTGTACTGCTTCGTGAGTATTAAAAGAAATATTATTGACAGTACATGGTATACATGTATATCACAAATCAAGTAAAATGTGACTGTGAATGGTTAGGACCACACTGCGAGTCTAACGCGGTGGCGGCGGCGGGGGCGAAATATCGAACATATGAAACGCGTCTTTGCGTCCATACTGCAGTGGCTAAAGCGGAAGCCTACGCGAAGGGACTGAGCGATACAACGAGCGTAGCTTTCAAACATTCCTATCCGCGCGTTCTGTCCACACTACGGGCCTAGTCAGCAAGCGATCTAATGCGTGGGTGGCAGGGGTATCAAACCATTTCGGTCTTGTCGCTATATATGTATTCGCTTTCTGTAGTTTATACCTTTTTTTTACATGGGAAATTAAAACTAGAATTGAAATTCTGTCTCCTAAATTGAGACAATTCGTTCAACATTACGTCCGGACTCTTTGTATCTATACTTCGTGGTCACTAATTTCAAATTTTCTTGAACTGTCAAAAAGAAAATAATCGAATGGACGAGTATAAGTTGTAACGTTATTGCTTGTGGTAAAATAGCAGTATACACTATACGAATTGTGTAGGGTATAATCTCAATTCTTTATACAAATTTAAAAAATTCACCACTTATATCTGTTTTTATTTATTTCGTACACTTTGTATCTCTAGATTGGACTGTCTAGTAAAAATAATAAATCCTAGTCCATAGTTTGCAACCCCTGATATACGTCAAATCGCTACATGAACTCGCGCGTCACAGTGGCCACCATACGCCTCCGCCGCCGCAACCGCCTCCGCGCCCGCCACCGCGCATTCAGTGTGGACGCACACTGTTACCTCTGACGTCACTAAATAAATATGTTTTTATTGACACCTCCTAGACGTTTTTACGCGTTACACGCCTCTTACACTTCTTACGCGTTTTGCATGGCCCTAAGCAGTAATGTATTCTATCTCATTCTCTCCTATACGTTTATGTGTTTGTTTCTTTATCGTGACGCATTTTCGTTTAATCAAATTTCAAATCACAACGATTGACGATGACATCTAGGTACATCTGATAGTAGGTATCTATTGTTTTTTTTTGTCCAATCAGTTTTAAGTACATAATATTAAAACATAACATTTTTACATCAATGTACCATAATGCCAATTTTCTGTTAATAATATTATCAATGATATGTTTCAGCCAAGTTTCATTGATAGTACGCGCTGGACTTGTCCACATGACCCGTCCTGAATTGATGGTAGAGACCAACGAGTACTACGTCTATCCCACATTCGACGCCTCGAGACCACTCGAGGTGCAACTTGATGACATATCACTTGTCAAGCTACAACAACCATTAATATATTCTAGTAAGTTTTTCTGTCGATACATATCATGGACATAATACCTACTATATTACAATATAATTATGCTGATACAATAGAACGAAATAATTTAATTGTTGGAACACACCAACGGCATGATCGACTAATTCAGTCTGATTAGGTTCTGAAGTCCTGTTCATGAAAATCTCACTGAGGTAGGGCACAGCAGGATATATCCTACTCAAAATTTGGAACAGTCCGACTGGGAAAGTACCACAATCTAACAGAATAGCACAGCTATATATAATAGTACTTTTAAGCAGTATTGTGTTCCTGTGGTGAGTAAGGTGACCAGAGCTCCTGGTGCGATTGGGGGTAGGGTCAGCAATGCTCTTTCGATGCTTCCGATGTTGCATGCATTTATAGGCTACAGTAATCAGTAATCACTTACCATCAGGTGAGCGCTTGTTTGCCGACTTAGTCGCATAAAAAAAACATCATATAAAAAACATCTCTCTACGTCGCGTCGTTTATCATAAACGAAATAATACCGCTACTATGGCAATAAATAATTTTTTTATCACTGGGAAATGCATTTACGCACAAGCCCGCCGTCCGAAGACAACGGGAGCGTGGGGCTCCCTTCGCGGACAGAACGCGCATGTACTACCCAGTAAAACCCGGTGGTACCCTCATCGTCACAGTGGGGCGCCACGGGATCGGTAACGCATGCAACCGTGACGCCCCGACGTCTGGCTTGCGTGTGCGGGCCGCCTTCGCCTAAAGAGTATTTTCATATTTCATACTTCCCCACGGGTACTTAGCGCTAGTGTAGCATCTCCGCCAAATTAATATTTCTTTTATCTAAATTAATTAAAAGTTAGTGACAATTCAGTGTTAAAATAGTTTTATGGACACAACGGCATAATATAAACAGTCTACTCTTGATGTATGCACTGCAGAAATAAACTAATTGTGGTGAAATAGTGTGAATAGTGAACGTTTAACAAAAATCAAGAAGTATTATTTTGCAACTACCTACCATCTCGGATTTTTAAAATTTTTATATAAAACATTCTTACGTACTTTGGCGCGTTGGCACATTTGTATTGCTTAAATCGTGACTTTATATAGTTCAAACCCTGTGCGAGTGCAAACTAAAATTATATAAATATTTTTTTTTTTTTTTTTTACATACATACTGAGACTTCAAACAATAGTTTTTTTTTTTTTTTCAAAAATAATTTTTTTTTTAAATTATTATATATCTATTTACATCAAAAATTCTATAGAATTATTACTGGATCTCAAAAATGCCCGGCTCATGTGCAGCATGTAATAAGGCAGTTCTAGTCACGCAAAAAAGATTGAAATGTTCAAATGTAATATGCTCTCTATTATACCACAGTGAATGTGTAAACTGTGAAGATAGTAGCTTAACAAACCGAGCTACATGGGTTTGCCCTCAGTGTGTTGCTAGGAAACCAAAGCGAGATAATACTAATACACCAATTCGGAGTCAAGGTCACAAGCAGCAGTCGCCTGAAAATGCTTCCGTCTCGTCACATCTATTATCGACGGGTATTCCTGTTTGTGACATCGTGGAAGAGATTAGGATTTTACGGCAGGAAATGAGTGAGCAATTTGCGAACCAACGGGCTTGTTTGGACAAATTTGATGCCAAGCTCAGTGATGTACAGAGAGAGGTAAAGGACCTTGGGGGTAAATTTAATAATTTAAAAAAAGACGTAGATGAGCTAACTAAATCTGTGCAGTTCCTATCTGATACTCACGACGAACAGGTTGGGCTAAATGATGATGTTAAGAAATCCCTATCTAATTTAAATTCGGAGAACCAAAACCTGCGATCACAAATATTTGTACTGGAAGGTAAAATGGATCAACTCGAGCAGCAGGCCAGGGATTGCAACGTGGAGCTTCAGTGTGTCCCTGAGAACAAAAATGAGAATATTCTTACCATTGTCCAGCAGATGGCGTCGATTGTCACCTGCGACTTATCCGATCAAAATATTCTGAGTTATCACAGAGTTCCTAAGGTAGATTCTAAATCGCAACGCACGAGAAGCATTGTAGTAAAATTAGCTAGCCCAAGAATACGTGACGACCTTCTGGCTTCCGTCAAGCGATTTAATAAAAAGAATCCCCAGAACAAACTTAACACATCGCACCTGGGATTTGCTGGACAAATCTCACCGGTCTATGTTGTGGAACACTTATCTCTTAAGAATAAAAAGCTCCATGCCGCCACCAGACTGGCTGCAAAAGAGAAGAAGTATGAATTTGTGTGGATAAGAAACGGTCGTGTTTTCGTTCGAAAAAATAATGAGTCTCCAGCTCAGTGGATTAAAAATGTTGATGTCTTAAAAAATTTAGTATAGACTGATGTTAATTTCTATGTGCACGTATTTAGATATTTTTTTTTCTTATAAATTCACACTAAATATATTTTATCAAAATGTACGAGGTCTAAGGACCAAAACAGAAGATATCTATTCCGCGATTCTCTGTTATGACTATGACGTTATCGGCCATTCTCCGAGTAGCAAATTTTAGGTGTCCGAGCTTGTATAATCCGTCATATTATCATATTCAATCATAATTTTTTTTATATATATTAGAAAGCATCCGTATCTAGCTGTAAAAAAAATATTGGCTTCTGTTTTAAGTAATTAAGACTAAATTAATTTAACTTATGTTCAAAGAACCTCTGTTCTCTAATTACCGTGGCGTGTCCGCACACCAACTTAATCTTAAAAATTGCTTGTAATTTTTATAACGTAAAGATTTACTTTGATTCATTCAACGTTTTAAATGATATTAAGTAACGTGTATCGCACAAAAAAGTATCGACTCAATAGAACCAGTCTACAAATAATTATCCATTAAGTAATCGCATGTCCATTGGAAAGTTATAATTCCCGTAACATTTGGTGTTCTCGGGTTTACATCCCTAAATAAAAGTATTTGGACCATCACTACCGTACGCGTCGCGTCTCCCCAGTGTGGGTCAAGGCCCATCAGCATCTGAATGTCTATAAGGTTAGTGTACCTCCAATGAAGCACGTGAGTATATAATTACCGTAGCCTTGGTTAAAAACTTTTCTAATTACCGTTGTTCTTAGTTTAATACTTGATTTTTAAGATAGACCCAAGTTGATAATGTAAATGAAGACAGTACTTTGGCCTCCGTACGTTGTAATAAGCTAGTATTTGCATACTGTGTCGGTTTTCGACATTTTTAAGAAAATCTATCGTTTTCTAATTACCGTATACTAATTACCATATGTTTATAATTACCGTTGTATGAAAAAATAATACTTGTTTACTAACTGGAACCGCAACCAACGCCGACAATGAATTAAAAATGACCCTTTTTGTATCAGCAATCAAAATAAAAGGAGAAAGAAAGGTACAATAAAAGAAAATCCGCAATGCTTGAAGACAAAAGTCTTCGAGCAATGCGTCCTGCCTGTGTTGACATACGGAGCAGAGACATGGACACTGACGAAGGGACTGGTCCACAAGCTTAAAGTCGCTCAACGTGCAATGGGAACGGGCTATGCTTGAGGTTTCTCTCGAAAGTTAGAATTAGAAATGAGACTATTCGTGAGAGACAAAAGTAGCCGACATAGGCCACAGAATAAGCAAGTTGAAGTTGAAGTGGTAGTGGGCTGGTCATCTGTATCGCAGGACCGATGGCCGTTGGAGCAGACGGGTCCTGGAGGGAAGACCGCGTCTTGGCAAACGCAGTGTGGGACGTCCTCCGGCACGTTGGACCGACGATCTACGTAAGATTGCCGGTGTAGGCTGGAGATGAGGATTGCGGAAATTCAGGATGTCTGGCGCGAACATGGGGAGGCCTATGACCAAGCAGTGGACTGCAATAGGCTGAACTGTCTGACTGACTGCATAAAAGTAAAAGAGATAAAAAAATACTACCTGTCTGCGAAATGTCACCAAACAACCGGAAGAAAACTCACACATACTTATAAAATTACTCACACACACGTCACACACTGATAAACTTACTCACTCTTATAAAATCAGCAACTGGTTATTTTCCAAGATGCAACCATTTTGGGTCGTGATTCCAGAGTCTTGCACTTTGAGTCCTTCACTCATAGACATGACACAGTTGCAGTATGGAGTCATCTCATACGTGCAATGACCTTATAGAAGGTCATTGCATACCTGTCTTAAATTTCATTGAAAATGAAGCTCCTCATGTAAATGTCATCCATTTTATATCAGATTCTCCGACTGGCCAATATCGAAATAAAAAAATGTTTTATATCTATCATCTCATAACTTCAGTGGCACTTTCCTAATCTAAGAGTGGTTGAATGGAACTATACGGAGAGTGGTCATGGCAAAAGCTCAGCAGATGGCGTAGGAGCAACGATAAAAAGAACTGCAAATGGTATAGTTGGTCAGTAGGCCTAGCATGCGCGCCAAAACAAAATTTTGTCTACCCCTTTACTCGTATTATCTCTCTATGTCTACAGTAGCTAACATGCGTGCACGTGATACCCTTCTCGTTATGTCAATAGAAGAGATAACAAGAAATTCATCAAAACTGTTCTAATTTTTTTTTATTATAGCAATGATAAAATGTCTTTTTTCACTATTGGTAGGTTATGGTTATGAGGGACATCGTTAATTCTTTCGCTTTAATTATAATTATATGTGAACGAATTATTAATATGTGTTATTATCATTTATCATATTTTACATAGACTTTATGTTATTTTCTAATTACCGTTACATTAAATATAAAAAAAATTCTAATTACCGTACTCATAAATTTTTTAAGTCTCATTATCTAGAAAACTACAATTAATTGTTACATGCCTAATTAATTATTGAATTCGTATCTTTGATTTGTTTCATATTTTAATGTGTTTAAGTCAAATCAGTGAAAAATAAAAAACGTCACGGTAATTAGGCAAATAACGCCGAATTGTAGAATGGCCGTTATAATTTTGACCGAAACTTGGTTAAACAACACGGTTTTTGACAACGAAATTGTGGATAGTCGTTATATTTTGTATAGGCGTGATCGCTCATCAAGTCCTCTTTCTTTCCACAAAAAAGAGGGTGGTGGTGTGGCAATCGCTGTTAATAAAAAAATCGAATCAATAAGAAAATATGAATGGGAATCGGCTTGTGAAGACTTATGGTTGTCAATTAAAACCAGTCATAATACTTACATATGTGTTTGCGTTGCCTACGTTCCGCCACCTGTTAGGGAGGAGTACCTGGAATGCTTTCTTAAAAATGTCACAGATGTTTGCAATAATAAAATGCCGCCTCGTTCTCCGGTTCTCATCGTTGGTGATTTTAATTTATCTAATATTATGTGGGAACCTAACAGTAATGATAGTGACTTTCTACCCAAACAATTTTGTAATAATGTAGATAGTATATTTTTTGAAAACATGGCTTTTAATAATTTAAAACAATATAATTCCATTAAAAATATAAATAACCGTATTTTAGATTTAGTACTAGCGAATAGTTCTAAATGGATAAAAGTAAGCCAAGCAGATGATGCCTTGGTATCTATTGATCGCCATCATCCGCCTTTAAATGTTAATATTAATTTAAAAACCCATTGTGATAATTATATTAGATCTTCCCGGGCACCATATCTGAACTTTTTTTTGTGTGATTTTGACGGTGTATCCAATGAATTAGATGACATAGACTGGTTATCCGCATTTAATAATGCATCCTCGGTAGATGAAAAAGTAGATATTTTCTATCAGAAAATAATGCCTATTATTTATAAATATACACCTATGCGTAAGCCCCGAGATAGTCACTATCCCATATGGTTTTCGGTTCCATTATTGAGAGCGCTCAGAGAGAAGGCAAAATATCATTGCAAAAGCAAGAAATTTAATAATTCAATGGATAAATATTCTTATGAGTTACTACGTGATCGATGCGCAGTAATGATAAAAGATTGCTATACAAATTTTAAAAAGCGTGTTTCAGAATGTATTCGTAGTGACCCTTCCTATTTTTGGACCTTTTTTAAGCAACAACGCAAAAATAGCGCTAATTTTATTCCAAACGAAATGTTTCTCAAAGATTCCGTAGCCATAGGAGGTAAGAATATATGCAATGCTTTCGCTAAATACTTTGAATCGATCTATACTTGCCCTAGTGACTTTCAATTGGAAGATTATCCCACCCCTCCCCCTGTGCACGGAATTTCTAGTATGTCATTCAGTGCTTGCCGGTTGTCAGAGGAAGAAGTTTTTGAGCATCTTTCTAAATTGGATACATGCAAAGGAGCCGGGCCAGATCTTCTTGCTCCATTATTTCTTAAAAAATGCGCTCGTCAATTAGCTAGGCCACTTACCCTTATATATAATCATTCGTTGTACTCAGGTATTTTTCCCACTAGGTGGAAAGTTGCTTATATTACACCGGTCTACAAATCAGGGAACTCTAAAGATATTACAAATTATCGGCCAATATCCATTTTGTCAGTTAGTGGTAAGGTTTTGGAAAGTATAGTTCAAAAACGTATTTACTCTCATATTGCTCCATTCTTAGATAACAACCAACATGGTTTTCGCCCTCGCAAATCTACGACCTCTAACTTAGTTAGCTATATTTCTGATATCGCAGAGATAGTGGATTCAGGTGGTGAGGTACATGCAATCTATACTGATTTCCGCAAAGCGTTTGACTTGGTCAACCATAGGCTTCTCATGTTGAAAATTGAGTACATGGGAATTCACGGTTCTTTACTTCGATGGTGCGAGTCCTATTTAGAGAATCGGTCACAACTCGTTGCTGTGAATGGCTTTAAGTCATATGAAATACAAGTGACATCTGGTGTACCACAGGGTTCACATCTTGGTCCCACTTTCTTCTTAATTTTTATAAACGACTTAACACTTTGTTTACATTCTAAAATGAAACTGTTTGCTGACGATTTAAAGATTTACAGAGTCATTGACTGCCAGCATGATATACGTGCACTACAGAAAGACATAGATGCCGTTAATTCCTGGTGCATCAGAAATGGCATGTCCTTAAACATTGATAAATGTTACCACATAAAATTCACAAGGAAGAAAAACCGGTTTAACTGCGTGTACACAATAAACAATATAGACCTTACTGAAGTTGACTGTATAAGGGATCTTGGCGTTATAGTAGATTCAACTTTAAGTTTTCGCAAGCATATTGAGAACATAACGACCAAAGCTTCTAAGTTGTCGGGGCTAGTTTATAGACAGATGAAAATGTTCAACAGCTCCAACTTATCGATCCTAGTTTTTAACTGTATTGTCCGAAGCCTTCTTGAATATTGTAGTGTTGTGTGGAGCCCAGGCTATCAAGTCCATTCCGATAGAATTGAAAGAATCCAAAAGCGATTCCTTTTCCATCTAGCTTACGGAGACTTTAAGTGTAAGGAATTGTTTACATATGAAGCTCGTCTTTCGTACTATAAAATGGTAATGCTAAGGGACCGTAGACGGATCGCGGATATCATTTTCCTGTCTAAACTTCTGAGGGGGTTAATCGATGCACCTGAATTGGTTGAACGCCTTAAATTTCTTGTTCCTCGTATGGGTTGCCGCTTACATAACCGAAAGACATTTAGTTTGCCTAGAATAAAAAGTAATCTTGGTAGACATAGTCCATTGTATAGAATGCAGTTTTTCGCAAATGGTAAGAGAGATGTTATAGATATCTTCTGTGATAGTATACCTACAATTAAAAATAAGCTGAATAATGAGCTCCGTGTATAGATTGTACATTGATTTACCGTAGTTTAAAGTTTGTACTGTAATGAGTTTTCCCTTTTTTATATTGTAATGTTTAATTTGTTTTTTTTTTACTTCATGTGTTTTAGTATTTTTTTTTTTATTCCTAACTTGTGATTTTTTGCTATATAGTTAAGTTACCTGTTTTGATTTTTTTTAGTTCTTTTAATGCATGCTATGTCCACATCTAGTAGACTCAATTGTACATACATGCTTTACACTTTGTACTTTACTTTATATGTCTATATTAAACGATTGTAGTCGGTTTTGTGGACTAATAAAAAAAAAAAAAAAAAAAAAAAAAAAAAAAAAAAAAAAAAGAGGTGCCCTGCCTGCCCTCACTCTATTGCGAAGGGTGAAGGAGCGCATATCGGCGTCTCCTTCTCCTTGGTCATCTTCTGTGGAGTAGGTCCGAATGGCGGCGCGTGTCGGCGTTATGCTTCCGCTCCGTGGCCTCCTATAGAGCCATGACCTCCTCGCAGAAGGAGGCCACGGCCGACAAGCATCTCTCGCTACCGAGTATGGAACGGACGGCGCTCGATAACGAGAGGTCTCGCAGTATTTCAATAAATCTGCCCACCCTAGGTCATGTTTAAGTAGATATCTTTAAGCCAATTCTCGTTTGGCTAATAAAAGACAATACTTATGTACTCTACAGCTCTACTGATATCATGCCCGTTATAAATAATATCAGCTTTGTTTTAAACACGTCCACATAAACTAAATAAAGATTGTATTTGCAGAAAACTTGCGTTCGATCCGCGTACAACCTTCATCAGACGCATACAGGAACTATGATACACTGGTTGTTAGTGCAAGTGGTTTTGGCAGAACATGGACTGGTGGTATGTATAATATTACTCGTCATTTAAATGTACTTCACGATCAACAGCTTCATAATATGCTCTTCAACAGACGATCACAAAACACGCAAACTTCAATATTAATGGAACTTTGGTATCTGATCACCAGAACAGACGTTTTAAAAGTAAAAATTATATTTAAAAAAATCACGATCACGATTCAGCCTGTAATATCCCACTGTTGGGCATAGGTCTCTTCCGCATGTAGGAGAAGGATCGGAGCTTAATCCACCACGCTGCTCCAATGCGGGTTGGCGGATATATTCCCTACTATGAGTAACGATCGCTATCAGGTGTACATGATAACAACCGGGACCGCAATCCAGTGCTGTGACCGCTGCGCCAACGCGGTGTCGCAGTCGCGGCAATAAAAAAAATAGAAGTAACAAATTAATAGGCGATTAAAATTGATTACAAATTAATTAATTTCAAATAACTTTTTGTCAGGTTCTCAATCTGCGCACCTCATGTGGGTTTACCTAAGGGCAATTAGCAACCAAGCTTGTGAAAACCTTTTCACGACTAGGTTCGTCTCACCAACTACAATCTGTGCGAGATTCTACAATGTGACTTCACAATCCATCTGCCAGGTAAAACAATACATTTTTATTTTTTTTATAAAATATCAAGAATTAATAATTAAAAAAAAAACTTACCAATTCAATAAGCAATCCATAATTGAATCTAGTACGTAACGTCTACTAGCAGATTTATTAATTTCATGCGATCACATCAACAACAAACAACAATAGAAACGGCCTGTAAACATTTTATTGCTAGGCTAAGATTTTTTCCAATTATATGGTAGAATGTTTCTAGTTAGCTTAATCTGTCACTGAAAATGCTCTCTAGGGCACTTTAGTGGGACTTACAAAGGCAGTAACAAATATACAAAAAATAATTACCAAAGTTATTAACAGTAAAAAATTCTAAACTTATGTAGGGTGATAGCGGCGGACCATTGGTGCACGTGTCTCCTGGCAACGAGCCGACCCTGATCGGTATAAGCTCGTTCGTTGCGGGTAGTCCCCAAGGCTGCCACTCCGGCCTTCCTGGCGGTAAATATCTATGTCGTCATTAATTTTGTACTTGTTAACATTTTAATTAGTCGTGAACATTTTCTTAGTATAGGTACATAAATGAATTATTGTTAAATTTAACAAAATTTCACGCTAATTCAAACGGGCAAGAAATACAAATTGGTAAGGTGAAGCTAACAACTAACAACGATAGCATTTACTCTAAAACTATGTATTTTCATCTATATTACATACATATGCGACTATGCGTTGTTTTGACATAATGCTAAATCAATGTATTATTAACCAACTTCAAAAAAGGAGGAGGTTAATCAATTCGACCGTATATAATATGTATATACATATTTTTATGTATGTTCGGGGATAATTTCGTCGTTTATGAATCGATTTTGATAATTCTTTTTTGTTGGAAAGGAGATATCCCAAGTTGGGTACCATGATAAGGAAACCAGGATCTGATGATGGAATCCCAGAGAAATCGAGCGGAACCCTCGAAAATCGACGACTAGTGCGTTTGTTAATTTTTTTTCGTCTAGGTACTTACGTTGTATTACTTGTCGATGTAATTGAAGTCTGTTTTTTTTTTCGTTTGCTAGCAAACACAATTATTTTACGAGTTTTTTTTTAAATAAAATTAGTACTAAAAAATAAGGAAATTTATTAAACTTGGATCAGAGAATAATAATATTCTGGAATATAAAAAAAAACTAAATTCTGCAGGCTTTTAAATTGAACGGTTCGTTATTCAAACGAATTATTTTTTAGTATAGGAAACAGGCTTAAGTATATTTTTATTCTAGAAAAATATACATGACACTGTTTTAATTACATTCACTTAAATGATTATTTCAACTTTTGCCAGTAGGTCAACAACTTAAGTAATAAAATTAAATAACTAAGTTATTCAGAAAAAAATTATAATTATTTCATTTCAGCTTTCATACGTCCTGGACCTTTCCATGAGTGGTTTACTCAGATCACTGGAATAGATTTTAATAATCTGAAAGAAGATATTGACCCAACTACTGTTGCTCCTACGACACCCAGTCCCAGCCCTACCACCCCCAGCCCTACCACCCCCAGTCCTACCACACCTTCTTCTACCACACCTTCTACTACATCTCCCCCTACCACAGCACCTCCTACAGCTCCTCCTACCACAGTCCCTAGTACCCTTCCTCCTACGACTGTTTCCCCACCCACCAGTACGACAACTCCTCCAACAACTACTCCAGACCCTGATGAAGATGACATAGATGATCCAGAAATTTCTGAACTTCTCAAACGCTTAGAAATTATGGTGAAAGTGAAAGTAAGACTTAGTAAATACAAAAATAATAAAGAAGAAAACGTGGTTCTTGTTGAGTAAATGTAATCACACAAAATGAAAGAGTATATTGTATTATACAAGTATAAAAGATTCAAAATAAAATAACTGCTTATAATAGATTTTTTCAATTTTGTTTTATTTAATTTTACTGTACATTAAACTTTATAGGACCAAGAAATTAATTTAAAGTTAACAAAAAAAAAAATGAAGGAATGAAAAGCTTAAGCAAAATATATTCGTTTATGTTGGCTAGTTGTTTCAAGAAAGAGGCTTTAGTAGAACAGCCCGTCCTGTCCTAATTTTTTTACAGATTTACACTAATTTTGTTGTTATAGGTCGGACAAAAAGTCTTCGTATTTTCGAGTAAAAAGTTGGAATAAAATCTTTTTGGTTGTATTGTTTTATAACTGGCTGGTTTTGATACCATGAAGAGGTGACATTTTAATAATGAAATTAAAAAGTAAAAATAGTGTCTCGCCACTTTTCCAAAGAGTATATAACCACTACGTTTTAACTTTTCATTTGTTTCTCTGTATGCCAAAATGGGTGAATTCAACGAAGAAATTAGGTGCATTTTAAAGTTTTACTTTAAAAAAGGGAAAATGCGACTCAAGCCGAGAAATTTTTTTGTGACGTTTATGGACCTAACGCAGTGTCGTTTTCGGTCAGGAAATTTTGATGTCAAAGATGTATTTTGCTCTGGTAGTTCCTTGGGTGGTTACTGATAAACGTGACGATTCGTATTTTTTTTTTGTGTTACCTTAGGAAATTATATATTAGGAATTATATATTACACATGAGGAAATTCTAAATATTTTTATTATCATATCAAAAATTCGCTCCAGCGAGAATTGAACCCGCACCTCCGACAGACCGTGTCAGTGCTCTAGCCAATTAAGCTATGGAACTATGTACCCGCTAGACCGAAATTTTTGACATGATGATTTTTATTCGGTTTTAAGCAACTTTAGCGCCGTCAATAGCGAGTCCTTTACAGCACCCAACTATTCAAAGTTTCATATTGCAATGAATTCTTTGATAAGAGATGACACCATGCTATTTTTAATTAGTACTAGCTGACCCGCGACCTTCGTACCGCCTAACAGTCGATGCTTTAATTTTTTTTGTACTTATTCTGCTATTCGTGACACCGGGGTCAGCTAGTAAGATGAAAAATAAATTATAAAAATAAAAATATTATAAATATCGACAAATATCAATCGTTTTGCCTTTTTTTTTTAATAATTAGATAGGCTTGCGTTTGACCACTATTCCACCTGATCTTAAGTGAGAATGCGGTCTAGGATGGAGCACGCTTGCCTAGAGCGAGAGCTTATTCACTCGCGTCTTGAAGATACCCAGATTGTATCTTTCCGGAAACACAGATGCCGGCAGAGAGTTCCACTCCTTGGCCGTACGCATCAAGAAAGTACTAGCGAATCGCTTAGTGCGTATGTTGGGAATGTCGACCGTATAAGGGTGGCGTAACGCCGACTGTCTAGTCGTACGGAGATGGAAGGGGCAGGAGGGAACCAGGTCGTGGAGTTCCTGCGCACACTCTCCGAAGTGCACCCGATAAAAAACCGACCAGCCCGCCACCCTGCGCCGATGATCTAAGCTTTGTAGCTTAGCAGCGACCAGTGTATCATCACCGATAAGCCTCTTGGCTCGCCTCTCAATTGACTCGAGAAGCTCCAGCTGGTACTTGGCTGAGCCATCCCAGAGATGAGAGCAGTACTCCATGCAAGATCGAATTTGAGCTTGGTATAGCTTTAAAAGCTGTTCCGGAGTGAAGTACTGTCTCACCTTCGAGAGGACGCCTAGTTTTTTGGCAGCTGTTTGGGCCTTTGCTTCTATATATGAGCCAAAATTGAGGGTAGATGTTAAAGTAATGCCAAGAAGCTCCAGATGGCCGGCTATAGGCACGGGCACACCTCGGAAAGAGGGAGTCAGGTGGAAAGGACTCCGCTTTGCCGAGAAGAGACACGCCTGGGTCTTAGACGCGTTGAACTTGACCAGGTTAGCGTCACCCCAGTCAGAGACAGCTTTAAGGGACAATTTCAGACGCTGGATCATGGCTTCCCTCAGCGACTGGGTCTCAGACCCACTCGCTCGTGCGTCGGACACGTAACGCTCAACAACGGTGCTGTCATCTGCATACCCAAAGATCCCGGGTTTGAGCAGGTCGTTGATGTGCAGCAAGAATAGCGTTGCCGAGAGTACAGACCCCTGAGGGACTCCGGCATTGATGGCCAATTGATCAGACTCGCAGCCGTCTATGACTACGCGGATTGATCGATCCCTCAGGAAGTCAGATATCCAAACACAAAGCGAAGTGGGTAGGCCGAATGAAGGAAGCTTGCTAATAAGGCCGTCATGCCAGACCCCGTCAAATGCTTTCGAGATATCGAGCGAGACCGCAATGGCTTCCCCGTGTCTCTCGATAGCCTCACTCCATATGTGTGTGGCATACGCTAGAAGATCACCCGTGGACCGATTGCGGCGAAAACCGAATTGTCGGTCGCTAAGAAGGTCGTGCTCCTCTAGGTATGCCAGGAGCCGGTTGTTCAGTATACGTTCCATACTCTTGCAGAGTATGGAGGTTACGGAAATGGGTCTATAATTGACAGGGTCTGCTCGACTGCCCTTTTTGGGCACAGGCTGCACGTTAGCTTGCTTCCAGGCTTTCGGCACATGCCCTGTCGCTAGAGAGAGACGAAACAGGCGAGTCAGGATTGGAGACAACTCAGGTGCACAAGTTTTCAGTACTATGGCTGGTATTCCGTCAGGACCACTAGCTTTGTTCACGTCTAGATTGCGCAAGGTTTTGAGGACCTCTTTTTGACGAATTTGGACTTCAGACATAGACGTCTCGCATCGAATCGTAGAGGTTGGAGGTGTGGCGCTGCCTGTATCCAAACGTGAGGATTCTGCAAAGAGATTTGCAAACAAGTTAGCCTTTTCCTCAGCGGTGTGGGCTAGTGATCCATCGGGTTTCAGCAGTGGAGGTAGTGAGGGGCGACAGAAGTTCGATTCGACCGCCTTAGCAAGAGACCAAAAGGCTTTACTACCAGGTGGGTATGACGCAAGTCTAGTCCCAATCCTGCCTATGTGATCAAATCGAGCCTTCCGTAGAGCTTTCTTGCAAGACTTAGCGGCTCTGTTATAGGCTTTCTTCCTCTGACCCACGTCTGTTGTTTTGTGGTAACGAGCATCGACCCAGGCCAGGTAAGCAATGTTTTTTTTTGCTTCAGCACGAGAACAGTCTGAATTAAACCAGGGTCGAGCTGCCACGGAGACTGATGCGTCAGTGAATGGAATGTAGTACTCCATCCCCTGATGCAGCACATCAGCCACAGCATTCGCACAAGATGAGGGATCTTCAGAGGAGAAGCAAATCTGCCGCCACGGGTACGATGCAAAGAAAGATCGCATCTCATCCCAGTCTGCTGACTTGTATCACCATATTCGCCGGGTGCCTTTGGGGCAGGGAACGGGCGGTGAATAGACAGATACAGACTTCACCAGACAATAGTCGGAGCTGCCTAAAGGTGATGAGACCGATACCGAATAGCGGTCTGGATCTGTTGTCAGCAGAAGGTCCAAACAGTTGGCAGTATGCGAGTCAACATCGGGTACCCTAGTTGCTTCCCGGACCAGCTGGGTGAGATTGTGCGCTGAAGCGAGTTTACGAACCTCTCTACCAGCGTGGTCAGTGTGCTGGTATGGGAATAGCCACTCTTGGTGGTGGGCATTAAAGTCCCCCAGCATTACCAATTGAGCAGTAGGATACCGATGCTGAGCCGCATCAGCCGCCTCACTAAGGTGTTGCATAAGCCTGGTTGTCTCCTGATCCCCGCTGTGTGAACGGTAGACACAGACATAAAGAATTTTCTCCACTCCTGTGTCCACCAAAACCCAAAGGTTGGAGAAGCTGGGGTCTTCAAGATTGCGGAGACGCCGGCAGCATATGTCGTCACGGGTATATAAGCAAACGCCTGCGCGTGGTTTAAAATTATGCTCTAAGGTATAACCCGGGTAACACAAGTATGCTGTGTCAGATGGAAGCTGCCTATCTGCGTCTCCGAGAGGAACAATAGGGCCGGCTTCTCAGTCTCGAGATGGTGGTGGACCGCAACGAGATTGGAGTGCAAACCTCGGATGTTGCAGAGGTGCACTGAGAGTGAGAGGGAGTGCAACCGCTGTGCTGCCTTGTTTTTGTTCCTCTTAGTCATATACTTGTAAAATTGGCGAGTGAAGGAAGGCGAGAAGATGGCAGTGAGACGAGGCTCCACGCTACTAACCTCTAGACTCTCACCGACTTGCTGCGCTAGAGAGAGGGATTGGGTTGGAGACCGCGGGGACGCCCGAGCCCCCCCGGAGATGTCCACCGGGCCCTCTCGTCCGGTCGCCAACCGGCACGATGGCGCATCCCGGGATTTTTCGACAGTTGGCGGGGCAGCCTTTCGTGTGTGGCTAGCACATTAATTGGGCCCCCAACTACCTGCGATCAGCCAGCGGTGCACCGTGCCTCGGATCCCGCTACCCTCCAGAACCAATCACCACAGTGCAGTGGTGCCAGTTCAAGTCAGACTGGTCAATTCGCGCGGAGCAACTATTTCGACCCAACTCCTCAGTCGGCTACACCGATCAACGTACCGAAACACGACAGTCGCTTGACGGTACGACTTTGTTCAGTGGGTGGTCGCAAGCCGTCGGCCAGAGCCTACCACCAGTATGTCACCTGGTTAGCACCACCCGGGGACCACGTGTAGGAATTCACAACGGGGTTTACACCTACGGACGAGGGCGACTCAGTCCCCAAACCGGAAGCCTTCCCGGAAGCCCTCCACTAACACTTAAACTTTATGGTATATGGTATTAAAGTTCAAATTGACTTTCAAGTAGGTACTATTACGAATCTTTTGGGAAATATAGAAAAGTTTTTAGACTTTTTCAGGCAATTTTTTAAATTTTTCTCTCCTTAAGAACCATCCTCGTACTTCAAGGAATATAATAAAAAAAGAATTAGCAAAATCGGTTCAGCCACTCTCGAGATTTGCGCTTAGCAACACATTCAGCGATTCATTTTTATACCTATATAGAGAGATATTATTATTTTTTATTTTTATTTTTTGTGTTGAAATTCTAAATATTTTTATTATCATATCAAAAATTCGCTCCAGCGGGGTTTGAGCCCGCACCTCCGAAAGACCTTCGACAGTAGTTTCTATATACCCACTTGAAAAAGGCTGGTTTACAAAAAAGCTCAATATGTGAGTGCCACGTGTACTTATTAAATGAAACTTAATGGACCGCGTACTCATTTGTGATTCTCTCTTAAGACGTAATGATATCGAACCATATTTGATTACGATAAGAACATACAAAAGAGATCTCGGTCAAAGGTCGGTCAAGCTACACTGACTACCGTAACCCGGGGTGCACGCAATAAGGAGATGTTAGCATGAGCATTCGACGCTATTAATATTGAACTGGTCCTGGCCAAACTACCCGTTATCCCGCCGTCGGTTGGCTTTTTAAGTTCCAAGGTGGTAGGTAGTGGAACCGTGTTATCACTTAGTCGCCTCTTACGACACCCACGGGAAGACAGGGGGCGGCTGTATTCTTTACTGCTGTAATCACTCATCCTATAATATAATAACATTTAAATAAAAAATAAATAAACTCTAAAATCAGAAATGACAATAACAATATTTATAGGCCCTATTAAACGTGTCGGTACCTGTGATATTGTCGACATTCAACTACCCTCATTTTATTATTCGAGTAATTCAGTCGTGTATAAAAGACCGATGCAACTGCAGCTAAGTCAGTCTTGGCTCTGGCGTGGCACGGTGCACTTGTGTATCCTGCTAGTAGCTTAACCTCGACTCTTCTAATAGTTAGTTTGTGTACACTAATTAATTGTTACTTATTGGGCAACTCGAGCAGTGGAGGCGCGTGCCAATGCGCATTGTTAGGCGGCGCCGCCTTAAACCAACACTCGGGTCACAAGTCCCGGGCACTGCGTCGAGTTGTCTCTCTGCCACGCGATAGACGGTACCCGCTCGGTGAGTCCATTGAATACTAAGTAGTGTAACTATCTTGTGTTAAATTACATTGTTAATTAACCAGGCCATCCGTCATCCTCTTCCTCACTTCTGATTCCTACAAACGGTATAAAGATAGGTAGGTATCACTTCAGCCTGTAATATCCCACTGTTGGGGATAGGCCTCTTTCCTCATGTATATAGGAGAAGGATTAGAGATTAATCCACCACGCTGCTCCAATGCGGGTTGGCGGATATATTCCCTACTATGAGTAGGTAACGATCGCTATCAGGTGTACATGATAGTAAGCGCGACCGACGGCTTAACGTGCCCTCCGAGGCACGGTGGGGAGACCAACAATTACTGCACAAACACCCAGACCACGGCAAACATCTGTATATGGCCAATACAAATTAATGTTGTCGTGTGTGAGGGTCGAACCCGCAGCTGCCCGCAAAACAGCCACAAACCAGTGCTGTGACCGCTGCGCCAACGCGACGTCAGGTAGTAAGTAGGTATACATTAATAATTTCGATCCAAACGTTATCCACTTTTTATTTTTGGCTGTTGGATGGAATAAATATTAATTTCAAATACACTTACAGAACTCCAAAATTCAAATGTACCTACTTATTATTATAACATTGTATCTAATACATAAAATGTAGGTACATTATTATCTACTACACAATTATATTAGGATCAGATTATTAAGATAGACTTTGTACCATATGTATTTAACTTAGTTTAATAAAGATTATTATAATATATGTAATTTTTAAATGATATGTGAATAGTTTTCAATTCACATTATTTTGCACCTTTGATTTGTACCGCCATCGACCACGTCCGCTGAGGCCAGTCTTTAGACAATAGTATTTCGATTTATGGGGTTTTTTGAAAAAGTGGGGGGAGGAGGTGTGGTGGATTATCCTCTGGTGCCTCTCCCATCCCTAGAAATCTCATGATTATAACGATATCACGGCAAAAATTTTTAAGGTAAAAATTATTTAAATACTTACCAAATACCTAATTTTAATTATACGTATTTTAGCTCCGATGCTGCAAGAAGTGCATTCATACTCCGTTCCGTAGCTTTTAAAACACTTACACATTATAATAATACACGTATGTACGTAGAAACTATTTGTAACACTTTTATACATAATATTATTCGTATTTACGTTAAAACTATCTCTTGATTGACATTTGACAAGAACACCTAATATACGATACGAAGACAGGCAAAAGTCTAAGACCATACAGCCTATTCAGTCAGGATTCTTTTCAATACATTTTTTTATATGAAGGCAAAACCTATTTAATCGTAAATCTTTTTAATTTTGAGCTTAGATAAATTAGATTATCGACATAATTTCGTTATAAAAAATAAATAAATAACCCTAACCTATCTAACTCAGTTTTTATATATTAAATTAATACTTGTGCATTGTAGGAAAAATTAGAACGACATAATATTCTAATAAAATTAGTAAAATTGTGTGTTAGAATATATATACAGAAATCCAAAAAATACCCAGAACCCAATCCGAGCACCCCACTATCCACGTGGTCTTGGTCTGTCTTACCCCTAGAGTGTTCTGTTGAGAGCCCGGAGCGGAAAAGGCTGGTCGCCGAAGGCGACCAGCCTCATCCGCTCCCTACGCATTCGTTCATGCGCTTTCGCACAGCGGGAGAGGTATGTCCTCCTTCCGCGCCGGAGCCGTGTTATACTAATTTCAATGGTGGTAGGTTAAATTTTTTTCGTAACGTAATTATGTGGATAAACCGTCTAATTTTGAAGTTAGATAGGTTAGGGTTATTTATTTATTTTTTATAACGAAATTATGTCGATAATCTAATTTATCTAAGCTCAAAATTAAAAAGATTTACGATTAAATAGGTTTTGCCTTCATATAAAAATGTATTGAAAATAATCCCGACTGAATAGGCTGTATGGTCTTAGACTTTTGCCTGTTTGATAGATAGAACGAAAACATCTACATCGATATGTCAGTTCATATTAATGTTCTTCGTATCGTATATTAGGTGTTCTTGTCAAATGTCAAGAGATAGAGTTTTAACGTAAATACGAATAATATTATGTATAAAAGTGTTACAAATAGTTTCTACGTACATACGTGTATTATTATAATGTGTAAGTGTTTTAAAAGCTACGGAACGGAGTATGAATGCACTTCTTGCAGCATCGGAGCTAAAATACGTATAATTAAAATTAGGTATTCGGTAAGCACAGCGGGAGAGGTATGTCCTCCTTCCGCGCCGGAGCCGTGTTATACTAATTTCAATGGTGGTCCGTGGTAGGTTAAATTTTTTTCGTAACGTAATTATGTGGATAAACCGTCTAATTTTGAAGTTAGATAGGTTAGGGTTATTTATTTATTTTTTATAACGAAATTATGTCGATAATCTAATTTATCTAAGCTCAAAATTAAAAAGATTTACGATTAAATAGGTTTTGCCTTCATATAAAAATGTATTGAAAATAATCCCGACTGAATAGGCTGTATGGTCTTAGACTTTTGCCTGTTTGATAGATAGAACGAAAACATCTACATCGATATGTCAGTTCATATTAATCTGTTCTTCGTATCGTATATTAGGTGTTCTTGTCAAATGTCAAGAGATAGAGTTTTAACGTAAATACGAATAATATTATGTATAAAAGTGTTACAAATAGTTTCTACGTACATACGTGTATTATTATAATGTGTAAGTGTTTTAAAAGCTACGGAACGGAGTATGAATGCACTTCTTGCAGCATCGGAGCTAAAATACGTATAATTAAAATTAGGTATTCGGTAAGTATTTAAATAATTTTTACCTTAAAATTTTTTGCCATGATATCGTTATAATCATGAGATTTCTAGGGATGGGAGAGGCACCAGAGGATAATCCACCACACCCCCTCCCCCCACTTTTTCAAAAAACCCCATAAATCGAAATACTATTGTCTAAAGGCTTACCTCCGCTGAAATTGCCGTTCCACTTTTATAAATTAAGAATTAATAGACATCATATTTGGCCGTTGTCAGGTTCAGCTGTATGCTCGCAATAAGGCGGCATGGTGAAAACATGCAGCTGTGGGGGTTGTGTGTGAAT
This sequence comes from Melitaea athalia, assembly GCA_905220545.2. NCBI lineage: Eukaryota > Metazoa > Arthropoda > Insecta > Lepidoptera > Nymphalidae > Melitaea > Melitaea athalia. Next base: position 7,000,912 of record HG992197.1, on the reverse strand, counting down.
AAATATTTCGCATGGATTAGAGTAAAATTTAATTCAACATGGATACCAGAATTTATCGTTGCGTTTTTGCCGAATCGAATGAGAGATAAAATAAATTCAAAATTTTACATTGACAGTTGTTTTTTTTTATCTATGACGTCAAGCGATCGCTCGCGACGACTGGTTGCTAGGTGGAACGATAGAAAGGGCATTGCGGGACCAACCCCACCCCAGCCTGCGAATTTGGGATATATATAAAAATAAAAATACGCATAGATGTATTTTTAATAGCACTTCTCAGAAATGTTAATTATATAAATAACACCCCCGTAGTTTATGAATAAAAAATAGGTAAAGATCGCGCATCTTATACGGTCGATATCTCCTCGGATACCTAAAATTCGGTACTTCTTATAATCTATAAAAACTGCACCCTGCTTAAATCTAATTGCACCATCAATAAAAATACATGAAATGCAATATTAATTGCAAAAAGTTAATAAAACTCAATTTATCAATTGCCGAACTGCACAGCGTCCTCGCGCATGCGTGGCGCAGATATTCTAGGGCAGTGTTCCGCAAAGGGTGTACCGCGGCACACTGGTGTGCCGTGGTCGTTTATTGGTGTGCCTCGGAAAAATAAAGTTTACGTTTATTGGTTAATCATAAATAATAAATATTGTTTCGGTGATTAATAAATAAATGTTGGTTAATGTTACTTAAAAAATGGTTTTTTATTTGTGGTGTACCTCCAAAATATTTTCTTATTCCTAGGTGTACCTTGAACACAAAAAGTTTGCGGAACACTGTTCTAGGGAATCTAGGGTTTTTATTTTGGGAGGTCAGCTTTAGCGGCAACTTCCCGCAGATTATCTATTGTGCATATATTGCATTAAAAATTTCATTTAGAGGTTAAATTGTACATTTTTCATTTTTAATAAAATAGTGAATATAAACAAATAAAAATTTAAGTTAACAATGGATTCACATACAATGGTAATTATATTAACAACATTATTTTTATAACTGTCTACAGTTAATAAAATAGGTAAGATCTAGTTTTAAGATAAATATATTGTAAATCGCATTTTATTGAAAATAAAGATATTCCGGGGTGAGGTAAGGGTCCGCTGGCTAGCTACTCCCGAAATCATATAAATAGGACGCCATATCGGGCGTCATCAGGTCACTTCTCTTGGAACACCGGAATAGTAAAGAAGTACTTAGTCAAGACTCAAGATAGTAGGAAGTCTGCTACATAGAAGCTTGCCAGCCACTCTTCTCTCAAACGGGATTTATTGAGCGCTATAGTGGTGTTTTATTGAAGAACCCCTCTACACGACGAGCACGAATATACGCACCGGCTTTCTTCGCAATCGTTTATGTACCGGCTCTGGCCAATCAGACGTCATAATACAGTCCGCTAGCTCTCCCTGAGCTGGGGTCCGGTACACAATATATTATGCGCAATAGATAATCTGCGGGAAGTTGCCGCTAAAGCTGACCTCCCAAAATAAAAACCCTAGATTCCCTAGAATATCTGCGCCGCGCATGCGCGAGGACGCTGTGCAGTTCGGCAATTGATAAATTGAGTTTTATTAACTTTTTGCAATTAATATTGCATTTCATGTATTTTTATTGATGGTGCAATTAGATTTAAGCAGGGTGCAGTTTTTATAGATTATAAGAAGTACCGAATTTTAGGTATCCGAGGAGATATCGACCGTATAAGATGCGCGATCTTTACTTATTTTTTATTCATAAACTAAGGGGGTGTTATTTATATAATTAACGTTTCTGAGAAGTGCTATTAAAAATACATCTATGCGTATTTTTATTTTTATATATATCCCAAATTCGCAGGCTGGGGTGGGGTTGGTCATTGCGGGCGTTGCGGTATGGTTGCGGTCGCTTTGGCGGTCGCTTTCTGGACACGGCCACTGCAAAATGTCATTCTCATTTGACATTGACATTATGACAAGTAAAATTTTGACAATGTATAATAATAAACGTAGTGGTTTTAAACTCTTTGATAATAATTATTAATGGAAATTGGAATCTTGTTTTTTCGCAAATGTGTTATTGTGTTGTTGTATTAATAGTTAAATAAATAACTCGTAATTCTGATACTTTAGCAATTATACATTTAGGTACATCATGGACTTCGAAAGTCCTGATGTAGAGAAAGATTTTCCGGGATTATACGCGTCGGAAACTGGACGTAAAAGTAACGAAAGTGACTGTAAGTTGTTAAGAATCTAAAATGTATTTGTTGATTTCTAAAAACGCTACAGGAATAGAATTCATTATTTTTTAGGATGGTTGTACAGTAGGTATTGTGCAGTATGCTACTTCTATATCTCTTACTTTTGATATTAACCAAACCAAACAAACATCTGTTATTATTTCGAAGATGTGTAGTATTAAACATATTTCCTCCCAGAAATTTATGTAAATATAGTAATAAAAATACTTTAAATGAATGTATATACCACTACCATAGATCTAGTAAAAAACTAAACTTTTTTACTAGATCTATGACCACTACAGCTAAACAAATATGTTTTAAGATGTAATATTTACTTAAACAATTATAACTATAATTCAAATTGTGCTAGGAATGTGAAATGTACATTTATTTTATCTTAAGAAACTGGCTGAAAACATTTGCTTTGTGTACTCTTGTTTCCCACTTTTAAATGGGATTTTAGTGGAAGCTTAATAAGGCTCATTGCTCCATTATGCAATTATAGTAATTTTCTTATGAACTAAACCGACAACCATAATCGTGTGACAGCTGGCACTATAAGTTTTATGTGATTTTAATGATGGTTCAATGGTCACAGAAACTAGCTAATGCACTAGCTGCAGTGGTTTCAATCCCAGTACATGAATATTTTTATAGAACATACAGATGTTTGTCTTGATTTAGGCATTCGTGATTGTTCTAATGCAGTCTAAGTATTTGTAATTTTTTTTTTATGTAACTAGGTTGGCAAACAAGCGTAAGGCTCACCTGATGGTAAGACCGTAGCCTATAGACGCCTGCAACACCAGAAGCATCACAAGCGCGTTGCCGACCCTATCCCCAATCCCCCCCAGGAGCACATGTTAATACACATGTTTTTCTTATTCTGGGTAACACACACAAAGGATTCATATCCTACCGGTGGCCGTTGAGTGTGAAATGTTTATTTGTTTGTTTTAATGTTAGGTTAGTTAGAGGTTACAAGAATAACACCAAGAAATATACAAATATACAATATATATGTACAAATTCTGTTTGCACAATAATTGACTTTCTTTACAAACATGAATTAAATGCCTAACTCTACTAAAACTTTCATCAATAGATCAGATTTGTATGAACAGTGGTTGCCATGTTTATACATGTAATTATTAAAATATATATGTGTTCATTAAAATTTAGTCAGTGACGGTGGAGACCATGAAAAACCTAGCAAAAAAGATATTCTCGGTCGACGTAAAGATAAAAAGGAGTCAAAAAAAGATAGAGGCTATGCAGCTTTAGAAGGCGAAAGTTCTCCTGAAGAAGACACTGATACAAAGTGAGTACTTAAAGTGTAATGTGTTTCTGAAACTTGAGAATTATTTATTATTTGGTTCTCTACCTTTAAATTAACTAAGGAATGTTTGATTTAATTGAAATAAAGATTCTTCAAAGCATATTTAATAAGAGCATATTGTATGTAGATAATATTATAAAAATAAAAGATTTGATTTATTTTTGGCATGGAAAAACTTAAAAAGTAATAGATTTATTTTAAAAACTTCAACAAAATAATTACTTATTGACTACTTACATTATCATTGACTAACGTAGGCTATATTTTGATAGGAGAAAGGAACATCCAAAATTGTGTAATCCATATGAGTAAAACTGCATGTGGAAAGCTAGTATGTAAATATGTAATAAAACAAAACATTTATGAAATGTCTCTTGTCTCTAGAAGTCCTTCAAAAAGTAAGAAGACAAAATCATTTAAATTTCCAACTAAAAGTAAGGAAAAACGGGAAAAGTCAAGAGATAAAGAAAAAGTTTTAGATGACGCAACAAAACAAAAGGAGCTTAGTGAAAAGGAGAAAAAGAAGGAAAAGGAGAGAGAAAAAGAGCGGGAGAAGGAAAAGAAAGAGAAAGAAAAGAGAGAAAAATTGAGAGAAAAGGATAAGGTAAGCTTTGTACATAATAATAGGAGATTTTCTATTCTTCATTGTGTGTTTTTTATATATATGCGATTTTTTTTTAAATTGGAAGAGAGTTCCTGTCATGTGATCCCAATTAAATTTGAGCATAATGCATATTTTATAAGTGACTATTTTTTTGACTACCTATGTCGATGATGTTTTCATTTTATTACTTGTTGATGTTTTAGACATTTATAGAATTGCAGACTTGTTCTGAAATTTCATCATTTACTCCCAACATCAACCCGTAGTTTCATTGAACTTATATATAATTACTATGAGCAATAAATTATGTGACCCCAGGTAGAATTATTCCAGATACATAGTGTTATTAGACATTTTATATTTTAGTTAACAAACAGGTATGAATGGAAAAATTCTTTTTGTGTTGGATAGTCTTACTGAAGAAGACATACATAGGAAGGCACGGATAAAATATTTTTAATTCTTTTTTTTCCTCAAATTAACGCGGGTAAAACCGCGGAGCACAGCTGGCGTGTAATAAATAATCAAATTGGCAAAATAAAACAAAATATTATACAAAGTTATCTAGTGATACTGCAACGCTATACATATTTCATTTATAAAACAATTTGCTATGCTACGCATGTTAGTCTGTCTTTTCGTGATAAACTAAAAAACTGATTACTCATAATGTCGCTGGCCCCGGGCAATAAAGCGGTAAACGCCAGTTACGCCTTTTTTAATGTTATTTGATTTTTGGCTTCTCTGAGTATCAATCTATCACTCTTATTTTTTTCGGATTTTTTGTATTAATATTTCTTTAGAATAAATGACAATAACAGTTTTATTGCATGGAGAAAACATAATACAAAAAACCGGTGAACATCTTTACACTCAATTTTTAAACAAAGAGTAGCAGTAATAAATTTAACCGCGCTTTTGGAAATAAACGTATTATATCAATAAACTGTAAACACTTAATACTGAGTAATCAAAAGAGATTTTATTCTGTACAATGCTATTACGCCTTTAAAATTTTTCTGAAGAAGGTGGTAATCGGCTGGTACGCTCGAAATCTAAAGTAGAAATCATTGAGCTATTATTACTAACGTATAGAGAAGCTATACCAAACAAAAAACGTGTCACATCTTGACGGCAAGAGCGCGGGGGGTGGGCGTGGCCTGAGCTCCGGTCGCTCGGCTGTGCTGCAGCGCTACATAGCGACTGTTGTCTAAACAAATTATTAAAACATGCAGCGCTTAGCTGCTTAGAGATGCTATTTTTCTCAATGACAAATGACGGAACATGGCGTCCACTAAACATTTTGCTTAAATTAAGATTTAAAATTAATATATAGTTACTTACCGATGGAAAGTTACCCCTTTGCACTTCTACGTATTGGTTGAGTTATTACTACAATATCGCAGCACACACGAGGGCATATTTAAAGAGATTTTACACGATTTCGTTTTAAAATATTACGACCAAATTGCGACTGCATAGCTTTATGATTCGCAAGCGACTGAGTGAGGTGCGGCCGGCCGACCGCAGTTGAACGGAACATAGTAGTGTTCTGCGATGTCTTCTCTATACGTTAGTAATAATAGCTCAATGGTAGAAATTACGTCGTATTAGTTTCTTATGGTACGTTTAGACGCTTGCCAAGCGTCGGCAATCATCCACAATCCCCAAGCGTTCACAATTGTTTGGAACAGGGTTGCCAACCATACTGTTTTAAACAGTATAATACTGTTTTTCACTAAATTATACTTTTTACTGTTGAACAAAAATAAAGTATACAAAATACTATTTCCAGTATCAAAATGCTAATACATTATAGATAATCTAAATTTGTATAGACTCAATATTGGTATGGGTGATTTATATTCAGAATTAACAAATTTCAAACTAATTTATTAAAAAATATCAGAAGACAAAGATTTTCTTGAAATGAGTACTGACCAAAAGTGGAGCCATTTATTAGTAAACACTTCAGAAGAATTTAAAAACATAACTAAAATTGTCTCATATCTACTTTCTGTTCCCGCCACCCCAGCGTTTACTGAAAGAGTGTTTTCAGTAATGAATGCTAAGTGGCGGGAGGATAGAAATAAAGCATCTATTAATTTAATAAAAAATGAGCTCCTCATTTATTTTAATTTCAGTTATAATTGTGATGAGGCATATGAAGTTTTTAAAAAAGATTTTAAATTAATAAGTTGTACGAAAAGTTCAAAAAAATATGTATTTAAAACAATAAATATATGTAAAATACTGTTCATTTTTCTAAAATACTGTTTAACATTCTTTATAGACCTGAATATACTTTATTTCTTGTAAAAAAAGTTGGCAGCCCTAGTTTGGAAGTCGTTTACACGCTTGCGAATGCGTCAGTGCGCTACGGATATCCAAGCATGGCGGACGTATATAGTTAATAATAATAGTTTAATTAATAATAGTTTCTTCCACATGAGCTTACAATAGAATGTCAATGTTCTTTTAATTACAGGTTATCACAACATATGTCGAGTAATACAAAGAATTAGTTTATGAGTAAATTTATCAATAAGAAATCATTAATAAAAATTCAAAATGATAATATCGTTATGTTATGACATTAAACTCTCTTCATTCGACCAGCCACTCATTTTGTATAAAAAAATTAGACGTGCGTTCGTCACGAAATCACAGCGGCTACTAAACGTGCGCCAGCGTGTAAACACCTCGCAAGCGCTTGCCGCAATCGCCCTTTGATCTGTGTCAAAAAACCGACACTAGTCCCGATCGGATACAATCGTCTGCAAGCGTCCGCAATTTCACGCAATCGCCTCTTTACACGCTTGCGATTGTGGACGCTTGCCGACGCTTGGCAAGCGTGTAAACGTACCAAGAGTTTGCAAGCGTCCGCAATTTCACGCAATCGGCCTCTTTACACGCTTGCGATGGTGGACGCTTGCCGACGATTGGCAAATTCCTGAATCTCAGTGGTTGGTGTTTTTATAAAAGTTATTAATGATGTTACAATTAAAATACTATCATCTATAAATTGTATTATACATTTTTTCAATTATCTCAATTAATTTTTATACCATTAAAATTATTTTTAAAAGGTTAAATTGGTAAAAAAATTAGCTTTTATTTGACATATTGAACATCTGTTTTGGATCACTGTACGCTGCACTATAAACAAATTAGCTTGTTTTATTTCTCTTGTAAAATTTGATTTTTACCCGACTGCCAAGGAAGGGTTATGTTTTTCGCGCGTATCTTGTATGTATGTATGTAATATTCTTAACTACCTCGTATCTCTAGGACCGCTGAACGGATTTACATAATTGAGATATCGTTAGATTCGTCTTAGCAGCCCAAGTGTTCTTAGATAGGTGACATTAAAAAAAAACAAACATGGCGGCTGTGCGATGCCATTGTAGTTAATGAAGAAATAATTTTTTTTTTAGAATACTATAATATGGGTATCAAATTAAAGGGCTTAATACAAGGATTTCAAAAATGTCTATCATGATTATGATTACCGTAATAATAAAGAAATACAATAAGAAAGATTAAAAAATGTTGACTTTGCTCTTTCCCATGCCTAAGGCAAGCAAGATGCGAGCCGAGCTTCTTCCTCGCCTCCTAGGCAACGTCCGACGGTCAATTTTGGGGTGTAGCCTTTCCCATAAAAAAAAAGAATTATCAACTTCGGACTACTCTGTAAAAAGTTATGCTCAGTCAAACTTAAAAATGATATACCTATATACGTGGCAATTTTAGAACGGCCTCATTTTTTTCGTCGTTAAAAAATTACTTAATCAACCACATGATGTAAACTATTTTAATGAATTGAACCGATTACGTAATTTGTCTAACTAAAAAGACATAAATAAAATAATAATTAAAAGAAAACAAAAAACCCGCCTGCATAAAAAACACATGATATAAAATGAACTGAAAAGTCTGGAACAAGATAAAAATTCAATAATTACACTAAGCTAGTTAGTAGTTAATTTGCAGTCGGAGACATGCAAAGAGAGAATGATTTGACTTATCCTTCAATTTCATGTCTTCGACTGCATATTAACTACTAACTAGCTTAGTGTAATTATTGAATTTTTATCTTGTTCCAGACTTTTCAGTTCATTTTATATCATGTGTTTTTTATGCAGGCGGGTTTTTTGTTTTCTTTTAATTATTATTTTATTGATATTACCGCTTTATTGCCCGGGGACAGCGATGTGATACGTATATCAAACATTTATGCTACTTCTAGCTTTCATATAAAGAAAGAATCATCTAAATCGGTACTCCCAGTAAAAAATATGGGGTAACACTCACATAGAAAATACAGTCGAATGAGAACTGTTTCCTTTTTTTTAAGTCGGTTGAAAATAACATTTTTTTATATTATACTTTTGTCTGATTTGTTTGGCATGGAGCTTGTATGTTACTAGTCTCTTTGCAAAACCTGCATGATTTCTCTTCTTCACTCTCTTTTTCTTTCTCTTTCTCCTTTTCACAATGGTCATTAAAAATTCTAGCCCTTTTTAAAGCCATTAAAGACACACTGTCCTAAGGGGCCATCCATAAATTACGTCACACGTTAAGAGGGGGGTAGGGGGTCGACGAAGTGTGACAAGTTGGAGGGAGGGGTCAAAATTTTGGTGACGTCACATTTCCAAATATAATAATATCAAAACGTAAGTACAAAAACATGATATTTCAACTACCTATCAATAACTAACTTAAAAAATTAAAGTTTTATTTGTTTTATCGGGGAATTGACTTTTATTAAAATCAAAATAAAAATAATGTCGAAACTGTCATCAGTTTGCTCATGCAAAATTGCAAAATATGTGACGTCACGTAGGGGGAGAGGGTCTCATAAATGTGACCATCTGTGACAAGGACGGGGGAGGGGTCGAAAAATCGAGAAATTCGTGTGACGTAATTTATGAATGGCCCCAATAACATCCAGTCTATTTACATTAAATATTCAATCTGAATGTCTTCCGTCGTATACCGATTTTCACATGATATTTTCTTTGCCGAGTACAAGATGAATTTTTAAACATTTAACTTGAAAATACAATTCTATCCTTATATCCTATTGGTTGTTTGGTCCATTGGCGCAGTTGGCAGTACCCGAACCCCTACCGTACCGTGCTATCCTACTTGAGCTATATAATATTTGATCTAAACGAATTTGGTAAAAAAATGTATAAAATGTTATGCCAGTTAATTGTTACCTAAATTCTAAAACATAAAATCAAAGAAAACCAAGACGAAAAAGTCTCTGTTAAAAAAAATTTAACTGAAAAAAAGATATACACACAGTCTACTGAACCATCTCAGCTCTCTTAATTATGTTTGATATTCCACTAAACTGATGTTTATTCATTGCGATCAAAACATTCCCCAATATAAAATAGGCACGATGTGGAAATATTGACGGAATCTCGTTAAAATCAGCGAACAGAAAACGATTGTTACATAGGCTTGCAAATGAAGCTCAACCTTGCTGAATGATAAATATTGAATAGAATAACTTGTGAATGTTTTTTATTTAAGTAATCGGTTATTATGATGGTTACAAACAGAAAGGAAGTAAAGAAAACCCAAAATGATAGATTAAATACCTAAAGGTTCCCCTTAGATATATTTAAAAAGTTAAAAACGAATAGAATAAATATATCAAATATTTTATTCTTGTAATTGATATTATTAGTACTTAAGTCAGTTTTATTTTCGGACTAAATAAGTAATAAACAAAGAAGTAGTGCTTAAATATCCTTGTATTTATTTTAATGTATCATTTCTAGCTGGAGAATTAGATTCACCTATTATCGTATTAACCTAAAAGATTATTCATTCAGTCCGCGGTATTAACCTAATCCACGCCTACAAATGTCAAGTACTTTAGATACAAAATGATGCCGTGCGAAATTGTCTCTGTTATCCGTTTTGTTACATTTATTGCAAAATTGTATTTTTAAATGTACAGCTTAAACACTTTGGTAATCATTTTTAAGGTCCAATTTTCTACTGAAAACTGCTTATGTGATAATTAAATAAATAAATGTCATAATATAACATACACATGCGGTCGTCTGTTCCTATGGTAAGCAACTTAATGCTTGTATTATGGTACGTTTATACGCTTGCCAAGCGTCGGCAATCTTCCACAATCCCCAAGCGTTCACAATTGTTTGGAACAGGGTTGCCAACCATACTGTTTTAAACAGTATAATACTGTTTTTCACTAAATTATACTTTTTACTGTTGAACAAAAATAAAGTATACAAAATACTGTTTTCAGTATCAAAATGCTAACACATTATAGATAATCTAAATTTGTATAGACTCAATATTGGTATGGGTGATTTATATTCAGAATTAACAAATTTCAAACTAATTTATGAAAAAATATCAGAAGACAAAGATTTTCTTGAAATGAGTACTGACCAAAAGTGGAGCCATTTATTAGTAAACACCTCAGAAGAATTTAAAAACATAACTAAAATTGTCTCATATCTACTTTCTGTTCCCGCCACCCCAGCGTTTACTGAAAGAGTTTTTTCAATAATGAATGCTAAGTGGCGGGAGGATAGAAATAAAGCATCTATTAATTTAATAAAAAATGAGCTCCTCATTTATTTTAATTTCAGTTATGATTGTGATGAGGCATATGAAGTTTTTAAAAAAGATTTTAAATTAATAAGTACGAAAAGTTCAAAAAAATGTATTTAAAACAATAAATATATGTAAAATACTGTTCATTTTTCTAAAATACTGTTTAATATTTTTTATAGACCTGAATATATACTTTATTTCTTGTAAAAAAAGTTGGCAACCCTAGTTTGGAAGTCGTTAAGTCGTTTACACGCTTGCGATTTGCGAATGCGTCAGTGTGCTACGGATATCCAAGCATGGCGGACGTATATAGTTAATAATAATAGTTTAATTAATAATAGTTTATTTCACATGAGCTTACAATAGAATGTCAATGTTCTTTTAATTACAGGTTATCACAACATATGTCGAGTATACAAAGAATTAGTTTATGAGTAAATTTATCAATAAGAAATCATTAATAAAAATTCAAAATGATAATATCGTTATGTTATGACATTAAACTCTCTTCATTCGACCAGCCACTCATTTTGTATGAAAAATTAGACGTGCGTTCGTCACGAAATCACAGCGGCTACCAGTGTTGCCAACTCGAATTTTATCGAGTAGGTAGATATAATTTCAAAAGTTGGTAGTTTCCAACCATCTTCAATTCGAAAAGTAGGTAGATCTACCAACTATAATTTCGAGTTTTATATACGACTAGCTTCTGCGCGCGACTTCGTCGGCGTGGACTCCGCTCCTGTTGGTCTTAGCGTGATGATATATAGCCTATAGCCTTCCTCGATAAATGGGCTATCTAACACTGAAAGAATTTTTCAAATCGGACCAGTAGATCCTGAGAATAGCGCGTTCAAACAAACAAACAAACAAACAAACAAACAAACAAACAAACAAACAAACAAACTCTTCAGCTTTATTATATTAGTATAGATTCTTGTACCCAAAGATGCGAAGACCTTGAAATAATTTTTTTTTTTCGTAAAAAAGGAATCATTATACTACAATCATCTATTATAGTAAAAAAAAGAATAATAACTAAAAAATGGTCAATGTCAATAAAAAAATCGAAGCATATTATGGACTGAAGAAATTAATGTAATAATTATAATTTACTTGACAATGAGGGCCGGAAACTGAAATGCGATTTTCTGTAAAAAAAATAAAAAAAAATAGTTTAATTTTTGAAGTGAAACTTCTTTAGGCCCATGAAGGGTAAAATTTGAGCTGCCGTTAACGCGGCAACGTGGTCACTTGGATGGGTGACCGCCTGGGAACACCGTGTAACGTTGACTTTTTGTTTTCTTTTTCATTTTATTTCATTTTTTTTTTCAATTAATAATTAATTAAGAACAGTAAATAATATTCATGTGAATTGTTTTCAGGTTGTAATATAAAAAATACTTGTTTGTTTCAAACGACTAGTTCTGCAAAGACTGTTTCTGCGTGTACTAAATAGATGGCGCTATTCAGCGGTTTTGTGATTTTTAATTGGCCTTTTGGTTTTTTTCAATAAATTAGTCTGCTAAAGAAGTTTCACTTCTGACATGTGTACTTTGTACACACGCAATTTTTATTTACGTACCATAAAATATTTTTTTATCTTATACTTACAGATTTTTCAATCAAAATATGCATTCTTTTGTAGAATAAAATATTTTAAAACCTATACTTTATGTTTAAGTAACTTAACTTTAACTTATTATATTGAATTATAAGTTCAGTTAACGTTCTACGGTATCTAATGTTATTAAAATTAGTCCATGTGAAACGTTCATTCCAGGACTTTCTTTTTATTTTATTTTTTATATACCTATATAATTTAAGCGAAATATTGATGGGCTATTTACTCCAAAGTAAATTTTCTGGTCGTGTGGGGTTTATAATTTAATTAAAAAAACGCGTTTATTTGTATACATTTATAGCGTTTATTTATATGGTTGCGTTTACGACTTGGTATTTATATTTACAACTGTTTTGACATCTCAAACCCGTAATAAAATAAAAAAAATTAAATTAAAGTATAAACTGCGGCTTTGATCACTTTTAAATTATTATTAATAATCTATAATAGTTTCACTTAATAAAGGATACTTAAATATATGAATTGTCTGAACACGTCAAAGCACGTACCGGGGCACGGCTTCAAAGAAAAATGGGCATTGGCCAAATCAACCAATAAGAACCGAGACGACTTCAACTTGAAATCTTGCTTGAAAAGTTGAAATATATCGATATATATTTCAAGTGACGAGTGCGCGAACGAATACACTGTTTAAATTTCTAGTATATATAATATAATATTAAAAATTTTCAAAACCTTGAAAAGTTGGTAGATTTTTCTCGTGAGGTGGTAGATTTGAGCGAGACACGGAAAGTTGGTAGATCTACCGAAAAGTTGGTAGAGTTGGCAACGCTGGCGGCTACTAAACGTAAACGCGCGCCAGCGTGTAAACACCTCGCAAGCGCTTGCCGCAATCGCCCTTTGATCTGTGTCAAAAAACCGACACTAGTCCCGATCGGATACAATCGTCTGCAAGCGTCCGCAAGTTCACGCAATCGCCTCTTTACACGCTTGCGATTGTGGACGCTTGCCGACGCTTGGCAAGCGTGTAAACGTACCAAAGGTTTGCAAGCGTCCGCAATTTCACGCAATCGGCCTCTTTACACGCTTGCGATTGTGGACGCTTGCCGACGCTTGGCAAGCGTGTAAACGTACCATTATAGGTAACAGCCGACTGTTATAACTATATATATGTATATTTTTTTTGATAAAAATACGTAGAAATAATACATATATAAATACAAATATTACACCCAGACTCAGGCGGGTATCGAACCCGCAACCCGCGGAACAGAAAACAGGGCCACCACAAACTGCACCAACGGGCTAGTCATAGTAATTGTAATAACAGTAGTAAATTATATAACAAAAACTAAATTTTTAAACATTTGGCTATGAAAACTGTACTGTATTCCAAATTATTATATTTAACATACAAACACAGTCGTCCATTCATTGTTGGACAACTTAATGCCTTTGCTTTAGATAAACAGAAAATATTAATTACCTTTTTTGTACATACTCGGGACGGGGAAAGTACCCGCAACCCTAGAGCAGAAAGCAGGGATTTTGCAAACTGCGCGCATTGACGCAGCCATTGTTGGGCCCGTCTAAATGAGAACTTAGAGAATGTTTTCTAACGCTAATTAGTGGCAAAATGTCATGTATGTCAAGAGTCAGTCCTTACTACCACTTACCTTTTCATAGAGATTGTTTTGTAGATAACATTTTATTGCTTAAGTCACCCACGGATATTCTAAATATAGACATTGTTGATTTTCGTCGAAGAAAACGATTAACATCTACAAGTAAAGGATCGATATCTTTGGATAGAAAATGACCTCTAGGCTCTATGGTTGTTGAGATAATAGATTCCACGAATCTTAACATTTACTCAGATAGGTGTATATTTTTAACCGACTTCAAAAAAGGAGGAGATTACTCAATTCGACCGTATATAATAATATATATATATATATTTTTTTGTGTATGTTCGGGGATAACTTCGTCGTTTATGAACCGATTTTGATCATTCTTTTTTTGTTAGAAAGGAAATATCCCAAGGGTGGTACCATGATAAGGAAACCAGGATCTGATGATGGAATCTCAAAGAAATCGAGGGGAACCCTCGAAAATCGTATGAAAATATAATATTTTTTTATATCAACAACCGTACAACCAAACAAGTGGCAAACAAGCGTACGGCTCACCTGATGGTAACTGGTAAGCAATTACCGTAGCCTATAGACGCCTGCAACACCAGAAGTATCGCAAGTGCGTTGCCGACCCTACCTCCAATTTCCCCCCTAGGAGCTCTGGTCACCTTACTCACCAACAGGAACACAATACTGCTTGAAAACAGTATTATTTAGCTGTGGTCTTTTATAATAGATATATACTATTTAGCTGTGGTCTTAATTATTATATTTGCAACCTGTGAATACAAAAGTTTCAGTTCATTCGTTTGAACTGAAACAGTACCTAATGGCATGATTTACCTCCTGCTAATAAAGTACATCAGGTACTTACAGGCGAGATAAATTGTACTTTAGCACGGAGATTACTATAGGAGTATATTTTGTAAGCACTTATCGTTTATGCGGATTCTTAATCAGAATTCGGATTATTGCATATGTTAGGTAGGGTAGTTCATACTAAAAAAATCATGTTAAAACATAAATCTTTTCGAAAATAGATAAAATCTCGATGGATCGAAGAAAAATTTGTTTCAAAAAAATTTAAAAAATCAGAATAAAATGTTTATAGGTATTATATAATTTCCTCATGTGTGGGTAACACAAAAAACAAAAATAATACGAATTAGATATAATCTACTTAATCTAGTGTTTATTGTATACTTATATAAGTAGTTACAAGCAAGTCATACACTTTTTTTTAATCAAATTAACAATATGCATCAAATTCATTGTTTTCAAAAATTTTTATTTTTTTTAAGTAAATTTTATATTTGTTTACACGTTAATTCTATTTTGTTATACGTAAAAGACATAAAAATTTACCAGCACAGTAATACCTACATAATTTCACTGTTGAGTAGGTAGTTCCGACCTTGGAATCAGTAGACTGAGTACTGACGCTCAGTTGCTCGGAGACCGCGCCATGCATCACCTGCGGAGTGTTTTTAATAAGGTGATGGAATTGATTCCGATCGACGGACGGCGCGTAAAATTACGATATAATATTTCGAGTGTCACGTTACTTGTGAAATTATTTTATTGTTATAATATAAATAACGTGTCTATGTGTGTGTCTGTGTTGTGAATGTTTATGTTTTAATTTGCACGTCCCACAAAAATTGGTTTTTTGCTTTATATTAAAATATTCAGTTTCATAAGTTTTTGCACACGAAACGGTTTAATGAGTTATAGTTTGGTTTATTAATTATTATAATGATGAAATTTTGTACTAGACCGTTAGCGCAGTTTGTAGTGGCCCTGCTTTCTGCTCCGGGGGTTGTGGGTTCGATTCCTGCCTGAGTCTGGGTGCAATATTTGTATTTATTTATATATGTATTATTTGTATGTAAATTAATAATAAAAAAATTAGCTATAAAAGTCGAGTTTGTGTTACCTATAATACAAGTATTAAATTGCTTACCGTAGGAACAGATGACGGTGTTTGCATGTTTTAAGATGTTTATATTTAAAAAAAAAAACGATTTTAGATACTGAGATTTTACATTTATTGTAGCATTAGTTTTGAACAAAAATAATAAAAACAAACGGAAACTTACTGTATACTTATAAACATTGTCTTGATTTAAATCTTTAGATTTGCTGTTTTCTTTTCAGGAGAAAGAAGAGAAAGCTAAATTTAAACTCGAATCGAAGGAAAAGTTAAAAGATGATAAGAAGGAAAAGGTCAAAGAGAAAGATAAGGACAAGGTGAAAGAGAAAGAAAAGGATAAGGTGAAAGAGAAAGAAAAGGATAAGGTGAAAGAAAAAGAAAAGGACAAAGTAAAAGACAAAGACAAAGATAAGAAAGATAAAAAGCTCACAAAGGTGCCGTCCACGGTGACGTCAGGGGTGCCGTTTGAAGAAATATTTACATTGGGAGGTTAGAACATTTTATTTTACCTTTTTTATGCGTAATAAGTAAGCCCTTGACTTAATAAGCAAACCTCGACCTTGCTAATTGCAAAGCTAAGATTCTTTAGGATTTAAGTTACCCTGTCACATGATGTTTTTCTTATGTTTAGCTACAATGAATCGTAACATAATGTGTTATAGCCCTATAGTCTATGTGACGTTTTGTTAATGTAACTTTGCAATAATAAAAGTGTAAAACTTTGAAATTTTAAGCTATAGTTTACACTTTGATTGTTTTTCAGTAACTCGTTTACAAAAAAATAAACAATAATAATAATAAAATTATTACCTTCTAAAAAATTTAGTTCCTACATAAGTACAATTGAAAACAGCTTTTGATAAATATTTTCATAACAACATACGAACTTTTACGAATGTTAAAAGCGATACGGTACTATAGATAAAATCATTTATCAGTAAATGAAATTTTGTTATTGTTTACTTAGATAAAATACAGTGTTATATTATATTAAATAAAGCCTATTGAAAGGGTGTACCTACTATCTATAAACATAAAATTGAATCGCCGAAATGCATCTATGGTCTACGCAAAAAAGTTGCACCAGATTGGATAATTCTTTTTTTTTTTTTTGTTCGTTATTGGCAGGACAAGGTTAATATAAAAGAAAAATCGATATATCCGTGAAAAAATAATAATTATTCCAACTTTGCGGGGTCAGCTAGTATAAAATACACCGATATATATACTCCATAAAAATGTGTACTTTAAAAAAACACGCTACGATTATTATTTGTTGGTCATAAATGTCAACGTGGATTTTATCATTATCATCACTCGACTAGTCCATTGGTGCAGTGTATAGTGAACTGCTTTACGGGTCACTGCAAACTGCGCTAGCGGGCTAGTCAAATTGTATACGTTCCGTGCTTACGCAAGTTTTTCCTAAGGTATTTCGACATCCTAACTTGATGAAACACCAGTACTGAAAATATTCTGATTTCTATTGTCTTTCCAGTATAGTGATATGTGACTATAGCTGATTGAGACTGGTGAAGTGGTGACCAAATATATCTCTACCATGTCGATTAAACAAAATTGCTGTTCTTATACCTATTCATCATAATTACCTTCATTATGTATATTCGTGTGTAATAACATAATGAATCCCTATTTCCTTGGTGACGTTATGAATTCAGAACGACCTTACGGATTTAATCCATCTTTTTTTTAAATTATTTATTTATTTTATTTTTTTTGTAAAAAAATTTTAGGGTATATGATATCTATAATAATATTACAAAGCTAAGAGCTTGTTTGATTGTTTGTTTGAACGCGCTAATCTCAGGAACTACTAGTTCGACTTGAAAAACTCTCTTGTTGGATAGCCCATTTACCGAGTTTATATGCTATAAAAAATTTCGTATGTTTTTCCTCAAATTAACTCGGGTGAAATCGCAAGGCACAGCAAGTATAAGTTATAAAAATTGGAATTTTTCAGAAAACGGAATAATTACTTTGACTTAACGCGTTTGAAACTTTGCAAAACAAAACAACATGTAGTGATTAAAACATTAATTATTGTTGATTTCATTTTATATAGAATAATGTACTTTAGTTTATCGATTTACCAATAGATGGCGTTGCACGTTCGAGTAAAATATTAAATTGAGTGTATTTTTAGTTTCTTACATTGACAATAGATGGCGTTTTACCGGCAGCTAAATCGCGCTGGCTAAATTTTTGAAGAGATATATGTAAGCAACCGCCGATGGTATGTTATTTGAGTTAAATACGAGTTAAATACGAGTTTAAATATATACGAGTGTTAATACGAGATCAATATACGAGTAAAGTTAACGTGAGTGAGTGTTTCATTTCTAACATGGTGCCGAAACCCGGGAAGAAGAGCGGAGGACCGAGGAAGTGAATAGTGGAAGTGCATAGTGACTAGTGAGAACCGAGGATACTGGATGGACACGTGGAAAAGTGAACTCTAAGGTACAAGGCTACAAACAAGTAAGTGCGTTAAAAGACTTATAAAAATTAAAGTAGTGATTTGGACTTGTAAAAATTCGCGCTCTTGTTCAGTGACTTAGTAAAAATTAATGTAGTTTGAGACTTATAAAAATTTCGTGTTCTTGTGCAGTGGACTTAGTAAAAATTAACGTAGTTTGGACTTGTAAAATTTCGTGCTCTTATTCAGTGGACTTAGAAAAAATTAAATCAGTTTGGACTTGTGAAAATTTAGTGATATTATTATCGACTTAGAATAATTTCTTACATTATGGACTTGTAAAATTTTTGTAATATTGTCACATGGGACTTGTAAAATTTTTGTGATCTTCTTCATTGGACTTAGAATAATTTGCAGCAGTGTGGACTTAGAATAATTTGTTAATACAAACTTTAATTGAACTTTAACATTTTATGGTGAATTTAAAATTTATAACTGTAAGCTATTACATTTGAAAATAAACATGGAGAAGTTAATAAGAGGACAACAAGAGTTGTTTGATCAATTGATTAAAGCCGAACGTAATCTTAAGAAAGCTAATCAAGAGACACGAGCAAAATACAGTTATCTTGTGGCGAGAATGGAAGCTTTGGAGAAACTGGAAGAAGCGTTTAGCCAAAATCATCTGGAAATAATTACTAAAGCAACGGAAGAACAGTTAAAAGAATTAAAATATTTTATAGATGATATGCAGGATAAATTTCAAGAATTATTTATACAGTACAAAGCTACGTTGAAAGAATACATTGTGTTGGCAACACCACATACTGCAACATCTTCAATGGATATAAGAGAAAGTTCTTTGGCTACTTGTAAACCAAATAGTTCCGAGGTGCAGTTACCAAGAATACAGCTTCCACGTTTTTCTGGAAAATATACAGAGTGGCAATCTTTTTATGATATGTTCTTATCATTGATACATGAGAATAATACACTGTCTCCGGTTCAGAAGCTGCATTATTTAAAATCTAGTTTATCAGGAGAGCCTGAAATGCTACTTAGAAACTTTCCTACTACATCATCCAATTACAAGGAAGCATGGGAACAGTTGTCTAAGCGTTATAACAATAAAAAATATAATTGTAACGCGATTATGAAGACATTATTTGAACAAAAACCCATACAACATGAATCAACAAATGCACTAAAACATTTGTTAGATACAACAACAGCTTGTTTGAAAGCCCTGAATAACATGAAAATTAGTACTGAGCATTGGGATCCAATGATAATTCATTTAGTCGTATCTAAATTAGATCGCGAATCAATAAGACAATGGGAGACCTATATCAGTTCGGCGTCCGATGACCTACCTAAATGGTCTCAATTGGAACAGTTCATCGAAACGCGATTTAGAACGTTGGAATTTCTAGAAACTGATAAACAAACGAGTAGAACCATGATTCAATCCAGAGCACAACCAGTAAAAACTAAGTCATTTCATTCGTCACTTGATGTCAAAAAGACTTCACCCGAGCCGACGTGTGCACTGTGTGATGGACCACATCCAGTGTATTACTGTGTTCAGTTTAAAAAACAACCAGTTTTAAAAAGGCAGAATATAGCACAGTCAAAAAGGCTTTGTTTTAATTGTCTGGCGCCTACACATTCGGTATACAAATGTCAGCAAAACGCTTCATGCCGCAAGTGTGGCAAAAGGCATCACACTTTGCTGCACTTTGAGAAGGAAGACAAAGAGGCATATGACACACTGAGACAAAGTGAACAAAACAAGGGAGAATCTGAACAACGTGACCGAGAAACAACTTCAGAGACAAACGTAGTAGCGAACTTTTCAAGAGGAGATATCAAATCATATAACGTATTACTAGCAACAGCAGTTGTAAAATCTAAATCTAAAAATGGTTGTTATGTCATCAGAGCATTACTTGACCAAGGCTCACAAGCCTCTTTTGTTAGCGAACATATTGTGCAATTGTTAGGTCTAAAACGTACAAATGTGAATGGTAAGGTGTCTTGTTTGGGAGACGGTCATCTTAATATTAAACACGCAGTAAATATCGAAATTGAATCGCGATACGAACCTGTTGGAAAGGTTTGTGTAAATGCTTATGTATTAAAGTCACTAACGTCATTGTTACCGACTCGTGAAGTTCGTATACCTGACTGGCTTGAACTAAAAACGCTACCGCTTGCAGATCCAGAATTTTCATCACCGGGTAGAGTTGACATGTTACTTGGCGCTGATGTGTATGGAGAAATTTTGCAGAATGGAGTGAAAAAGAGTCCGCATGGCAATTTATTAGCACAAAATACTTTATTCGGATGGATTTTGTCTGGAAAAATAGAGCAAGAGTCGGTAAAGAAAAATATTTTGAACTTACATGTACAGATAAGAGAAGATGAATTGTTGAAAAAATTTTGGGAGATAGAAAACGAGCCGAATAGTATCGAGAAAAGATTAACAGAAGAAGAAAAACTATGCGAGAAATTGTACGAAGAAACTACTTCAAGACGAGAAGATGGGAAATTTGTTGTCAGATTAACATTTAAAACAAATAATCCACAATGTCAGTATGGTCAGTCCTATGATATAGCTATCAAAAAATTACTTTCATTGGAGAGACGATTGAGTAAGATCCCTACGCTTTCAAACGAGTATAATAGAGTACTAGAAGAATATACTACATTAAACCACATGAAACAAGTGAGTAGTGATGATATTGAAAATCCTAACTGTGTCTACCTTCCTCATCATGCCGTAGTGAGAGAAGACAAGCAAACTACAAAAGTCAGAGTGGTCTTTAACGCATCTAGTAAAGGCACCAACAATGTGTCTTTAAATGATGACCTCATGGTAGGTCCGAAACTTCAACAGGATTTACGACATTTGTTACTAAGGTGGCGCAAACATCCAATAGCTATAATTGCAGACATTGTAAAAATGTATCGGCAGGTATATGTCCATGAAGACGACACTGATTTCCAAAGAATACTATGGAGAGCTAATTCTGAGTTACCAGTACAACACTTTAAATTGTTAACATTAACATTTGGTACGGCCTGTGCCCCATATCTCGCAGTTAAGACCTTACAAACATTAGCAGTTCTGGAAAAGGATAAGTTCCCAGTGGCTGCGCACATTACTAAGAATGATTATTATGTTGATGATTTAATGACGGGGTGTGAAACAGAGACAGAAGCATTACAAATTTACAAAGAGATGACTGAGCTTATGAATAGTGGTGGGTTTGAACTTCAAAAATGGAGTAGCAGCAATCAACGGTTTGTAAATTATATCGAGCAAAATAAGGTGAGCACTGTGAAGTCCCTGACAATAGAAAGTGATGGTATGATGAAAGTTTTAGGAATTAAATGGAACAGGTTAACAGATAATTTTGAGTATGTAGTAAATTTGATTGATACCGAAGAGCCTATTACAAAACGAACAGTTTTATCAGATATAGCTAGACTTTACGACCCTATTGGTTGGATTTCTCCAGTAGTGATTACGGCGAAAATTTTTATTCAAAAATTGTGGAAAGAGCATCTTGAGTGGGATGATGAATTACCCAAAAAACTTTTATTAGAGTGGCTACACTACAAAGACGAGTTGCGTAACGTTAAGAATATTTTGATCCCACGTTGGCTTTGCTGTACGAAAAATTGTAAAATGGAACTTCATGCGTTTTCTGATGCATCACATATGGCATACGCAGCTGTAGTTTATTTGAGAGTAATAGATAGAAACAATAAAGTACATGTAAACCTTGTCACTGCCAAAACTAAAGTCGCACCAATCGAGAAAGAGGTATCGATACCTAGGTTAGAACTTTGCGGAGCAACTTTAGCGGCAAAACTATTACACGAAGTTTCTCAAGTGATGGAAATACCCAAAAGCAACATGTTCGCATGGACGGATTCAACCGTTGTCTTAGCATGGCTACGAGGACCAGTGAATCGATGGGCAACGTATGTAAGTAATCGAGTATCACATATTCTTACGATCATGAATTTTGAGCAGTGGGGACACGTGCCAACTAACATCAATCCTGCTGACTGCGCATCACGAGGATTAAAGCCAATGGCATTGAACAACTACGATCTGTGGTGGAACGGCCCTGATTTCTTATCTGAATTTATCATTGAAGTTAAAAAGCCTGATGTAATTGACACTAAAGAAGAAGAACGAGTTAAATCATTTGTGGTTATGGAAAAACAAATACATTTTGAATGGATGAAGTTTTCTGAATTAAATAAATTATTAAGGGTGATTTCATTATGTCGAAGATTTCTTAAAATACGCCTGCCACTTGAGAAAAGAAAAGCATTTTCTAAATTTGTAACACCTGACGAAATAGAACAATCTTTCAATTTGTGTATTAAACAAGTTCAAGAGTATGAGTTTGAGGAAGAAATACAGAGTTTAAAAACAAAAGGTTGTGTTGCTAAACGAAGCGTGCTGTACACTCTTTGCCCGTTTTTAGATAAAAATGGGATCGTAAGAGTGGGTGGACGTTTGAGTCAATCTGAGGTGAGCTACGATCAGAAGCATCCCATTATTTTGCCGGCTAAGAATCATCTTAGTCAGCTAATAGTGGCAAATGCTCATTTGAAGACTCTTCACGGTGGGCCACAACTCATGATGAGTTATCTGAGGAGTAAATTCTGGATATTGAGAGCACGTGAAATGGTCAAAAAGCATTATAGAAGTTGTGTCATTTGTTTAAGATATTCTAAAGCAGCGGCAACACAGTTGATGGGACAGTTACCAGAAGCCAGATTAAAACCTAGTCGTCCGTTTAAGACCTCTGGAGTGGACTACGCAGGTCCGATTAACATACGGTTTTCTCCAGGACGAGGAGCGAAGTCCTACAAGGGATATATTTGTTTGTTCGTCTGTATGGTGACACGCGCAATCCACCTCGAAGCCGTTTCTGATTTAACTGCTAAAGGTTTCATAGCAGCATTTAGGAGATTTACTTCTCGAAGAGGACATTGCAGTGATCTTTACAGCGACAATGGAACTAATTTTGTTGGAGCAGACGCCATGTTGCGTAACATGTTTAAAGGAGCTAAGTCAGAATTATCGAACGAAATAGCAAATTTGTTGACTCTAGAGTCGACAAATTGGCATTTCATTCCCCCAGGTGCCCCTAATTTTGGAGGAATATGGGAGGCGGGTGTACGATGTGCAAAAGCTCATTTAAAGCGAGTCGTGGGTGATACAACTTTAACGTTTGAAGAAATTTCTACTTTGTTAGCTCAAATTGAGGCTTGCTTAAACTCACGTCCTTTAAGTGTTCTCAGTGATAACCCAAACGACCCTCTCCCATTGACACCTGGTCATTTCTTAATAGGTGAATCTTTGTTAAATATTAATGATGTAGATTATTCTGATCAAAATGTAACCGGTTTAGATAGATGGAGAATGATTCAAAAAATGGTAAATTTATTTTGGAATAGATGGTCAAAAGAATTTTTATGTAATTTAAATCAAAGAAATAAATGGTGTAGTAAGAAACCTGAACTTGAAGTAGGAGATGTAGTTATTGTAAAAGATGATAATATACCACCCGCCAAATGGCTTTTAGGCAAAGTAATCGAAAAGCATGCCGGGCCTGATAATGTAACTCGAGTTGTAACTTTAAAATGTAAGAGAGGGTTGCTTAAGCGCCCCATTAGTAAACTGTGTCTTTTAACAAAACCTACATGATTTACACCACGTCACGGTGGGCGGAGGTTTTGTAACGTTTTTGTAATACTTCATTTTATTTGATTAATTTTTTCTTATCTGAGCTTACTTTAGTGAAATTTGTAATTAGTATTTAAGATTATTTATAGATATAATACTCCGTTATTATTGATATTGTTTTTGTTGTATCTAGACTTACTCTATTGCAATTTGTGAACATTTTTTTTATTCATACGCATAAGATTACTTAAAAGATGTAATATTTCCTTTACATTGTGATTTGTTTTTTTTCATTGTCTAAGCTTACTTTATTGTAATCTGTGATTGGTGTGTAAGATTAGTTTACTTACTATGGTGTAAAGGACCAAGTCCTTGGTGGG
This sequence comes from Melitaea athalia, assembly GCA_905220545.2. NCBI lineage: Eukaryota > Metazoa > Arthropoda > Insecta > Lepidoptera > Nymphalidae > Melitaea > Melitaea athalia. Next base: position 6,976,448 of record HG992197.1, on the reverse strand, counting down.
CGGAATGATTAAAACATTAATTATTGTTGATTTCATTTTATATAGAATAATGTACTTTAGTTTATCGATTTACCAATAGATGGCGTTGCACGTTCGAGTAAAATATTAAATTGAGTGTATTTTTAGTTTCTTACATTGACAATAGATGGCGTTTTACCGGCAGCTAAATCGCGCTGGCTAAATTTTTGAAGAGATATATGTAAGCAACCGCCGATGGTATGTTATTTGAGTTAAATACGAGTTAAATACGAGTTTAAATATATACGAGTGTTAATACGAGATCAATATACGATAGTGATGAGTAACTCGTCATTTTAATTTGAGGATGAGGAAGTCCCTCATTTTAGCTTTTGAGGCCTCACGAGGCGCGCCTCATTTGAGGCGAGGTAACGTACGAGGAAAGCCGACCTCATCCGACTGTCCGAGGATTCGAGGATTCGAGGAAGCGGCAAGCGTGAGTCACGCGCGCCTCACGAGTAGCTAACTTATAAACGATACACTAAGTACTTTTATTTTTTATAATTGTGTTTGCTCGCAAACGAAAAAAAAAGCGACTTCAATAACATCGACAAGTAATACAACGTAATAAGACGAAAAAATAGTCAAGTAAATACGCGCTATTAAAGATTATTCAAAAAGTTGTAATCAGTTTTCGATCTAATTTAAACAAGACTACAAGACAAGTATTAGCTTTCGATTAAAGTAAGAATCATCGAAATCGGTACACCGAGTAAAAAGTTATGCGGTATAATATAACGTAGGTCGACGAAAAAGTAGTCACGTAAATACGCATTATTAGATATAACTATAAAACTACTTGTCAGATCTCAATTAAATTAAAATGGGACCACATGACACGCAACACCTTTCAATTAAAACAAAATTGATCGAAATCGGTCCACCCAGTCAAAAGTTCTGAGCTAACATACATAAAAAAAAAAAAAAAAAAAAAACATACGTATCGAATTGAGAACCTCCTCCTTTTTTGAAAGTCGCTTAAAAATTATCTTTATCACTTTGCTTTAACGACGCGTTTTGATGCGCGCTGTTAAACGTTACGTATTATTTAGGCAGAGGCGGCCTTACCCATTGCGAGGCTCCGGGCGGCAAGTCTTTGCGAGGCCCTTTGTCCTTCTAGTCTAGTCGTCAAGTTGAAAATGGTCGAAAATAGAGATACTTCTCTTAAAATTATGTGTGATAGCTCACTGGATTCGGAATGACGCCTAGAAAAATTTTCTAAAAGCTTATATTTTTCTATTAGCACATAAAAAATTGCAAAAGTTATAAACAATTAAAAAAAGGAAAAATGTGGTATTTCGTTTTTTGCCAAAATTTCATAAACTATTAATATTTAAGAAGTTTCAAAAAAATATTCTGAAAGAGGAGGATATTTCCAATAAAAACTTCCTACTCCTGGAACTCTATCTCCATTATTTATAATTTTTATTTAATGCTGAAAATCGGTCTCCGCGTGAAATTTTTAGGTTGCGCGCGCGGCGTCAAAAGCGAGAACACATTACCTACATTGGTTAATTTATTTAAGGTATTAAATATTTTTTTTTATAAATTTGTAAAAATTATGGTGTATTCTGAACATACTTAATTCCTGTTGGATATTTTACTTAAAGTTAATTTTTCAACAAGTTAAACGATTGTTAATTAACAAAATTTTCACGAAATTCCGTCTCAATTGTAAATGAAAAAAAAAATGTTTAAATAATTGTTATTCTTATATACATAATTAACAAGATCATGTCATAATAGCTTAAAATATATTCATACTTTGTTTATAATAATTTTTGTACTAGAACAAAATTGGTAATTGTTTCCAAAAAAAATTATGATTTTTCTGGAACTATTTAGGTACTATTACTACTTATTGGAAATATCCTCCTCTTTCAGAATCTTTTTTGAATTTTTTCAAGTTTCATAACAATAGTTAAAAACGAAATGCCATTTTTTTCCTTTTTTAAATTTTTAATACCTTTTGCAATTTTTTATGTGCTTTAATACGCTTTTAGAGCATTTTTTTAGACGTCATTCCGAATCCAATGAGCTATCACACATAATTTTAAGAGCAGTATCTCTATTTTGGACCATTTTCAACTTGTCAACTAGACTACATATTCGGCTTTTCGTAAGACTAAAATATGTATTTTAATTAAGCACAATAATCTAACGAATGAGCTACATCATTTTCGATTGAAAGAATAGCAATGACTGAAAGCCGATCTTGTGTCATCAAATTCCTCAAATATGTTTTAATAATTTAAAAAAAAAATACAGTTAAAATCTATATTATTTTAAATTTGCTTGGGTTGTTGCGCGAGGCCCCTGCAAGAGCGAGGCCCCGGGCGATTGCCCCGTTCGCCACCCCCTAAGGCCGCCACTGTATTTAGGTAATACTAAACCAAATATTTATTCATAAATAATGTTTTTGTTTGAAATGATTTTTTAAATTGAAGTACTTACCGAGCTTAGCTCGGTATTTTTAGTAAATCGTGTTTTTTGAAAATCATATACGAATTACATATTGATAAAAAATGAATAATATTTTTCAATTTTACCGACAATAATAAGAAATATGAACTGGTTATTTAAATAAAAAATCGCTAGTGCAATTAAAAAAAAATAATCATATGGGGATTTGAACCATCGTCTTCTCAATTAATCCCGACCGGCCGACGTCCCACCTGACCCCTGAGCTAATACAACTTAATAAAAATTTGCGAAATTTACCTTCGTATTCTAATGAAGCCATAAATAATTACAATAATGTAGCCATTTTTTCATTGTCTAAAAACAGGGATATTAGGAAATTTTCTAAAAATGATTGATTCGAATTTTTACATCTCCCTCACACATCATGTTCTTTCGCTGATAAATTTTAGACCGCCTACAAAATAAATAAACGAATCAATGACACTTGAATACCAATCTAATCTAGGTGTTTTTAGAGTTCATAGTTAATGTTTAGAGTTCATGGTAATACCAATACGTAATAAAAATATTCTCTCTTTAATTTGTTTTCAACTTTTCAGTAATAAAAATAATATTAGTAAAAATGCGTAGCGTAGGTACCTACTCTAGTGTATGATATCGCGGCGTCTCGCAACATTCGTAATAATTTGTAGAAAACATACTTATACATTACAAATATGTTAGTTATAGTTATATGTTATTATAGTATTTATGTTAGTAATAGTTATGTATGCAATAGCGTAAAGTGCATTTTCTTCACTTTTACGTATTTTAACCAGACTTGTGTTTAAGTTAGTCTAAATTTAATTTGATTTACCTAATAGGTAGAGTGTAGAACTTCAAGTGAACTGTTGACGGTTTTTTAAGTATTATTATTTGCAGCAGGCTTATGGCGGCAGAGGTTGTTTTTATAAATTCACAATATTGAAATAAGCCTATAAAAAATTGTTTCATCTAATTAACAGATCAGGGAAGATTTAGCTTCTCGGATCTTAGACCATAATGAAAAAGCAACAAATAGGTGTCGAAAATTATTTATTGACAATAATAGGTATTTAAATAACATTTTAACGATAAATCAACATAGTTTTGCTTAAAATTAAATTAAGTAAACATAAAAAAAATATGTAAAACATGTTTTAAACAAAACATAAACAACAACAAAAATCTTTTGTTCTTAGCATTGAGATATTAATTATGTACTACGTTTCTTAGAAAGAAATTCCCTAGGAAATTCCAAATTATACTTTACTTAATAAACAAACATCGCACTTTGTAAACGTACGTTTTCAAATTTACTGAATGAGCGTGCGCATTCGTAAAACATACGATCAGCTAATGTTTATTGTTTCTGTGTTTCAAATCAAATCAATACGAAATTACGAAAACAATAAAAAAACATTAACTACTGAAGTTGACATTTGACCATTGACCTTGACCACAAGTGAAAAAAAAAATCCACAATAATTTGACAACTACATTACATTGTATTAAAGTTACCAGTTTAAAAAACTTTTGGGTTGCTAGGATTTCATTAGAAATCCACCAATAAATAAAAAAAACTGTGCTATAAAAATATATCTATTATGGATATATTTATGTCTGTTATGGATTCAAAATAAATCTATAGTATTTATTTTACATGAGGTTTACATAGGTAAAATTACTCGTAGAAAGTAAAGATGATGAGACATTTGACGATTAATCCTATAGTCTATAATCTTAAACTCAATTTGATTGACGCGTGTGATTGATACATGGTAGTGTGCGTAATATTTTTTAAAGTGAAACTTTTATTACATCGTCTCAAACTTTTTCGTCTGCGTTGTGCAATTCGTTTTGACGGTCGGCCACCTAGTAGACACTATTGACAACACACAGCTGATGTTAGTTATTAATTTGTTTGCATAGATGGCGTGCAAATGCAAAGAAAGGGTGATTGTTCCTATTTCATTTCAGTTCCTTGAAAAAAAAATTTCACTTTTACCGTGGTTTCATAAAACCACACGGAGGTTTTTTATTGGCTTAAATTTAATGCATTTTAAATGCGTAATTAAAAAAAAATAATCATTCTGCAAATCTGCACTTCTCTAAACTATAAGCGTGCGAAATTTCATTCTTCTCCTACCACGTAAAAAGTGGTACAAAGTTTTTGCCACACGTTTTAATATTATCTGAATAATATCCTACCAAACATCAGTATCACAAACATCATTATTTCATTAGGTACATAATATCAAAATCATAATGTGTGTAGAACTGTGTTTTCAAAATTTCGACTCCTCGTCTCACGCACTCTCTAACTCACTGTTCAAATTTCAATTATGAAATAAGTACTTCAAAGAATGAAGAATCAAATACTCAAATATTATATACTCAAAGAATGAAGAATCGTCCTCATTGAGGATTCGTCCTCATTGAGGATTTGTCCTCATTGAGGAATCGTCCTCGTCGAATCCTCGTGAGTTCGTAACTCGCGAGTCGCGTCAATAATGACAATGTGAGGACGCGTCAAACGAGCGAGGCGGTTCAAAATTGAAATTCGAGTAACTCTTTCAATTTGCTATTACGAGTACCTCAAATGAGGCACCTCATGAGTGAGGGACCCATCTCTAATATACGAGTAAAGTTAACGTGAGTGAGTGTTTCATTTCTAACATGTAGGTCAGCTAATTATTAATAAGTACGTCTTGAATGTCTTGATATATTGTAATATACTTATTGTACTAATTTTTTTTTGTGTGTGTGTGACCATACTACCATAGCACACTTAGCATTTCTTTAAAAGCATTCTTAGGGTTTCGTAGTCATAATCTATTTCTATTGCTGGGATTCCACTAATTAAGAATCCGTCTGGTAGTAGCTCAGCACATAAGATTTTTACACATAAAAAATTAGAAAGGATACCTACTCTTTAGCATACAAAGAACTTTGCCTTTTAAAATGTTTAGCTTGATGTAAAGAAATATGTACAATTGTACAGCTAGTATTAAATTGAGATTAGGGATGGCTTGCGCGAATCAGAATCATACCAAACTACCGTTTGTTGTCTTTTTAAATATAAGAGCCATTTAAATAGAAAGTAGGAGGTATTTTATTTCTATACAGCCTCCTTTTGCATAGCTACCTAATGTAAAAGGAAGGCATGTTACTCATATATTATAACGCCGGAACGCCGGCGGCATGCACGAAAAAGGATGACTCATTTCGCGTTCGGCTCATTGTCCCGTTACGCTCATTGTACTCTTGCGCCGCATCTATCTCTCTTCCACTCGATTGGTATATGCATCCTAGGAGATGTTTTGTTATGACGTTGTCACGTTAAACTATCGTCCGTAAACCAACTTTACAGACAACCAATTTTTTAAAATAATATAGATTAAAAATTTATAACTCTTTAGTCTTTATATCTTTTATAAATAGCTGGTGTTGAAAACCTTAATATTTGATTGTTATAAGTTATACATATAAATTATATGTATGTATTTTTATATGTATATTATTTTATTATATATCTACTTATGATATCTAATAGGGTTTTTTTTAAATTGTACTAGTCATTGTGCTACAACCTTCTTGTCGGGTTCACGTGTCACTAAAAAGCAAAGATTTAAATCGTTAGATGCGCCCTCGCCATAGTATGACCGCTCCAAAATGTGTCCATCCTCAAATGAGTGAGCTCACTCATTCGCAATCAGTGCTAATTTATACGCAATGACGGTTAGACGTTGCACATCACAATTAACGCGCTAATTTCAAAGGAAAAAAGTCTATCAAAATGCCGTCGTGTGCCTTTCAGAAGTGCAATTAAAACTCAAGAAACACAAATAAAGCCCAAGGTGTAACATTTCACTCGTAAGTATTTATATTTAATTAAATATTGAATTTATCTTATTCCGGTGTCAAAAAATACCACGAAATAGGGAAAATTGTGCGACAGAGAAAGTAGTATTACACAATTTGTGTAAGATAAACAGAGATGACACTATTGTCTCAGTACCGTTCTCATAACCAATATAACTAGATACGAAAGTAACACGAAAGCGGTTTGCAAAGGGATCATCTATAAATGGACATAAACAAACGGCAATGCTGTGGTAGCGTCGGCATATTATGTTTTATAATTATTATATTTAAAAAATTGTTTTAAATTGCACCGTAATATTTTTTGTAATATTAGTTCGTCCAAATATATTTTAGCTTTTAGAAATCTCGTAGCTTAGTAAATGATGGGTGTTTTATTAAAAATGGTTCAATGGTTCACCTTAGAGTAACTATTTTGGTACTGGAATAGAATTTAAATAACTGAAAACGCCTTCTTAAATAACGTTTTAATTTTTTAGATTTCCGCAAGACTCACGTTTTAAAGAAAAATGGATAAAGGTAATACAACGAGACCATGGAGATGAGGAGTGGTTACCTACTAAATTATATTAAATTGATTTTATTTCATGGAGAATATAAATATTATGTAATATTAATAACGTGTTTTATTTTTGCAATTTTATAAATTATTTACATTAACTACCTTATTTCTTACATATTACAATTTAATGAATTTGTTGACCGTACTTCGCACGCATTAGTGTGTGCGCGTAAGCGACTTGCAAACGCACACATTCAAAAACAATGCCATAGTTTTTGAAGGTGAGGGCGCATCTAACGATTTAAATCTTTGCTAAAAAGTACAAACGATAAACGTCGTATTATCTGTGTTAAAGACAAAACTGTTTACAATCGCTCAAGGTAAATGATAACGTGTGACATTAACTTTTTTAATTGTGAGTTTTAAATCGTCAGTCTCAAGTATAACCATGTATTGTACTAATCCTTTTTTATACGGATTTGAAATAAACGGTAAGGACTACCTTTGTGTATAATCTATTTGTTTTCAATTGAGCGGTAAAGCCTTCATATAAACCATTTTAAAGAAGTTTTAAATTCAGTAACAACTTTTAATCTTGCAATATATTGGCTATAGGTGTTTGTTTTTTCGGACATTTTGCATTTTGTTTGTTTTGATTATGTAATAGGTAGGGATCCCTAGTACATATTTTTAACCTGATTAGTATCAAGCTAATTTTCCGGGAGTAGCTTCATTTTGATGAGAAGAATAAAAAGTTCCTCTTCGAAAACTCTCGATTGTGGTAGATAATAGAGTTAGCAGGAGATAGAGCAGCAGTGAGCGTAGGACCGGGATAACGTACCACGCAATTTGTAGGACAATATTACCATCAAATTATATAAATATTAACTAACTAAAAGAAAAAAAAATCTAACTCTAAAAAAAATAATAACTTTTTCGTTAAATCCCACGAGGACGAAGTCGCGGGCACAGCTACTTTGCATAAAAAATACATTAAATCAATAAAAAAATTGCGTGCGTACAAAGTACACATGTCAGAAGTGAAACTTCTTTGGCAAACTAATGGAAAAAACAAATAAATAATTAAAAACTAATTGAAAAGTAAGGTGAAGCGGGACACGAAGCGGGTGACGCCTGTACTGGACGAAGTAGGCAAAATGTCGCCGTCCCCTCAAAACGCGTTGCCGTTTTCGTAAAATTTTACCCTCATGCGCCTAAAGAAGTTTCACTACAAAAAACATTACACACACTACCATGTATTTGACAGTCGGATTGTTGGAAAATGGTTCTTATCAGCTTTCGATTAAAATAAGAATCATCATCATCAGAATAACCAGTGAAAATTTATGCGGTATACTAAAATGTGGGTCGACGAAAAAATAGTCAAGTAAATACGCATTATTAGATATAACTTGAATAGTACTTTTTTATCTCAATAAATCCACACCACATGACATGCACCAGCTTTCGATTTAAAAAAAAAAAACATCAAAATTGGCCCACACAGTCAAAAGTTCTGAGGTAACATACATAAAAAAATACATTCGAATTGAAAATCTCCTTTAATATATTTTAGGGTTTTGAAGTGAAACTTCTTTAGGCGCATGAGGGGTAAAATTTGAGCGACCGCTAACGCGGCAACGCCGACGGCTAAACGGTCAGTACTTGGATGGGTGACCGCCTGGCAACACCGCGTGACGTTGTCTTTTTTATTATTATAACTTTTTTCAATTAGTTTTTTGTATTTTCAATTATTATTATTTTAATTAGTTTGCCAAAGAAGTTTCACTTCTGACATGTATAATTTGTACGCACGCAATTTTTATTTTATATTTGTATGTCATGTTTAGTGTGTTTTTGAATCGAACATTGAATAGTTTAAGTATTTTACGTACGAATTGTGTTAAAAATTCTTACCAACTTTTTTGACTAGCCCGTTGGCAGTGTTCAGTAATCCTGATTTCTAATGTGGGGGTAGTGGTTTCGATTCCCTCCTTGAGTTTCGTGTGATATGTATATTTATTTATGTATTATTTTATAAGTATGTATTTATTGAAAAAAAATGTATCAGTCACCTGCTACCTATAACACAAGCATTACGTTGCTTAGCTTAGGAACAGACGACTATGTCCGCGTGGAATAGTGGCTTTGGACAGCATTTATTGGATATATCTTTCGTTTTATTTTGGACATCAGAATAGCTCTAATATTTCGTCTCTTGTCACAAAGACAAAGTTATAAAAAAATCACATAAACCTTACATATTTCCATACAAAATTTTATCCTCTATTTCCTATTGTTATTTTACACCATTGAGGGTAGAACTTTTACAAACTTTGAATGTTATATTTATTCATGTCGAATCAACAGCCTAAAAAATAAGTTTCAAGCTTCTAGCTCTAAAATGATGATACTTCTATACAACTTTTCAACCCCTTACATCCCTTTTTTTCGCATTAAAAAGTAGCCTATGTCTTTTCTCAGGCTCTAGACTATCTGTTTACCAAATTTTATTTAAATCGGTTAAGTAGTTTTGGCATGAAAGCGCGACAGACAGACAGACAGAGCTACTTTCACATTTATGATATTAGTAAGGATTTAATTTTTATTATCGATACAAGCAAGATGCTTAAAATTAAACCATGTATAGTTGTATACTATATACCATTTCTAAGCAATATACAAAATGTAGTATGTATAGAATATAGTAGTAGTGTGTACAAAAATTATAGAAGCAGTAGTTTAAACTCAGTACTCTATCTTGTGACCAAACTTTTATTTGTACTGCACTGTGTCCCTCAGCAAGCGTTCCACTGCTAATCACTGTTATTCGTTCGTTGTTGCTCGACCCGTCTCTTATATTATAAGAGACGGGTCGAGCAACATGGTTTATTAACTATTAAAGTAATAAAGGCTTACAATAATGTATGTAGTTTAACTTGCTATATTAAAGGGTATTAAAGGCTTACAATATTCGATGTATTATTCCAGTTGCTCTACCAATATTCGGAGTAACGCTGCAACAGTCCGTAGAGCGCTCTCGATGCCACGACGACACCGCTCTACCACTTGTCGTACGAGACAGTATCGACTACTTACAGGTAATTTCGTAATAATATTAAGGGGTAAAGTTTGTTTGTTTTAAGCCCGTTTAGTGGATATAATGATTAATTATTTCCTTTATATTTGGTGTAATAAAAGTTCCTTGAAGAAAGAATATCTAGCGTGTATAAAAAAGTATTATTATAAAAGTATGTAAATACAAATGAGGTTTGATATGACAGTAAAAAGGTTATCTGAGTAAACTACACCCATTTCTATATTTAAAGCACGACTCATTTTGGTCACGAGGTTAATATCGAACATATTTTTGACCAGCCTTGAAATGAAATCGTCTCAAACTTTGAATCCGATAATAATTTCCCCTTTTTCAAGGTTAAAAAGTTAGCATAGAAAAGAAACTGCTTACATTGGGTGCTTAACCGCGCGGATAGTAAAAATAGTACATATGATATACTTGCAAATAATTTTGTATATTATTATGATATTTCAACTAACACAGTCTTAGTTAGTTTCAATAAAAGAGATTTCCACCCATATATTGACTCCTCACGATATCTCTGGAACAATAAGGCGTAGAGACTTGAAATGTGGTAGGAATATTCCTTTCGCCGAGTAGAGGTCAGCTAAGAACGGATTTTAAGAAATTCCACCCACAAGGCGGGTTGCGGGGGTTAATAACGTATATGGCAAAACAACGTTTGCGGAGTAAAGCTAGTTCATTATAAATTTAATTAAATAGAGGAATAATTTACGTTATTGTAATCGTTATAAACACAATCACTAAACTTGTTAAATAGCGTGCGAACTTAAAACGGTATTTCAAAGAAGAATAAAAAAAATTATAATAATAACTCGTTTATCATACAAATGTACTGTTACAGCAATAAATATAAAGTTACAGTAATAACAAAAATGCTTGTCAACTAACAATGAAAACAATACATGACAGCAATATTTTAACTGAACGAACCAATTTGTCTACTTTTGTTAGCAAGTACTTGACATAATACTAACATGTATTGTTATTTAAGTGAACTTATATAATAATGATACATACTCAACTCTTCACATTAATATAAAAACAAATGGGACAGTCATATTTCATGAGTTTGAAAGGTATTTATATAAAAATCTAGATGACCCGGCGAACTTCGTACCACCTAACAGTCGATTCCTTAATTATTGTTTTAAATACTTATTCTTCCTGGAACCCATCCACTAACACTTAAACGTTATAGTATGGTATTAAAGTTCTAATTGACTTTTAAGTATTATTATGAATCTTTTGTATGTGAATATAGAAAAGTGTTGTTTTAGAGTTTTTAAGGCAATTTTTTTTCTCTTCGTAAGAACCATCCTCGTACTTCAAGGAATATTATAAAAAAAGAATTAGCGAAATTGGTTCAGCTGCTCTTGAGATTTGCGCTTAGCAACACATTCAGCGATTCATTTTTATATATATATAGAGATGTATGTCATCTTATCATCTAGTATAGTACAAAAGCAGTTATTTTACAAAGAATATCTATACTTATTATAAAAATAAGTACCCCAGCCGCGTCTTTCTGTCCTCCTGTCTGTCTGTCCTCCTGTCTGTCTGAACGCGATAAACTCGAAAACTACTGAACGGATTTTTACACGGTTTTCAACAATAGAAAGAGTGATTCTTGAGGAAGGTTTAGGTATATAATTTATTATGCTTTTATGTAAATTAGCAGAAATACGGCGAAAAATGTTGAAGAGGTCGCAAAAAATCTCGCCAACGGGGACCTTTCCTCGCGAACGCCGCGTAAACTAGCAAAGATATAGTTAAGTAATGTACTAGCGAATTCAAAATCTATAAAAATGCTACAAAAAAGTCCGCGACAGCATATCTCTATCTCTTATGGTTGACTTACAATAACCACTTTTATGTTCAGTAATTAAAAACATTACGTTATTTTCAAAGCTATTTTCTTTAGTTCAGTATTAATCCTTATCCAAATAAATATGTTAGTTAGCTTAACAATTTAATGCAGATTAAAATTGCCCTTTACACTATATCAATCAGATGAATAGTTTTTGAGATATCGTCGTTAGAAGTAATTATTAAAAATAAATAATGCGCAACGAAGTGGGCACGGGTCGGCTAGTTAAACTTAAATCTTATTTAACATATCGGTCTGCCGTGCATCATTTCAAATTCATATTTATTAAATGATGAAAGATATATTGTTTTCGAAATAATACCGGTTAATATAAATATTTTATTTTATTTCAAAATTAATCCGATGTGACGCCGCGTTGGCGCAGCGGTCACAGCACTGGATTGCGATTGGCTGTTGCGCGGGCGGTTGCGGATTCGATCCCCGCACACGACAACATTTGTATTGGCCATACAGATGTTTGCCGTGGTCTGGGTGTTTGTGCAGTCCTTGTGGGTCTCCCCACCGTGCCTCGGAGAGCACGTTAAGCCGTCGGTCCCGGTTGTTATCATGTACACCTGATAGCGATCGTTACTCATAGTTGGTAATATATCCGTCAACCCGCATTGGAGCAGCGTGGTGGATTAAGCTCCGATCCTTCTCCTACATGGGGAAGAGGCCTATGCCCAACAGTGGGATATTACAGGCTGAATCATCATCGTCATCGTCAAAATTAATCCACATCCCTCATATCTTGCAACAGGCATTACGTTTTGAGTTATAAATACAAATCCGTCTTGTATATCATACATTTCTTACAAGTATGTTATGTTCGTACCAAATAGTATAACAAGACGTGTTCATTTAAATTGCGTTATACATACATGCGATCCGTAATAATCAAATTATCACGGGACGTTAACAAGAACAACGAGATATTAAAATCAACGCCAGTACTGAAGTTTTAGTTTGATAGAAACGTTGCTTATAATCCAATTAGTTATAATATGACATAATTATGTTCAGCTGAAGTAAATATGTTCTCTGGGCAAAATATTTTTTTTTATATTTACGGCGTACACAAATATTTTTCATATGCGGAGATTGGCTCAACAGCATTAGCGAGTTGCTGTAACCACCTCTGACAAGTGACATGTCAACTTTGTTGTGTTAACTCATCTTAAAAACGATTATTTATCATTACAGGCGTACGGCTTAAAATCGAATCAAATATATCGGACTGAGCCAGACAAGATAAAGCTACAGCAGCTGCGAAAACTGTACACAGACAGAGGGCCAACGTTTCCCTACCACTGGGACGTGCCGGTCGCTTGTGCGATATTGAAGGGTTTTATTAGGTAACATATTACTATAACAGCCTTTATATTATATACTACCCGATAGACGTTATCCTAATCAAAAAAAAATCAGGGTCGGGATCTCAACAATCAGCATTTATATAAGTTATTTGAACTTTACTATTTTTATTCTTCTGAATCCCTTAGAAGATTCTACTATGTTTTGTAGATTTTTTCTCATTTACAGCTTAATTCAACAATGTCGCTGCTTATTAGTGATACTGAACAGAACGAGTGTTTACAGAAATCGAAATTTCACAGATTTTTATTAGATTTTGCAACATTTTAGGAACACTGTGGATTATTAGTGCTGTGTGGTTACGGCACTAAAGAATGTAGCCACCCCCTATCTTCCCGTGGGTGTCGTAAGAGGCGACTAAGGTATAACACAGTTCCACTACCACCTTGGAACTTAAAAAGTCGACGGATGGCGGGATAACCATCCATGCTGGCTTTGAAATACAGAGGCCAAAGACGGGCAGCAGCGTCTTCGGTGCGACGGCGCCAGCCCTGCGGTCACCAACCCGCCTGCCCAGCGTGGTGACTATGGGCAAAACACATGAGTTCGCGTCATATGTCGGGCGCGAACTTGTGGAGGCCTATGTCCAACAGTGTACTGCGATAGGCTGTGGTGGTAGTGGTAGTGGGTGGATTATTTGAGATAATTCAACATGTCTGTATGGTACTCGTTTGTGAAACTAATACGAATACTCATGCATAATACATATGTAATTCATTTTCACATGATCACCAATGCGTCATAATTCATTTTCGAAAGTACAAGTGCATTAATTTGATAAATCAACGTTCTCGTAACAACGTATGAATGTATGTACATATGTGTGTGTTTGTACCTTTTGTTATATGTGACCTTACCTAATTTATGGGTTATAATGTAACTGTAACGTTTTAGGACTCCTGACATATTAATAAAAATTTGTTGACATAAAGAATGTTATTTTTTGTCATGTAATGTTTGGATTTTTCTAGGGTCTAGTTTGTTTTTACATTTTTGTACATTGTACAATATTATAAAGCTGGAAAGTTTGTTTGTTTGAACGCGCTAATCTCAGAAGCTACTGGTTCGAATTAAAAAATTATTTTTATTTTGGATAGTCCTACTGAGGAAGGCATATCTAATAAAGCATACATACATAAATTATTTTAGTACGTTTTTATTTCTCAAATTCACGAGAGTGAAACCGCAGAAGAGCACAAGGTAGTCTATATTTAAAAAAAAATGAATGTAGCTAAGACTCGAACTATACTAATGGCGACTAATGGCTCGACCAATTCGGCTAATTTATTTTTTTGTATGTTCCTTATGGCCCACGGAAGGTTTTAATACAAAATTTAAAAAAAAAAAAAACTATATTGACAGAACGAAGTCTGTCCGGGCAGCTAGTATATAATAAATATATTCCAGTGAGTTGCCAGACTCAATACTGACGCAAGAGCTACATGGCCAGTTCGAACAGGCCACAGCGATGGCAGAGCCACAGCGAGAAGTGACCATGACGGCACTCATCAGCAAACTACCGGCCTGCAACCATAGTCTGCTGGGCTGGCTCATGAGACACTTTGAAAGCGTTGTGGCTAATGAACAGGTCAGTTGGACGACTTGGACGCTATAAATACTGTTGTTGCGTAAATCTTTCGTTTCCTGTTATAACTAATGATATGATATTAATATGATACTATAGACAAGTGTATTGAAAGTTATGAAAGATTGAAAAATAAAATCCCAACTATAAAAAATCTTAAAAGACAAAAATAGGCTGGTGGCACCGAGATTTGAAGCTATTGCCAATTTGATAATTTAAAAAAGTATAATCCGTTCAACGAGAAGAGAGCCAAAATGTAAACAAAGCGCATTTAAGAATTATCAAATCTTATATACATAATAATATTTAATTAATTAATTATTAAAATATAAATATATTTTACATTTAAAAAAATTTGTGTAAGTAAAAAAGGTTACAAAACCCTGCATAGGTAAATGACCTCGCTTTTGGTTTGTTTACATTTTTTCTATCTTCTCGTTGAACGGACTATAGTAGAAACTACGGAATAGTTATAGTGTTTGGTGCTAGATGACGTTTTGTGCGCGTGTTGATTTACTACTATTACTTTTTTTTCTTGACGTCTTCAATTGTGTATTGTGTGTCACCTCATGGCAAAATAAATATTTTCATTAATTTCGTTTCAATTTTCAGACGAATCACGCAAACATTCAAACGATAGCAACGGCGATGGGTCCAGCGTTGAACATGTCTCTCAACTTGCTCACTTACTTCATCGCGAAAGCTGATAAGTTGTTCCCTGAAGTACGTCTCACAAAGTAAGTTATTAAAGTTATTTCAAAACTTGTACGAGCAGAAATTTAATCAATAAAATCTGTCATTTCACTTCTTAATATAGAATCAATGCAAATTTAATGTGGAATCACCAAATAGAGACAAGCACTAAAAGGAATAACATTGTAAAAAAAAAAAATCAACTGTCTTTTTTTTTTGTCGGCTAGTTATTTGTTGGAGATTAGCCAGTACAAACACCGGTGGAAAAACGATTTAAAAATTTTTTTCAAAATTCAAAAAAATTCAAAATCATTTATTTCGTCATAAGGTGCATGTCACACACTTAACGAAAGTCAAAAAATAAAATAATATCATTTATATAAACTAAACAAAAATAACAAAAGTTAAGGCAGCAAAAAATCAAACAATAAAAAATAAAATTTATATCTTAACACTAGGTACATTACAAGCTTACGTAATGTACCCAGTGTTATAAGCAGCCTTAACTTAGTCAAAATATTAAGTTATAATGTCTCGGTAGACATTACCTACCTACTTTATCCTCGGCTTTATTAAATGTTACAATAAATAACAATTTCCCTAATGTAGGCCGAGAGAAAAAAAGCCGGAGGAAAAAAAAACTCTCGGTACTCTTTTAAAAAAAATGCAGTCAGATACAAGATAAAACGCAGTAGTGGACCATGAAATAATCAGGACAAACACGAGACAGCCAATCGTGCGTGCCGAGACCACCACATGCCACCTGCTCACAATATATGTAACTATCTATTTACAGCGGGTCATAGACATAGCCTGGTCGAGCTTTATTCAATCCTATGCCTTTTCATCATTGAGATAATCATTAATGGTATAGTAGGCTTTACTACATAAAACTCGCTTAATAACTTTTTTAAACTTCAAAAAAGGCAGAGATTGAAGCGCAGCCGGAATCTTATTATATATAAGGATAGACATTCCTATAAAGGAACTACTTTTTTTCTTGAGCCGGCATTTAGGAAATATTAATTTGTGGTCGTTCCTGAGTGTTACATCATTTGAGGCATTTCGATCACTACGACTAACAAACAAATGCCTATTTTTCCGTATATACATTATATTTTCATAAATATACTGCGATGCAAAGGTCAGGATGTTGATCTCTTTAAACTTCTCTCTCAGAGATTCTTTACATCCCATTTTGTAAATATAGCGGATAGCCCTTTTCTGCAGAATAAAAATGACACTAATATCAGCCGCATTGCCCCATAGCAAAATGCCATAGGACATTATGCTATGGAAGTAGCTGAAATAAACTAATCGGGCTGTATCGATACCCGTTAATAATCGTATCTTTTTAACCGCGTACGCTGCAGAACTCAGTCTATCCGCCAATCTACAGATATGGGGTCCCCACTGTAACTTTGAATCAATGGTGATTCCAAGGAAAACGGTTGAGTTAACTAAGTTGAGTTTATCACCATTGAGTTCTGGTTGCACATAAACTTGTTTTACATTTCGAGCAGAAAATTTAATACAATTCGTTTTTTTACTATTAAGAAGCAAGTTATTTGCGCTAAACCAATGAACCAGTTCAGAGAGAGCATTGTTTACATCGTCATAGTTAATTTCTTGTCTACGCAATTTAAATATTAAAGAAGTATCATCAGCAAACAATACAATCTCATGCCTCTTCTCTACTAAAAATGGTAAATCGTTAATATATATTAAAAATAAAAATGGACCAAGAATTGAGCCTTGTGGGACCCCCATCTGTATATGAGACCCAGATGACTTAGTACCATCTACTTCAACCCTCAGAGTTCTATCACTAAGATAAGAACTCAGAAGTTTTAGTGCGGTATTTTTAATGCCATAGTGACTGAGTTTCCTGATCAAGGTGTCATGATGAACACAGTCAAATGCCTTGGATAAATCACAGAATACACCTAGAGCATCGCGTGACGTGTTTTGTATTTCTTTTATTCGCATACGTAGTACAAGACAGTACCGCCGTTACCAATATAATTTTCATGTACCGCCAAAGGGACAAATCTTTATTTTTTATAATTTAACCTCAATCAGATACGTGCCTCCACTCCTGTCGATCCCGGCCGATTTCCCCGAGACGGCAAATGAGATAAGCGAAGAGCTGCGCAAGCAGGAGTCGCTGCTGAGTCAGATCCACGCGGAGATGCACGCCGGCTTCATCACCGGCGCGCGCGACCAGCAGCTGTGGGAGGCGCAGCGGATCGTCACGCAGCTGAAGGTGCGCGCCTTCCCACTTGTTACTCCCAGGGAGATCTGTTCAGCCTCTCTGTTATGTGTGCTATATGGCACAGATACTTATAAAACTATCTATTCTTCACAATGTCAAAGTGTAGCTAGATCATGAGATTTTTTTAACTTAATATGTAACGTATGTCAGTGTGTCGGAAGGACGAATGGCACATCTTTTTAAAAAAATAAAATATCACAATGGGATTCTATATTTTTGTATTCATAGTAGTTATCAATAATTATTATTTAATAATAATGGTTAATATTTATGGTTACCTAAAGTCTCAAACACAGTTTATACTACATCAGCTCTTAGCATTAACTGTTCGCGGGCACATCGCTACAGCCTATCGCAGTCCACTGCTGGACATAGACCTCCCCAAGTTCGCGCCAAACGTCCTGGTTTTCCGCAGTCCTCATCCAGGTCTCATGGTCGGTCCATCGACCAGAGGACGTCCCACAGTGCGTTTGCCAACACTTGATCTCCAATAACTACTAACTCTTACACATACATAAACACACGCACACAAAAGCTGCTCCCTAGTCAAACATACAAACATAAGTTTATAAAACGTCAAAAAAGTGCTGGTATTAAACCGATTGTAATAAAAATATGTGGACGTAAGTACATGCATTAGTCCAGGGCTACGTAACTTTTTCTGTCCCTTTAATGTGGATATAATATTTATATGAAATGTTTAGTCTAAAAATAATTCCTCATATTTTATAAAAAAAAAACGTGTTTAAGCTTGTGGGACTTTCTAAGTTGTTTACTAGTAAAAAAAAAAGTAAATTTTTTTGTTTTTTTTTTTCAGAGAAAGCTCCGGTCGGTTCAAAAATCAGTTGAACCGAATGCGGCGCCCGTACAACAAGCTTCAATCGATGAGAAACAAGAAGACGAAGCCATCCGAGGGAACTCACAACCAAGCGAAACAATCGCCATTGAAGTCGAAACGAAAACGCCACAAGCAATCACACAAACAGTCAGTGACGCATTTCAAGGAACGAAAGATTCCCCAGTTGCACCCGACCCGACATTCCCAGTAGAATTCGAAGATAATTTCGATTTTAAACCAAGTGAAACTAAAGAAGTAACTGAAACAGAAGTACCAACAGAACGAGTTAAGGAAAAACCTAAATTCACAGAAAAAGAGCTCAAAGTACTGCAACTCCAATTAGAAAATGCAGAGTATTTGCAATTAAAATCACTACTTCAAGCAAAAATAAATTCGGAGCAGTTCGAAATTGTTAAACTCAGAAGTCATGTTGCTTTAAAAAATAAACAAGAAGGTAATATTCAGACTAGTAAGGAAAATAAAGAGAATTATACGCCCGAAGAACAAGAATTGAGACAAAAGTTGATAAAAGAAAACGCCATCTTGGAACAGAAAAGGCTGAATTTGGTCAACCAGATATTTCAAGAGAGAGTTGCATGTATACAATTGAAAATCGAGTTGGCCATGAAAGAAATAATGTCGAAATCTTAAATTATTGAATTATATAAACTGAAATTTATTTATCCTAGATTAAGTTTCAATGTAATTGTCTTCGTCTATTCCAAATATGTTAAATGTTGTAATTGTAAGATATTAGCGCACTGATATAATAAATATGTTAGTTTAACATATAATGTGAGTTTTTGTTTAAATGTTCGCTTTTTTTCACAAGAAGTAGATTTCAATTAGTATAGTTTTAAATATATTTTCAGTAGAAAAATCAAACCACAGCTGCAACGTAATCGAAATCTAAATATATATATATAATGCTTTGTTGTACGTAAATACACAGTTTTCTCTATCACCACCAAACCCAATCAACTTCCCGTTGGTGTGATAAATACCCCTTGGTCTCCAGTAGAGTAAGGAAGTTTGGTCGCGTTTGGTGAAAGTGGGTGGTGAAAATGTTAAAACATATATTTCTGTCCTTTTCTAACGTATAAGGACATCTGAAAAGATCTCAAAATTTCTGTAATGGTCTAGAAAGTTTCTGCGATGTAATTTAACCCGAGCAACGCCGGGTTTCGCTGCTAGTATACTATAAAAGACAAAAGTTTATTTTAACACTTAGGTTTTGAACATGAAGTAACTCTCATTCATAAGCATTAAAATGCCGTGCTTGATATCCTCATAATTCACTTTCAAAATTATAATAAAATTTAATAGTTATGTGATATTTAGACATTTTACTAGATATTTTATCTAAAGATAGAGATCTTTGTGTAGCACGTTCTAGTACACGTATCACTTACCATTACATGATGGTAAACGGATAAACCGGCACAACAAAAATTTACAAATGTAATTTTTTTCTGTTCGGAAACTTGCGAATATTATTACGTATATTTTCGTAACGTCGCGTCGTTTTGGTAAGCTTTGTAATAATTTTGCAATAAATTAACATTCTATATAATACTAGCTTCCGCGCGCGACTTCGTCGGCGTGAACTCCGCTCCTATTGGTCTTAGCGTGATGATACATAGCCTATAGCCTTCCTCGATAAATGGGCTATCTAACACTGAAAGAATTTTTCAAATCGGCCCAGTAGTTCCAGAGATTACCGCGTTCAAACAAACAAACTCTTCAGCTTTATATATTAGTATAGATTGAAACAATTTTCAAAACTGGTACAAGTAGTTTGAAAGGTTTTTTCCTACAGACAGTCTCACAAACTTTATATCTTTATAGGTTTATTATCTACAGATATGTTTTTTTTTACTGTATTGACATAATATCTATGAGATTGCTTATAACAGAGGTCAGAACTATAATACGATAATCAGAACAGGTCCGTCCAACACAATTTTTTTCTAATAATAAGTAATTTTTACTTAATATAAGCTTTGAAAAAAAATATAAAATTGCTTAAAATCATTTCGTATCGATTATTATTCATTAAAATCAACAAGGCTAGATCATGATAAGATACGGTAATTTAGTCACTATGACTTGTGTGATATTTGTATCTTTACATAATCAATCATTGTTAAGTTTAAATATAAATGTATTTTTCTTCGAGACAATTATTCTAAATCTATTAAAATGAAAGCGGTAAAATAATTTATACCTATAAATAAAAATGAATGTTGCTATTATAAGTGCATAACTCGAGAATTCCAATTTGGCTAATTTTTTTTTTTTTTTTTTTTTGTATATTCTTTATGAACCACGGAAGGTTTTAATACTATAAAAAAAATTGCGTGCGTATAAAGTACACATGTCTAAACTACTACTACGAGACTACAAAAAAAAACAATAAGCCAACGTCACGCGGTGTTCCCAGGCGATCATCAAAGTACTGACCGTCCCTGACGTTGCCGCGCTAGCCAATTGCACCGTCACCATTGTCGGCGTAGGCGTAGTAGACACAGATGTTCGTGTGCCTGGTTATTGCCACTACCGCATGAGGCACGTTGTCATGTATTTGGAGTTTCTCGGATCTGCTCTGGATAATGGTGACCTCGTCGTAGGTTTGGCCCTGTGCTTCATGGATATTCATGACGCGCTAGTCGCGACCCTTCATCGGTTCCGTATCCTTGGTCCAAGTTCCAACAAAGTTTTCTTTTCCCTTTGTGTACCTATAGACCAAATACAGGGTTCTTCGTTTAGTAATTGGTATTTGCGCGCTAGTGTACCTACGTACCTATCTCTGCTCAAGGAGTGGACAATAGGGTTGGACGAGTATAATATCTGTGTATACTTCACTAATGGCACATGCAACGTCTATTAGACTCCGGCATGTGGAAGACAAGTCCCACGTCATGTTTGTTGTCAAGTAAGGTCTGCAGTACCTCACTCATTTCGAAGAAATTTTCTCTGTCGATATACATTCAGTCAAAAAAGTATTAGCCCAGTCGAATTAGCTCAAAAACGGGCTGAGATTTACAAAAATAGGAAGCAGCAATTTTCCTTCGGAATTCGTTGGGGGGGGGGGGGTCACTGGTAGTCTATATTCAAAAAGTAGGGGTACCAGACTTGTTGCTTCATCCGCCATCTTGATTTAAGGGGTCATTTTTTGTCTCTTGAATAACTCATTTATTTTCAATTTTACACGAAAATTTATAGTTATTACAAAAGTTGTTTAAAATTAAATTTCCTACAATTTTGTTTCTTATCAATTTTTTATAGGATCGATATTTTTCGATTACAATAACAACACATAACAAACAGTTTGTGGAAACTGGTCGTCGTCTCCGATGAGTATAACTTCGCTCGCACCCAACAGCTTTGCCACCATGACTACGACTCGAAAGTTATTCATAAGGTCTTCATCCACCGTTACACGGTTGCAATTTGTACCCTCACTGAATTCCATTTACTAGAATGGAAGCCATAGTGCGCACCCTAGACCTAGCCGACTAGCCGTTTCGCCAAAGCGACGAGCCAGTTTTTTTTTAAGTCTAGCAGCTTCCAGGATTTTTCGGCGATTGTAGCGGAAATTTAATTTTTTCAAAATATGTATAAGTATATTCGTTTCTGATCTTGTTTGTCTCTATGAATTTGAGTCTTCCAAATAGCTCTGAAAACGAAGCAGTCGTCCGCGATTATTTTAATAAATGCCTGATAAAATTATCGTTACTTAAAATAAATCACCTATTTCTAGAAAAACGGATACGCAAGTATTTTTTATTTTAATTAGGTCTACGAAAGAATGAGTTCATTGATATCTGGCAACTGGCAACCATCAATGGGCAGGAAATCTCGTTTTGGAATACGGTAGAAGGTTATCGCTTCGACCTATTTACGAATACAAAGAAAGATTTCTTTACTAACGCGAAGCTGATGCGTAATCCTCACAAAAAAAAAACCTATAACTATTTAATAAAAAATAACGATATATTACCATTTCTATTAAACAACTCTATGATTTTAATTCGATCAAAGAGTAGATACCATTGAGATATTATTACTAACGTATAGAGAAGACATCGCCGAACACTACTATGTTCCGTTCAACTGCGGTCGGCCGGCCGCACCTCACTCAGTCGCTTGCGAATTTTAGGACGACGCAGTCGCATTTGGTCGTAATATTTTAAAACGAAATCGTGTAAAGTCTCTTTAAATATGCCCTCGTGTGTGCTGCGATATTGTAGTAATAACTCAACCAATACGTCGAAGTGCAAAGGGGTAACTTTCCATCGGTAAGTAACTATATAATAATTTTAAATCTTAATTTAAGCAAAATGTTTAGGGACGCCATTTTGCGTCATTTGTCATTGTGAAAAATAGCATCTCTAAGCAGCTAAGCGCTGCATGTTTTAATAATTTGTTTAGACAACAGTCGCTATGTAGTGCTGCAGCACCGATTGAGGCGACCGGAGCTCTCGCCACGCCCACCCCCCGCGCTCTTGCCGTCAAGATGTGACACGTTTTTTGTTTGGTATAGCTTCTCTATACGTTAGTAATAATATCTCAATGGTAGATACCTACTTCAAAAAACAATCTTATTAGATTATTGTTATACTTATATTGTAAAGCAATATATTTTTGATAGTAAATCGATAAAAGAATTGTATGTTAAGAAATGCTAGATAAAAGTTATGAAGGATAGGTATTTTTAAAACTGATCAAATTTAGGTATAATCTTATCTCATATTTTTGTTAATTTGTTTTGTAAAAACATACTTCGTGGTAAAAACTATAGCTACTTATATGTATATGGTAAAATCACTTACACGAGTTGCAAATTAAATTTAAATATGAATAGAAACTAGGAATAACGCACTTTATCGGTATACCTACTAACAATAAAACAATTATTATGTTGGTAATTGGTATCAAACATTCTCGAAAAACCGCATCCTATTTTTATCGCGGCGGTCCACAACTAGATTGCGATTAGTACACAATTAATTATCAAGAAAAATGGTTTAATTTTTTTTTTTTAAACCAAAAAATATACAATTTATTTAACTCATTAAACATTATACATATTTACAAGTCACAACTTAAGAACTAAATATTTACAGATAGTTTTGATACAAATCATGTCCGCATGGAATTGTGCCAAGAATGCTGGCAGCATTTCCCCGTTGAATCGCTATGCCGATCCTCTGGGCAAAAAATGCACCAGCCCTCTTGTCACCAGTGGAGGCAATAAGGCGAGGAGTATGGTTTAATCCCTTCACACAAACAAAACAAAAATTACGAATTTTATTTGTTATCTTATCTCAGAGACTGAATTTGCTTACAAGTTTTGTTATTTTAGTTCGTCTGGGCCTACCCAGGTTATAAGCTAAGTAACATCACGATAACCTTTCTGGAATAAACCATAGCTAATGCTGCTCACATAAATCCGCTAATAACAATTAACAATTTATCATACCTAGCCTTTCTTATTCAAACTAACTCGACTGCTGTCTTTCTATACGGCGACAAAAATGGATTTAAACCTATTCCTTCCTTTCTAAAAATAGACTCCTATTTTGATTTTGTATGCTAGCTATAAAAGCCCTAATTACATAACCGTTGGTATTTTCTTATCTCGTTTCAATTATTATTATTATCATCAAGTAGGTACGTTACTTTATCATAATTCTCGGGTGAATTTCTTTATAATGATAAAACTAAATGTCGTAATTGGATCACAGATATATTTTTTATTCCATATATCTACCTACTTACTAAATAATTGCAATTGAATTTATATTACAGTCGTTTGTACGAAGAATTAAGACAACAGCCGAAAGTCAGTTTTGTTTTTGTAATAAAAAAACATATCTTAAAATATAACAAATCTAGATGATGGTATTAATAATTGGAGAATAATTCTCTCGCTATTTTATTATTATTAGCCATTTTTATCGCTGCTCAAACCACGAAGGAAACATTATTTTTGTTTAAAAATTCGTGTTTAAGGGATGTACCTACCTAATTAGAAGTAGTGTAAAAAAATTTAAAAAAAATATTGGGAAAATGTGTTCTTTAATGTCCTTTAAAACGGCTAGCACTGAAGCCCCTCAAAAAAAATTTTTTTTTTTTTGTATTTTCGACTTTTTTGCTATTAATTCGCTTGTTCATCGTTTATTCGTAATTGTTCGCTTTTAATAATTGTTTGTAAGTTTGTTCTTCATTTATTTATTTTAAAAAAATTAATTAAAAATCTACCTTAAAGTTAAGTAGCCCCTTTACGAATTTTACCTAGAGCTAGACCGAAAAATATTAAAAGTTTGCAATAGGTTTGGAAATTAATAGTAGTATTGCGTTTGCTCTTCAATATCTGAATCTCTTGTTTGTTAAACGTAGAAGGTAGTACATAGTTAGTTACCTATATGAACACTAATGGTAACAACCATCATGAGCTGAAATAATACATAAGGAAAAAAACACAATAATAGTTATTGCTTGTTAAGTATATACAATTACAATATTTTTTGTTGCACGACATGTGAAACTATATTTTTTTTTATTTAGAAATTAATTACAAGTTTCGAAATAAGGTCACCACATTGCCGTTATTATTCATTATGTGATACATTCCTGACCAATGATATTAGTATGTACGATTACAATATACGAGACAAGACAACTTTTATTTATAACTTTATTCCGATAGAACTAAATGAAAAATTCTGAATGATTCACAAAAATATTACCCAGAGACGCTACACTGAGATATTTGTAAACATTTTATAAATAAATTTTACTACACAGGAAATATAAATCGTAAAGTCCAATAAACGAAAAGTTACGGACGTATTTACTCACGGCACTAAAACAGTAAGTATAGTGAGTTATCCTTTGATCCCGATCACCGGACAACGCGACAAATGAGGGCATCCCGAATATCTAGATATAATTGGAATTGAATCTTCTATTGTTTTAAATTTTACTTTTAATTTTATTGTTTGTAACATTAGAAGTGGTTGGCTGTGTCATATACATTTTAAATTTTAATACTAGATTGATTTAATTTTTTGTGAGCTTATTTTGTTAGCTTTTAACGTAAAATCTATAGACTTTTTTTTGTTTTAACTAAAAAAAATGTACTAGTACAAAACATACTTTCCAGTTTTATAATAATTTTCTAAGTTCTGGATTTAAAGAGAGAAGACCCGAACTGGTAGCTTCCCTAGATCCGGAGTTGGTGTGTGTGTCTATTTGTGAGCACGAAGATGTTAGAAATAGTGGTTTTTTGCGGTGCGGGGCCAACTAAAAATTTACCGCCTCTACCAATTAAATTATTTTTACCAAATTAATTTAACACACTCATTGCAAGCACAAATTTCATTATTTTCATTAACCGACTTAATTAAAGGAGGACGTTCTCAATTGTACTGTATTTTTTGTGCGACATAATATGGTTCGTACTAACCCGGATATTCTGATATCGCTAGAAACTCTCTACGTTTCTTGATTTCTTCCTTTATTTTGTTTAAACGTTACTAGTCCAAAATATAGGTATAAGCTAGGAATCTGGTAAATCCACCAACTCTTGTCTAAATCTAAATAATTATACAATATATAAAATGCTTTGTTAGTACGTACATACACAGTTTTCTCTATCACCACCATAACCAATCAACTTCCCGTTGGGGTGGTAAATACCCCTTGGTCTCCAGGCGGTAGTAAGGGAGGTTGGTCGCGGTTGGTGAAAGTGGGTGGTGGTGAAAATGTTCAAACATATATTTCTGTCCTTTTCTAACGCATTAGGACATCTGAAAAGATCTCAAAATTTCTGTAATGGTCTAGAAAGTTTCTGCGATGTATTTTAACCCGAGCAACGCCGGGTTTCGCTGCTAGTAACTACTAAAACGCAACATTGACATTATATTATTATAACACATTGCCTTTGCTGTTACTAAAATATACCCATTAGTAATTTCCCATGCTTTACTGTCTGCAGCAACCAGTGGCGTAGCTGGGCAACCGAAGGCCCTGGGGCAAAATATAAACGAGGGCCCTAACTAAACTATATGAAATCGTTTGTTCTGTATTCGTCTTGTTCCGAATTCGACATACTCCAAATTTTTCGTAATACAGTCGACTTCGTAAAATACAAATTTAACTTACAATTAATGTAATTGTATTTTAATAAACAAATTAAAACTATTTTATGAACATAAAAGAAAATATCTACCTGTTACCGTTCCAAACAGTACAGTACAGTCCTGTAACAGTATGCAGACAGCGGAGGTACGTTAATATGATCCCGTTGAGCACCCTTTGGTTCAGTCAGTCAGTCAGTCTTATTGTAGTCCACTGCTGGACATAGGCCTCCCCAAGACGCCAGACATCCCGATTTTCCGCAATTCTTATCCAGCCTACCCCGGTAATTACAAATTATGTAGATCGTCGATCCAACGGGCTGGAGGAAGTTCCACACTGCGCTTGCCAAGACGTGGTCTGCTTTCTATTTCAGCTACTTCCATAGTATAATGTCCTATGGCATTTTGCTATGGGGCAATGCGGCTGATATTAGCGTCATTTTTATTCTGCAGAAAAGGGCTATCCGTTATATTTATAAAATGGGATGTAGAGAATCTCTGAGAGAGAAGTTTAAAGAGATCAACATTCTGACCTTTGCATCGCAGTATATTTATGAAAATATAATGTACATACGGAAAAATAGGCATTTATTTGTTAGTCGTAGTGATCGAAATGCCTCAAATGATGTAACACTCAGGAACGACCACAAATTAATATTTCCTAAATGCCGGCTCAAGAAAAAAAGTAGTTCCTTTATAGGAATGTCTATCCTTATATATAATAAGATTCCGGCTGCGCTTCAATCTCTGCCTTTTTTGAAGTTTAAAAAAGTTATTAAGCGAGTTTTATGTAGTAAAGCCTACTATACCATTAATGATTATCTCAATGATGAAAAGGCATGGGATTGAATAAAGCTCGACCAGGCTATGTCTATGACCCGCTGTAAATAGATAGTTACATATATTGTGAGCAGGTGGCATGTGGTGGTCTCGGCACGCACGATTGGCTGTCTCGTGTTTGTCCTGATTATTTCATGGTCCACTACTGCGTTTTTATCTTGTATCTGACTGCTTTTTTTTAAAAGAGTACCGAGAGTTTTTTTTCCTCCGGCTTTTTTTCTCTCGGCCTACACTAGGGCCATCATTATTTATTGTAATATTTAATAAAGCCGAGGATAAAGTAGGTAGGTAATGTCTACCGAGACATTATAGCTTAATATTTTGACTAAGTTAAGGCGGCAAACACTGGGTACATTACGTAAGTTTGTAATGTACCTAGTGTTAGGATATAAATTTTTATTTTATTGTTTGATTTTTTGCTGCCTTAACTTTCTGTTATTATTGTTTAGTTTTTTTTTTTTTGTAATCATTTTTTTTTTCTTTTTGACTTTCGTTAAGTGTATTACATATACCTTATGGCGAAATAAATAATTTGAATTTGAATTTGAATTTGACTCCAGCATACGTCTGCTCCAACGGCCGTCGGTCCTGCGACACAGGTGACCCACTGCCACTTTAACTTGCTAAACTTACTACTAAACTACTTTCGTTCTCTTGCGGATAGTCTCATTTATCCTATCCTTGAGAGAAACCCTAAGCATTAGCCCGTTCCATTACACGTTGAGCGACTCTTGGACCAGTCTCTTTGTCAGTGCCCACGTCTCGGCTCCGTATATTAACACAGGCAGGACGCAATGCTCGGAGACTTTTGTCTTCAATTAATGCGGAATCTTCGAAGTGAAGACTCGACGAAGCCTGCCAAACGCCACCCAGCCTAACCGAATCCTCCTATCGGCCTCCTTCTCGTAGTTGTTGCGGCCTAGTGCGGCGAGAAGGGTACCATCGATCGATATGACTTGGTTATTAAGCATAACTTTCCGAGACTTTCCGAACTTAACGAGACCGACTCGTCGGAAGGACTCGTTTAGGTCGGCCAGCATTTGGCCTAGCTCATCCAAGGTCTCCGCAAAGATAACGATATCGTTGGCGAAACGAAGGTGATAGATGGATTCGACGTTGATGTTGACGCCTCGTTCCCCCCCATCGAAGGTCTTAAAGACATCCTCCAGCGCAGTGGTAAACAGTTTAGGGGGTATTACATCTCTCTTACCCCACGCCGGAGGAAAATGGAGTCTTGTTCTCTGGTCTTGGATATGAACGGTCATCGTTGCCGCATCGTACATACATCTCAGTACCTCGATGTATCGCCAGTCAATCTGAAATATCTGCAGAGAGTCCAGGACAGCCAAGGTTTCACAATACGTAGCGGGTGATTATATTCTTCTGTCTTTTGTATAATCTGCCGAACAGTATGGATGTGGTTTACGGTGCTGTAGCCATTTCGAAACCCAGCCTGCTCCGGTGGTTGGAATTCGTCAAGTCTTCTTGTGAGCCGATTTGTAACAACCCTCGAAAACAGCTTATAGACGCAGCTCAGAAGTGAGATCGGTCTGTAATTCTTTAACAGAGACTTATCGCCTCTCTTAAAAAACAGTACCACCACACTCCTGGACCTCGCCTCCGGTGTGGTAGCTATTGGTAGATAACGGCGTTAAAGAATCTCGCCAAGGCTTTTAGGGCAGGTCACCCTGCGGCTTCAAGGAGCTCAGTCCTAACTCCGTCATCCCCCGGAGCCCTTCCGTTTTTAAGCTGCCCGAGCGCCGCACTAATCTCATCTGCTTCAATGTTCGGGATGTCTTCCGAATAATAGCTCAACAATTGTGCACACGGATCTTCAGTGTCCCAAGTCTCAGGCTTGCGTGCGCTCGACGAGTACAGCTGTCCATAAAATTTCTCGACCTCTGAGGGCGAGAGCAAACGGTCCTACCATCTGCTGTTTTGAGCTTCGCAAAAAGGCACACCCCAATGGTCTTTGGAAAACTTTTAACCCCTTTTATTTTATTCTGCTCAATAAGAATAGTAATTTCTCTCGTATTTGAGCAGCGGAAGTCTCGGCGTACAAGTTTCCGTATCCTCTTGGAGAGCCTTCTGTCCTACTGAAGCTGCTTGAGCAGCGGGCAACTCGCACCTCCGCCGCATCAGATCCAAGGCCTCGGGAGAAAGTTTGTACTGCTTCGTTGACTTCGTCGTCAGAAAATATCTGCAATCCAGTATACACACCGTCTTCACCACGTTGTCGGTCATCTCGTCCACGTCGCTAGTAGTTTCCAGCGAATCGAATCGGAGTTTTAGAATGTGGAGTTCTAGTTGGAACAACTCGGACCCACATAGTATTTATGGCAGCGTAGCTCGGAGAGTAGATTTCATCAAGCGGGTCCGCTCTTTTCGGGGACATATATTCAGAGTGCCAAGCAATAGTCGATGGTCGCTGCCGTTGTTAAACCTATTAACTACTGAGACATCTCTGAAAATAAGCCTTTTATCTGCTATAATGAAATCGATCTCGTTCCTCGTCACAGTATCGAGGCTTTGCCATATTCACTGCTTTGGGGCTTCTTCTCGAAAATGAATTAATCAAGAAGAGCGCCCCCCCTTCCCCGCTTCGAGGATGTTGACGATTATCTACCACCTGCGATTCCTGTGCCCCAATCCGTGTGGTCCAATTCTCGATTCGTCGCGGTCTTTTACTCCTACTTTAGCGTTGAAGTTTCCCATAACAACGTTGTAGAAGACCAAAGTAGTGCCATGTATGGCATTTGAAATATCTTCATACAAGGCTTATACTTCATCGTCAAAAGCCAGCTGTAGGATGGCTATCCCAACATCGGTTGGCTTCAATAGTTCCAAGGTGGTAGTGGAACTTTGTTATCCCTTAGTTGCCTCTTACGACACCCACGGGTAGAGAGGGGGTGGCTAAATTCTAGACTGCCGTAGCGACACAGCAAACCCCTTCAATGACATCGACAAGTAATACAACGTAAGTAGACGAAAAAAATTGTCAAGTTAATGCGCGTTATAAAAGATTACTCAAAAAGTAGTGATCAAATTACAATAAAATTTAAATTGATACAAGACAAGTATCACTTTTCGAATAAAACAAGAATAATTAAAAATGCGGTATAATATAACCTAGGTCGAGGAAAAAATAGTCAAGTAAATATGCATTATTACATATATGTATAGGGAAAAATGGTTATTAGATCGCAATTAAATTTAAATGAGACCACATGACAAGCACCACTTTTCGATTAAAACAAAAATCATCGTCGAAGTCGCTTAAGTTGGTGTTGTAATCATGGACTTAATACCCTACTAACAGGACAGAGTACTCTGAAAATTTGTATTTACGAAAATGAACACTAAGTCAACGAGTTAAGTATTATATTCGGTTGCGCATTATACAAATGCAAAAACGAGCCGAGAGAGATAGTCACAACGGAGGCCTTGTGTCTCGTTCTTTCATATTGCCAGCATAAAAATGTTTCTAATCAAAAATTATAGCTGACCTAAAACTCCATTGAAACAATTGTATTTTAATGTTATTTTAACAATTGTAAGTCAGCAAATCATAATTAAAATTAATTTCTTTAAATATATTCTTAGATAAAAAGAAAACATTAATTATTATTTTGCCTATTTCTTTTTTTTCTTACGGTAACTCTCGTAAACATCATTGTGGACATTGTTTAAGACTGTAATAAAACTGAATATAATGCTTAACACCTTGTGTTAGTGTTCATTTTCGTATAAACAAATTTCCATCGACAACTATGGTGACCATGCGTCACTTTATTCACTTTTATTGATATTAAAGAAATGTTTGTGTTATAAATACTATTTGTTGTTCAAATAAAAATAAAATATTAAATTTAAAATAATTGTAATGACATTATTTGGAGTGTATTTACTTGCCAACTGTAACAAATATAGCATTAAGGTAAATTAATAAATAAATAACGCGTACTATTTGTATTGTTTACTAGCTGTGCCCGCGACTTCGTCCGCGTGGAATAGTGACTTTGGACAGCATTTTTTCAATACATGTTTTGGTTTATTTTGGATTATAAGCACCGTCGTTTGGTTATTTACATGTTCAACGTGATTCTTTAAATTGGCATAACTTTTCATTTATGAACCGATTGACATAAAACAAACACTAACGGTCTTACTTATAAACGTTTCTTAATATTTAATCAATTGCTTAACAACGGATCAGCAAAAACCTTACTTATAAACACTATTTAGCGTTAAGAAGTCGTTAAGTAGTGTTTAAATAGCCGTCAAAATTAAACACTGCCGAGACATAGTTTAACTCTCGCTAAGCGGCAAGATGGCGGATTTCACATAAATCAGCTGTTCTATTGTGACGACTGATCTACTTAAATACTTAGTATTTTTTCAAGTTTTCATTTATAAGTAATCAGATATTGGGGCCGTCATGTTTACTATGTAATTAATATACATATAATAAAATGGTAGGAAAGTCAAAACTATACATTGAATATTGTTTTAAAATAATACTTGGGGTGTGATCTACAATTGATACCGAAGCCAAAAATATAGTTTTTAGAATTTTTGTCTGTTTGTCTGTATGTATGTCCGGGATAAAGCCAAAAAGTACTGCATGGATTTACTTCAAATTTGGCACGAATGTTATTAAGAAGTCGGGTCAACATATAGGCTACATAATTATTACCACGCTATCAGTTATCACCTACGGGGAACGAGCAATAGTGAACCTTTATTTCTTCAACGCATTCTGTATATTCACGCAGACGACGTCGCGGGCAGCAGCTAGTAATTAATATTCTCCATACTCAAATTCTTTTATTGGCTTGCTCAGGGGTGTCTAGCACTGAATAATACTACTATTAAAAATGAAAGATAAAAAGAAGATATTTAGAATGAAATTCCCGCTACATAAAAATTAAAATATAGGTACTAAATGAGCGTTATCTGTCAAATTCCTATCTATACTTCGTGTTCACGACACTCGGACACTGTCATAGATGATATAATATGGAATAATTGTGTTTGCTAGCAAACGAAAAAAAACCGACTTCAATTACATTGACAAGTAATACAACGTAAGTATGTAGACGCAAAAAAATAACAAACACACTAGTTTTCACTACGACGATTACGTAACCTCCTCCTTTTTTGAAGTCGGTTAAAAATAAAACTTTTTAGTTCAGTCAATTTCTCTATCTAATCAATTATTTTAGGTATAATCTGTGCCAACCATTATGTATCGTTCTTTGTTCGTTTCTTAACTAAGAAACAGCTAATCAACGTTTATAAGTAAACAAAAGTTAAACACGGATTTATAACTTAAGAGTGGTTTAACTAATCGGTGGCTAAGTATTGCTTATCGAGATTTTTATAAGTAAGGCCGTTAATGTTAAGTGCAGCCTAGCACAATATATTAGTGAAAACTACACCTAAATTGGATAAGCCGTTTATGAGATGACAGACAAACACATTTCTGAAACAGACAAAAATTCTAACAATCATTGTTTTGTGTGCTATTTGCGTTGATAAGGGTCCCAATAATATTTTTTCTATATATCTTCCATGTACAGAAAGCGATCTGTTACTTTTTTATTATATGTATTGATTTTGTAATCCATCCCTTGTGCAAATGTTTGTATATTGACATGAAAAACAAATAATAAAAGTAATAATATAATATTTATTATTTATTCATTATAAATAAATCTATTATTATAATAATAGTCGTCAATACTGGTGTCAGATTTTTCAAGTTTCCAAATCTTAATGTCACCCTATTAGAAAGGGACACAAGGCCTCCGTACTAACTATCTCTGTCGGCTCGTTTTTCAGCTGCGAGTGCTCTGTCCTGTTAGTAGGTATTAAGTCCATGGTTGTAATAGTAGTTTATGCAACTGTCATATAATGAAGGGTATTAAAACACGAGTGTGAGTTTATGAAACGAGCGCAGCGAGTTTCATAATAGTAACGAGTGTTTTAATACCCGTGTTATATGCAGTTGCATACACTACTTTATCTTCACTAATGCAATTAATCAAACAACAAGAGTAAAAGCTGACAATAGTTTATTTTTCATATAATTTTCTAGATTTTTCTGGCAAAAGATTGTGAGTTAATTTTGTTGCCAATTCTAGAATATCCGGAGGCGTACAAATATCATCGTCGCTATCCATTTTTAACTTTTAATTTATTAAATTAAATTCACGCGTACGTGTATTGTCACTGTGATTTTGCCGCCATTAAAATCTAACCAATGAGAGCGCAGCTGCGCGCATGCGCGCGATGTTATAATGAGATTTTACGATATCGATGTGGATATTATACCATCATGTGAAATTGCTTAAATTGAGTATTTTGTTGTCTGTGCTATAACAGTAGTAATTATAAGTCAAGTATTGGAAACATAAGTAGAATGTTACAACATTAGTGTAGATCAGTGTTTTTCAACCTGTGGGTCGCGACCCCCTGGGGGGTCGCGAAGCATCTGTAGGGGGGTCGTCAGAGGTCGAAAGAACTTTAGTAAAAAACAATAAAGATTAAAAAGATTGATTTATTAAGTAAGAGAATTTTAACAAAAGGATGTACTCAAACATTTTTATGTCAGTAACTCAGTACAAACAAATTAACAAAAAATAAAATCCTAAGACTCGTGTTATTGCAAAGGTTGTGCTTGTTTTTGATTAACCAATTTCTGCCATCGTGGATCTGTATTTGCTACACATGGAATTAAATCGTTTTCCAAATTTAAGTGATTTCTTTGTTTACTTTTTATTTTGGCCATTGATGAAAATGTCAACTCGCATAAGTACGAGGTGGCAAATGGAATCAAACACTTCAAAGCCTCAGTTGTCGATTCTGTTTTTTAACCGACTTCCAAAAAAGGAGGAGGTTCTCAATTCTTTCACTTTTTTATTTATGTTAACTCAGAAATTTTGAATGGGTGGACCGAATTCAATGATTTTTGTTTTAATCGAAAGATAATGCGTGTCATTTGGTCCCATTTAAATTTATTTGAGATCTAACAAGTACTTTATGAGTTATGTCTAATAATGCGTTTTTACTTGACAATATTTTCGTCGACCTATGTTGTATTATACCGCATAACTTTTTAACTGGGTTTACCGATTTTGATAATTTTTAATTTAATCGAAAGCTGTTGTTTATCACATCGTTACATTTAAATTTCATTGAGATCTGATTACAACTTTTTGAGTAATCTTTGATAACGCGTATTTACTTGACTATTTTTTGTCTACCTACGTTGTATTACTTGTTGATGTGATTGAAGTCAGTTTTTTTTTCGTTTGAGAGCAAACACAATTATTTTATCTTCTTAACCAAAAGGTATCCAAATTAGCAGACTTGAATTCCAATTCCATCGGCAGATAATTCTAGCAGATTCTTTTTGAGCTTAGTTGGCAAATTAGCCTCATTTAAAGCTGCATTTAAACACGAATTTAAGATTTTTAAAGTGAGGTAGGACACAGCAGGAAATTTCCTGCTCAAAATATGGAGCAGTCCGATTGGGATAGTACCTCGACCTTACAGAAGATCATAGTGTTGTGTTCCTGTTGGTGAGTAAGGTGATCAGAGCTTCTGGGAGGAATTGGGGGTAGGGTCGGCAACACGCTAGCGATGCTTCTGGTGTTGCAACATTACGAGTACATGATAAAAAAATTGCGTGCGTACAAAATACACATGTCAGAAGTAAAACTTTTTTGGCAAACTAATTAAAAAACAACTAATTAAAAAAAAACAAATTCAAAAAAACGGATTTAAAACATAAAAAAAAACTAGTAGAAAAAAACAAAAAGCCAACGTCACGGTGTTCCCAGGCAGTCACCCATCACCTGGTCGCTCAAATTTTACCCCTCATGCGCCTAAAGCAGTTTCACTTCAAAAAGCGTAGGGTCGGGGGGTCGCGAAATATTTTTTCATACCAGGGGGGTCGCATCATGAAAAAGGTTGAAAAACACTGGTGTAGATAAAATTGATTATTTAACTGACTGCAGAACGTGCATTTAACTGAGTTATTGTTGTGTCTAGTACATTATTGAAAAGAGTATTATTTGTTTGTTTTGCAATCGATAATCTGAAGATAATTCTTCAAAATGTTTTTTTTTTTCCGTCGAGTGTACCTCATAGGTCCCGCCTTGCATCAAGCACATGCTTTTAAAACACGCTGGAGACAGGGAAGTTACCTCCAAGTTTCAAACAAAGATGTTCGAGACTTGTTGGAAATTCCTGTGTAATTTTTCATATACGTTACCATTATTAATTTCGCGTTCATGGAATCTGGTTTATTTTTATTCCGAATGTATGAGAAATTTTCATTAGTTAAATTTATATTTTGTAAGTCAGAGTCCGAGGGGCCCCCTGAGCTTGAGGGCCCCGGGGCACCGCCCCGCCTTGCCCCTTAGTAGCTACGCCACTGGCAGCAACCATCTTTTCTTAAAACTATTGCCACTTCAGCGTTTTGAAGTGTAAAACTTAATGTCGAATCCATATTATTCATATGTAGTTATTTTTCAGTTCGTCGTTAGAATACCGATTGTAACTAACCTATCGGTTAATCGCCCGTTAATTAAGGAGGATGTTTGGCCTATGATCAAAGTTTCAGTTTCCGTATGAACGTAACGTTGAATGTACTTTTCAACCGACTTCCAAAAGGAGGAGGTTATCAATTCAATTGTATTTTTATGTGTGTTATAATGAGGATCCGTAACGTTTTTAGTTGAGAATGCAGATTTATAGAACTAAGAAATCCTTAACATACAGTGCAAAAATTTTTGTTCTACGACAAAAATTGACGAAGTTATGATCAAATTACTAGCGGAGTTTACTAACCGGCTGGCGCGGAAGGCTGTGACGTCACTCGGACGTTCCATGCCAGTTAGCCCATAGTAGCGACAAGCTGCGATGGTGTTTTCATTTAAACTATCTGTCCTACAAAAAATTTGTAAGGACATAATTTGTAGCAAATTGCTTTGCCTACAAATATGTTCATATAAGTTTTTGCCGAAATTTAAAAATTAAAGAAGCTATAAGCAAAAAAGTGATAAAATTTCTATAAAGATTTTCTTTTTTGCTCTATAACTTTTTTTATACATTTCACAAAAAAATACCTCTGACCAGTCTTGTAGATGGTTTTTGAGGAAAATTTTTCTCTAAAATTTTTTGAATTTCATTCATTTAAAACGCTGTTACAGCGCTCCAAAGTTGACCGGGTTCATCAATGCTCATGAGAATCCGGTCAAAACGAAATGTTTAACTTAGTTTTATGATCCGGAGTGAGTTTTATGAGTCGGAGTGATGCCGCACGCATCCCGCATACACTGATCCCGCTTACATGACGATGCGTTGGCGCAGCGGTCACAGCACTAGCTGTTGCGCTAGCAGTCGCGGGTTCGATCCGCGCACATGACAAAATTTTGTATTGGCCATACAGATGTTTGTCATGGTCTGGGCGTTTGTGGTTGTGTATTGTGTGTGTTTCCGGACCCTCGACACAGGAGAAAATCCTACTGGGGGCCGTTGAGTGTGAAACGTTTATTATTTATTATTATTATTACTGACGTAGCGGTAGGAACGGCATAATGTTTATAACTTAATATCTTCGTAAGTAATGGTCCGATTTGGATAATTCAAAAAGAAATATCATTCTTATGTCATAGAGAATAACGTGGATACTAGTTCTATTGAATTTGCTATAACTTTATTTATCCTCATTATACATATGTGTAGAAGAGTACTTTTGAGTCTCAACCAGTTTCGGAAATACTAATGTTTTCCAAAAATGCGTTGACTTCTCTTAATCTTCTTCGAATGTATCTACTTAGGTAATCAAATATCTCATAAATCATATTTTTTTAACGTGGTATTCCCAGTAGGCCTACCCCACAGACAGCTTATGCCAATGAATAAGTAAAGTTGTAGGCAGGGATTTAACAAAAAAAATTTAAGAATATATTTACAATAAAAAGGATAATAACACTAAGTTAGGGGCCATCCATAAATTACGTCACACGCTAAGAGGGGGGTAGGGGGTCGACGAAGTGTGACAATGTGTGACAAGGGGGTGGGAGGGGTCAAAATTTTGTGACGTCACATTTCCAAATATAATAATATCAAAACGTAAGTGCAAAAACATGATATTTCAACTACCTATCAATAACTAACTTCAAAAATTAAAGTTTTATTAGTTTTATAGGCGAATTGACTTTTATTAAATTGAATTTATAAAAATAATGTCGAAACTGTCATCAGTTTGCTCATGCAAAATTGCAAAATATGTGACGTCACACTAGGTAGGGGGGTCTCAAAAATGTGACCATCTGTGACAAGGACGGGGGAGGGGTCGAAAAATCGAGAAATTCGTGTGACGTAATTTATGGATGGCCCCTTAAGCATTTCGTTTTGACCGGATGCTCATGAGCATTGACGAACCCGGTCTACTTTGGAGCGCTGTAACAGCGTTTGAAATGAATGAAATTCAAAAAATTGTAGAGAAAAATTTTCCTCAATAAAGCATCTACAAGATTGGTCTGAGGTTTTTTTTTGTAAAATGTATAAAAAAAAAGTTATAGAGCAATAAAGAAAAATTCTATAAAAATTTTCTCACTTTTTTGCTTATAACTTCTTTAATTTTTAAATTTCGGCAAAGTTATATCAACATATTTGTAGGCAAAGCAATTTGCTACAAATTATGTCCTTACAAATTTTTTGTAGGACAGATAGTTTAAATGAAAACACCATCGCAGCTTGTCGCTACTATGGGCTAACAGGAATGGAACGTCCGAGTGACGTCACACGCATCCCGCGTACACTGACGTAGCGGCAGGAACGGCTTAATGTTTATAACTTAATATCTTCGTAAGTAATGGTCCGATTTGGATAATTCAAAAAGAAATATCAATCTTATGTCATAGAGAATAACGTGGATACTAGTTCTATTGAATTTGCTAGAACTTTACTGATCCTCATTACACCGGTTTCAAATACAAATATGAAAAGGTAGTGGTAGGAATTGTAAAAATACTTAATATAAAAATAGGTAACATAATGACGACGCGTTGGCGCAGCGGTCACAGCACTGGCTATTGCGTTGGCGGTCGCGGGTTCGATTCCCGCTCACGACAGACATTTGTATTGGCCATACATGTTTGTCGTGGTCTGGGCGTTTGTGCTTGTGTATTGTGTGTGTTTCCGGACCTGCGACACAGGAGAAAGACCTACTGGGGGCCGTTGAGTGTGAAGCGTTTATTTATTTATAATGATATGACTATTTTTCAGTTAACATTTGGCAACAAGCAGTCATGATATTTAAGAGTATGGTCATATTACAGTCAGATGAAGTAACTATGTATTTGTTAGTAAAATTTATTAATTGAGTAGGTGACGTCATTCGAGGTTAGTCAAACCGAAGCAGACAGCAACTTCACGCACGAATGGTAGTTCAATCAAGCGATTGCGGTTAGTCATACTTGAACACCTTGATACCTATGTTTAGATTTTTAGACTAGTCACAATGTTGGTAACTATAACACTATAGCTGAGAATGTATCTGGAACGATGCACTTCACGACTAACTATAAAAAAAAAAAATTTTGTATAATTTTAACTACAAAGTAAACATACAACTTTGTTATCAAAACCTTAAGTTATAATGAGATATTTGTGCATAAATGTTTGAACTAATTAAGTTAATACAGTATCACATTTATAATTTTGTAACTAATAATATTGCGTTTTCTTCTAGAACTCTATATTCTAAAACTTATAGTACATACAATAAAATTCACAATTGATTTTATATGTAAGTAGTTAATAAAAGTTTCAATTATAAGTAGTAGCAAGTGAATTTATTTCATAATTAGGTACGTTATTCATTTCGACACGCGTTGGCGCAACGGTCACAGCACTGGTTTGTGGCTGTTGCGCTGGATGGCGGTTGCGGATTCGATTCGATAACGATCAGCGCAGATGAAACCGAACGGGCCATCTAGTATAGACAAAAAACTTACGCTAATTAAATAATTTAAATAAACGAAAAAAAATTACTTTAATATTCGATTGAGTATTATAATATAAATTCAATTTTAACTTATATTATTTTTAATTTTTTACATTAAACTCTTAGCGCATACAAAAATTTAAATGCAAAAAAGAAACGACAAATTCTCATCTACTCGTAGCTTATTCTTATCTTCTGATGGATCTCGTATCATTTTTGATGAATTTGTAAGTATACCATATAGGTAAACTCTACGTTGGCTCTACTAGAGACAATTATTAAATATTTCCATCTAATCTATACTAATATTATAAAGCTGAAGAGTTTGTTTGTTTGTTTGAACGCGCTAATCTCAGTAACTACTGCTCCGATTTGATAAATTATTTCAGTGTCAGATAGCCCATTTATCGAGGAAGGCTCACGCTAAGAACAAAAGGAGCGGAGCACCAATGAACAATGTTTCAAAATAGGGGTTTTATTTTCCTTTTGAGAGCTTCCGCTGCGTGCTCTGCGTAAACAGTTAAAACGAAGTCGCGTTAGCCCAAAGTAACTATTCCACGCGGACGATGTCGCGGGCAGAAGCTAGTTAATTATAAGTGTCTGATTCAAAATTGTAATGACGCTGTTTATTGTTTATAAACGTTGTTAATTAATTATTATCAGAACATCACAAGTATTATATGCTGAATAAATTTGTTATTAAATTAGTTACATATTCAAAACAAAAATATTAATAACTTCTATACTACGTGTTTATGAAACACAAGTCTGTAAAGTAGATTTTATTCAATTTACGCCTAACATTTTTATTGACCATGAAAAAAAATACCATTCACCACACCTAATCATTACGCATACACACCACCTACATAGAACCAATTTATCACCCGCTTAATAGAATGCCTTGAACCTGTATGTAAATGAAATGATATCACTGTTCAAATAATTCCGATATCCGAAGTGTTCGAACGTAGAGCATTTTAGGGATCGACCGTCTTCGGAAGAAACTAATCGTGTCATTGACCGACCGAGAATTGCTACAAATAGAGAAACGTGTGTACTTACTCATAGTAGCTATATACATATAAATAAAATTAGCGCAGGATCCCGGATAAAATGACAAAAAAAATGCTTACAGCTTATAAATAAATCGTTTACGAATTCAAGGAATTAGGTACTTTCGCATTGTTGTTCTGCGATGAGTCGATGACGCAGCGATTATGTAATACTGTTGTTATTATTTGTAAACAACGCTTTAGGTACGTCGAATAACGTTGGTGTCTATGTAGATTCAATGCTATTTGTATTGTAAAACACGCATTTTTCTTCTCAATCGTTGGACGTCAATCTAAATAACGAAAAAACAGACTATCTCGTAGCTAGAGCTAGAGCTCGGTTACATATGAAATACGCGAGCAAAGATTTCTACATACTTGACCACACAAGACAAGACTCTTAACCGCATTTGTTTAACAGACATAAATAACTACATATAGACGTATTGAGACACAAAGAACCTACGCGTATCAAATAATTATTTTATATAGTTCTTACTTCATTATTTTATTCATACGAAAAACAACAGATAATTTTATTTATTTATTTTTAAAAGCAAAACTGTGAGTCATTTAACCCACGTATTTAATAAAATGTCACAATCATAAAGCGTGAAGACAATATGAGAAAACATAAGAAGTTTACATATTTAGGTAATACTAAGTCCGCACTCGTTGATATTTTGATTTGTCGTAGCGCGATGGGCCATAACATTACATACTCGTACATAACTAAACATTTCTTATAAGTTATAACGAAATAACAATTTTTAAAATCCGTATCATGTAGATTCCAAGATTAGCGCATTGAAACAAACAAACTTCCTCCATTAGTATATTCGACTAGCCCGTTGGCGCAGTTTGTATATAGTGACCCTGCTTTCTGCTCCGGGGGTTGTGGGTTCGATTCCCACCCCGAGTCTGGGTGTAATATATAGATATTTATTTATATAATTATGTAGTATTTATATGTATGTTTATCGAAAAAAAAGTAGCTATACCAGTCGGCTGTTACCTATAACACAAGCATTACCTATTCAGTTGCTTACTTTAGGAACAGACGACCGTGTGTGTTTGTTGTAGATATTTATTTATATTTATATGTTACCTACCTATATAATTAATTATCTGGGAATTACCTATTTTATTATAACACTGATAATTTTCAACCATTTTGCCTCAACACTCGCTGGAGTTGACGTAACAGGTAAAACGAAAAATATAATTGTGTATAAAACATAACAAAAACTCAATACTTTTATGTATTAGTAAGTTCAAGTAACTTTAAAACTTTCAATGTATTCTTACAATTTCGAAATAAAATCAGTCTTTCAAAGCATTTGGGACATTTAACTCGTCTACAAAAGAAAGCAAGCGAATAATATCTTTATACTTTAGTAAATATAAACATAGCTTTTCAGCGTGTCAGTTAAATATCGTAATATTTAGCATTTCTGTAAAGACGGCGAGTTCGTCTAAACTCTAACGCATCGTATTCGGGACGCTTGTTTTAATATTCATTATATAATGAACGCTCGGCGATCGGCCGCCGCCGCCGCCGGTTGCTTTCACTCGGTCCGCTATTAATTACGAACATGATTGTGTTCATTCGGTTCTATTTACACAACTGTTTCGACTGCTAAAAGATAAAGAAAATAAGTAAAGCGCTACATGATAGTCATATCTTATCGGAACCACTCTATTGATCACTCATCATTATATCGCGGACGACTCGCCTTATTCGGACGATCGGACTACCTTTATTGTCCAATTTAACGTGTAGACGTGTACGATTTTATAGGCGCGATGTTACCGGTGAAGTCATAATGTGTGCCGTATAAAAATAGAAATACAGTGTTTGCAGGAAAATAGTATCAATAACAAAAGTGTTGTGGTTTGTTATCGAGCGGAAATGGCGGCTAAATCGCCTACAACTAGTGTGAAGTCGCGGGAGATGATCGGCGAGACCACGTTCAGTCAGCGGCGCGAGGTTTTCGAAAAGCACGACACCGTAATTTTGCCCCTACCTTCCTCGACCTCACCGATTCCGACGTACAGGGAAGTAGAACCGATCATTACTACCAACCACGGAATAACGACGTCTAATTTTAAACGCAACACTCCCGGCTATTCCAGCATGCGCGAAACGAGGAACGAAGATCGACTATACGAATATCGAC
The DNA here is from genome assembly GCA_905220545.2 of Melitaea athalia. Lineage (NCBI taxonomy): Eukaryota > Metazoa > Arthropoda > Insecta > Lepidoptera > Nymphalidae > Melitaea > Melitaea athalia. The sequence continues at coordinate 6,933,619 of HG992197.1, read as the reverse complement.
CACGAAAATATTCCGACAATTTTACATCCGAACTCAATCAAAGTGACGATGTCGACTACAGATACAACATGGCCGAAAGAAATAGACGGCTTTCGAAGTTACGAAGAGACTTTTTAAAGTCAAATCTCCACGAACCGGGAGAAAACACACTTACTCGGAGCGGCGTCCGCGCCTCTCTCCCTACGACTAGTACAGTGTCGGCTATAAAGTACAAAGTTGAAAATCTTAATATTCATAAATTTCCATTTGCCGAACCGTACTCGACACCGCCACCTGTTCGCCGAGTTGTTGTTGACTTAGGATCTCCAGATGAAAAAGACGGCGAAGGTCAAAATGTAGAAAAGAATGAAAAACATCAAAGTTTACCAAATCATTCACCAAGCTCTCCAAAATTCGATCATCAAAAAGTTTATGAAGAATTAGTGAAACGGTATTCGCCACAACGTAAACCCGTCAACTGGAACTTACCGCCAACGAAACCAAAAGTTGTGGGTTCAGTTCCGAAATCCACATCGAGTGCTGGTGATAGCATTGGCAGTACTGATAAGAAAGATGCTGAAGCATTAAATGACACTGAAACGGACGATGTCTTTGAGAAAAAGGAAAGTAAAAATGTCACAAAAAATATCTCCGACGAGAAACCAATAGAGAATGTTAAAACAAACGTGCAAAATATACAAAACGGTCCCGAAAACATCAGTAAAACTAACGATTCAAAAGTGTCCTTATCCGAATTAGAAGAAAATGACTTAGTACCGGAACTATCAACAGTTACACGACAATTAAGTAAAGAGTCTGCGAAGAAAGTAAAAGTCGAAAGTGATTTAACAATTCCAGCCTTGATTGAAAAAATCACCGCGGAGGGTGAAAAAATACAAAACCATAAAAACGACGGTAAGAAAGTCAAGAGAAAGAGAAGTTTCCTAGACAAACTTCTTGGTCGTAACAAAGGAGTTAAAAAAGAAATTCATTAAAATGCCGTTGTAATAAGACCCTGCCAAAGATTTTATTTCGGTTAATTACTCAAAGTTAATTGTTCTATTGTTAAATGTATAAAGTTTCCAAACAATTTTTATTACAAATATGGGAAATAACTTGAAATACTGTTTCCAAGGTAGGTCCGGCTTTAAAATGTGACATGACGTCAGTACTTCTTATCACTTGATAAAAATTGATGAAATACATATAGAAATAAAAAATAATATTACTTTCAGATATGTGTAATAATTATATTGGCATACAAGCTAACGACTGCTTCCTCTATTTTTTATCTTAATGCAATAGCTTATCTAAGCTTGATAATTTGTAAGTATGTACCATGTGATGATGGACACTCCCTATCGAGCGAAATATGCTCTACTGACGATATTTTGATTAAAAAAATACCAGTTAGAAAAGTTCGTACCTTTCTAAACAACAATATACCTATGTATTTGTTGAAAGAATAAAATAAAATAATGTAATTATTATTTTGAACATAGTTATTTATTAAATTGTAGATTTATTAAAGTTTCCTGTTTGAAATGAATCACGTTGTGATAATTTAATGTTTTTTTTTCATATTTAATTGTGACTGCATGGGATATTTATGTTAAAACGGTCTTATTATCTAATGTTTATATTATAGACTTGTGTATATGTTTGAATGTAAATAGTATTAATTTTAATTGTCATTCTGCTAAAACATTACCTACTTATTGACTTGGTTTAAGAAAATTAGTATTTGCTAGATGTTATAAGCAAAATTATTTTAATTAATAAATGTTACTAAAATTTTATATGCTTTACATTATTCTTTCTACAAAACGATAAAATAAATATCATATATATAATATATATGTATAATATTTAACTGAGGTAGGGCACAGCAGAAAATTTCCTGCTCAAAATATGGAGCAGCCCGACTGGGGTTGTACCTCGACCTTACAGAAGACCATAGCCAAAATAATACTGTTTTCAATCAGTATTGTGTTCCTGTTGGTGACTAAGGTGACCAGAGCCCCTAGGGGGAATTGGGGATAGGCCCTGGGGGGAATTGGGGATATGCCCTGGGGGGAATTGGGGATAGGGTCGGCAACGCGCTTGCGATGCTTCTGCTGGTGTTGCAGGTGTCTATAAGCTCCGGTAATCGCTTACCATCAGGTGAGCCGTACCGCGTACGCTTGTTTGCCGACCTAGTTATATAGAAAAAATATAGATATATATAACTAAAATAATATTCAATCACTACATAGTATAAAACAAAGTCGCTTCCCGCTGTCTGTGTGTCCCTATATATGCTTAAATCTTCAAAACTACGCAACGGATTTTGATGCGGTTTTCTTTAGTAAATAGAGTGATTCCAGAGGAAGGTTTTATATTTATAATACATGCATAATATAGTAGAGGAACACTAATAGTTTTTTCAACCGTGCGAAGCCGGGGCGGGTCGCTAGTAATTTTATAAGGAAAACAAATTAAAATAAATATAAGGATATATTGTTTGAGGGACAAATATATTATATACTTACAGGAAAATATATTATTATTATTATTACAATATGTAAAATATATTATTTATTATGAATATGATATATAAATTTATTGGGAGCTAAATAACCAATTGTTATTAATAAGGTAAATAAGTACCTTTATAAAAAATAACTTATTTGTCTTTTTGCAGTAGATAAGACTGCTGAACTGATTTGGAGGTTTCTGTCTTTGTTCTTCTTAATTAAGTAAATATGCGACTTTCAATTACAGGTTTTCTAAAACAAAAAATATTTTTTAAAGTTGGATCAGTAGGTAGGTATATTTTGAGATTCCTCAAGTTACAAAAAAAAAAGTTAAAAAAAAGTAAAATAAAACTTAACTAGTATCTATACATACTTTTGTAAATGTTAATAAACGTTATACGGTTATAGTACAAGTAAGTGTATTTAAGACTGGCGGTACAGGCCCGCGACTACGTCCGCGTGGAATTAAACAAAAAAGTTCATGCCCATAGCCTAAGTTACACCTTATTACATCAACTATGTGCCAGTGAAAGTCCCGTCAAAATCGGTCCAGCCGTTTCAGAGATTAGCCGGAACAAACAGAAAGACAGACAGACAGACAGACAAAAATTGTAAAAAATGTTATTTTGGTACATGTACTGTGTATAGATCCATATGCATTTAGTAAAAAGCGGTTATTTTAATATTACAAACAGACACTCCAATTTTATTTATTTGTATAGATTTAAATATAAAGCCGTATTCTAAATTTCACCAAATCCATTGTTATATCTAAAATTTATTCATAACAGTAATGACTAAAAGTACATTGAACGATAAATGTTAGTATGTACCTACACATTAAACCGATTAAAATTATTAAAAAAATCTCCTTTTTACCGACTTCAAAAAAGGAGGAGGTTACTCAATTCGACCGTATATATATTTTTTTATTTTTAGGGTTCCGTACCCAAAGGGTAAAAACGGAACCCTATTACTAAGACTTCGCTGTCCGTCCGTCCGTCCGTCTGTCACCAGGCTCTATCTCAAGAACGGTGATAGGCTGATAGATAGACAGTTGACATTTTCACAAATTATGTATTTCTGTTGCCGCTATAACAACAAATACTAAAAACAAAATAAAATACATATTTAAGGGGGGCTACCATACAACATACGCGATTTACTGCCTATTTTTACTCTATATCAATAAATGGTAACAGGTAGGTACTTGAAATATTCACAAAATACTTAATTGTATATTTACTTTAATAATAAATAATAAAATTAAAATAAAAAAATAAAAATATTTAGGGGGCTCATACAACAAACGTTACTTTTTTGCCGCTTTTTGCACGATATTAAAATCAATGTACCTGCTAGACGTGTTCGTTATACATAGTAGATAGCGGATAAAATAAATAATCTTTTTAAAAATGCTATGCAATAGCTTTACCGCGGCAGTCCCCGAGTGCCACACGTTTTTTTTTTTTTTACCGACTTCCAAAAATGGAGGAGGTTCTCAATTCGACACGTATGTTTTTTTTTTTTTTTTTTTTTTTATGTATGTTAGAACTTTTGACTGGGTGGACCGATTTCGATCAATTTTGTTTTAATTGAAAGGTGTTGCGTGTCATGTGGTCCCATTTTAATTTAATTGAGATCTGACAAGTACTTTTAGAGTTATATCTAATAATGCGTATTTACGTGACTACTTTTTCGTCGACCTACGTTATATTATACCGCATAACTTTTTACTCGGTGTGCCGATTTCGATGATTCTTACTTTAATCGAAAGCTAATACTTGTCTTGTAGTCTTGTCTAAATAAGATCGAAAACTGATTACAACTTTTTGAGTAATCTTTAATAGCGCGTATTTGCTTGACTATTTTTTCGTCTTATTACGTTGTATTACTTGTCGATGTAATTGAAGTCGGTTTTTTTTAGTTTGCGAGCAAACACAATTATTTTTGTATAAGATTAGGGATAAGCAGCTTTGTGCTTTAATTTTGTAGACTTTTCCGAGACAGATGTCTGACTGTACCGAGACAGACGCCAGACTGTAGCGAGACATGCGTCAGACTGTAGCGAGACAGACGCCAGACTGTAGCGAGACAGACGCCAGACTGTAGCGAGACAGACGTCAGACTGTAGCGAGACAGACGCCAGACTGCAGCGAGACAGACGCCAGACTGCAGCGAGACAGACGCCAGACTGTAGCGAGACAGACGTCAGACTGTAGCGAGACAGACGCCAGACTGTAGCGAGACAGACGCTAGACTGTAGCGAGACAGACGCCAGACTGCAGCGAGACAGACGCCAGACTGTACCGATAGAGGCGTCAGATTACACCGAGACATACTCCAGACACACCGACCCACCACTAGCTAATAATATATTTTTTTAATAATCTTATAAAGTTATAACCTATTATTATTTTTTACCTGGCAAACGTTATAATATTATGTTGAAAGAATATTTTTATTTTTACTACTTTACACATGTACACAGAGCCAAATTGTACTCTATGGTCACAAAATTCCTTTTAATGTCCAGAACATCTCACCGTGCCATATAATAAATATCTTAGTCCCATGTCAAATTGTATTCTATTGTAACGGACTAAGAACTATTTTCCTTTGAATGTCCAGAACATCTCACCTTGTCCTATAATATCTTAGTCCTATGTCAAATTAAACGCATAACGTTTTACTTGGTGTACCGATTTTGATGATTCTTACTTTAATCGAAAGCTAATACTTGTCATGTAGTCTTGTTTAAATTAGATCGAGATCTGATTACAACTTTTTGAGTAATCTTTAATAGCGCGTATTTACTTGACTATTTTTTCGTCTTATTACGTTGTATTCTTTGTCGATGTAATTAAAGTCGGTTTTTTTTTCGTTTGCGAGCAAACACTATTATGTTATGTATTTTATTTTATTTCATGTCATGTTTTTTACTTAAATATATTTTTATTTTTACTTATTTACTGTCATATGTATACGAAAAGTATTCAATATTTCGTTTCATTTTTAATAATAGTTACTGTATTATTAATTTACATGCAGTTATTTAAACAAAAAAGCATTGTGCATAATGCATTTGTGCTTACATTGTTTTGGAACATAACGCAAAGTGACGCCATTTTGTTTGAAAGCGTCCAGTGGCGGCTGGTGGGTTATCGAACTGGTGGTGCACTTTACTGAAATATTAAAATTAGAAAAGGCAACAAACCTGTTGTTTTATTATTATTATACCTGTTTCTGTCCAAATCAATTTCCCGCCAAAAATAATGCGACGCTCACATCCACACAACCATTTCTTTCTATTATTATTTATTATACATCTGACTTTTAAAACTTCGCGTAAACGCTTTATTTTTCGATTTGCACTCTTGTTTTAAATTCAAAAAGGGCCGTGGCGGTCCGGCAAATTTTATATTCACTTTATTTTGAAAACTTTTGTTATTTTCTTTCATATAATCAATGTTTATGCTCATTTTCACTAACACGATACACAATAAAAGTCCTCGAAAAAAATCTAATTAAAATACAATGAAAAACACAAACGACAAACGAAAATCAATGCGTGACCTTCAAGCGTTAATTACTCACTCATCACTGAGAAGACCAATAACTTATTCTATGGACCGTACTGAGACTCAAAACAAAAACGAGCCACACGTGGCTAACACTTGGCGACGCGTTCAGTTGCATACGATACGCAATTTGTGCAATACGCGCGCTCTATACTAATGTAGGTATACTCTAAGGCTGACGTATTAGAGTATAAATTACAGTAAATTCGTCAAACATCGGGTGCTCTCGGTCTCGGCAATCCTCGGTTCGCCCGTGCGGCGTACGACAACCCACTCATTACTCGGTATATTTCTATGAACTATCTTTTGTTTCACGCGTCAGGCGTATTAACTCGTATCTCCTACAAGTTATATTAGCAGTCCTCGTTCACTCGCCGAAGCGCACGAGAATTTGTCTATACAGGAAAATAAGTCCTAATACTTAAAGCGCTCAAACTGTTTCACCATAATTGGAGATTTAATTTTTTAAACTTTTTTGTATGTTTAAAAATAACTAATAAAATTGTAATTTGAAAAATAAAGATGAAGTAGGTACTTAATATTTTGTAATTTTTAAATCTTTTGAATTGGTGGTTCAGCGCACGAGCGCACTTAAGGTACAGCCGCCACTAAAAGCGTCTATCTGTCAGGTATCGTTTGTTACATAATAATATTCTAATAATGTCCTATATTAAATATGCATTTGATCCCACAAGGGTTTCTAAATTGGTAGGACCAAAAAAAATAATAATATTATAGCGTTAGCTAATAATAGTATAGGTGTTTTAAAAGTAGCGTAACGTTATAAAGTAATATTAAAATATAGCCGTTACACCCATCTCTAGTACCTACTGTTGTTTACCTAGCTAATGGTACGGAACCCTTCGTGCGCGAGTCCGACTCGCACTTGGCCGATTGTTTTTTGTATGTTCCTTAAATCCCATGGAAGGTTATTATACTAAAAAAAAAGAACAAAAAAAAACATAACAGACAGAACGAAGTCTGTCCAGGCAACTAGTAATGAAATAATTGTGTTTGCTCGCAAACGAAAAAAACCAACTTCAAGAAGGTACAACGACAAGTAATACAACGTTAGTAGACGAAAAAAATTAACAAAAACACTAGTCGCCACTACGATTTCCGAAGATTCCCCTCGATTTCTCTAGGATGTCATGGTATCACACTTGGGATGTTTCCTTTCCAAAAAAAAAAAAATATCCTCCTATTTTGAAGTCGGTTAATAAATAAAGTATTAGTTATTTTCAGGTGCAATCAATTATAGTAGGGTTGCCAACCTCAAATTTAAAAAACCAGGATTTGAAGTTGGAAAAACCAGAACAATTTAGTTTAAAAACAGGACGCATTTAATTAATATAATCACATTTTTTTAATAAAAGTATTTGGATGAAATATGAGTTGAAAACTAGCGCCTTTGTTTTGAAACAACATGGCAGTGCGGCAACGCATTTACTTGCGAGCCGTGAGGCTGCTCGTAGCGTAAAAATTTGAGAAGAGGCGCGCAAATTTTAAAATTTAAAAACCCAGGACGCTGTTTAAAAACTATTCAGGACGTCCCAGGGCACTACAAAAACTAGGACATGTCCTGGGAAAACAGGACGGTTGGCAACCCTAAATTATAGTAACTTAAAAATAATAATACTATTTATTATCTATCAATAATTTAGCTCTATATTTATAGATTAATTAAATAAATATTTTAAACAAATATCACATAACAAAAAATATATTTTATATTAAAATTTTACTATATAGGTACCATTTAAATAATATTATAAATTTTTCTATTAACTATTTTCTTTCATTATTAACTATTCTTTTTTATATCTGGATCAAGTTGTCTTACTGCAGCTTCAAGTGAGAAAAGATGATCATCTACAACACCTGGAAACAGCTGTCTCATTGCCTTTGCCAAATTATAAACATATTCTTTATTCGGACCACTTGGGCCTTTACAACTTATTACTTGTTTAGCAATATCCTCTATTGAAGCCGGACCTGAAATGACAATAATTGAATTACATTTTCATATTTAAAGTATTACAGCTCTTATATCTTAGCTCTTATTTTTCTATCTCTTTCTCTCTCTATTAGTATATCAGATGATTCAAGGTTTCAATGGACCAGGGGCACACGTATTAAATGTAAACCAAGTATACTAATTACATTATGTAATTTAATTGAGCCAGTGGTGTACTAGAATAGAAACCAACAACTCTAGCTATGATGATATAATATCTCTGCAATAATAATATTATAAATAATATCTTTATGTTTATATCTTACTAGCTTCTGCGCGCGACTTCGTCGGCGTTTACTCCGCTTCTATTGGTCTTAGCGTGATGATACATAGCCTATAGCCTTCCTCGATAAATGGGCTATCTACCACTGAAAGAATTTTCAAATCGGCCCAGTAGAACCAGAGATTACCGCGTTCAAACAAACAAACAAACAAACAAACAAACTCTTCAGCTTTATATATTAGTATAAGATATAAAGTCTTTGTACAAAAAAAAATATTAATTATATTTTGACTTAGAAATGAGGTGCAGGATTGCTCTTCAAGTAGCAGAAGGCTAGCTTAATCAATGCTTCTCCACTGCGAGATAGCCTATAATTTTTCTACCACAAGTAGCAATCTCCTTCCGGTGTCTAGGATAACAACTAGGACTGACATTTCCACATGTGTCACTGTGAGAAAACATATAATGACATACCCAAAGACAAAAAGTATTTTTATAAACACAAATATTTCCTAAACAGGCATTGAACCCACATCCATCTATGTTTAAGCAACAAACACACCGTTACACCAGAAAATCGATCAATTAATGCGTAAAGCAATATGATATTACCTGCGTATGATTCATTGTCCTTTGTAGCAACATAAAGAGTTAGATTAAATGGATCAAAACTTTCATCCTTTGGATGGAACGTAACAGTTGTCTTAGTATAACCATTTTTTTCCCGATAATCTAAATGATTTGTCACTTGTTCTTTATCCTCTTCTCTTATTTTGTACGCTACACCCCATACTTTACTGCACGGGTCTTCTGAAGGTATTAGAGTGACTACACGCCCAGGCTGAAATTAACAAAAAAAAATATATTAAGAAGATTTCATTTAAAAATAAATTTGAAAATTTATCACGATTTATTTTTAATTTTATATTTACTGTTTCTATAAGTTGGGTACCCGGCGTGAAGAACTTGATAACTCCACTTACGTGGTTTTTTTTATCGCCGCAATGGCTTCCTACGGCATTGGTTTTGTAGGAATTTTTTTTACAAATCGTTACCTACGTTACTTTTAAAGATATTGTCTGTGACAGTATATGAATATGTCCATATTTTGCGTATTTTGTTTTACAAAACGAAATATCTATGAGTAACAAAAAAATATATAATATCGTAATATATCCTTATATCAACTTATACTAAAAACTGACCTAACGTACCTAAATTGACAAAACAAGATATCAAAGCGACTATTAACACACTACTACGTTAACAAATGAATATATCGTTTTATCTACTTATATTCAACTACCTCTAAAACGAACGTAACTTGATATGTCAATTTATACTTTTTTAGCTTGGTGAATACAGTAAATCATTAGATGACATAATTAGATATTAAGTTATTGCCAACCTTTTTCCAACGGATACCTATTCGTGCACAGCGTGAATAATTTCATAAGTCGTCAGTAAAGTCTGAAGAAAATTAAACCACAAGACTTATGTCCCAAATTCAAATTTCTTTAAACATGTATTTCGACTTATGGAGAGACCTAGATGAAAATAAACCATTTAAACGTTTTGATTCAGCTGGTACATGTAAATTTCAGAAACCATTTAAGGTTGTGGCTATGACGCTGAGTTAAGAACTAAAAAAGGGCCTTTTTCTCTTGCTTTCCTCTGGCAACCTATTTGCGTTTGCGCAATGGTCACAGCACTGGTTTGTGGCTGTTGCGTTGGCGATTGTGGGTTCGATCTCCGCACATGACAAACATATGTATTGGCCATACAGATGTTTGCTGTGGTCTCAGTGTTGTGCAGTCCATGTGGGTCTCCCTACTGTACCTCGGAGAGCACGTTAAGCCGTCGGTCTTGGTTGTTATCATGGACACCTGATAGAGATGGTTACTCATAGTAGGGAATATATCCACCAACCCGCATTGGAGCAGCGTGGTGGATTAAGCTCTGATCCTTCTCCTAGATGGGGAATGAGGCCATTGCCCAGCAGTGGGATATTACAGGGTGAAATGTAATATATATAATAAGTACAGAATCGAAAAAATACTATTCAAACACAACCTTAATCGTGAAACTCTTTTTTAATGTCAGTATTAAGAAAAGAGGGAAGATTACTGTACATTATTTTAAATTGACTCAGATATCTACTCAGCCATTGTCAATCAGTGCGGAAAAGAAAAAAAGATTTAATGGATTTGATGCAGTTAGTTGATAAGCCATTTCGTAAATTTTATATGAACATCAAGATCACGAACTGTGTTCCCTCGGATCCTGATATGGACGTGGATAATCCAGATATGGAAGATAAATGTATATGAGAATTAATGGATAGCCAATTACATTAATTCTACACATATTTCATGTGATAATGTTGCATACTATTTTTTCCCGACTTACATGAGAACACAAATCGTTCTAATTTTTCTTTTTCTTTTCTAATTAGGTAGTACAAAATGTGTGCTTGCATTCCCGAAAGATCGAAACTTCATTACGCACATTTTTATTAAAAAATTTATGATTACAAACGATAAATGTGTATTATTGATACCTAATTCTATGGTGAATAAGTTGATATGTCACACACGTTCCGTGCTAAATACACATTGATATGTGTGGTTAACATGTTGTTAAGTCAATTATTATGAATAATAAGATAATAAGAAATAAATGCATAGCCATATTTGAAAACCCATATAAAATTACTCTTATATCAATTTAGACATTTCAAATGCACTATTAAACTGATTTTTAGGAATTAAATTAAACAGTGTTTTCACAGCTTTGAGCGCTAATGTATGGTAATAAGTTGATAAGTCTCCGAAACGTATGTTGATAAGTCTAATACCTTACAAACTAAGCAGATTTAACAAGAATACGTAAAATAATTCGAAAGATTTCAAAAAATTATCCATAAATCAAGCTATTAAGATGAGTTCAAGATGAAAATAGAGTTTGGAGAAAATGTCAAACTTTAAAATCACTCCCCTGTAAAATTGCCATTTTGGACCTATCAAGTTCTTCACGCCGGTTACGGAGTTGTAAAGTAAGATTTGATCAGTTGTTTTTTTTTTTTTTTTGTAATTCAATTTATGTATTTGCAATCCAAGTGAAAGTCCCTTATTAGAAATTACAAATGGACTTACAGCTTAGACACCCATTTCGGAATACTGCAAATTTCCCATTGGACACTGCTTATACATACAAAAATATCTCTATATCCATTTCACTTATTTTTTTTTAATGAAAGATATGTTGCAAATCATACAATTAGATTTTAAGTTTACGGAAAAATGAAATGTAAGTAAAATATGTATTAAGATATGTGCAACTTATAAAACCTTTTTGACAAGTGGCTAATAAAGTTACATGAGGTACATACCTAACAGATTTTTATCTTTAAATATAAATTATTTCTATCTCAATATAATTATTAAATAAGTGGTAGGTCTATAAGTTAAGGTAAAACAAGTCCAAGTATTTGTTATATCGCCTGCTTTTAAATTATATCAGAAACTTTTATTCTAGATAAACTTTATAAACATCAAAATTTAAAATAGCTGAATAACTAGCTCTTAAGTTTCTTAGAACAGATTTAGAGAGATACCTTTTCTGGTATTCCTCTGTGATCGATGCTGTGCTGATAGAATCTTCTTAGATAACCCTCAATATAACCTAAAACTTTCAACTCGTACTTGAAATCTACTTTCCATACTAAAGAACCGTATCCAAAGACCCACATTATTTATCAAATATTTTTAAATTGTTTTTACACATAAATAAATGTCTCATGTCTTTTTGTATAAAATATGACTATTAAATGAAAACTTGAAAAGACTTGAATTTATTTTATCTTGTTATTGGTTTAGCAATTGTCAAATGTCAAATAAATGTATCAATGACATTTACCAACATGAAAAATAATAAAATAATAAATTAAAAGTAAAAAACCTTTTTAAAAAACAAGCTTTTATTTGAATGCACTAAAACGAAAAAAATAAATTTTTACTTTAAAACTTTTACTATCTACCTAGAAAGTCATTACACATAATCTATATGATATAAAAGCTTGTCGCGAGATAGTACACGTATTTCCTTAGTTTGAAAATTTTGATAGTTAAAATCAATCACATCAATTTATTTAATTTACTTGTTTACAAGCAAATCTTGCGACAAGCTTTTATATCATATAGATTATGTGTAATGACTTTATAAGTAGATAGTAAAAGTTTTAAAGTAAAAATTTATTTTTTTCGTTTTAGTGCATTCAAATAAAAGCTTGTTTTTTAAAAAGGTTTTTTACTTTTAATTTATTTTTGACTTTTTAGTCGGTTATCACGTCACTTTATTCGAATTATTCTTAGCAAGCCCTTTCATTAGATACCCATATTGTAGAAGTGCACTAAAAATAACTAGTCCGCACTCTTGGATATGCCGCTATATTGGATTTAGAATGACGTCACAGAGTTAACCATGCATTAGCATCCAAATTGAACCTATATAAAAAATTTCAGCTCAATTGGTTGAAGATATCTGCTTTAAAATTGAGTTGCAAGATTTCACCTGAACAAACATACATACATACAAACCATGCATTGTCATCCAAATTGAACCTGAATACAAAGTTTCAGCTCAATTGCTTGAAGATATTTGCTTCAAAATTGAGTTGCAAGATTTCACCCGAACAAACATACATACATACAAACCATGCATTGTCATCCAAATTGAACCTGTATACAAAGTTTCGGCTCAATTGCTTGAAGATATTTGCTTCAAAATTGAGTTGCAAGATTTCACCCGAACAAACATACATACATACATAAATACATACAAATCATGCATTGTCACCCAAATTGAACCTGTATACAAAATTTCAGCTCAATTGGTTGAAGATATCTGCTTCAAAATTGAGTTGCAAGATTTCACCCGAACAAACATTCATTAAATTTACATACATACATTGCAAGTTAAATAAAAGCTTGTAAAAATAGGTAAATACCTAGTAATAAATTTCCGTTGAGGAGAAATATATAAATATACATACATATACCTATATCCAATTATCCATGTAAATTTCTATTTCGAATTGTTAAAATTAATAATGGATTTTATACACTAAAACTTATCAAAAGTTGAGTTTTTTAAATATATAGGTACATAGTAAAATATTCTAATTATTTTGTAATAAATCGCTATTTAGTTTCAGATTTTAGTTCTGCTCTTATTAGAAAATACTTAGTCAATTCTTATTGTACCTAAGCCAAAAAGGAGAATTTTATTTTAATTAAATCACTTTTATACTTCTATTTATTTTTCCAATATTTGTTGGGTTAAATATTTTCTTTTTAAGAGTACCTATTATTTTCTCCCATTAATGTTTGAAATAAAATATTTTTTTTTAAACGTTAGTTGTTGATGCTTGATAAGCCCGGGTGACACGCTACGATAAATTGTAACAATTTATTGAACGATTTATCGCTCCAACAAATCGAAAGACTCACTCCAACTCCAATCCCAATAAATCGTTACAATCTCCCGTCTACACGCAACGATAAATTGGAACAATCTGGATCGTTCGATAAATTATCATAATCATAATCATAAATTATCATATCATGTGTAAAGCCTCCGCGTGCTCTACTCTTTCGATTTGTTGGAGCAATAAATCGTTCAATAAATTGTTACAATTTATCGTAGCGTGTCACCCGGGCTTAAGGTATACAGCCGTGATGTAGCGTAAAATAATAATAAATTAAATACAGCTGGTCAACTATAAAACTAGGCGAGGTATTAAATGACTTATGACGTAGTATAATAGCTAGCCGTCCCGTCTATATATACATCTATTTCAACAAGATAGCTCCGAGTCTGACATCTGCAATTCTGCATTTTTTTACGATTTTTAGCACGAAGTATAGAAAGAGTCCGAACGGTATCAGGCTTGTCTATAGTATTCATGGTACACAATAATGAAACCAGATCTTAGACCTTAGTTCTCTTTTCTGGCACTTGCTAGTGGCTGCGCTAGAAGCATTATTATTACACGTAATCAAGCATTAGCTCGCGAATTTTGAATTTAGTAAATAAATTTAAATATAAAATATTAATTTATTTAAATATATTTAAAATTGGTTGTAATAAAAAGAAATGGGAAGGTGTTGTGCTGTTCCCGCTTAAGGATTTAGACGAGTAAGTACTTTAACACCTGTTGAACAGTGGCGCGCTCGGCGCTCTTCGGCAAAAATTAGAATTAAGTGAGACCATTTATTTAACATTATGGGGGCTTTACACGCTACGATAAATTGCAACAATTTATTGAACGATTTATCGCTCCAACAAATCGAAAGAGTAGAGCACTGTTCACTCCAACTCCAATCCCAATAAATCGCTACAATCTCCCGTTTACACACAACGATAAATAGTAACAATCTGATCGTTACGATAAATTGCTACAACTTATCGTTGCGTGTACTGTAAACTTGAAAAGCCCGCTTTACGTTGGGACTCCTTTCTAAGTTTCTAATATCTATACTTCGTGATTTTTAGTTACAACCTTTTTATAATGAAACAAATTTTTCGGATTTTATCGCGGTTTATTAAGGTTTTTAGATGCCCGACGTTTCAGATACTTAACAATATCGTAACTTAATTAATATCGCAAAAGTTGTTTCATTATAATTGCGATAAAATCGCAAAAGTTGTTTCATTATAATGAGTGAAATTCGCGTAAACATTATAAAACCTTTTTATTTGCAGCTACAGATATTATAAAATTAGCAAATTAATAAAATATTGATGTAATTTGTATCAATCAAAATGTAACTACCTATTCCTAACTTTTTATTAATTGTAATAAAAACATTAACATTATTAACAATGTTGTGCCTCATATAAATTTCAATAATAACATTAAAAATAATTTATACGAAAAGCAGATGTCTACTATAGCCCGAAAGCTTTGTCACGATATTGTAGAACCTATTATAAAACCGTCATCTAAAAACAGAAGAAAGGTAAATTCTTCTAAAAAATCGGATAACACACCAAATAATACCAGTAATAATGATAAGCCAAAGCAAACTTTTGAATTTGAGAACAAGAAATCAGTTAAAATTGTGCCTTCAAATAAAACTGATACATCAAAAAATAGAGTGAAATTTAATGAAAATGAAATGAAAACGAAATCAGTTAATTCTGCAATAAACACACCAAGTTCAGGGCCTTTAAGTCGTGATAACAATTCTTTAACTTTAATTCATAAACGAAACCATCAAAAAGGGATTTCCAAAGGAATACAAACAATATGCAAAAAGAATTTTTCTATTTCAGATAAATCATGTACACATTGTGTTGAAACAGTTAGCTGTGGAACTCAATTTATAGATAATTTAAATGGAATACTAAAACAAAGTTGCAGTAAATTAAAGCCCAAAGTTGCAATACAAATACAAGACAGTAAAGAGACATACAAATTAAGAAGGAAACAGCTACTTTCAAATGAAACAAATTATAATTTTTTCATAGAAAAGCCACAAACATCGAAAACTTCAAGTTTAAGATATGTAGGTGCAAAGTACTGGGCTTTGTCAAATTACCCGACAAGAGGTCCAGACTTTTAAAATATTTACATTTTTATATTTGTATTTTACAACTTACTACTTAGCCTAATTATTATATAAACACTGTATTACTAAGTTACAATATCAGTTTTTTAGTAAAAAAACATACAAAATTGTTACACATCATTACTGACACGAAATGGTTTTATTTAACATTCAATTCATTTTACACATTTTATAATTTACATTGGGCTATCAATTCACAAATATGTTACATAAACTTAGATATATGCTTTACATAACATAGAATTGAATATGCAGTCATCAATACAATCTAATTGTCACCATTAATTTGCCATTTAGCATCATAGAAATAGAGGAACCCGCCACGTTAAGATGATGGCTAATCAATGTTTATATAACTTTGCATATTTAATAATATATTGAACTATTAGTATTGCTTTTCATACATAGAGAATATTTTTTACTACGAACATTTTTATAATCTTAACATATTAATTAATAGACTAAATATTTCAATACCAATTCTTTTATTAATAGTTCACTCCACAACTACATACAAAATAAGTGTTCTTCTTGTATTATATTAATAAAATTATACACGGATTGGAACAGATAGTTATTATTTGTTTATAGTATTATTATATTGTTATGTCAATTAATAAGATATTCTAGCAAAACAATGCAAATTCTTGTTATTTGTCTTAAGAATATTTTACGTTATTCAATAGTAATAATAATAGAAATATATTATACAACATTTATTATTTCGAATTTGCACATTCAGGCACACTTTAGCTATATCTACCTGACTGTAAAAAATTGTAAGTAGTTTGTGTGGTGACAATTTCTGTACTCTCAACCCACAACAACATTTTTAAATATATGGGCTCATTATTAACAGTAACCACTAAAGTTCACAAGGTTTTCTCTTTCAACAGCATTGTAAATATTAATTTGCTGAAACTACATCTTAAAAACTTTGTAATGAGAAAACCTATGAATACTTAAATCTCACATATTCTGTTGAGCTGGACTGGCAGGCGGTGGCTGGGCTTCCAAATTCTTAATCAACTGTGCCAGCCAATGTTTTGTGGAATTGTCTTCTTGAAGGCATGCTGTAAATGTTGCATCCCGTAATTGATCTGGAAGACATTGCCTTAATGCTTCTCGAGCTCTGGGATTATCTGAGAGCCGTAAGTAACAACGAACCACATGTTTTAACAACCTTGCTGACGGATCTTTGGCTAGAGAGAGGACCATCTTTCCTAATATCATAGCTACATGCGAGAACCTGTCGTACGTTTGACAAATATAACTCAAGCCACTGTCATCTAATAAAATCTTTTGTAATATAAATGTTGCTACAGTCTTGGATAGTTCAGACCCATTTTCCATGATGCGTAAACATAAGGGTATTATCTCTGTAGTTAAAAGAAAGGTAATCACTTCCTGTTCATCAGTCTTAACAAGGGCTCCAATAACACCTAAACTGGTCAGCCTGAGATACTCGAACGGACGAGTTTTTGACACAGTATGAAGGAAGGGATAAAGAAATAATGGTACGTGTGCTTGAAGAAAGGCCGATCTTGTTTCCGGATGAGATGCGACACACTGCATCAAAGCTAAAGCATTGCAGACCCTGTTACTTTGATGAGCGGTAAGCGTTGGCGGTATCATCGCCACGTATATATTGGTAATTTCTTGTAAAAGCGCAGCAATTGTACCAAAACTATGCCAAAGCATAGGCGCCAAATCTGGCACAACTTCTCGTTTTTTACTCAGTTCTAAAAGAGCATTCTCACGCGTTTCTGGATTACACAGCTCCAATATCCATGTGTATATCTTTTCTCTATCTACAGCTTGCATATTGGCCGGGCTCTGTTGTGCACTCATGTTATTATTCATTACTGCTCGATTTTACAAAACTTTACCATAAAACTAGACAATTGCATGGTACTTATTAATCCGCTATAATTTGTTTGGTCTATTTTCATCCAAAGTGGTTAACATACAGTCGATAATTCCGTTATATTTATTTAATGAGTGGCTTAAAAACATTTATTGACTAATTCACTGGCTACTTTATATTTTATAATTATACAAAATACAAATCGGTAGGTACCTACATAATCAAATCACACGCCAGCAGTCGTTAAATGAGATTTGAGAACCACAGATAAAAGATTATACAAAATTACAAATAAAAAAAATTAGTCTGTTTGTAATGTTAAAATAAACGCTTTTTACTAAATTCATGTACAATAAGATTACTATAAGACTACATATAAGTATAATTATAATACATATATTTCAATAAGATTACTTTTTAATACACGTAGACAGAGTAAAGTAGTCGTAGTACTTAATATTTCTCTGTCTACGAAAGTAGTAAACTATACTTTGTGCGTTTTCCAATATCAGCACTAAAGCGCATTATGCGGTATAATTCTCAATGCTCAACGTTGAAAGTTCCAAAGATACAGCAACGCTTCACACAACGAGCACTCTCAAATTCTTTGAGAGAATGAGAAACCCCAAGCATAGCCCGTTCCATTGCACGTTGAGCGACTTTAAATTTGTGGACCAGTCGCTTCGTCAGTGTCCACGTCTCGGCTCCGTATGTTAACACAGGCAGGACGCATTGTTCGAAGAATTTTGTTTTCAAGGATTGCGGAATCTTCGAAGTAAAGACTCGGCGAAGCCTGCCAAATGCCGCCCAGCCCACTGGCGGATCCAGGGGTCACGGGGGTCATGACCCCCCCCCCCTGGGCTGTGTCCAGGACCTAGGTGGACCACTAATTAAAATTCAAAAATTTTTATTCAGCATAAAATTATTACAATTTCTTACTGAACGTCATGAGTCTACTACCAGTTCGGAAAGAAAAAGCCTCTGACCTGAGAAGAACTGGCGAAAGAAACTCAGCGGGACTAATATCATTTTTTTATCATGTTTTTTTTTTCCAAAGTAGATTGAAATTTACAATTATTATATAGGTTGAAATAGCCTGGAGGCGATCACATCATTCCCAAGGCGTACTGTCTACTATAAAATCGTTAATCGAATAATATCCTTTAGTACACAAACGTTCTTTCACAATTTTTTTAAATTTGGCAATAGAAGCTTTTTGAACGTTTTCTGGGAGCCTGTTGTATAAGCGTATACATTGTCCATAGAAAGAATAGGGTATTCCACGATGTTTGAAAAAGTACTTCAAAATATTGATTTTCTAATAAAAAGCCACAAAAAAATATATTTCGGCAAAATAAACACGCTTTCATGCCATAAAATGAAATTAAATTTTAAACCTTTTTTATTACCGCGAAAACGCTACAGCCATTTTGGTGACGTAATATGTGCAATAACAAAAGTGAGAGTAACATAACCTACAATTACTATGACAGCAATCAACAAATTAGTAATGAATGTGTTAGAGTAGAGAAATAAAAATGTAAATAGAAGTAATAAAAAAGAATTTATTTAATATTCATACTTTATTAATCTAAGAATATTGTCTGATCAGTGAATTCAAATTAAAATTATTTATTTTTAAAAGTGAAGCTACCACCGATTCGGAATGTTGATTCTGCAGAGAAGAATCGGCAAGAAACTCCGCAGTTACTCTTTTTGAAAATAATGTATAAACAGTGTTTTGGTACAAAATTAGTAATACATAATTATGTTGCATAAAATACAGCGTCAATATAGATTATTATACAAGTATACACTTATTCATTACATATATTACAAAATATCAATAATACTTATCTTTTCTATTCCCGAGAGCTCCGCACCGGTCGATGTCTCAAACAAGAATGAGCCAATCGAGTCGGAACACTCGTTTTTATAGACAACGACAAACAAGTATGACACATATTCGTTTGTTGTCTAACGTTTAGATACTATATTCATTTATTCACTTAATTTAATATTATCAAATTTTATATTATATTATAAACTAACTATGGATTTATATAAAAATATGAAATAATCTGACAAATGCATATTATTTCAGTTGGAACAAGTTAGGAAGAGTTATTATACGAAAGAACACAACTATTTCTCCTTGAAGTTAAAATTGATAGATATTAGATATGGACCCTAGCTGTTGACAGCACTGACATAACTTTGTTATTGCCCGTATGACGTCACACCAAGGCGGCTCGTGTTTTAGGTCACGTGATATACAGATTAAAATATACGACTTTTAAATTCAGTATAATAAATCAATAATGTGCTTTTATGATTCCAAATCAGAATATTTAGGTGTATTTCAATATAAATTTTAATTTTTATCAAATTTTACAATTTATTTTTCACTACGGAAAGTACCCTATTACTGACTCGGCGTAAGCGAGTTACAGGCATTACAAGTTTGTTTTTGTTTCTAGTATTAATGCTATGCATGTCGCAATTCCTGCGAAATTCGTGTATATTTTTATGAACATACATAACATTTTCGTACACATATTGAGAAGCAACAGTCAATATTTTTATTTCTTTAAACTTATCTCTTAATGATACTCTAGGGCCTAAACTATAAATTGCACGAATAGCTCTTTTCTGCAGGACAAAAATAGCATTAACGGTAGCTGCATTTCCCCATAATAAGATTCCATAGGACATGATACTATGGAAATAACTAAAATATACTACGCGAGCTGTATCTACGTCAGTAATAAGTCTAATTTTTTTTACCGCGAACGCTGCAGAGCTGAGCCTATGGGTTAGCGACCCTCAATATGAAGATCCCACTGCAATTTCGAATCTATAGTAATCCCTAGAAATTTAGTGGACTTTACCGGTTTTAACATTTCCCCTCCTAATTCTACACCATTATCAACAAGTTTAACATTAGGTGTCGTGAATTTTATTAATTTTGTTTTTTTGTTATTTAATAATAAATTATTTGAGTCAAACCAATAGACAACCCTTGAGAGAGCATCGTTTACATCGTCGTACATAAGTAAATTACGTTTCACCTTAAAAATAAGTGAAGTGTCATCAGCGAACAATACTGTCTCATGCTTGTCCTGTACAAAAAATGGCAAATCATTTATGTAAATAAGGAAGAGAAATGGGCCAAGAATAGAGCCTTGTGGAACCCCCATATTTAGAGGAGCACCAGGAGATCTCTTACCATTTACATCAACCCTCTGTATTCTCTGTATTCTATTAAAATTGTTAAACAAGATTTTTGTCACAATATAGGTATTTTTAAGTACATTACCTACATAGATTAACAAAATACATACTTTTTACCTGTATCTATCATTATAAAATTTAAATTATAACTTCTTTTTACTTGACCACAACTTTGTGACCCCCCCCCCCCCTGGTGCCTTGACCATGACTGTGACTCCCCCCTGGCGCCAAAGCTGGATCCGCCCTTGGCCCAGCCCAACCGGATCCTCCTATCGGCCTCCTTCTCAAAGTTGTTGTGGCCTAGTTGGATTGTATGGCCTATAGGTAAACATAATCCTGAACAACTTCGAGAAGGGTACCATTGACCGATATCAGTCTCGGTATGACTTGGTTGTTAAACATAACTTTCGTTTTGTCCAAGTTCATACCAAGACCGACTCGTTGGGAGGACTCGTTTAGGCCAGACAGCATCCGTCCTTGCTCATCCAACGTCTCCGCAAAGATGACGATATCGTCGGCAAAACGAAGGTGAGAGATGTATTCGCCGTTGACGTTGATGCCTCGTTCCTCCCAATCCAAGGTCTTAAAGACATCCTCCAGCGCAGTGATAAACAGTTTTGGTGATATTACATCTCCCTGTCTTACCCCACGCCGGAGAAAAATGGGTTTTGTTCTCTGGTCTTGGATATGAACGGTCATCGTCGCCGTGTCGTACATACATCTCAGTACCTCGACATTGGCAGTTGTTTTTTTAAAATTCCCGCCATGTTTTGATGAAAGTCAACTATGACTCACCTATATTTTGTGGGTGAAGTGGGCACAATGTGGTCGCAAATAGTTCTATCATCTATGACGTCGAGTAGTCACCCATGATGACCACACCTTAGGGGGCATTCAAATATTACGTAACGCAAATTTTGAAGATTTGTGAACCCCCCCTCTCCCCCATGTAACGCGCCGTAACGTTTTCCTGTACACCCCCCTCCCCCCTACCCCCATAAACATTACGTAACACCTAACTGACCATTTTTGCCCAAATGTCACAACGTTGCGCAAACTAACCGGAAAGTTGGTAAATTACCTTTGTTATTGTTTTAATCGCGTTTGCGGCAGTAATTAATAAATATAGCAATAGATTTTAATACCCTAGTTTTTTAATTAATTAAAAACAGTGTTACGTAACGCTTTGTTCGAAAATTGTAACGCATCATAACGTTTTACAAGACCCCCCTTCTCCCATATTAGCGTTACGTAATACTTGAAACGCCCCCCTTATAGGACTGTTAGAATGGCTTTGCGGGCAGTGCGGACGCTCAGTGGAACGCGGCGTTAGTGGAACGTACCCACTGTCATAATGTCAATAACTGTCATTTTGACAGTTGGATATTTCTTCTTATGTTCATGTTTTTCATTGATGCTATAGCTATTTAACTTACTTTGATTTCAACTTATAACCTTATTTTAGAATTAAGCCGCAATTATACTTAGCCCGCGCCGCGTGTCGCAACGCGTGGGTAAGCTATCGGTTACATACATTTACTACTGGAGTGATTACATTAGTCCCGTCCCGCGTGTCGCAGAGCCTGCTGACGCCACGCAGACCGAGCGATTTCGATCGGCGTGGGGTCGGTGGTGGGGGTTCTGACGCGTCAGCCCAGTCGGGTCTAGTGTAATAACGCGTGGGCACGCGCAGACAGCCGAGTGCATAGACTTGGCGACGTAGAACAGTGGACGTGTGTATGTGAATATCTTGTTCAATTAAAGAATGTATGTAATTGAATTGTTGTTTTGTCATCCTGAAGTACTGTTGAAATTTAATTTCATCGCTTTTTAGTTCTTGCACCAACAAATGATATTCACTTCGGCTTCCTCTTGAAGTATTTATTGGATGTACCCAATATCTCCTTTTCTTAACAGCTTAACATGAGCAGGTATGCTACATTTTCTTCAAAATCCGTATCCGAGTCTGAAGAAAACATTGTAGACGTTTACTCCAAAGGCCTCCACTGTACTGACTGAGACGAATTTTCGTCAGGGCGCGTGGCGACACGACACGCAAATGTAATAACCCGCCGTTGCGTCAGGCAGCGTGGCGACACGCGGCGCGGGCTAAGTATAATTGCGGCTTTATAAAGAGTTGCAATTAGTTGGTTTAGTTTCTAAATTGATTTACCTTTTATTTAATTTTACTTACACTCGTTTAGTCGTTTTAGTGTCTTAATTATGTTAATTTAAAGAAAACGAAAAATATCGTAAGTATTCGATAGTTTGTAATGATCTAATTTATTAAGTAAGAAAGTAAGTGTAAGTAATATTTATGAAAAGTAAAATGTGTTCCTTAGACAGTTAGGGCAAATGGTTATAATGTGTTTCTAATGTAGCGAACATCTGATTCACGGATGACGCCATTGTTTACGATGGCGACCCACAAAGCTGATTATATTTTACGATTTCGCACAGTTATCACGAAGGTCGGCGAATTACTGGAACATTAACGGAAGTATACAATTATAATTTTAGTAAAATAATTTCTAATTAATGAAAATGACCTAGATATGTATTTCAAATTCATTTAAATATAAAGTATTTTTTATTTGTCATAATATTAAAAAATAACTAAAATACTACAAAATCTACATCCTGGATCGTCGATTTTGATGTTCATATTTTTTCTATATAGAGTACTTCTTTAAAGAAAGCTTTTTGTGAATTCTCAGGTTGCAGAATCTTATTTTTTGAAGTGAAACTTCTTTAGAATCGTGATTTCAAACCGGAAGGCAACAACAGGGAAGTTCGCGGGTCGCGCAAGCTGCTAATTTTTAATTAGTTTTTTTTTTAATTAGTTTGACAAAGAAGTTTCACTTCTATCGTGTGTGAATTGCACACACACCTTTTTTTATAATTTTTTTCACTTAAATATATTTTTATTTATTTACTGTCACATTATAAATTTTCAAGTTAGATAGGTTAGGGTTATTTTTTATTTTTTTTTTGTAATGAAATTATGCCGATAAACAGTAATTTTGAAGTTAGATAGGTTAGTGTTTTTTTTTTGTGTAAAGATATTATGCTGATAAACAGTCTAATTTGGAAGTTAGATAGGTTAGATTATTATTTGTTTATTTTTTTTTGTAAAGAAATTATGCCGATAAACGGTCGACGGTCCAAGATGTAGATTTTAACCAAATAATGAAATAACTATAGGAATGAGTAAAAATTAATTCTTAAATATTAATCAACTTATTAGAAAGTAAGAAATGTGAAACACTAGTACATATAGATGTTATAATATAAGTAAAAGCCTTTTATTCCCATAAGAATTTCTATAATTCACTTTAATGAACATTAGATGCGTATTAGAATATAATTATTATCGTATGTATTATATTATTTGTATCTATGTGTGTATACATTTTTGTGTATGTATGCATTTCTTAATGTATAATTATGTATTTATCATATATTTATTTTTAGTATTTTTTTTTGATTGTACACGCTAATTTTGCGATTATTTTATAATTTTCCTGTGGCAGGACTACTGGAAGAGATTCCATCATGGGCTAAGTAGTGCCTTTGTACCGGCATTGTTTATAAGTGCTATTTGTTGTATATTGTTTTCTAGTGTACATAAATTGTTAAATAAATAAATTGTTAAATAGAAAGAAAGCATTTTTAAATATAAGTAATACATTATTCCGAGTGTTGTGATGTTCAACACAATATACAATATCTTAACATAAAAGTAATAAATATAATTTATATAAATAAATAAACATATAAATGCCACACACACAATAGCCTTCACTTAGATTTACTCCTGTGTTGGGGATCTGGAAACACAAATACACAAGCATATACGTCCAGACTACTGTAAACATCTGTTTTTCCAACACAGATGTAATAAATGTATGCACAGATTGGATCCACAACTGCCAGCGCAATAGCTATAAGCCAGGGCTGTGATTGTTGTTCAAATGTTTTGTCAAATTTTTGTTTTAGAAACATGGAGGTATCACATTCATTAACCCTGAACGAGGCTGCTCTGCAGCAGCTGCCGGATGATAAGAAACCCCATTTCATATTTGAATGGTTGAGGTTTCTCGACAAAGTTCTTGTTGCTGCACATAAGGTAAATGAACAAATTAATTTTGTACAGGCAGTTTTCGACCTACGTCGTTTCGAGTTACCTCGAACAATGTTTTGACACTATTTCTCAAGCATACGCCAATTGTTTCGATTTCCGGCATTGGAGAATTCACTTGTACTACATATATAATTATTTTAAGAACTTTTGATAATAAAGTATGTATATCCTCTGCTATAAATGCAGCTTTCTTTTAATTTTGAGTCCGTGTGGAGCCTAACCCTTGAGTTTTACATGTAAACATATGAAAAATTAGTCTCGACTTACGTCGTGTATTTCGAGAACCTAACATGCCGTAAGTACGAGGACTGCCTGTATATGTTTAGCTGTAAATTTTATATGTGTATAATATATTAAACTCGGTTATTTATTGGTGTTTTTTTTCTGATTATATAAAATATTGTGTTGAATACAATTTACAAAATAAAAAAAAAAATTAATAATATTACACATTAAATTATCATTCAAAATTTAATTTTTTTTATACTGAATATACAAATATAGATCACAATTAAATATATTTTAAATTTCTACGTTTAAAATACACCTACTTCAATTGATTAATAATTAAAAATAATAATTTAATTGCTTTATATAAATCTTAATTTAAATCAGGGGTAATGAAACTTATTTGTAACCCTGTTTGTGATATAAAAAAATAATGAGGCTAATATGTTACATTAAATATGTTTATAGCAAAAAACAATACCCATGTGCTCACCAGAATGTCTTAATTTTATGTATGTATACTCTGTGAAATGAAAGAACTTCGTCGGATTTTATCGTGGTTTATTAAGTTTTTTAAATTCCCGACGTTTTGGATACTTCACAGCAACTATGGTCATGGGAGGACTGAGCTGTCAGACGTCCAAACGATTAAAACACAGAGCATAGTAATACTTGGATTAAAAACAATTTAAAAAACTTAATAAACTGAGATGAAATTCAAAAAAGTTGTTTCATTTCAATGAGTAAAATTCGCGTAAACATTAGAAAACAATATATTATGTATACTCTTATTTAAAATTTTGCTACACATAAAATAATGTAAACTTATTGTCAATCTAGACACATATTATTTTCAGATTAGAATAATGCAGACTAAAACATTATTATCAAGATGAGCCCAGTGATCCTGCTTTTTGCTTAAAGGCTTGCGAGTTAGATTTTTTCCCTGAGTCTGGGTGTAATATATGTGTTTATTGATACATGTATTATCCATATGTGTTTGTCAATAAAACTGTAGCTATATCTGCCTAAACACAAGAATTAAGTTGCTTACCTTATGAATAGACAACTGTGTGTATGTTAAAGATTAAAAAAAAATCTTACACCTATTCCTTAATTTGAGTCTGTAAATCTTTGTTTATGTGCCATTACTTTGCTACTCCTGACTTTGGTCAAAACCTTGGGTAAATTACTTGAGATATAAATAGTATATTATTAATGTTATATCAATGTTTTATAAACTTGCATCTAAATTGGTATAGATTTACAATGTAAGCCATGCATTGTTTCATTATAATAAGCCATGAAATTTATAAGGTTGCAAGTCTTAGGAAGTAACAATAAAAATCTCAATATGGAAATATCACTGGGTTGTAGTATAGAAATAGATTTATTTATTCATACATACATAACCTTTCTTTATGTACCAAATAGTAGAAACTTTTTTGAATTGATAAATTTTCACATAGGTGGTTTGTTATTAAGTTCAAATTCAAGTCGACATACGACAAGTCATATAGACTATTACACTTAGTAATGGTGGTTTGATTTTTGCAAAATATAAGTTGCAATATCTAGTATTAAATTTTGATTTGATATGTTGATTAATTGCTAATTTCCCAGAGTATTCAGTGAATGGTGCCCGATTATAACTCTCGAGATTTGCAATTTTAAACAAACAAAAAACATATTAAGCTCTCTTTATTAACATTTTAATGTTGTATTCGATATGATTTTATACAAAATAAAATGCTAAGTATATGATTTTAAAAATTAATTTTACGTATTTATTGACCCACAGTCAGACCTCAAGAGCTGTCAACAAAAGCTAGTAGCACAGTTGGTGAATCTGCTTCGTGAAAATCTCGGGCCTCCAGCTCGACGGCTACTCGCAAGATGTCTAGCTACACTTTTCTCCGTTGGGGACACATTTCTTCTTTTTGACACTGTAAACAAGTGCAATGATATAATAAAAGTCAAGGATGACTCGCCATCGTATTTACCAACCAGACTGTGAGTTTAATACTTTAAATATTAGGTCATACATCGAAATATTTAGAGAGTAATTTAATTTATAGTCATATTATAATTGTTATTTGATAATTATTCTATAACATGAGTTGTTTGCGATAGAAGTAGATTCAAATATTGTATCAAGTTTTCGAGCAGTTTGAACATTGGTGCACATAGATCATGTTATATATAATATATATATTTTTAATAATATTATCATACTTATATTAAGATTGTTTGTTAAATATTACTTAATTACTATACTTATAATAACATTTCTGCTAAATGAATAGCTCATACTAGCATATCCATTAAATGAATATTCAGCTTCATTTATTTATCTAAGAAAATAATGATTTCTTGTATATGAATATCTGACAATTAGTATACCATAAACGTAAAATTTCGTTATTTAAATGTGTTTTTAGAGCTGCAATATGCTGTCTCGGAAGTATGTACGAGAAATTGGGAAGGATGATGGGACGATCATACGAAGAGACGGTCACGACTCTTGTGCGGTCTATGAAGAGTTCAGAGTCACAAACACGACTTGAAATCATGAACACGCTTGATAAGGTACAGTAAAATTGCGTATAGGAAACACTTTTATACTGCCATGCATATAAATAGATGATAACAAGGATTAACCAATTAAACGTTACCTTAGTTCACGAATTGACTCGCTTGAGAAATATATAATAGTTTAAAGCTAAATTTGTAACGGTAAAATAAAGATTTTTAATTATGTTACTCGAACATAGTTGTAATAAATAGTTTATTCAAATAACGATAGAATGCTAATCATAGAGTTACAATTTTTTGACGTGACAACGTCTAATAAATCGATGAACGCCGGCAGCATACACGAAAAAGGATGACTTATTGCGTTACGCGCTCATTGTCCATTTGTCCCGTGTCGCTCAGTAATCATCTATCTATATTC
This sequence comes from Melitaea athalia, assembly GCA_905220545.2. Taxonomy (NCBI): domain Eukaryota; kingdom Metazoa; phylum Arthropoda; class Insecta; order Lepidoptera; family Nymphalidae; genus Melitaea; species Melitaea athalia. The sequence goes on along the minus strand of HG992197.1, from coordinate 6,905,240 downwards.
CATATACTATCATTCGATTGGTTTATACGTCCGAGGAGATGTTTTATGACTTTGTCACGTTAAACTATCGTCCGTAAATCAACTTTACAGACAACCAATTTTTTTATTGAAAAATATTCATATTGCAGTCAACTGCAAGTCATGTGTAATAACATCGGTATTTTATTCTATAAATTCTTACTTACCTTACAGCAACCGACGATGCGTTGGCGCAACGGTCACAGTACTGGTTTGTGGCTGTTGCGCTGGCGTTTGCGGGTTCGATCCCAGATATTTGCAGTGGTCTGGGTGTTTGTGCAGTCCTTGTGGGTCTCCCCACCGTGCTTCGGAGAGCACGTTAAGCCATCGGTCTCGGTTGTTATTATGTACGCCTGATAGCGATCGTTACTCATTACTCACTAGTTTTTCTGAAAATGTTAAGTTAGAACGTTGAGTTTATTGGGTTTTTATTATTTTATTAAATTGCTTCATTTTTTCGCAACTGTATTAAAAATAGTCGTTTAGTACACGTGCGGAACCGTCATTGCAACAGCCTTTCCACACTTGTAATGAAATATACTATTTCGGATTTTATTGCGGTTCCTCCCGTGACCATGGTCGCTGTAGTTTCCGTAACGTCGGGCATTTAAAAAACGTAATAAACCGCTATAAAATCGAAAAAAGTTGTTTAATGATAATATCTGTTGATGTAGATCTGTGTGGGCATGGGCACGGCTCTGCGCGAGGTGTCCCGCGCGGCGCGCACGACGCTGCTCAACGAGCGCGCGAGCCCCGTGCGTGCCGCGGCCGCACACGCGCTGCGCCGCGCGCTGCCGCTGATGCGCTTGACGCCGGCCGACGTGGACGCCGTCGCCGCCGCCTGTCTGAGAGCAGCACATCCCAGTGACTACACATTGAGGTGGGTTTTTCTAGTTTTAAAATTCGATTCTGTGACATTTTAGTTTTTTTTCTATATTTTTTTTTAATGCTGATACCAAAAAAATAGGAAATCGTTCAACAAAATATTAGACAAAAGTAACAGGAAAAATTTAAGACTCGTTTGTTAGTACTAAATAAAAAAAAATCTATTTACAAAACAGTCAGTCAGCAAAGGCAGTGAGCATTCTTTAATTTCTTTCATTTTTTATTAGCTTATATACAAGGTTCCAATTTGAACCTCAAGATGTATGAAATTTAGATGAAACGGGTAAAACAACTGTGCATAAACCGAAAAAAGTTATTGCATGTAAAGGTTAATAAAATTTCAATGTTCCTAAATAAAAAGATCTCATTTATATTACGTATTTTATTTTGCCTCCACATACTTACATTTCGTTCAAATTTTGCAATTATTAATAAATGTATGAAGTGTTCCTTCTATCCCACATATTTTGGGAAGCTTGATCTTCATCATCAGATCAAGTCTCCCATGCACATGGTATTCTTTATCATATTTAGTGTCACAAGTATCCCCAATGTGTGGGATATTTGATCCGGGCGGATCAAGTCTACCTAATAGGGGGGAACAAGTCTCCCACATCTTGGGGACACTTGATACAAATCTATTCTTCTACGTTTAGTTGAATTCTGATTAAAAATACAAACCTATCCATATTAAATTCATACACGACATAGCCAGATAATTTTGGAAACCTTTTGTTGAAACAAACCCTTGAATTTGCTTCAATTCGAAATTTTAGGGCTAAAAAATAAAAGGGGGGATCAAGTGTCCTCAGTCTCCCCTATAGCTTTTTTAAATATATTAGTATAATTAATAATTTATTTATTTTAGAATATACTCAGTTGTTGTCATAAAGAGTATTCAACTAATATTGTGTTATTATTCTCGTATAGATGTGCTGTAGCTGAACTCTTAGGCGCTCTAATAGCGGCTACTCAAGCTGGTGAAATGACGAACATCAATACTAAGAATAAAATAGGAATGCAACCAGGTAAATATGAAATACGTTACTAACATTTAAAAATTAATTTTATATCAGACGAAAGAATATACACGTCATTAAATTTTTAAATCAATAATTACAATTTACAATTAATAGTAATTAAAAAATTAACGTCTCCAGAAATCATATTTTGAAGACCCGTAAATATACATAATCTCGAAAAACATCTATTTGGTCTATAAACATTAATTTTCGTAAGTAGAAATCGAACCCACTACCGCTTAAAATAAAATAATGTGACGTTACTATACGAGCCTCCAAAGAGCATTACTCTTATAAAATGAAAAATACGGGAAATGCTTACACTTCTATTTTTATAACAATGCATTAATGTAATGGTATAAAATACACATTTTTATACAGAATACACGAGAAACTATAAATTAAATATCATTTGAAGTCTTTTTAATAAATATTTCAGATGTAAACATTTTAGATGATAGCAAAATACCGCGAGAACCACGGTTTTTTTTTATTATTTCACGAAACTATAAACTAAGAAGCCTATTGAATATGAAGACTGAAAAATTCTTTATTTTTTACAATAAATATTTTTTTAGCTTTTATTTACCATTAAATAATGAATCAGAGCCATCTGTGATTATAATATACAAGATCCAAATCAACTAATCGAACTTATTATTGTTGTAATTGTAGTTGTATGGTTAATCATTAGTTCCTAAACAACCTACTAGAGGGCGTGAAGGTGTGCACTTTTAAATTTTCCAAAAAAAATCCTGTTAAATTTATTTAAATTTCATTTACACATAACAATAGAACAGAGAAAGAAATATTACTAACCCTTGTTCCAATACACAACTTATCACAAGAGTATTCCACTATGTTATTATTTTTTATAATTTCAGTGCAACAAAACAAGAAAGATCCTCCCAAAAACGTGATATCACTAGATGAAGCGCTTAATTTATTGATGGGCGCGTTCCTCAGAGGAGGCACGTCGTTTTTGAAAGGCGAGATTATCAAATCTGGCTCAGGTGTCAACAGAGAAGTTCGAGTTTGTGTCACTCAAGTAAGTAAAATGTATTTGAATAATTATTATTATCTAATTTACGATTCAGCCTGTATAATACCAATGCTGGCCATAGGCCTCTTTCTCCATGTAAGAGAATGATCGAAGCTTACTCCACCATGCTGCTTCACTGCGGGTTGATGGATAATCTATAGGTTATCTAATTTACTATTTATTTATATCTAATTTGACAAATAAATGTTTTTTTTTGTGTGTTATAAAGGAATACAACCCGAGAGACATTAAATTAAACCACTTTAATTACCTTTCTAAGCTGTATCCACAAATCAGTCAAACAGAAGTAGTACTTTAAGTAGAAGATAATTTTACTACTGAACCAAACTACTGCTTCCCTGCGACTGATTTTTTGTGTATATCTTATAAATGGTGTTCTTGTATATTTCTTTTAATTTTTTTACATTTGTCAAGGTGGCAAACGTCATTAAAAATTATGTTGATATGCTTATTTGTTAATGCTGACGTTTTAAATTTAGACTGTCTATATGTAAAAAAAAAATTTATATTATATTTGAATGTAAATACAATTTGCAGGCGTACGTAGTGTTCGTACAGAACATGGGCGGCGTGTGGTTGGAACGCAATATGTCGACATTCCTCACGCACGTGTTGGACTTGGTCGCCAACCCCAAGGCCGCTAGTTCACACGTTGACGCTGTTTACTCTAGGTACATCTTTGTTTATTACATATGAGTAGGTAAATAGCCTAAACCAAAGTACTATTATCAGATTTTTTATTTGATTGAATATTCATTAACTATTACCGTATATTTTTAAAAGTTAATTACTGTGTTCCATGCTTCACCCAAAAACCATGATTTCGTTATGTAACTTTTTGATGTCTCAAAAATGACTAGGTAGTATTGTTTTTATTTAGCCAACTTTATAGTCTATTAGCTGTGCCCTGCTATTTCACACGCGTTAATTTGAAGAAAAAAAAATAGCCTTATAGCCTTGCGCGATAAATGGGCTATCTAACACTGAAAGAATTTTTTAAATCGTACCAGTAGTTCCTTAGATTAGCGCGTTCAAACAAACAAACAAACATACTCTTCAGCTTTATAATATGACTAGCTTCTGCGCGCGACTTCGTCCCCGTGGAATAAAAGCAAAAAAAAACTCGATTTTAAAACATTCTTCATTGGTGCTACGCTCCTATTGGTCTTAGCGTGATGATATATAGCCTATAGCCTTCCTCGATAAATGGGCTATCTAACACTGAAAGAATTTTTCAAATCGGACCAGTAGATCCTGAGATTAGCGCGTTCAAACAAACAAACAAACAAACAATCAAACAAACTCTTCAGCTTTATTATATTAGTATAGATTTGTGTTAAAATAGTAGTGCGGTAGTGCGTTATTGCTGTCATTTATCTTAGCCACGCCCCTTGACCAATTAATTTGTAGCAAATTAGAATGCCGTCTTCAAATTGCCCTATTGAAGTAAGCCATTCAGTCAGGCTTTTTTTACTCTTTTAGCATCGTTAGGATTCACTCTTATTTTATTATATGGACAAAAAATTGTTGTTATCAGGAAATGTATAAACTACATACTGAGAAACACATTGGGAAAAATGTTGGGAGAGAAAGCGCAGGCGTCGGCTTGTCGAGAGATCATACAGATCGTCGCCAAGCAGATGAACAGCATCGACTTTAACCCTGAGAACGCGAAGGATTGTAATCAGGTTGGTTTAAAAGTGAGGTGGTTTTGTTGTAGTGTTACTTAGGAAGAACAAAAACCTGTAATGTCCCATTGGTGAGCTGAAAATAAAACTATGACCGTCAGATTAACTAGTTATTTAGTGATAATCAATTTTCTACACATATAATTTTTTTATTAAGTTATAAAGCGGCGATTCTATAATATAACCTAACAGTGTCGTGTTTGAACCTAGCATTCAGTTTAACTGAGGTAGGGCACAGCAGGAAATTTCCTGCTCAAAAATGGAGCAGCCTGACTGGGGTAGTACCTCGACCTTACAGAAGACCACAGCTAAATAATACTGCTCTCAAGCAGTTTTGTGTTACTGTTGGTGAGTAAGGTGACCAGAGCTATGGGGGGAATCAGGGGTAGGGTCGGCAACGCGCTTGCGACACTTCTGGTGTTGCAAGCGTCTATAGGCTACGGTAATTGCTTACCATCAGGTGAGCCATACGCTTGTTTACCGACTTAGTGGTATTAAAAAAAAAAAAGTTAGTCAGTCGAGTTAATCATAAAACTTTGAACTTAGCAATAAGCCCACCTTTTTTAAAAACAAAGTGAATTTAATGAAATATTGTTTTATTTCATGGGTTATAAAATTTCTCCTAATGCAGTTGAAAGATAGCGTATAAATGGCATTACTATAATTTTGATCCTGTACTCCAAACATTACCAATCATAAACGTAATATTTTAATCTCCAGGAAACATTGTTCAGCCAGCACCTACTCGTATGTGCTCTGACGGAGGCGGGCGAGTTGGCTTTGCAGTTAGGCACTGCCGTGCATAGCTTAGTCGCTGATGCTTCTCTTGGTCTGCTAGACACCGTGTTTTCGGTGAGTAAATACATGACTTTCTCTGACAACGGGATTGTATGAGATATCGATGTTTAATTTCTCAAATCTTATTTTGTTTAATATGGGATTTGCATGCGCATTTCCCTTTTTTGTTTCTATTTACTTCTAGGTCATCCATTTGTGGATGTATATTCGTGAGAGTTTATTTTAGAACTATCGGTTAAGAATAATAAATTATTTGTAGATATAAATACTGAATAAAGTCTAGTATAAAAAATCATAATCTAACTAATCAAGTACGAGTACTTCGAACGTATATTTTTTCATTTCGCAAAACAATTCAACAAATATCTTTAACGTTAAAGGAGGTTCTTAAGTCAACTTTCTATAGTTTTTGGTTAATAATACAAATCCTGTAAATATTTCAAGTGTCAACCTCTATAATGGCTTCAAAACATATTTTGTAGTGTCAACGTATAATGGTTTCAAATAGTATCTGTGTACAAAAGCATGTAACCTAAGACCCTTGGTGCGCAGGTGTTGGAGCACCCATGCGTGGCAGCGCGCCTGGGCGCGGCGGCGTGCCTGCGGGGGCTGTGTCGCGCGCACCCCGCGCTCCTCACCCCGCTGCTGGACCGAGCGGTCGATGCACTCGATGTACCGCGCCCCACGCCGCATCGCATCTCCGGTACCGTCGCTAACTTACATTTAAACTAAATAATGAACATCTGATTCTTTCAGCTTCTATTATCCCACTGCTGGGCATAGGCCTCTCTACATTTACTAGAATGTTTCACATTCAAAGCACATGTTATCGAAGTTTCTTATAAAAGTTGTTTACAAATTACCTGGCATTAGTGCTTCTATACCAGCCACACCGATTATACCAATTACCGACTATACCGATTCGACGACTGACGGCGGGATAACCATCCAACTGTTGGCTTTGAAATACACAGGCCGAAGACGGGCAGCAGTGTCTTCGGTGCGACAAAGCCAGCCCTGCGGTCACCAATTTGCCTGCGCAGCGTGGTGTTACGTCCGCCTGACGGCGGGGTGACAATAAAAAAAACACAAATAGAAGTTACAATGTATATTGTAAAAAAAAATAATTAATAAAAAAAAAATTACAATTACAATAATAATAATAAAACTACTGATTAATTATTCTTAAAGTCTTTAAACAATTAATTTAACTCTCAGGGAGTAGGTCCTAAGCAACAGGAAAATTTCTTTTGGCACTTTGTACAATAAACCGACGTGCACTGGGGACTTATCTTATTCCGGTCCGATCCGGTGACGCGTGGCACGGTTACGGCTGTTCGATGCCGTCGGGAACTCGGGATGTGTAGCGGCTCCCGGTGGCCTTGTAGAAGGACCATCAGCTGTAGACGGTGGCCGCAGTATTGGTTCCCACCCTTACGGAGGAGTGCAAGGTCGGACTTTGTCCCGTTGGGTGATGTGCAGGCGTCGATGGTGAACCCGAAGTATGAAGTGCAGGTCTCAACCCGTAGGATTAAATGTGAAGGTCAACCCGCAGGGTGCAATGTAGGGTTAGCCCGCAGGGTGAAGTGTTGAAATCAACCCGCAGGGTGAACCCCCAGTTTCCTGGAACGCGTCGAGTGAACACTTGAAGCGCGAAAGATCCGATCCCTAGGCACTAGGTGAAACTAGGAATGGGCGTCGGCATCTTTCGCGAAGCAATTAAAAAAATACAACAATGTAGTGGTGAACGATAACCGTTTGAAATATAAAAATAAAAAAAAAAAAATTTAAATAAAATTACCCAACCCAGAATCGAACCCCAACTATTGATGCGCGGACGTTCACCATTCCATTACACAAAATAATAATAAAAAAATTAAATTAACAAAAGCAAATGAAGCAATAATTTTTATAATTTTAAATTGCAGGTACTTCGAAAATTCTCGTTAAAGAATTTTAAGAAAAAACAAGCTAATGTTCTACGTTAAATTAAATATGCAATTTGCTTCGAAAACTAACTAATTAAAGATATATGATAATGCAAGCGTTTTAATTACATTAATAAGATATTATTTATCAAAGTTACTTAATATCATAACCTTGTACAGCCTAGTATAAAAATTCACGGTGGCAATTTTTATCGATAAGAAAAGCAAAAACTATATTGTAGGGAATTTTAACAAAGTAAATAATTTAGAATAATTAGTTTTTATTAATATACAAACAAGCCACCGATATAAAAACACACGCGTGGAATACCAAATGGGAATTAATTATCGCGGTAAAACATATTTAACACTCACTGCAATGACCAAATAGAAAAAGATTAAATTATTTACCAATTACACGATATTCATTGTCACATTTCGTACATCGATAAATCACTATTAAGAAATATATATAGCTATAGCAATTCAAAGCAAATCAAAGCAAAGAATCACTTAGTATAATAAACGAAATAAGCCAGACACGAAAATTAATTAACTACGTGAACCTATCGAAATTAATTATATTAAACTTACCAAGGGGGTTTAAAGACGAGACACGTAAACTTCACTTCACAGAAAATTGTACTAACACGATTTTTTCTAAAATACTTTAACTAGATGTTACTGCGGCGTCGACAGAAAATAATTTCGTACGGCAGAAATGCCCTATATATACTCGTTATGAGTTTGCTATTCGACGCGGGGACAGGGGAGCTTGCCCACCGAATTTCTAGATCTTTTGAATCGACCAATCAGGAGAATTCTAACAAAGTATTGCTACTCAACTCCAGGGATAACTAAGTGTATGGTCGCGTGGAAATAAATGAAATTCCCTGTCCGCTCATCATTCTATTGCAAATAAATTGCAACAATCGTAAGGCTAAACTAACCGAAATGAACTTACTAAGCGATTGTATTTTTATCTTTAACTAATACACACCAAAAGGAGAAAATTACATTTTATAAGTGATTATACGGACCATCGGCCTAAAGGTTGAAATAGCATGGTATTAACAGTATTCGTGAACTAGTGGTCTGCAAGAATATGACGATGAAACGAAATCGTAACACGACCCATAATTTGACTACCCCTGGACCTCAGGGCCAAAACGACGTAGTGGCTACTAGCCGCGGGGGGGAGGAAGGACGATGTACAATGTTCTCGAAAGAATATCGCTTCTGCCGTGCAACCATTACCATAAATGGTATTGAAACTGGGCTCAGTGCTGACACTAGTTAACGCGCGCGGACTCCGTTTGATAATAACAACTAATTATGCGATTTGTCCGTATGTAAGGTAATGTTTTAATTAAAAAAATAGTTTTAATTAAATTATATGATATTTTCGGTTTAAAAAAAATATAATTATAATTTAATAAGTATTATACTTGTTACAACGTAACAGTGGTGACTATGGGCAAAACACATGAGTTCACGCCATTTGGGGTGCGAAATTGTGGAGGCCTATGTCCAGCAGTGGACTGCGAAGGCTGAAATGATGATGATGTGTGTGTCTATAAATGAAAATGTTTAAATTGCTATATTAGAGCGAGCTAGACAGGTCATACAATCAATACATCAATAGGCGCAATGGGTTCAAAATTAACAAATAATGACTTTGTTACATTAATTTAAAAAAAATTATGGGTATCTATCATTTTATTACATATTAAGAAAAAGCGTGATAAAGTGTTAAAGTGTAAGCCTAAAGTCTTGTAAACCTACTCCCCCCCTCCCCCCCAGGCTACTCGGCAGCGCTGGCAGCCATCCTGGGCGCGGTGCAGCACTCGCCGCTGGGCGTGCCGCACGGGCGCGGCAAGGTGGCCTTCAACGCGGCCGAGCAGCTGCTGCGCTCCGCCGGCCAGAGCAGCCGCCTCACCGCCGCGCGCACTGCGGCCGGCTGGCTCATCGTTGGCGCCATTTGCACTCTCGGTAAGCCTTCACTTCAAACGATAAAGATACACTGCCAACTGTCCTCACTCACATATCTTATGAGCCCCGTAAACGATCAAACTTGTTTGATCAAACTTCATGTTTTCATATAACAAACATATCAAAATAGCCCGCAGCCCCTCACACGATCAAATAATTTGACAAACACGTTTGTCAAACAGAAATTTAATATGAAGTTTGATCAAATATTTGATAGTCTACGGGGCCCTTTAAAAAGATAAAGTCACACAGCACACTGACCTCTGCCTCATCTTAAAAAAAGAAAATAACACTACAAACTGTTCTCTCGCATTTGACTTAACTAGTTGAAGTAACACTGAAATTGACTTCACGCACTTGACCTAAATAGAAAAGTATCACTTCTAACAGTCCTCCCGTACGTAACTTCAAAAGTTTATGTAACACTGAAAACGGTCCTCTCGCACCTGGTCTTGATATAAAAAGTAAAAGTAACACTGCAAACTGCTCTCTAAATGCGAATATATATACCAGAAATATACATTAACTTTCTAATTTTTTTTTCCTAGGTGTACCTGTCGTACGCGGCTTATTACCTCGGATGTTGTTATTATGGAGAAACAGTTTCCCTCGATCAGCTAAAGAGCTCGAGTCGGAAAAAGCGAGGGGAGACGCGTTTACTTGGCAGGTTAATATCTTTTATTACTTAACTGTATTGTAATGTCAATAAAATCAATGAGAATCTCTTGATTTTTTTCAGAAATATAAATTGCATACTATTTTTCCAATTGATTTGACTTTTAGGTGCGAAAGTAGAATTAAGCACATAACCTATCACTTAAACTTTACGTTTTATCTACTGGGCTATCGTTGTTATTTTAGTGTCTGTTCAATGAGTACATAATGAAATTGTAGTGACCGTGAAATAGGCATCTTTTGGCGTAACAACTGGCAATCCATATCGCAACCGATTTTAAACACGTAGCAGTTGAAATTTCTTACTGTACGTGGCGCCTAGAAACATTTATATTTTTTTTTTCATATTTTAGGTAACACTAGAAGGAAGAGCAGGTGCATTGTCTGCTTTGCACAGCCTTCTCATACATTGTCCATCGCTGGTGAATAATGAGGACACTGCTAAGAGATTGGCGCAACCTATTGACGGGGCTATTGCTGTTTTGACAAAGTTAGTACAATTTTTGTACAACAAAACAAACAAAAAAAAAAACAAAAGTTAGTACACTCTTTGCAGAACCGGAAAGCTAATTTTACGATAAAGCTTTTGATTCTGAGACAGTGGCTTAGATTTAAGACCCGCTATATATTTATTTATATTATAATGTTTTGATAGTGTCTCAAATTATGCGCTTGTTACTAATTGTGACGGATTATCGTATCATATATTCTATTTTTCTTTTTAATTTATTGTAGAATTTTTGTTAACCTATTCAATGACATTTAAGAAAAAAAAAAAATTACAGCTGAGATATTGATAATCGTTATGTATCTAGTCAAAATCGTTTAATCTTCGTATTATCTTCATCATCATCACATCAGCCTATCGCAGCCCACTGTTTTACCGTTTACGTAGGCCTTCCTAAGTTCTCGCCATACATCCTGGTTCTCCGCTGTCCTTATAGTGTATGTATCTATTGAAATGTAACTCCACAGCGTGAGCACCGTAGTACGTAACTACGGCGGCTCGCTGAAGGCTCCGGCGGCGCTGCTGCGCCTGCGCCTGTACCAAGCGTGCGCGGCCCTGGGGACTGCGGGCGCGGCCCCCGCGGCCCCGCTACTGCGCTTACTGGCCGCCGAGCTGGCGGGCTCGGCCGACCCCAGCGGGGCCAATGTGGCCACCGGTGAGTGCTCAGCTTGTTTGTGTCGCGGTGTCACGTGAGCTGGCGGGCTCGGCCGACCCCAGCGGGGCCAATGTGGCCACCGGTGAGTGCTCAGCTTGTTTGTGTCGCGGTGTCACGTGAGCTGGCGGGCTCGGCCGACCCCAGCGGGGCCAATGTGGCCACCGGTGAGTGCTCAGCTTGTTTGTGTCGCGGTGTCACGTGCGCTGGCGGGCTCGGCCGACCCCAGCGGGGCCAATGTGGCCACCGGTGAGTGCTCAGCTTGTTTGTGTCGCGGTGTCACGTGCGCTGGCGGGCTCGGCCGACCCCAGCAGGGCCAATGTGGCCACCGGTGAGTGCTCAGCTTGTTTGTGTCGCGGTGTCACGTGAGCTGGCGGGCTCGGCCGACCCCAGCGGGGCCAATGTGGCCACCGGTGAGTGCTCAGCTTGTTTGTGTTGCGGTGTCATACTTGTCTACTAGCCGCTGAGCGAGCTGACTCTAGCGACCCTAGTGGGGCCATTTTTGCCACTGGTCAGTGATATGATATCCAGGCGACCCTAAGCCTATATTTTCTGCTTTGTTTCTTTTCGCCCCAGTCTGATATTTGAAATCTTTAATAAATTTTCTAATGCAAATATCTCTTTATCTTTAAAATGTTAGTGTTATCTAGATGTGGGTAACTCAACAAAAATGCGTGAGCTTTAGATTAGCTCATGAGTTACGAGTTTGAGTACTACATCTATCTACTGATGCGAACTGGCTCGGAAATAAGGTTAACTTATATGTTGACGGAGTGTGTAAAGGAGAGTATTTTAATTCATTTATTTTCTCGCTGTCTTTTTAGATACCAGAACCGCGACTCAATTCGCGATACTATAATCTGTAGTTCTGGACCGAATTAACTTTTTACTTATCATTTTCGACAAATAGAGCCGTCAGCTGTTTATTTTGCCAAAGTGCTGCAGCTCCGACTCAATAATACCTAGATGTGTTAACGCATATATTACTAATATAACCTAACCCTATTTTTCCTCTAAGGTTTAATCTGACAAATATATTTTTTTCAGGAATGTTACGAAGTGCGATGCATCCACGGGATACTATTCTTCTCGGCGAGGAAGGATGGATATATGATACAGATCATGCTGAAATAGAAGAACAGGTAAATTTAGTAGCGGAAATTACTAAATATTGGTATAATAATTGTTTGCTCGCAAATGAAAAAAAAAACGACTTCACATCGACAAGTAACCGTTTACGGTTACTTTTTTTTACGTTTTGAAAAAAAAAAGGCAAGTAAATAGGCGTTATCAAAGATTACTCAAAAAGTAGATATCAGATCTCTATCAAATTAAAAAAAACTACAAGATATGATGTATCAGTTTTCGATTAAAACAAGAATCATCAAAGTCCATGTACCTAGTGAAGAGCTAGCTATGCAGTATAATACAACGTAGGTTGACGAAAAAATAGTCAACTAAATACTCATTATTAAATATGACTCGAAAAGTACTTGTTAGATCGCTATTTAGTTTAAATGTCACCATGACAGGCACCAACCACCTTTCGAATAAATTAAAATTATTGAAATCAGTTTACCCAGTCAAAAGTTCTGAGGTTACATACATAAAAAAATACAGTGGAATTGAGAAACATCTTCTTTTTTGAAAGTCGGTTAAAAATAGATGTTACCACTGGTAAATATATTGATCTGTCATTGAGATATTTCTCATACCACAAAAACTCTAAAACCTAACTAAATTTTCTTATAATAATTATAAACACGTTCAAAATAAACAAACACAATTTGTATGAATATAAAACTTTCTATAAGATAGGTTAGATAGGACTATGTATTAATGGTAAAAATTATTCTAGTTACTAAAGAACCCATTTCTGTTTCAGTTAATATCGCCACTTAGTACCAGTGGCTCCAGTGCATTAGAGCACGACCCGTGCTGCCTGTACCGGCGCTCGGCAGGTGCTCAGCCGCTGGGCGTGGCGGTCATTGACGCCTCGGTTGCGCTCTTCCCGCAAATATTCGCGAGAGCGGCGAACAAACATCGGTAATTATCATTAGTTGACTAGCCCGTTGGCGCAGTGTGCAGTGACCTTGCTTTCTGCACTGGGGGTTGTTAGTTTTATTCCCGCCCTGAGTGTGGGTGCAATATATATATATATTTATCTATATAAATACATATTGTTAATAATTATGTAATTACCAAAAGAAAAAAAAAACACAAAAGCATTAAGAATAGACAACCGTTTGCGAATGTTAAAGTTTTTTATTTTTTTATTTATTATATCCTCTCATATATAGTTTGGCATGTTAAAGCTGAATTTCAGTGGAATAGGAACTTGTAATTGCTGAAGGGACGTGGCTAAAATGAGTGACAGCAATGAGTCATTATTTTCTTAACGCGAATGTACTTTAATATGATTTCGCAAGTATTTCAAACAGAGTTAGGAAAACATGTATAGAGTCGCAAGAAAAAAGAAAGAAAAAAAAAAGAAAGTCGCAAAGATTTTTAAATTGATAAACTTCTTCTTTTAAATTATTAGGTTACTAATATTCCAATAAATTTCCAGACAACAAATGCTAGAGCACTTCGTGGAGTGTATCAAGATGTCGAAAGGTGCCAGACAAGAGGCGATACAGATTAACATCTACACTGCCTTACTATTGGCTCTGCGTACACTAGCCGAGTTGAAGAGCTCCCTGGGCCAGGAAACTGTGAAGAACATCGCTACTGAACTTATTATTGTAAGTTATTGTTATCCTCTTGAGACCTGAACATGAACCAAACGGGATAATAGTGTTCTAAAGGATTTTTTATTGTTATTGGGGTATAAATTACACACATTTTTTTTTGTTTGGTTTTTTTTTTAATTGGTTGTATTAAAAAAAGTTGGTGCACATATGTGTACTTTGGGTTTCAACGTGGACCAAAGTTCTTGAAAGTGTGGTAACTTTCAAAACAATTATTTTTTAATATACAGAGGTAAACATTGCATTTGACACACAATATGGTGCGGCAGCGTGAGGAACACGTCAGATGGCGACATTTAGAGGCGAATTTGTTTTCAACAAATCGCGGCAGATGACCCAAATTGTCAAGCCTTATTTCAGGTTGTGGTTGTGGCACGACAGGTTCGTGTTTTTTTGCCAGCGGTTCGTTCGCGCCCCATACACTCGTCACCTGTAGGATTCAAGTTGGAACTTACTGAAAGACTCGAACTGAGACGAGATCTTGAACCTGGAAGCAAAAAATTGGGATCAACCCTCCCTCCATCATATTTCATCATCGCTTTGGCCAGATTGAGCCTGTATTGGAGTAAACCCAATTTGTCCTTGCGTTGTACGTCTTCTTCACTACAGCAACGGGTGTACATTATCCAGCAATTGACAACAACTAGATCGAGAAAATGGCAGAAGGTTCTCACTGTCCATTTGTTTGTCCGCATCGCACTTCTGTAGTATGCAATTAGTCTGTCGCATAAATCAATGCCATTCATACTGGTGTTGTAGTTTCTGCTGCTGGACGATCTATGTCTGTATCTATAATCTATGTATGTTTAACAATAGCATTCGGACGATGTATGTCTACGAAATGGAGATAATTACGAAGTTCAAAAAATGTATCGCGAGTAATTGTGTCCCTGATAACTGGTATACAAAGATCTCTATTCCAATACAGCCTCCCTTGAGGATATTTGAGGGTGCCCATCATCAACTGCACACCAGCAAAATGGATCATCTCAATAGCATTTGTATCTATTGATTTTAACTCCCATTTTTGTGCCGAATATATGTTGGTCTGTCCTGCTACAAGTTCCCAAAACTCTAGCCCCAAATATTCAAAAAAAGAGAACAACACATTCATGCCTGAATGACCATGAGGAATTAGCACATCATCTTCAATATCGGATCCACGGGAAGTCATTTCCTTAGTACGCCAGAATAAACGCGTTGAAGTTCCTATTTCCTCTTCACTTTCTACTTAAGCTGGACTCGCTTCTTCTTCTTCCTTGAGTTCTTCGGACTCTTGAAGAGTTCTAGCGAAATCTGGAGGCAAGTACTCCTCATCATCATCATCTCCACAGAAATCAAAATCACTGTCATTGAGTAATTCTTCAATCATAACTCATCCATGTTGAAGCTGCAAAATATGCATACATTACAAAACTAATTTTTAGTCCTAAGGTACACATATGTGTACCAATAAAACAATGAAGTTTTACATGACTAAAAAGAAAAACAAACAAGAAACTTACCTTTTCAAACAACAATCCAATAATTCAGCAACAGAAAACCACAAGAAAATTTTATCTAACTTAATTATTTATTTTTTTATCGAATTTAAAATTTCGTGAGCGCGATTTTCTTTGAAAAATTTCAAACTGTCAATTTCAAATAAAAAACAAGTAGGTAAAACTATTCCTGAAGCGCTGTCTATCGATAATATTTAAAACTTTAGACTTTTTAGAAAGTCTTTCAAGTACAATCAGCTGTCGTAAGATGTCACTACTAGTTCCAAATACAAAAAAGATAAGGTGCACGTATGTGTACCCACGGTCTTAAGAGGTTATAGCATAAAAAAGTCACTAGTGGTTATTTTTAATCTTCTGTTATCATTTATGTTATTATGTCAAATTATGCTTAGACAGAAATAGTGTTTTAATACCAAAAAAGAAATAAGGAAATGGAGGTTTAATTGGAACATCTAGTCTCTGGGGCAAAAAGAACATTTTCTTAATATGATCGTAGCACCTAACAAACCCACCCTTAAATTGATGTAAATCGCTTTATATAAAATGAGTTAATCAAAGAGTAATAGACAAAAAAATTAGGAGCATACTAAATTCAAATAAATAATTTGTGAATGTTGCTATATTAAAATATAGCATGAAACTTTTTTCTTTTTTTTATGATATTGTTATATTGTCTAGCACTCACATGTAAACTAATGTCATTTTATCAAATTCAACTCGATCTGTAACCCCACAGAGCGGTCTATCAGCTAACAGCGCCACCGTCCGCGCCGCGGCGGCGTCGTGCGCGGGTCGCCTGTGTGGTTGTATCAGCGAGACCGAGAGCCAGGCTCTTAGCGAGCGTGTCATCACCTTGGCGCGTACGTCCGCTAACCGTCCCGTCCGAGCCGCCGCTGCAGCTGCTGTAGGCGCTGTACAAAGAGCGAGAGGCGCTGCCTCTAGCGCTGCAGCGCTGCCTGTGTTGCGTGCTCTGGCGCAGGACTCCGCTGCTGTTGAAGTGCAGGTGTGTAGCGTTGAGCTTTAAATTAAATAAGTATGTTTAACACAGTCAAGGATGTTTGCTCCTAAGTTAGGATAATTAATGCCTATGGGTGTAGTTACTAACCGTTGTACCGTACAACCGTTATATCAATATATACGAATTTTTAACAAATATATTTTTATTAAAACAAAATACATCAATATATATTATTTACTACTATTTATTATTATATTAGACCCAGATTCAGGAGTTATATTCGATCCCATGACCTTAGAGGGGAAAATAAGGTCACTGTCAACTTTATCAACGGGCAGACAAATTAATATTATGATTAGGTCGTGTATATTATTCACTGCGTAACCGGCGTTTAGTTTTATTTCTCACTTTTGGTATTATCCTTCCAACTGTCCAATGATGTTCCCTATCTTTACAAACAGGTGTGGTCGCTCCACGCGCTGTCAGTTTTGGTGGACGCGTCGGGTCCCATGTTCCGAGGTCACGTGGAGTCGACCCTCAACCTGGTGCTAAAGCTGCTGTTCACGGCTCCACCGTGCCTAGACGATCTGCACCGAAGTATTGGGCGTTTACTAGCGGCGCTTATAACTGTCGTGGGACCAGAGCTGCAATGTAAAAAAAAAAATTTTGCTTTCTATGATACTTTTTAATTTATATATTCTAGTAGACAATTGATTGAATTACAAATAATAATAAAAAATGCTTTTTAAAGTTGAATAGCTTCTCAACGTAATTGGCCAAATAGCAAGGGGTCTACGTGATTGTTTTGCAGCGTGCGGCTGCGCAGCGGTGGGCCGCTTCGTGTGCGCATGCGCAGCGCTGCGTGAAGCGGGAGGCGCGCGCGCCGACGCCACGGGCGGCCTGCAGCAGCTGCACATGTTCGCGCCCAACCACATCAACTTGCCCGCGCTCGTGCCGCAGCTCTGTGTAACTATTGGTTTCCACACACACACACACACGCACGCACGTACGCACGCACGCACGTACGCACGCACGCACACGCACACATATCATACACGATGCCACGGGTTACAGACATCTCTTTTGCACAAATAAAGTTACAAATAAAGTGTATTCCAGGGTTCTGTACGACTTTTTGCTATCAAAATTGTACACTGACCTTGAGATCGCTTGAACACACCTATGTGGTCTGCTATATTGACAAACACTTTGCTAATCACACTACTATTTTCACTAAATTCATACAAATAATGAAAATTTTGTAAAATCGCGATTAAAATAATAATAATAATGTGTTAAGTCCAACAAAGTTAACAATTTGTACAAATAGTAAATGAACAAATTGTTAAACTTCCAATAAGAGATTTAAATCAAAATACAAAAAAATACAACTATAAATAATAATGAGAAAGTAATGGAAATAGTAAACTAATTCCGTTTTGCCCGCCCAGCGCGACCTGTCCAGCCCGGAGCTGGCGGTGCGGCGCGCGGCGCTGTGCTGCCTGCGGCAACTGTCGCAGAAGGACGCGGCCGACGTGTGCAAGTACGCGCTGCTGGCCAAGGACCACGTGCCGCCTAAGCCTTACTGCGGTTACTTCCTTCATATTTACTATTGTTCACTAATATTTTGAGGTAGAGCACAACAGGATATATATATCCTGCTAAAACTCTTGAGCAGTCCAACTGGAAAAGTATTTCAACTGTACTGTAGAGCTCTTAGAAATATGCTGTGTTCGCAAATATTTGAGTTGGAGGATCGGCAACACGCTTGCGGTGCTTCGAATCTATGAAACGTCCATAATTATGCTACTAGTTTTATAAAAAATATAATAATAATAATAATACACTTTATTGTAAACCAAGAACAGAAATAATACGTAGCAAATAAAGAGTTAACAATATATTCATTAGGTACAAAGGGCTGCCTTATCGCTAAAAAGCGATCTCTTCCAGGCAAACTTAGGGCAAATGAAATGGTGGGAATATACTTCTCTCTATACTTGTTTTATGGACTAATTTCACCCTTTGATAGATTCGTCTTACTCTTAGACATTCATTTTCTACCTTTACATTAAGTATTAATTTTCTTCTATAATTTAAATTAACCTTGTTTACTTCCAGGGGTGGTAATAAACGACACAGGTCTTCCAGGAGCGTTGTTCGCGTACTTAGACATGGAGCGCGATGAGACCGCTCTGTCGTACGCTCGCGACACTCTAACTTTCTGTCTGTTAGCGGCCGCCGCGAACAGATCCGTTAAAGAGTGGCTCGTGTTGACTAAGCGAGTGTTGACCGTGAGATTGGGTGAGATAATAAATATATTCTTTAAATAAATTGTCTTATAATAGATACATATTTTTATGTCTCAAAACTAGCTGTAAACTAGACTTTTCAAACTGTAAAATTGTTAAGTTTTCCTCATTTTTAAACAAAGGTGCGGTGGTAATTTCTGTACTTTTCGGAATGTGAGATGTTCTGTACGATACAATGCACCTATAATTTATAAAATAATTTTAATGCAAAAAAAAACATTTTATCGACTATATCGATGTATTATATTTAATATTTAATTATTATTAACTGATATTAGGGGCCATCCATAAATTACGTCACACGAATTTCTCGATTTTTCGACCCCTCCCCTGTCCTTGTCACAGATGGTCACATTTATGAGACCCCCTCCCTACCTAGTGTGACGTCACATATTTTGCAATTTTGCATGAGCAAACTGATGACAGTTTCGATATTATTTTTATTTTCATTTTAATAAAAGTCAATTCGCCTATAAAACAAATAAAACTTTAATATTTGAAGTAAGTTATTGATAGGTAGTTGAAATATCATGTTTTGTACTTACGTTTTGATATTATTATATTTGGAAATGTGACGTCTCAAAATTTTGACCCCTCCCTCCCCCTTGTCACACATTGTCACACTTCGTCGACCTCCTACCGTGTACCCCGTACACCCCCGAGCACAATACTAAACCCCGTACCGATTAACGTGTGACGTAATTTATGGATGGCCCCTTAACAATATTTAGTTAATCTTCACTCTCGGTTCTATGTTCGAATCCATATTCTAAGGGGTACAGCAATTCATTCATTCATTTATATCAGCCTATTGCAGTCCACTGCTGGACATATGCCTCCCCAAGTTCGCGCCAGACATCCCGGTTTTCCGCAATCCTCATCAGCCTTGCACAACAAGTTGAATGTAAATTCTTTAAACCTCAGAGGACAGCAATAACCCGGAGACAGATTTCGACGCTGAAGGCGATGACGATCAAGCAGAGTTCCATGCGGAGAGTGAGCAGTCCACTCACCCCGCCGTGCAGCCGAGGTGGCCAACAAGGGTAAGTAATAAAATACTTCTTATTGTGTACCAAAAAACTAATAATTATTTGTTCTACAAATACGTATTAGGGATAACACAAAGACTACTCGTCTGATTTCGCTTAAATTTTAAAGGGAAAACAATGACAAGCTTTCGAATACAAAAAAAAATCTGTACACCATTAAGCAGTTATGAGGTTACACATAAAATATAAAATATATTATCGAATTGAGAAGCTCCTTATTTTGAAATTGGTCAATAAACACATTTGCGACAGAAGGGTATTTTATTTATATTATTGACTACTCCTTTTTAGGTGTTTGCCATGGAATGTATACAGAAGATGATGGGCGCTTGTGAGGCGACAGGCGATAGCGCACATTTCGATCTTGTCAAGGCAAAGGAGAAGCTGCAAAGTGACCCTAATGGTGAATATACTTATTATTTGCTTAGAGATCCGAACTAGAAACTAACTTCACCTATCTGTTTAATGAATGAAAATGTTTTTATATTTATTTTAGTATATTAAAAGCCTGTTTTGAATGACAGTTGCCAAATATAATATAGTCTGACCAGGAATTTTCCAGCCACCCTTTCGCGATTTAACTCTAACATATTAATGAAGATAATTATTTAATTTTTATCCGTTGAGCAGATGGATGAAGATCACGTCTAGTTTGGATTTTAGCCTATATAGATTAGAAACACTAGATTTTTATCACAATCCTTGTTTTTTTTTTACATAAACAGATTATTTTAATCATTGATAATTTAATCGATTAATCATTTGCAATAGTGCCAAAATATTGAAAACTCAATATAAATCATGACATAATATGGTCAATATTACATTTAATTTATTAGTGACCACGAAAGATTAAACACATATTGCGACTAAAATTCGGTTCCTATATTCAAAAATGATTCGTTTTACTCTTGTTCGTAGTTTGAATATGAAACTGGGCTCTAAACGTTATCGTATTTCCAGGTGACTACCTGTCATTACACCTGTCGGACCTGGTGCGCATGGCGTTCGTGGGAGCTACGGGCGAGTCGGACGCGCTGCGCCTGTGCGGCCTGCGCACGCTGCAGCTCATCGTCCAGCAGTACGCGCGCGCGCCCGAGCCCGACTTCCCCGGACACCTGCTCATGGAGCAGTACCAGGCGCAGGTGCGACACCACTGTATCGTTCGTGGGAGCCACGGGCGAGTCGGACGCGCTGCGCCTGTGCGGCCTGCGCACGCTGCAGCTCATCGTCCAGCAGTACGCGCGCGTGCCCGAGCCCGACTTCCCCGGACACCTGCTCATGGAGCAGTACCAGGCGCAGGTGCGACACCACTGTATCGTTCGTGGGAGCCACGGGCGAGTCGGACGCGCTGCGCCTGTGCGGCCTGCGCACGCTGCAGCTCATCGTCCAGCAGTACGCGCGCGTGCCCGAGCCCGACTTCCCCGGACACCTGCTCATGGAGCAGTACCAGGCGCAGGTGCGACACCACTGTATCGTTCGTGGGAGCCACGGGCGAGTCGGACGCGCTGCGCCTGTGCGGCCTGCGCACGCTGCAGCTCATCGTCCAGCAGTACGCGCGCGCGCCCGAGCCCGACTTCCCCGGACACCTGCTCATGGAGCAGTACCAGGCGCAGGTGCGACACCACTGTATCGTTCGTGGGAGCCACGGGCGAGTCGGACGCGCTGCGCCTGTGCGGCCTGCGCACGCTGCAGCTCATCGTCCAGCAGTACGCGCGCGTGCCCGAGCCCGACTTCCCCGGACACCTGCTCATGGAGCAGTACCAGGCGCAGGTGCGACACCACTGTATCGTTCGTGGGAGCCACGGGCGAGTCGGACGCGCTGCGCCTGTGCGGCCTGCGCACGCTGCAGCTCATCGTCCAGCAGTACGCGCGCGTGCCCGAGCCCGACTTCCCCGGACACCTGCTCATGGAGCAGTACCAGGCGCAGGTGCGACACCACTGTATCGTTCGTGGGAGCCACGGGCGAGTCGGACGCGCTGCGCCTGTGCGGCCTGCGCACGCTGCAGCTCATCGTCCAGCAGTACGCGCGCGTGCCCGAGCCCGACTTCCCCGGACACCTGCTCATGGAGCAGTAAATTAATTAATTAATAATTTAGTTAGGTTTGGGGTTTGTGAGAGTTCAATTAATATTTATGAACTTGCGTTTTAAATTTTATTTTTAATTTGTGTGCGGTATATTAGCAGGTAACAGCCGCTCTGGTGTAATGGTGCGAGTAGTCGCCTAAAACACTGACAGTTTGCGGGTTCGATTCCCGCTCGGGATGAATATTTGTGTTTGTACAAATGTTTCTTTCCGGTTTGGATGTCTATCCTTGTGGGTTTCCCAACCGTACCTCGGAGAGTACCTTAAGCCGTCGGTTCCGGTCGTTATCATGAACCTGATAGCGATCGTTATTCATAGTAAGAAACATATCCGCCAACCCGCAGTGGAGCAGCGTGGTAAATTAATCTCTAATACTTCTACTAAATAGAGAAAGAGAAAGGGTTGTTACAGACTGAGGCCTCATTTACGGAGACGCGGGGCGTCGTGCGTAGCGTGTGGCGTGGCGGAACGCACTAAATTCAAATGTAGGGCGTTAAATGTGTGCGTTTACGGAGAAGCGATTTTACACGCGTTCATTTTCATACATTTTGACACACGCGCGACGCCACGCCACACGCGACACGCAACGCCCCGCGTCTCCGTAAATGAGGCCTAAATGCGCATATTAACAGATGAATAAAGTCCAGAAAAATAGACGACATTAATACCAGACATTAATTGTAACATCGTCGTTAAGTAACGCGACCGCGAGTGACGCGAGAGTCGTTCCGTGCAGGTGGGCGCGGCGGTGCGGCCGGCGTTCGCGCGCGACACGGCCTCGCACGTGACGGCGGCCGCCTGCGACGTGTGCTCCGCCTGGATCGGCTGCGGCGTGGCGCGCGACATCGCCGACCTGCGCAGGTACCGCTCCACACCCGGCCGCTGCGGCCAGCGAAATGTATGTACATCGTATCATAGAGCGCGCACTTGGCCGCGAGCGGCCAGCGGCCGCCGCGGCCAACGAGATCATTGCGACGTACCTGCGGCCAGCCGGCCGCCGCGGCCATCGAGATTCGAAGAATTGTACGATCGTGCGCTAGTGTGCGGCGTGCGCGCACTGGTCGCCGCGGATAGACGTTTTTTTACTGTTTACGGAGTGTTCAAATTACAAAGACTGACAATTTGGGCTTGGGAGCGACGCTTGCGGCTGGTCGCGACACTTGCAGCCTGGTCGCAATACTGGCCGCTGTGGCCTGGCCGCCAGTGCGCGCTTAGCCTTATGGGCCCCGTAAACGATCTAACTTGTTTGTCAAACATGTTTGATCAAACTTCATGTTTCATATAATAAACAAAAAACCCGCAGCCCCGCACACGATCAAATAATTTGACAAACACGTTTGTCAAACAGAAATTTAATATGAAGTTTGTTCAAATATTTGATTGTCTACGGGGCCCGTTACATTTCATTCATTATCATTTTATTTTATTTCATTATTTTATTTAGTATTAGTACTAGCTTCGACTTCGTCCGCGTGGAATAGGAACAATTCTCTCATACTTGATTTTTGCGAAACTTTAACTGTTTACGCAGCGCACGCAGCGGAAGTTCTCAAAAGGAAAAAGAAAACCCCGATTTTGAAATATTCTTCATTGGTGCTCCGCTCTGTAATACTTAGGGAATACTGAAAGATTCTGGATCTGGCCATTTACAATAAAATAATTAAAAATACAATTATAGAATTCGAAAATAGAACTCATTCGGGGCATGTTACTCTTTGATTTGCGAGATTGACTCGTGAACATTTTCGTTCGATGATTTTTTATGATTTTCGTTGTGGCTTAAGTCAGCAAGAGTGTTCCCAGAGACTGCAATTGGCATTTGGGGACGAAGCACCATGTCGCAGCTCTGTGTATTCGTGGTTTGGAGAATTTAGACGTGGTCGTGATCATCTCCATGACGAGATACGTGAAGGTCGGCCGGTAACTGCGGTTACTGAATCCAATATTGATACCGTAAGACAACTAATTGAAAGTGACAAAAAAATTACTTGTCAGCAAATTCGTACTTTATTAGGCATTGGAATGAGCCAAGTGCAAAATATTTTACATGTGCATCTGAAGGTTCGGAAGCTTTGCACTCGATGGATACCACATGATTTAACGGAAGACCAGAAACGGCTGCGTGTCCAATGGTGCCGTAAAATGATAAAAAAGTTTAACGGATGACAGTCATTGGCTGTCTGTAATATCGTGACAGGTGACGAAACCTGGGTGTACTGCTTTGAACCCGAAAGAAAAAGCCAGTCGGCAGAGTGGGTCTTCCCTTTTGAAGATTTACCTACGAAAGTTAAGAAGAGTCGAAGTATTGGTAAACAAATGGTTGCTTCCTTTTTCGGAAAATCAGGACATTACACGACGGTATCGCTTGAAAATCAAAGAACAGTGACTACAGATTGGTACGTTAACACTTGCTTGCCTAGTCTTAGAAAAATTTAGAGAAAAGCGTCCTCGAAGCAATGTCGTCCTTCACCACGATAACGCACTCTCACACTCCGCGAAGGTAACGGAGGCCTATTTGAAGGCTTCATATGTGGAATTGATGACGCATCCGCCTTACAGCCCGGACCTCGCACCCTGCGACTTCTTTTTATTTCCTAAAATTAAAAATAAACTGAGAGGTATACGTTTTACGAGTCCTGAATCAGCAGTGAATGCGTTCAAAGAAGCCATCGAAGATTTCCCTAAGGAAGACTGGTCCAACTGCTTTTTACAATGGTTTCAGCGAATGCAAAAATGCATTAATTGCGGGGGAATATACTTCGAAAAACAATAAATAGAATCTTAAGTCGATATCTTGTCTTATTTATTAGAATCCAGAAACTATCAGTATGCCCCACGTATGTAAATGATTTCGAGTTTTTCGGGAACATTTTGCCACCATTATATAATAATTATATTCATTGTCACTCATAGAAATTTGAAATCACTCAAGAGAACATGATCAAGTAATTTTTTTAGACTATGGTTACATTTCTACATTTTACAATTATTGTGATTTCAGAGTTCATCAGCTACTGGTTTCAAGTTTGGATAAGTTAAATAAAAAGGGCAACACCACACTCATCTACAATGAAAGTATGGCTACATTGGAGAAGCTGTCAATTCTAAAAGCTTGGGCTGAGGTATATTTTTACCCGACTTTTATTATCAGGTTTAATTGTTATTAAAAAAAAAAAAAAAAACTTTAGGTATATCAAAGATTAACTGTACTGTTAGTATATATGCGAAAACTCACATTATTGCCGAATTAGTATAATTATCGGTTACGGCTGTTGTCATAAATGCCTGATAGCTATCGTTACTTAGGTATTATTAGTACATAATGTATCCGCCAACCAATAATAGAGTAACGTTGTTTACAATTCTCCTATAGAAGCCATATATGGTTTTCCTATGGTTTAGTTCAAATCAGATCAAATAACAAAAAATGTTTTTGTAACATTCCAGGTATACATAGTAGCAATGGTCAGCAACGACAGCGCACCCGGCAGTTACGTGAAACAGCTCGATACAAAGCCGGTCAACAATCGCGCCGAACTGGCGAAATGGCGCAATCAAGTTCTCCAAGAGAATAATCAAATAGACAACGCCAACCAGGATAGTCCCGAAGACGACGAGTACGGAGAGTTTGAGTCGAAAGGGGAGAGTTTGCTCAAACTCGTCGAACCAGAATTGGAGAGTTTGGGAGAAAACTGGTTGGCTGCTCTGAGAGATCATGCTCTATTGAGTTTGCCACCTGGTGAGTATTTTTTTTTTTTTCGTAGCAGATGATGAATTACTTTTGGTCACTAAATAAACTTATTGCGGTAAAATTTGGTATTTGGATAGATAAGTAAGCTTAGTCCAAATTTTGATGGTGTAAATTTGTAAAAGATTTCATAGTAAAAATTTCGCAGTTTACGTAACATCATATATGTAACTATATTTATTAAAAGCTACCAAACGCTAGTTCATTAAGTGAGGCCGCACACCACAGCTACATTTGTATTACGATAATTGTAGCGCCACATTTGAAACGCAATACATTTATTGACCCCCTATATTTGTATGTAAACCCGCACATCAAGGACACATTTGTAGCAGGTGTGGTTTGTGGCAAGATGTCTGCCACGCCACACGAATTCAAGATCGAACACGTTCGTTTTATGTGGCGCGAACATAGAATAAAAACGCGCGAAAATGAAAGAATGTTGAATTTATGTTGAATTTATTGCAGAGATTGAAAAAAATCCTGTTTGAATAAATTTATTGAACTGATTAATTGAACAATTTATAATTTATTGAACAATTTGATTTGATTGAACTAAATTTAATAATAATTGATATGTGTTTTCAGACATTCTATAATATAAACGGAACTTTTCTTCGTCGGATCGTAATTCTTGCGCAATTTTGAAATTTCCGTAAACTGTAAAATTTTTATTAAACGGGTGAACCCAATAACGTCTTTTTTTTCTCATTAATCGCCACATCAAAAAATAGTCATCGTCAGACGATGATGTCGACATTCTGACTTCTATTGTTAGTGTCACGCTACAATTGTGCTTCCAATGTGCGCATACACGACACATTTGTGGCCGCTTAAATTGTATCGCAGTAATTGTGGCGCCGTAAATGTATGTTGAGTGTAGCGTGTGGCGGCGGTGTGCGGCCTCACTAAGTGTGTTTCTGTTGTGTTTATTATTTAATAATCATAAAACCGCAATGACCCGCTCGTTATTTCGAGCCTTTCTTTTTCTGCTCTAATTCTGTTTTGTAATGGTACTTTAACATTATTTGATTACCATGCTTTATATTGCAAATCGGATTTCCAAATCGGACAAAACACCAAACATTTTCTTAAAGTAAATAACTGCAATGTGATTTGATTATTTTAGTGTGACAAAAAAGATATTATTTTTTTTAATCGCGATTCATGCTAACTAACCATACACAACGCATTGAGTAGTTGAGTAGTAGCCGTCGCGTCGGCACGTCGTACCGTATAGCAATGTAAAGCGTCATCATCATTATCATCATCATATCAGCCTATTGCAGTCCACTGCTGGACATAGGCCTCCCCAAGTTCGCCAGCCTACAGCGGCAATCTTACGTAGATCGTTGGTCCAGCGGGCCGGAGGACGTCCCACACTGCGTTTGCCAAGACGCGGTCTCCACTCCAGAACACGTCTGCTCCAACGGCCATCGATCCTACGACACAGATAACCAGCTCACTGTCACTTCGACTTGCTAATTCTGTGGGCTATGTCGGTTACTTTCGTTCTCTCACGGATATGTTCTTCAAGCATTGCGGAATCTTCGAAGTGAATGTAAAGCGTGTGTTTAATGAATGTATGCTAGGCATATGTTTCCATCGCCAGAGTTCGCGTCTCAGCTGCCTCACGGCGGCGGCGCCTTCTACTCGGCGGAGACGGCGGAGGCGTCCCGGGCGCACTACGCGCGCGCCTGGCCCTCGCTGCTGTACGCGGCCGCGCTGCGCTTCAACGCCGGCACTGTCGCCGCCGCCGCCGCCGCCGCCGCCGTCTCTGAGCGGCACGACACTACTGGCGAGGAAGGTAAATTAACTGTAACGTCTGTGCTCTTTGCTACTCCTCTATGTAGCCGCGCTGCGGTTCAGCGCACTAGTACTAAACTACTAACTAGCCTCCTCAGTCCCCGCCCCCGCTATTTCCACCACGCCCCCGCTATTTCCACCCCGCCCCTAGGACAAAGTTAAATTAATTTTAAAAACTTCCTGAGTTGTAAATTATACACGTAGGAAGTCTATGTGTGGGCACCGGTCGCGCTTGACTATGACTTGGATATAAGCAAGGTGGAGGAAGAAGCTGACACAATAATAGGGTGTACAAAAGAGACTGTCACTCGATTATGAAAAACTTCTATGTTAAGTCACTTTAAATGGTATGCAGAACAGAGCAGGTTATGTGTGTATAACAGTCCTCCTGCAGACTAGTGACAACGCAGGAAGGGCAATGACCTTTTTAATTATCACTACATAGTATAAAACAAAGTCGCTTTCTATGTCCCTATGTCCCTATGTATGCTTAGATCTTTAAAACTACGCAACGGATTTTAATGCGGTTTTTTTTAAAAGATAGAGTGATTCAAGAGGAAGGTTTTAATATATAATTTAGAATAGTTTTATGTAAATTAGCAGAAATACGGCGATAAATGTTGAAGAAGTCGCACAAAATCGGGCCAACTGGGAGCTTTCCACGCAAACGCCGCGTAAACTAGCAAAGATACAGTGGAGTAATGTACTAGCGAATTCTAAATCTATAAAAATGCTACAAAAAAGTCCGCGATAGCATATCTCTATCTCTTACGGTTGACTTACAATAACCACTTTTATGTTCAAATTTTTAATTAAAAACATTACGTTATTTTCCAAGCTATTTTCTTTAGTTCAGTATTAATCCTTATCCAAACAAATATTTTAGTTAGCTTAGGAATTTAATGCAGATTAAAATTGCCCTTTACACTATATCAATCAGATGAATAGGTTTTCAGATATCGTCGTTAGAAGTAATTAACAGCGAAACATTTAACCCTTTAACCGCCATCGCCGTAATATTACGTGTTGTAAGAGTAGTACCTCAGCCGCCACGTCGGAATATTACGTAAAGATCCTGTCATTTAAAAATGTCATCATTGCACCCGTGCGAAGCCGGGGCGGGTCGCTAGTTAAAAATATTGAAGAGAAAAAAAGTGAAACTGCACAAGACAGGAATTTTTGTATTGCAGCTTAAAATAGTATTTATAGTATGTTTTTGTAAACTTAATATGGTATTTACAACAAAAAGTTATAAATTTTAAGTGACCTTAGTTTTAATTACTTATTCCTAACTTCTTGCAGAAAAATCTAATGAAAACATGGATAACCGAATAAATAAAAGTGAAAATGGAAATTTCGAGTTCTTCGAACCCGTGGACGAAAAGTTTCATCTGTTATTTGGTAAGTTATTAACAAAACAATCATTATTTATTCATGAATATTTTAATATAAGTTATATGTACTTAAATATACTTAATTTTTTTAGGTATTTGTATGGAAGCTCTTTGTGCACAGCGTGACATGAGCGTCGAGAACACGATATCAGTGTTGCTATCTTTGGTGACTTTACTCGATGCTCCTGAAAATAGTGCGAGGTTGCTCAAGGACAGGTAATAGTTGTATTCGTATTTCTTAGTCTGATAAGTTACATAGACTCTTATACTTAATTGTAATTTCATCAGTTTTGAGTTTTAACCGCTGGCAGGTTGGTTGACATATTCTTCAAAAGTTCCATCTCTTAGCTTACTCAGATCACTATAGTGTGGGGTTGTGACTGTAGTAGTAAGACATTGTAATAGCTAAGGTATCGTTATCGTAAATATGATGCCTTATACTTTGTCCATTTTATTATTAGTCTTTTGACAGCTCCCGCCCATGAAGTTTCGTATTGTTTAACTAAAAAATTCATAGATATAATATCGTACTTCATGGACGGGTACCGCCCCTTTAGTGATATGCCACACATAACGATTACTATGATTGTGCCACAGATTACAAATAATCGGTAGAAATAAATGCTAATTTTATATTATAAACAGGTAAAGTTTTTAACTTTGTTTGTTTGTAGGAGGTAATGTTCGCAAATACTGATCCGATCATCAAAATTCTTTCACAAACAGAAAGCTACACCATTCAGGAGTACCATAGGCTATAGTTTATTGTTATTGAACACAAAATTCAGTGAAAAATAATAATATTAATAAGTATATGTAAATCAAATCGGACAAAAATATACATTATATTAGCTGCTACCCATAGCTGGGCACCGTTAATCAAATAGTTAACTTCGTTAATCGTTAATCCGCTACAAAAAAAGTTAGCTTCGTTAAACGTTAAAGCGTTACATTTCGGAAGAATTAACGCAAGTTAACGTTAATCGTTAATCCGTTAATATGTCTAAAATTGTATTTTTATATCGTTGCGTTAGTGAACTAATGAAACCTGTTGGTTAGGTTCTGGAAATTAACAGGTTAGAAACACAACAAAATACTTGTAGAATTCAAATATGTGATTTAATCGTCGGGCATAAGGTGCATATTCCCCTTCATGAACATTAACGTGTTGAAGTTCTCGTCTGAAAGCGAGGCTCGTTTTGGTGTTAAAATATCTTTACCCTTGGAAAACAGAAGTTCAAGTGCAGCGCTTGAGGGTATAGCAGTATTGTATTTTATGAATAGATTTATGAATATCTGTTCGCCGAGGAATACAGCATCGTTGAACGCGTCCTGATTTGATGTTCAGCCACATTTTAACGAGACTTTACGCTTTACTTTTTAAAGAGTTGGAGCTCTTTGGTTTTTAAGTTAGACTAAGTACTGTAGACTAAGAGACAGAATTGAAAAAGTCTTCCTCGTCATCATCATTGTTACTCGCATTGCTCCCTCCGCCACTTAAACTATCTTTACCCTTCGAATTTTCCGCTGCTTCTTATCGTAAGGCATCTTCTACCTTTTCTTCCATGCACTTTTTTACTGCATCCACTCTACTGCTGTCATACGTTTCCAGCCATATCAACCGGAACTTTGGGTGAAATGCCGCGGCAAGTTGGCACTGTTCATCATTCAGGAGTGGTCCAAACCTTTTCTCTATGCCATTTAATAAGGCACTGGCTAAAGCTGTGCAATTTACTAGGCCCTTAGATTTAATAGTTTTTAATTTATAGACAGTTGCTGCAATCTTCGGTAGTAGTGATCCGAGATATGCTTGAGCTTCATGGAATTGAATGGATGGACAAACAAATGGACATTAACGTTAGTGTGGCCCCGGTATTATGGATGGTTGATTGATGTTGCCAGTTGACGTACATATATATAAGTTTTACGTCGTAATATTTTCATATTAATAAATATTATATTTTTTAACAAAAAAATTAGCGATACCGATTATTCTTTAGGACATCACTAAACCTTGTCAGTCGTCGATCTGTCAAAAGACTTATAATAAAATGGACAAACTATAGTAACTTCAACTTGTTTTGTGTAAACTTGTGATGTCACCACACCATTTGTTATTTAATCGATTTACTTATATAGTTCAGTAGGTATGTAATGTACGTCCATGGATAATCCTATATATCCACCAAGCGATAGGGAAGTAGCGTGCCGGATTGAACTCTCCTCTTTTAAGAGGAGTAGAGCTCTTTGTATGGAAGTGGGCTAGGACACGTGCAATAAGATACTGTCAGGTAGGGTACAGCAAGACCTGCTCAAAATATGGAGCAGCCCGACTGGGGCTGGGGGTTGATCTTACAGAAGATCACAGCTAAATAATACTGTTTTCAAGCAGTGTTGTATTCTTGTTGGTGAGTATGGTGACCAGAGCTCCTGGGGGGAATTGGGGATAGGGTTGGCAACGCGCTTGTGATACTTCTGGTTTTGCAGACGTCTTTAAGCTACGATGATCGCTTACCACCAGGTGAGCCGTACTCTTGTTGTCCGACCAGTAGTTATA
This sequence comes from Melitaea athalia, assembly GCA_905220545.2. Lineage (NCBI taxonomy): Eukaryota > Metazoa > Arthropoda > Insecta > Lepidoptera > Nymphalidae > Melitaea > Melitaea athalia. The sequence continues at coordinate 6,873,849 of HG992197.1, read as the reverse complement.
AAAAAAATCCAGAGATTTAAAGATTACCTTAGTCCCGATATTAGTAATTAACGTAGACGTGTGTCGGCGGGCAGGGCGCTGGCGATAGAGCTGTGCCAGATAGTGCACCGCGCGGGGCTGACGCAGGACAGCGTGGGCGCGCTGCTGCTGGCCGCCGACGTGCTGCGCCTGCTGGTGGCCGCCGCGCGCCGAGACCTGCAGCGGCTCATGTGCGACAAGATACGCGGTGCGCACACTCATTATATCTAAGGCCTCATTTACGGAGACGCGGGGCGACGCGCGTCGCGTGTGGCGTGGCGTCGCGCGTCGCGTGTGGCTTGGCGTCGCGCGTGGGTCAAAATGTATGGAAATGAACGCGTGTAAAATCGCTTCTACGTAAACGCACTCATCTAACGCCCTACATTTGAATTTAGTGCGTTCCGCCACGCCACACGCGACGAACGACGCCCCGCGTCTCCGTAAATGAGGCCTTAAGTCTTTGTTTGATTCCGACTAATCTATTTCATCTTCAAAAATCAACAATTCAATTTTTATCCCTGACAACTGAAATTGAAATATGGTTTGTGAGAGGTTTTTTTTTAAATAAAAATAAATATCTAGTTTTGTCGAGTTGATGAATTAATTTTGCAAACTACGCCACTGGATTTTACAATGAATTTGCTACATATTCAATTCAGTGGTCACAGCGCTGGCTGCTGTCGCGTATTCGATCCCCGCCCACGATAGACGTTTGTATTCACCATATAGATGTTTGTAGTGGTCTGGGCGTTTGTGCTTGTGTATAGTGTGTTTTTCCAGACCCCAGGAGAAAATCCTACTGGGGGCAATTGAGTGTGAAACGTTTATTATTATTAATACTATTTAATTTTATCACATAAAAAATATATCCAAAACAACTTTGAAAACAAATTGCTTATTTATCTTTTTCAGAATTGGCACCAAATGAACCGACAGAAAGTATCCCACAATCTGTATTAGAAGTTGTCCATACATTAGGGGAGGGGGGACCAACGGGTGACCTTCCCCCAGGAAAGTCACTAGTATTCGCGTGTTTGGAAGTGTGTATCTGTCTACTCGTACGAAGACTGCCGGCTTTGAGCCCGTTGAAAGAAGAGGGTCGAGTGGGCGTGATTGGAACAAGAAAAGGCTTAGGTGTTCATGGTGATACGCTGTTGATCAAGACTTTAGCTTCCATGTCTGAATTGACTACACTTACAAGTCCACAAGGTAATTATTACTTTGCTATCGAAATTTAATATAAAATTATTGATTACTCAAAGTTTCACGATTTTAGTTACCTTTACGCTTCTACGATTTCAAAGTGACGAAATGTTTGGCATAACGTGACTTAATGAAAATATACATTTTTAGTTTTTATCATTCCTAATCTAAAATTTGTCGATTAAAATTGTTTCTGATGTCGATTTTAAATTTAAAGATTTGTAAAAGTAGTGTAGTAAGTAATTTTGTCTGTTAAGGCTTGATCTCTCTCCATTAAAACATGTACCTGACTTTTTTGTCTTAATGTAAACATATAAACGGCACGTTTTTAGAGCCACATTCGTGCAGCACACTATAGATGTGCACGCTTCCAGGTGCGCTATCCGTCCTGCCGACCATCCTGTTCCTGGCGACGGAGATCCTGCGCGAGGCCCGCGGCGACGCGCTGCTGAGCGAGGCGGGCGTGCTGCTGCTGCAGCAGGCGGCGGAGTGTCGTGCTGCACGCGTCACGCAGCACGCGCGCGACCAGCACGCGCTGCTGCTGCAGGCCACGCTGGCCAAGCTGCTCGACAGCGTCAAGGCTGGTGAGCGCTAGCTTCGATCTTTGACCTTTAATACGGCCAGTTGTTAAGCTTTTGCTTGGATAAGAAATTTGTGTAGGTACTTGATCCAGAAATCATTGGCAGCTTACTACTGTAAAAAATCTTCCATATTGTTGAGTAGTTTCTAACATAAAAACTATAACAAGAATATTAATTACTAAACTTAATTACTATAATTTATTTATACGTGAATCCAGGACTTTTTTTTAGATTTTTAATTTCTTATATGTTAAGAAATAACGATAGCGTGATTTAAAGTACTGCTAACGCCATCTACCGACAATAAACGAAACGAACTTTTTTGAACGTAAATTATATAATAATAAACAGTCATCATAATTTAATATAGAAATTTCAGATTTACCCCGACTCTCCCCAAGAGCTCTGGCTACATGTGGAAAGAGGTCTGTGCCCAGCAGTGGGATATTTCAGGCGGAAGCGTGAAGCGTATGGGAAAAAAATGGAAAATACGTTGTGTGTACCTTGGCACAGAGGATCCGGAGCAGCGCATCGACGCGGTGGCGGGCGCGCGCGCGATGGCGTGCGTGCTGGCGCGCGCCGCGCCCGCGCCGCCGCTGCACTACCCCTGCATCAACCACTTCCGCCAGCTGCTGGACACCAGCGATCACGACGTAACTGCCTTTGTTGTTGTATTATTGTATACATACTTTGTTTTTGTAATATACTTTAATAAATGTTTTTGTGCACAATAAAGAACACATTAGTACAGTAGTAAGGCTATAGTAGTCGAAGTGTAAAGGGCGGGTCGTGCGGCAGGTGTTCGCGACGTGCTGCGGCGTGCTGCGCGGCGTGTGGGGCGGCGCGGGCGCGCGCGTGTCGTGGTGGGCGCGCGCGCTGGCGGGGCGCGTGGTGGCGCGCGCGGCGGCGGCGCGCCGGCCCGCCGAGCCCGCGCACGTGCGCGCCGCACTGGCCGCCGTCGCCGCGCTCGACGAGCTCGTCGACGCCGTGCCCGAGCCACGCCGTGAGTGATGTTTTTTATACTATTGAGGTTATTAATTAAAAATTTGTATTCAGCTCAAAAATTATATATTTCTTTATAAATCGCAAGAAAACTCAGTTACAATCGACACCATCAGTCCATCAAGAAGACCTAATAATAAGATAGTGTTGCCAACTCCTGACAAGTATAAGTTAGATTTTTTTTAATTTATTTATTAATTTATTGTTGCAACATATACAACTAGATTGGACAACAAGCGTACGGTTCACCTAATGGTAAGCGATTACCGTAGCCTATATATAGCGTCAGACACCAGAAGCATCGTAAGCGCGTTACCGACCCTATCCCCAATCTCCCCCAACAGCTCTGGTCACCTTACTCACCAACAGGAACACAACACTGCTTAAAAACAGTATTATTTAGCTGTGATCTTCTGTAAGGTCGAGGTACTACCCCAGTTGACCTGCTTTATATTTTGAGCAGGAAATTTCCGGCTGTGCCCTACCTCAGTTAAAAGTTATGTCTAATTGCTTCTTTCCGCGTCGATGTGCATTATTTACGGCCTGGTAATGTGCATGACTACAAAAATTTTATAAGTACAATAATTAAGGCAATTATCGAACTTGTTTACAAATATAATTATATAATATGATCGGTATTTTATCATTAATGAATCGTTTACGCGGACTTATAATGGTGAATTATAATCGTTATCGCTATTATTAACAACGTGACAATTTAGTAATTGAAGTTGATTTTATTTTTGTAATGTTCTCTCTGTCTTTAAGTATAATTCGATCTTATAGAATTTGAATAGTTTTAACTCTTCTTAAATAAATCTAGATTTATTTAATGGTGTTTACTTAGTTATAACTTTATAGGAAAATAAAAATAAAATACTGTAACTTAATAACTTGAAATAATATACATTATATAATAATACACATTATATAATAATACACATAAATATAACAACGATTTTTTTGTTTAATAGAGGATCCTCACAGAGGTGAGAATAATTAAAATATTTATTTAATACAAGTTTTATAAATCCTCAGTTCCAACACATTCTAACAATAATATACGTCATTCAGGTATACAGATGCTGTGGATTTTAGTGCCAATAGTGATCTCGTATCTCCACGAGCCGGCAGACGTGGCCCGCATTCCGCACGTCCGCACTCTGCACGAGTTCGCTCTCAACTGGCTTATGCGCATCGGACCGAAATATCCACAGGTTATATACAATGAATGAATGAATAAAAATGTTTAAAAACTTCAGATGCTTGACTGGATGTGCAGATTTAATGTGTTTAATTGGGTTTTCAAAGACTTAGAATATCATTATAAAAAATTCAAATAATAATTTGCAAGAAACCATCTGTTTTTTTTTTGTATTTTCTTTGAATAATTATGTAGATCCCGATTCAACTGTAAAGGCGCTTCTCTCAATATATTTTTACTAGCTGTGCCCGCGACTTCGTCCGCGTGGAATTTAACAAGAAGGTTATTGTTCAGTTCGCAGTTATAAAATAAATAAATTTCGATATAAAAGTAGCCTAATATACTCCTTACTACATCAGTTTTATTTATTTCTATACATTAGTAGTCAAAACACAAAAAACAAGAAAGTCTGCTGTGGTTATTTAAAAAAAGAATTGAACAAAAATATAGAACAAACGTTTTTGACAGTTATTTGTCGAAATACACTTTGTGAATAACTTGTTATATACTTTTGATGTATTTCTATTCATTTCAATCTTTGTTACGCAGTTTTATATCGGAGGCGTAAGACTTCCTCATCCCGTAGAAATTTCAGGATGAAAAGAAAAAAGCTTTCTAGTTGTTAATATTTGCACGTAACTTCCAGGAATTTAAAACGATGATGCAACAGTCTCCCGAACTCCGAACGAAGCTCGAGAGCGCGGTGAAGGCGAGCCAGGCCAGTCGCGCGAGCCGCCGCCCGCCGCCCGCGCGGCCGGCCTTCGACACGCGCCCCGCCCGCCCGACCATACAGCTGAAGACTGACTTCAGCGACTTCAGGTTAAATCATCTCTACATATTATAAAACTAAGTCTCTTCCCGCTCTCTGTCTGTCCCTATGTATGCTTAGATCTTTAAAACAACGCAACGGATTTTGATGCGGTTTTCTTTAGTAAATAGAGTGATTACAGAGGAAGGTTTACATGTATAATACATGCATAATATAGTAGAGGAACACTGATAGTTTTAGAGTTTTCTAATGTGATGTTTTAAATAAACACATTTTTTGCGCTTAGATTCAAATATTTATTTTATATTTAGTATCAGGATTGCTCCCGTGCGAAGCCGGAGCGGGTCGCTAGTTTCTTATATAAGTGATTTTCTTAGTAAATACAATTTTTAATACGAATTCAGGCCGTAACGTCCTACTGCTGGGCATAGGCCTCTTTCTCCATGTAGGAAAAGGATTGGAACTGAATCCACAACGCTGCTCCACTGCAGGTTGGCGGATATGTTCCCTACTATGAGTAGAGTTTATAATAGGTACTTAAAATAACAACTGGGACCGACGGCTTAATGTGCTCTCTGAGGCACGGTGGGGAGACCCACAAGGATAGACATCGAAACCGGAAAGAAATATTTATACAATCAAATATCATTTGGGAGCGGGAATAGAATCCGCAAACCGTCAGTGTTTTAGGCGAGTACTAGCACCACTACATTAAAGCGATTGTTAAATCACATATTGTTGTTTTATTTTGTGTTACGGTTATCAGATACAATTTTTAATAACATTACAATACTCCACTAATAGACATAATAGTTTTCTGCACCTAACAGAAAAGATATGATCTTTGTGCGTCACGCTACTCAATTGCAGATTGTCAATATATCGCGGGCTTCAAGCCAGAGGGGCGTATAAGCAATAACGCGGTACGACTTTCTGGCATGAAAATAATATCTGACTTCAGTTATACGCCTGAAAGTGTTTTATTAATATTTTCTAAAATAATTTACCTACAGTTAAGAAAAAAACGGAGGTGATGTATCAATAAACTTAAAAATGTTTGACGTAATAAAAAAAAAAAACGCATTTTGTTTATACGCCCCTCTGGCTTGAAGCCCGCGATATATGTCAAAATTTTTCCTAATGATGATGGCATTGTCTTTTTTCCTATACAACATAACAAAACAATTTTAAAATCAATTTTAAACAAATTCCAAATCTATTTTAAACAAATTTAAAATCAATTTTATACAAATTTAAAAGTTTTGTTGTGGGGTTGATTTGAATATGTGATCGTCTGGACTATATCATATTATATTAATGAGTAATCAATGTAACTAAATAATTATTTACAGATAATTACCAATCATGTCCGCATGGCAGTTTATATTATTGGAAGACAGTACGAGGACTATTCTATGGAAACATATTTTAATTGGCTATAATTAACTAATCGCTAGCATGTAAAATTAAAAACTGAAATTGTAGAAAATAGTCGTTCTAGAAAATGATACACCTTTTAAGGTGTAAATAATGTGGAATTTTCATAATTTTTAAATTATGTTTAAAGTGTGTTGTTTTGTAGTAATGGAAACATGAAATTATTGAAAATGAAATGAAATTATTACCAGTTGTGAAAGTTTTATTAAAATATCAAAAAAACTATTAGAAAAAACTAGTTAAGAGTGATATTAGTAGCATATTAGAATGTAATTATTTATAAAGATATGAAGAGTTGTTAAAAAAGTTTCTTATAGAATTCACACAACAGATCACAAAAATTCAAGTACCCCCAAAGTAAACTACGGAATTTCTCCTGGGGTTTCCCTGAGCGAAGGAATTTGGAGGTTTTTAAGCGTCCAATGTACAGACATCTTGTCCCTGAAAGCCGGCAACGCACCCGCAACTCATCTTATGTTACATGCCCACCTGTTATTAAAAAAATCTTTTTTTTTTTTCGCAACTACAACTAGAACTCTACTAAGTATTATATTTAACATTGAAAAAGTAGCCTAAACTATATAATTGAACTTATATATAAAAAAATTTAAGGAATTATTTATGTTCTGATTTTCAACATGTAATAAAAAGGTCTTAAATCTTTATGGTACGTGGAAAATTGATTGAATCTCTGTAATAAGCGTTTTTGTACTGTTGAGAAATATTTAACTTACTATTGATGTATACCGTATAGTCTGAGTAGAGTTGTCTAAAACTTTGTAAATGTAAGTTCACTTTTTTTATATCGAAATATTTACTATCAAACATTGTAACCGCTCTGTTAAAACTTTTATAATCTATCATTTTAAGTACCTATTTTGTTATCTTACTGTATTCCTTCATAATTATCAAACATTCCGAACAGATAATTTCAAGTAAATATAACTTATTAACTTATTATATTGTAATGTAAACCTACTTATTTATATACTAATTATGTACATATGTAAATTATAACATTTTCTTTGGTTAAAACGTTTTTTAATGTATACATATAATAATATCATATTAATAGATATGTATCTAATATTTAAAGCAATAATATTTATAACCGGTTATAAAATAATTGAAATATATTATATTTTAAATATTTAACTAACATAAACGAGTATTTATAAAATAATCTACTAAATATATTATGCAAAATGTCTTTTATTTATGACATATATAGAAAACTATTAGTTTTGTTTTTTAATTTTGATATTTGACGTTTTTGAAAATTATACTTTCTTGAGCAAAAATAATTTTTGTTTTGAACAAGAACCTGGTAGTCAACATTCTTTTTGTAGTCTTAAATTCTATGATGAAGGAAATTGCAAAAGTATGTGAATAGCAATTTTCTAGTTTATGTAGTTCGTTATTATATTATAATTATAATAAACACACGGTCAAATTATATAGATTTAACAATGAACATAGATCAATATTTCTGTGATAGCGTAATACGACATGTTGAAAATGCCAAAATTATAATTTTTTTGATATTATTTTCACTGCCTTAAACTTCCAATGAATGAATTGGAGAGAAAAAATGTTCCGAAAAAATATCTACATTTAAGTAATATTTATAAGTTTAAGATATAATTGTATGTAAGCGAATCTATGAAATAAACGATAACTACTATTTGTTGTTTATTTTATTTATATCTCTCACCATTAGGCATTACTAGCCCCATACCCCTGCCATTACCTATGCTTTATTTTTAGGTCCTAGAAATAGAATGAAAATACATATTTCTAAGTTAAACTTCTTGGAGTAATAAAATAAATTAAATAAAGGTAGGTAGGGAATATATCCGCCAACCCGCATTGGAGCAGCATGGTGGATTAAGCTCCGATCCTTCTACACGGGGAAGAGGCCTATGCCCAACAGTGGGATATTACAGGCTGAATCGTATATCGTATACAAGCCCGAGTCATAGATGTAATTAAGGAACAAGTGTAGTTTAAGGGGCTCTCATCCCTCAATGACCTGGGCGATTTAGTTTTTAGGCAAGAACTAGATGGCGCCACCATCTATCAACATGCGTACGTAATTACTGCTATAAAACATCCACACATTGGAAGGAACTGATGAAGATTACGCAAGAAAACAGATGTGTCGCTGCGTTGTTATTGTATTCGCCCTCTGAGACTATTTTTATTTTTTATTATACTATTTTATTATATTTTTTATTAGATTATATTTTTATTATACTATTTTATTTATTTATATAAATCATGTACGATTTACCTACATCTTTTATTTATTATTTTATTTCGTGGTTATTTTGAAATAAGTGATTCACCTCGCCTACGTAAGTATTACTTTAGTAATTGAAATATTTAGGATGTGTATTATTATTTTCTTCTTCTTCAAGTGCCTCTCCGACTAGCGAAGGTTGGCAGTCAGCTTCGAATACTCCGTCTTGTTTTTCGCGAGGCGAAAGAGCTCGGCAGCACTCGCGATTCCCGTCCATTCTCGGATGTTGCGCAGCCAAGACTTTTTTCTGCGACCAACGTTTCTCTTGCCGGCAACCTTTCCCATCATAATGAGCTGCAAAAGTTGATATCTTTTGTGCCTAAGCACGTGTCCGAGATATGCAACTTTTCTTTTCTTGACAGTCTCCAAAAGTTGCCGTTTCTGGTTGACGCGTCGCAGAACTTCTACGTTCGATACTTTTTGAGTCCAACTAATGGCCAACATACGTCTATATGCCCACATCTCGAAAGCTTCTATACGTTTCCTGAGGTCTTCTTTAATTGTCCACGCCTCGCATCCGTAAAGAAGTATAGGCCAGATGTAACAATGTAGGAGTCGTGTGCGCAAAGGGATCTTAAGTCTGCGATTGCAGAGTACTTTTTTTAATGTGCAGAAGGCACTTCGAGCTATTTCAATGCGAGTCTTTACCTCCTGTTCACAGCTCCAGGCGTCATTAAGCCATGTCCCTAGATATTTGTATTTGCGTACCCTCTCAATTTTTTGGCCCGCTACCATGATAGAAATGTCATCAAAGCTATGTTTGGATAAAACCATGATCTTCGTCTTTGATATGTTCATCCGCAGACCAGCGTTTGCACTGCACTCATTAACACGGGTCATAATCAATTGGAGATCTTCAGGAGATGAAGCTATTAGGACCGTATCGTCAGCGTATCTGATGTTATTAATATATCGGCCATTTATTTTGACTCCACAGTCTAGGTCTTCCATTGCTTCTGCTATTACACTTTCCGAGTACAAATTAAATAGTGTGGGTGATAATATGCAGCCCTGTCGAACTCCTCTCTTTATTTCAACCTCATCGGTCTCCTCATTGTCAACTCGTACAGTTGCCTTCTGGTTCCAATACAGATTCTGGATAATACGTACATCTTTGTCATCTAAGCCGATATCGTGTAATATTGTAATTAGACGGTCGTGCAGTACTCTGTCAAAGGCTTTTTCGTAATCGATGAAACAAAGGAAAACGTCTTGTTGCATGTCTCTGCATTTCTGTACGAGAACCTGTATTGCAAAAAGAGCCTCTCTCGTGCCCACTCCCGTTCGAAAGCCAAACTGGCTGTCTGCAAGTTGCTCGTCACACTTAGATCTTATTCGCTCATGAATGACGGTTAGAAATAGTTTCAATACTTGGCTCATAAGACTAATCGTTCGAAACTCTTCGCACCTTCTTGCGTTGGCCTTCTTAGGAAGCGTAACAAAAGTCGAGTTTAGCCAGTCTTTGGGTAAGTGCCCAGATTGATATACCAGGTTAAAAAATTTAACTAGGAAGTCAATATTTTGTTCTTCAATAAGTTTAAGTACCTCTATGTGAACATTATCCGGCCCGGCTGATTTTCCCGTTTTAGCTTTTCTAAGACCGTTTGTGACTTCACTTTTCAGGATAGGATATCCTTCATTAGGGTCATAATGTACCGCTATGCTTCGAAAATCATCGGCAAACATTGATGAGATGTATTGTTCCCATAGGTGTTTTTTACCTGATACATCTAATATGGGGATATTATTTTCGTCCGTAAGTTGATGAGCGGTCTTTTTTTGCCCTACCAGAGATTTTATTTCCTTATGCAGGTTAAATGCATCATGCTTAGCATAAAGGTCTTCCACAAAATCACATTTGCACTGATACCAAGCATCTCGGGCATAACGAACTTCACGCCGAATTTTCTTATCAATCTCATTGTACTTGCCTTTGTCAGAATTTTTGTAGATTCTCCTTTCCTCCATAAGATTATAAATTTTTTCACTCATCCAACTCTGCTTAGGAATCCAATCTCTTTTTAAATGTGTCTCATTGATGGTTAATAATTTGTTCTTTATTGAAGACCACTCTTCCTCCACCGTACGTGGTATCCCAGGTTTCTTATCTACTGCCCACTCATTTATTTCTTTCACCACTATGTCTCGGATGTTAAACTCTTTAAGTTTCCTCACGTCTGTTGCGTGGTACTGTGTTCTCTTCTTGAGTTGTTTAAGTCTACATGATATTGTCGCTATAACTGGATTATGGTCAGATCTTATATCAGCTCCAGGATAGGTCTTAGCACTCCTGATGCAGTTACGAAAGCGATTATTAATCAAGATATAATCTATCTGATTTCTTACAATTTGCTGAGGGGTATGCTTAGGTGACGTCCATGTATACAACCTCCTTGGTGGTAATTGAAAATAGGTGTTCATGATAGCGAAATCACACTCCTGACAGAATTGTACAAGAGTATCACCTCTCTCATTCCTTGCTCCCAGTCCGAAGTTTCCGGCTATTCTTGGAACTTCTCCTTTACCCACTTTAGCATTAAAATCGCCAATCACAAGATTTATTTCGTGATTTTTTGTCATTTGGAGCAGGTCTTGTATTTCCTTGTAAAAGTCTCGAACTTCTTGATCTGATCCATCTGTAGTGGGAGCGTAAACCTGTATGATGTTAATATTATTATTTTAGCAAGAGATATTATCTCGCCCCGCTTAATTTACTTTTGTTTTATGTTTATGCATAATCGGGCTTACTCTTTGACAACTTCAAAACAAAACAAATTACAAACTACTTTAAATATATATTTACAAACTTAGTTTCTACGTAGTATTTATATTTGTACTATTTACAATATCTTTTAATTGAAAATTTTAGGGTCAATTCTATAAACAATAAATTCGGCCACGTCGCAGTGAGCGACATAGCCTCCTCGTCCGACAGCCGAGAGGCGACTGATCATCGACTGATTTGCGACTGATTTTCTTCGCCCGTCTGCCGCGGGAGCAAAAAAGCGGTTCGAAAATCACTTGAATAATCGATTTAAAAAAAATTATGTAATGAAAAAAAAAAAACACTCGATCAAATTATTCCAGTTATATATGAACTTTATTTTGGTAATTTATTTATAATATCAAATCAGTTATTTTAAAAATAAAACCCAATCATAGTAAATAAAATGACCCGAAAAGAGGTAACTTTGTGAATTTATTCTATCGAGCCAAATTTATCAAATCATGTTTCCAACAAAGGCTTGAACTCTACTTGAACTAGAATATACCCTCAACAATATCAATTAAATTTATTAGATTAAAATTTCACTGTTTACTATTTCAAAAATGAATTCATAGAAACGTGTTTTGCAGGAATACATGAATCACCTCGCCTTAAGGTAAAAAAAAATAATGTTACAATTTCTCTACAATTTTAATTTTATTTTTTTCTTGAAAAGGAAGTGTGTTTAGTTTTAATATAAAAATTATTCGTTTAATTGTTGTAATAACATAAGAAAATCATTGTTTGTTTTCGTCTATAACCATTTCTTCTACGTCTTCAGAAGGGTTTGCTTTCTCTCCATTATTTGTAACTTTTACTTCGCTAGAATTCTCTTGACACTGATTTGATCTCTCTGTAAAAGAAAATACGTTGTAAATACCACATTTATATACCTTACGTAAATTAATCATTAATAATGAGAGAAATCTTTGAAATTAAGCAAGAATACATAATGTTACGTAGTTTGTAAACTTTTCAAAGATAACATTAAATGGAATTTTGGATAACATTTGTAGTTTGGAGGAAACTTACGTTTACATAATATATACATTACAAAATACAGTCGAAATGCTATAATTGAAGCCTATGTGATTTGAAGATCGAATTTTTGTTTTATTCTTTAGTTTATGTATTACTCTGTCCGCTCAATATCATTTTAATATGAACTTGATATAAAATTGTTGATTGGAACAATTTTATTATTGATTGGCTGTTGCGCGGGCGGTTGCGGGTTCGATCCCAGCACACGACAACATTTGTATTGGCCATACAGATGTTTGCCGTGGTCTGGGTGTTTGTGCAGTCCTTGTGGGTCTCCCCACCGTGCCTCGGAGAGCACGTTAAGCCGTCGGTCCCGGTTGTTATCATGTACACCTGATAGCGATCGTTAGTCATAGTAGGGAATATATCCGCCAACCCGCATTGGAGCAGCGTGGCGGATTAAGCTCCGATCCTTCTCCTAGATGGGGAAGAGGCCTATGCCCAACAGTGGGATATTACAGGCTGAATCATGCAAAAATAAGACCACAACATTATGCTGAATGGTCTTACTTCGTATGAAAGCAGGTGGTAAAGTAGCAACAGTGAGGTAGCCCGTGTGTCCCGGCGTGCTGGTCGGCCACGTCCCCACCACGTAGCTCTTGTCACTTGTAGGCTTTTCGTCGACTGGATTATCTGAACTCTGTAACAGGAAGAAAATATATAATTATATTACATGCAACAAACTGTTAAAAGGTTACTAGATCAAGGGTAACCGAAAATAAAGTTTTTGTATTTTGAGGAAAGTAAAAATTTATATAATAATTAGTAGGTATGCCTATATGCACTTTGATCAGTGATCGCAGAAATTCTGAACGACAAGAATCAGTAAGACTCGGAGAAATATATTTCTAGCATAATACGAGTGTATTAACTGACACCACGATGTGGATGGTAACCGAAAATATTTTTTTTTTATGTGAAAAATAAAAACGAGATTTTAATAATGTATTCTATTGATTTAGTATTTTGCAAAGTAAAAAAATGTCTCAATAGTCGAAGCTATTTTTTGTGGTCATAGAAGAAATAGCATAAATTGTATCTATAAGTATGTAATATACAAAATTTTAGAAAATGCTAACAGTAGGTATTGGTGGTACAGTGGTAAGTCAGTAGTAGTAAGAGTAACAGTATTGGTAGAGTAGTAAATATATATTTTTTAACCAATAATAAGTATGTATTAAGTAAGATTTTACACCGATTTGGATGATGGCGATCAAAGCAATTATTGTTTTACCACTTGAGCCATAACAAAATCCGCTCAATTAAATCTGTTTTTTAATACTCGAAAGAAAGTGTTTTATTAGAGCTATTTTGTATCGTTGTACTCTTATGTATACTCGTATACATGAGGTAATAAGCCTCTGTTAATTAGGGTTCCGTACCCAAAGGGTAAAAACGGGACCCTATTACTAAGACTTCGCCGTCCGTCCGTCCGTCCGTCCGTCCGTCCGTCCGTGTGTCTGTCACTAGGCTGTATCTCAAGAACGGCTATAGCTCTCTAGCTATAGCCGTTCTCTCTCAACTCTCTAGTTGAAATTTTCACAAATTATGTATTTCTGTTGCCGCTATAACAACAAATACTAAAAACAAAATAAAATAGATATTTAAGGGGGGCTCCCATACAACAAACGCGATTTTCTTGCCCTTTTTTGCTCGATATCAATAATAGCAACAGGTAGGCACTTGAAATATTCACAAAATACTCAGTTGTATTTTTATTTTAATAATAAATAATAAAATTAAAATAAAATTAATATTTAAGGGGGGCTCCCATACAAAAAACGTCATTTTTGCCTAATTTTGCTCTCATACAATAAAAGTGATTTTTAGCCGCTTTTTGCCCGTTATTACAATCAATGTACCTAGTCAATGGTACGGAACCCTTCTGCGCGAGTCCGACTCGCACTTGGCCGATTTTTTAATTGGAGTTTTATGTTTCAATCTTTGCATTGATAGTAGATCATCAAGATATTATATATATTATGCAAAGCAAGCTTCTCCTAATCATTGTATTAAAAATAAAATTAATCTCTGTATTAACTGAGTGCCAATCAAATGTGAATTAATGTAGACATTAGGTAAACAGACAAGCAATTCGATATTAAATACTTAGGTTATGCTAATAGAGGCACGATTAACGCTAGTTTATGATTATTCCTGTCAAAGATGTTGCAGCGTGCGTCATCTCATCGCCTGTTAAATGTGTAAGATCAACAGACTGCGCTGTACACCTGGTCGCTGAGTACGTGCTCGATGGTCGGGGACACTTGAGCACAGAAGTCTTAAGCTTTAATACGAGGAATGTTATAAGTAATTTTAGTATTAATCTTGGCATAGGATGTACAAAATTTACATTTTAGGTAATAAATAGACCGTAATCTTCACTAAAGTCTCAAAGTTTGAGAAGACAATGGGTACATTACCTAAGTGTGTTATGTTAGGTACATGTACATGTTACATTGTAGCAATTTTTAAATTGTCATAATTTTGATACTATGACTATGACTTTTTTGAAGTTTAGATTTTTTGAAAAAAAATTGAGGAACTGTACCTATAAGTATCATAATAGATTGGCCCAATTAGTTTTTCGCTATTTTTGATAAGAAGTTCTTCCGTGGTAAGTATATGTTTCTACTACCTACTTAAAATTTCTACCAGTATCTACAACATTTTTTAAATATTGTAATAACATATTTATGAGCACGAGTATATGTATTGCAAGCGGGTCAGGGCGCAGTTATTATCGATGTCACGGATTCGAGCTCATCAGGTGAATTATCGTGTCCTCAGCTGTACTCACTAATTTGCCTAAGATTTTGGATCATAATTTTTGTCTTCATAAATAATTTTTTATCTGGATATTTTATTTGTAAATCAGAACGTAATTTAGCCAATGTTATTAAATAGTATGTGTTTTAAAACAAAAACAACAAGTTTGAATTTTTTCTATATTTAAAAAAGAATCGTAGCGGCTTACACTAGTAGTAGTAGATGAAGAAGCATAAATTATCATTACTAAACTATTAAATTTTAATTTCTGCCATGTATTATATACTATCGCTTAAATACTTTACATGAGCGTATTTCGTAAAAGTATTTTTGTCAAATAAATTTAAACATTGCGGTGGCGCCATAGCTGCCGCTAATGACAGGCCTGTGCGTCAGATGTCTCTCTCATTCACTGAGATTACTATAAATTGTGCGCGCAGTTGTCACGCTGAGATTATAAAGCACATGAGCTTGCTGTTACCGCTCTTTGATTAGAGCTATGTTTGTTCTTTACCGTACGATAGTTTTAACGGTAGGTGTTAGGGTTGAGTAATCCCAGTTGCCAAATAAGTTTTTGCAGTCATTATTCTACGGCAGAGGATGTTTCCTCTTTTCTATTATATACTTATACAGTTTTATTTGGTACTGAAAAGGTTCAATAGTGTTGACCTAAATAATTTATTATTAGATCTAGGAGCTGTTTTGTCAGCTGTGTAAACTTTAAAAAATGGCATTAGTCTATTGGAATTTGAGTTAACTAAATTCAATAATAAGCTTATACCATTTGAAGAACACAATAAAATACTATAAACACGACCAGTAACATAAAAATATATTTTTTAATAAAATTTAATAGTTATTACGACGCAATAACAGTTCAGTACAAGCTAATGGCAATCGTAACCAAGAGCTCAGATGCTGTACGTACGAATAATTTTTATGTCTTACAAGTACGTTCGTAATGTGGAACCTTGGTCTGTGAGAAGATTACACTAATTTGGAGCTGCCGATGCTAACCACAACTTGAACTTAAGACAGCCTTGGCTTTGATTTGTAAAAAAAAATATACTTATTCTCTTCATTTGAAATCATTTTTAAACTAAACAACGTTCTTGAGAATAAAAATAATTATTATCGGCTGTATTATAAAGGGACAAATTTTCATTTAGGTACTATTAACTGTTGAGTTTTTTACTGGTTGTTCTCAGCAGAATCTGTATCTACTACGAATCCGATTGTATTTTATTATTGTAGGCACTGTATTATACAATGACGATTTAAATGTTCTTTCAAAGCGTACTTGAATAGGCACAGCAAATTCAATTAGATTTAATTTGATTCAATCTATACTAATATTATAAAGCTGAAGAGTTTGTTTGGTTGTTTGTTTGTTTGTTTGAACGCGGTAATCTCTGGAACTACTAGTCCGATTGCATTCGCAGGTTGAAAAAAAGAAATACTTGACAAATAAGATACTTCATACTTTATATATACTTTATACGTAGCCTCTTTGTACAAAAAATGATGATTTTTGTACGTGTTTTTTGCGATACAGGCGTAATTTTTTTTTATTTGAATGGCAATATGGTAAGAAATAATAATAAATCATAAAATTTCCTGGTATTGGGGGCATAATTTTGAGAAAATTAGAGATCATTGAAAAAAACAGTCATAAAAAATGGATTTTTTTTCACAAGAAGCATAGTTAAAGACATAATGCCACTTTTTTGCGAGCTAATTTTTATTTTATCCTTACCGCCAAGTACGTGGCATAATATTTTATTTTATTTTAAAGTAATCGACCCACTACTTTGGAAGAAATCATCATTTTTTGTACATAGAGTCTAGGTAAGATATAAAAATCTTAATTCGTCAATAAAAAATAAAATATTTTTTTAAAAAAGTTTTTTCTATGTTTTTTGTCGATAATTTATGGTCTAGTTTCACCCCCTTTCGGGGTTGCACTTTATCGCGGGACACCCTGTATATTATGTAGATGGTCTAGTGTACAGTTTTTATCTAAACACATACAATATATCAATATATAATTTTTAAATATATCATTATCAAACATTCATCAATCATATCATTTTCATTTCATTTTCATCATCTGTAAGATACAGTAATACGCCAGATAGCCTTATCAGCAAGCGTGTAGATGACTGTAGACCTGTCTACAGTCAACAGTTTTATAGCAAGATTTATTGATTGTTAATGGACACTAAATACGTTCAGATTCGTGTTAGCTTCTGAATTCTGAATCGTTAGACATCCACCTACGCTTTGTCTCTGTACTTACCTACTAGAATTTAAATAGATTTTACGCTAACTTCTAATTTTATTTAACGACATTAACAACTACTTATATACTTAGATACCTACCTAAAGTTAATATTTTTTGTAAAGAAAAAATATAGGTAGGTACTATTAAAAAAAAGATATTTGAATTTGCTTGTAAACCATGACTAACGAAAATTAATTATACCATGAATAGTGTAAAGGATACAAAAGAAATAAAGGTTTATAAATAACATTATTTACATCTTTAGGGGTTATTTAAATGACCTGCTCTTACTAAAATATAAAATATTTTTAATAAAGAAAATAATACCTATACAGAAAAAAAATTAAAATGCAAAACAAGTCGATTGAATATTGATTTTGACAATATAACATTGTTATTATTAAGACATTAAAATATAATCCAACCTCATTCGCCGCAATATAAGTGCGCGGCGCGCGCACGCACACCACACTGCAATTACGTTACATAAATTTATTCAAACTTGGAACGCGCCGTGATCGATGGTCCGTCTCGTTCGGAAATGCAACAAAATATTGTTCTTGCACTTTTGATTTATAGCTACAGCTTTATGAAACTACCTTAAATCGTTCATAATTGAGATCATTAAAAAAAAGATTAGAAATAACTAGTCTCAACATGGTCATGATAAATACTTCATATATCACAATAACGTAAGCGAGTGACTATAAACTAGATAAATATGTTGACAAAGCCTCAATATAATCTAACTATAATATGTGTTCGGTGCATACTACCGATTACATTTTTTGAACGTATCGAATTTTTTGTTCAGATTAAAACATAAAACCTCCGTGGTGTCAACACAAAATTTAACTCGCCGACGGATGACGTGGGAAAAAAGAAAAAAAAAATCGAAAAAAGAATGACCAGCAAAGAGGCGCATTAAGAATTGAGATAAGAGAGATGGACGAGCACTCAGCGGCGCAGGGCCATCTTTATTATTTATTGACACTTAAAATAATTATCTACTTTTAGTTTGGCCCGTGCCGAAATTTTATGTTTACGGAAGTTAGTGAACTTGAACAATCATTAGTGGTTAGTTGGTTCATTTGAAGTTATTCTAAATTGCCGTAATAAGGAAATTATTTGATTGAAAAATTTAACTAAGTACGTGTATAAATATAAAGTTTTGCTTGTGGGAGAACCATATAATATTAATAATATACACAAAGAAAAGAAAAAAAAAACCATAAACTGTTGTAGACGAAATACGTTTAAAGCGCTTGCATAGTCAAAACAATTATTTTCCCTACACATCCATAACTTTTATGGACAAAATTTTGCATTGCTCTTGGTTTTACAACTTTAAAAACATTTTTCTATACCACAATATTTTAGAAAAAAAAAAAAAAACTAAACGGAACAATAAAAATTAAGACGTTCTTTATCTCTTATTTAGCACTAAACATATTTATTTTACATTTTTTACAAATACGATTTCGAAGAATCGGAACGATAATGCAAATGACGGTAAAGCGAAAAAAAATCGGCGATAAAATGACGCAGCTGCCAAATCCCGAGACAAAATACGAGTTTTATCACCGGAGCTCGTACCCGTCGCCGTAACTGTCACCGTCTGATAAACATACCTTCGAATTTAGACGTTCGACTCATACGGACACAAATGAGGTATAAATAAAGGATAAATTCGAAGCGTTCGAGATATCGTAAAAAGCATCGGTAGCGGTCAAAACGCTTGTTTTCGATAGGGTGTATCTTCGTAAGGTGTATAATTTGTAATACGTCATCAATGTATTTCCAATAACAATCTATACATTTCTTATAGTCTTAAGACCTTTATAATCAATAAAAAAAGTTCCATATACTTTTTATTTGAAAATTTTTGACATAAAAGTTATTTGGGTATGTAAACTTAACCGATAATAGATTTTAAATCGATTGAATGCTATCACAATGATGTATTGTCAAAGAGTAAATAACATGAAAAGGTTATAGTTTATTTCGAGTTAGTTACAAAATATCAGATCTTAATATTGTGAATGTTTCATCTATAAAGCGAGTGTACACAGTATAGACATTACACGATCAATAAACGATTACGCAACGATTAAACGTTGCGGTATCGTAAATCAATCGCCATTACACTGCCATCTGTCAATAATGAGAGCAAATGAATCATGTTCAACGTACACTCGGCACCGTAACGCACCTTAATATGACTTTTAATACTTTCATCATAGAGTTTAATACATGTACATTTTTATGACTCTCGAAATGTTTTGTTTTTTTAGCTTCTTACTAGCTGCTTAATGCGATAAACATCAAAGATGTGGGGATGTAAAGAGCCGCTGTAATATGCTGACAGTTTTGATGGAATGAGTAAAACAAGACGAAAGTTTAATATTTTTTTACGGTATGATTACCACAAAAACAGTAATGGTTATAGTTATAACATAGAAATTTGAAAGGGTACGTCAATAGAATGCAACTGATTTCTCCGTGACTTGATTAATTATTATTTTTCATATATTTTCGAACTCAACAAATTAACTTCAATACATATCTACACTTATACCAAGTATAAAATAATGTAGCCAAAAGTTTATGCGATTTATTTATTGCTAAACTAACAGCTATTGAAATAGATTTTAAAATAATTTAAAGTTTTTATCAATAAATAGTTAATCGTAGCTCGATTGTTAATAACAGTTTATTTGTCATATGTCAACGACAAGAATTGAAATATTAAGAAGCGTATACCTATATTTTGATATTTTCTTTTATATGTATGTGTCTTGTGTTTATGGTTATGCATAAAAATGAAAAATTTCCTAAAACTCAGGGCGCATCATAATTATCCACGTTATAACAACATCAGTATTTTAAATATGTAAAATTTTAATAATTAAAGTAATTTATATTGATATAAAATAGCATTATGCATAATTATACTTATTTTTAAACGTTAATCTACAAAAAATAAAAAATTGAAACAGTAAGTACTATATCACTATGATTTATAATTAAATGGGAAATATATACCATGTTTGTTTTTATGCCATGTTTATTCCGTAGGTATTACCTAAGTTAATAAATTGTACACTCATGACAACGGCATTTGCAATAGTACCGAAATATCGGGAACTCAAAAATATCAACCAATAATTGTGTTTACTCGCAAACGAAAAAAAACCGACTTCAATTACATCGACAAGTAATACAACGTAATAAGACGAAAAAATAGTCAAGTAAATACGCGCTATTAAAGATTACTCAAAAAGTTGTAATCAGATGTAGATCTAATTTAAACAGGACTACCTGACAAGTATTAGCTTTCGATTAAAGTAAGAATCATCAAAATCGGTACACCGAGTAAAAAGTTATGCGGTATAATACAACGTAGTTCAACGTAGTTCAAAAGTTCTGAGCTAACATACATAAAAAAAACATACAGTCGAATTGAGAACCTCCTCCTTTTTTGGAAGTCGGTTAAAAACTTAGAAAACATTCTGTTTAGATTTAAAATCCGTTATAGTTTAAAAATCCGTTATATAGTAATTTATTCATATAATTAAAGGGTTACAAGTTCGACAACTCGAAGTCCTCCTTGCAAAATATAAATAGCCGCAAGCTACCGAATTCAAATTCCGTGGGTGTCGACTGCCGTGCGGTTTACGCTTCACGAAATATTTTACATTATTATTTACACCGTATCCCTTTTATAAGTATCGAATATTTTTATAAATTATGACATAATTGAAACGATATCGACGCATCGATGATTTTTATGTTATAACCCGGAGCGGACATTAATAGGGTTTATACACATTTATGGCAATAAAAGCTTCGATTTTGTTTAATTTAGTTATTTAATAATGTTATTTACTGTTGTAATGATCTCCTTATGCTATGGGGTGTGGTGAGAAAGACCCCAACATATATATATTTATAACATCCTGGTCACGGCACCATTTTGTAATGATCTCCTTATGCTATGGGGTGTGGTGAGAAAGACCCCAACATATATATATTTATAACATCCTGGTCACGGAGACCAATTTGTAACACTATCATGGTAGTGGCGTTACAAGCTAATATTAAGCTTAAGAGGACATCAATTATCTTTGGCCTTATAATTGTGATCGTCTAGTATAAAGGAAGGACTCTACGTTGTGTTTGATTTTTGTTTCAGAGTAACTTCAGTTCTTTTTATGGTATGCCGAAGGAAAGACATAGTATATGTTATTAGAAGCCTTGATTTCTATATAAACTCTAACTAACATCCTATCTAGTCATTAATTTAAAATAACATCTCTGCACAATGACATTAAATTACTGAAATTAATTTATCCTAAGATTTAATTGAAAGATATTTACTCTTACCAGTGATATAATTACTATAGATAACCAACTTCTGGAATACTATTAAAGGAAAGAAAGATATAACACCTTATAATTAACTTATTTAGAATTAATAAGACTTAGTAAATTACACTTACCAGTGATATAAATACTAAAGATAGCTAACTTCTGGAATGCTGTTAAAAAGGAAAGAAAGATATAACACCTTATAATTAACTTATTTAGAATTAATAAGATTTAGTATCCTAAAATTTAATTATAAAGATATTTACACTTACCAGTGATATAAACACTATAGATAACTAGCTTCAGGAAAATTATTATGAAAAGGAAAGGAAGATATTAAACTTTATAACACCTTATTAGTAAATTATTTAGGTATTAATGAAAATTTAGTAAATTAGAACCGTTAAGAATAAATAGTAATAGACTTATTTATTTAGAAATAGCTATCACCTATTGTTTAACTAAATATCTGACGTCTCCTTAAGAATGTGTAAATTATAATTGCTAATATTTTTAGTAAATCTAGATAGCTAAAATAGAAATAAAGTTAAATATTTATACTCAGGATATCCTATATTGACATTGATTAATTGAATAGTGTCTAAGTTTCTTTTACATGTATTTTTAGTTCAAACCTGATATAATAGATAGATTCTAATAACTCTAAACAAATGAAATAAATAAAAATATATAAGTAATTGAAATAATGATTAAATACATATTATATAATTATTAATTATCTTGAAATAATTTATTCAGTTAATAAATTATCTCAGATAATTGTGAAAATAATGTGTAGTGTTTGTTTGTATGTGTTATTCTGTTAGGATAGGGTTTATAGGTATTAGGGAATTAACAGGCCGGGTTCAACTGAACCCGGGAGGTCGCTTCCACCATTCCCCTCCGACCCCAATCCAATCCACACCGTGCTGAAGGCTCTAAATTAAATTAGGCACAACGTTGGTGCTATCCAATCAAAAGAAAGGTAGTAGGTAGGAATTGAGAGTACCCAATTTTCTACAATAAGTTAGACGGAAATATATCCTGTCTAACAAATGCTTGTTTCATACCGCTGCAGCAAAATCATGCAATGACTGTATTTGAGTAATCCCTTGGGACGTCATACAGACATAACCAGTGAATTACTAGAGTTGATGCAAATACCAAGCTGTAATCAGACATGGTATTAAGATGTGTTCCACGTGAACAAAAGGAGATCGTGTCTACTGATCTTTTCATTGTGTGCTTACTAGCCCATACGGGAACTTCGGTCACACAATTACTTTGAAATTCGATCACGAAACCTAACACTTTTGCCACAATTGGATTGTGTAGTGTAATTTCCCATAGGTAAGACCTACTGAGTTACGGGTCTATAGTCAGCTATATTGTCAAGCCTCGCCACCATTGTGAGATGGGTTGTCGGCGACTAGCGACAGGCGACAGCGCAACCTTTCGAGTGTCCTATAAGGAAGTAAAAAATAATTAAAGGTATAAGACCAACGTGTAAAGTAGGTGTATTGTGTAGGTTTGTCCTTGCATGACTCACAGCATTCAATGAAACAGCATTCATTAACCAGAATAGGTTGTTCAATTGAAACATTGAACCAGTAATTAAGTTGTTAATCATTTGATTATATCAGGCTCTCTTAGGAACTGAATGGATTTATCAAAGGACATGGCAGTGTCGAGAGATAAATAAAACAATTAAAATATAACATATTCATTTACTCAATCAGAATCTCTGAGAGTATCTCATTTTCACAATGAAAAGAGAATGTATATTTAATAGGTTTTATGATCCATCAATGTTTGTATGTTTGAAAAACACAAGAGGACTTGATTAAGGCTTGGCTTAAATCTCAGTAAATCCGCCTTGGGACTTAACAGAGACTGTCCACAAAAGTTAGCAATAAATTAATTGGAAAAGTGAATATGTTTCTCTATTAGTATAAATAGAACTACATACCACTGACCAAATATAAATCACTAACCCTTGTTGCAGTTCAAACAACTACCATACACTAGGTGTATGATGAAGCTTGTCCATATCTCTCATCAAAGATGAGGAATTCTTATCAAAGATAAGTAAACGTACGTATAGTATTTACCAAGAACATAGTTCAGTTAGGCAAATACGAACGCAGAGGTTGGTAGGAAGTACTCGCAACTTTCTTTACTAGATAGACCTAGATTAGGAACTACCTAGCATCGATGACGCGAAGAACTGTGGCTTAGACAGGCCTTGCCTTATAGGGAAACCTATAATAAAACACTGGCGAATACAAACATTTATGGATTCACCTTAACATAGTTTATTTAGTTCAATTAAAGTCATCGTGAGAATGAGACACTCCAGTCTACCAGATACCTCGTTTCGACACCTATTTAAGAACATAAATTCTTAAATCAATGTTCAAAACTACAATAGTTGTGTAATGTCATAGATCAGTGTATAATACCTCATCTTAGAATGAATTCAAGAGCTAAAAGCATCCTTGAATGCACTCATTCAAGACTACAACCACTTTGTTACCTCGTTCCAACATATATTTAACAACTACAAGTCCTTAAATTAATGTTTGAACTACAAAAATTTGTGTAATGTCAAAATGAAGCCAAATATACATATATATATATATATACATATACATACATACATATACATTCATTAGAAGTATATTTATATGTAGAGAATATTCAATAAGATACGACAACTAATCATTAGTTTGTTTATAGATCATATTTTCCTAGAATTATTCACTACTCTATTTACTTCCAAAGTAATGACATAGTAAAATTTCATTTCATTATTTAAATACACCCTAACGAAAATCTATTTAACCCTTAATATCTAATATGATAGTTTTAACCAAGATTCATTCAATTTATATATGTACTTTAAAATCAACCAGATGTAATTTCATTTTAGTCTAACAACATCGTATTGTGGTTATTTACTTAAAATTAGATTTCCTTTTATCAGTTAAATTCAATATAATTATGGTCATAAAGCTTATTTCATAATAATTCCATTCATAAATCAATCAATAATTAATAATATCAATGTAAACCTTTTCATAATTATTTTATTCAATTATCAATCAATAATTAATAATATCAGTGTAAACCTAACTAATAATTCATTAGATATCTTTTTTAAAAATCTCCGTAAAAAGTTATAAAATTTAGTAACATAACCCCAACATGCAGAAAAACACCCATGCAAATAAATAAAAAATTAATGCATTCGAACCAATCAGGAGCGCTTCTTCACAGGTCTTTCACTGAATTTATTTAGCGGATTACAATTAAAATTTTATAATAACGAATTGCACTTAATATTAATCAGTAAAATTAAATTAAAACTATTTCGCGGTCTAAACTGAAGCTACATAGCCACACTCAGCCGGCTTATGCTAAAGAAATCTCTGAATCAAATCTAAAAAATACTTTTTAGGTATTTCTATCTTTAATCTAAGTCAGAGTTCCATAGCTTAGCCGGCCAAGAGGCCGCGGCGGCCGCGGAGGCCTACGTACTCCGAATTCAAATTTGAATGTCAAACTGACTCCCTCGAAATTGACTGCCATCGTATTTATTTAAAAATCTCCGTCTGTTTTTCCCCCACCCTAACACGTTCACCAACGCGCTTTGCAGTGATACCATACGCACAGCAATTCCCGTGTTTCACGGAAATTCGGTGATAACCGCGGTACACAGCAGACGTTCATTGTTGTGTTCAAAGTACGACAATCCAATGTGTAATTGTTTTTCCCTAACAATTTAATCGATAGTTTATAAATCATTATAGTGCAACACAAAAACAAGGAATAAAATTATTACTTCCTCAATAATTTGAGCTTTACTGGCTGTAAACACTTTTATCCGATCCAAGGAAATTGCGTAAATCAATTAAACAAACACAACAAAAGATAAACAATATAAGGAAAAACAAATACACACTGAATAAGCCGAAGAATAAAATGTTAGTTACGATAAATTTGTATGACGGCTGCGAAGAATAATGTATTATTCAACCGATTTCAAATGAGAAATTATTTAACCGATTATTGTCATTTTTAACCTTACGTGTTAATGTAAAGTAAATACACGTCAATTTTGTAGTTTTTAATCCAAACAAGGTAACTTAAAACTTTGTGATGGCAACCCCGGCGTCCCGCAATTACAGCAAAAAAACCACTCATACGCCGGGTCGAACCCTTAGGGTCGAGTTCCACTGTTTAATAAAGCTTTGCTTAATCGAATTTATAGTTCGATTCTAACCTTGCTTTCGTTTAATTATTATTACGAATTATTTGTATGAGAACATAGCAAAGTGCTGTTTTAAGACTTTTTCAGGCAATCCCTTTAAAATTCCTCTCTGTAACAAACATCCTCATACTTCAAGGAACACAAAAAAAAGAATTAGTGCAATCGGTTCAGCCGTTATTCTCTAACTGCGTTTAGTTTATGTTAGTGAAATGCAATTTCCAGCTCTAAACTTTGTTAAATGCGTAAACCGACTTTATGTCGAACTAATCGCGATTATATCAATCAGTGGAAACTGGCCCTTAGAACATTCCCTCGCATCTGTCAACACAAAATTTTTAAGCCTGTCTCGAATATAAAATTTATCGTCTAATATTTCAACAGAACAGCCAAACTGTTTGAGTTCCCAGCCAATAATTTCTATTCTTAAGTACAACTTAAAACTTGAACCCTTAATGGATTAGAGCAATTTTTGTACATTAACTTGACTGTTTTATGTTTACGTGTCAACTCACATTTCAATTTATGCGCTTGTTATCTCAAGTATAACTAAAATTTATAGACTAATAATTTAGAACCATATACGTTCACTAAAACAGCTGAATTGTGTTTTTTGTTACGTTACAATCGCCCCTTAATTATATAATGTAGTTTATCGTAATTATTAATTAATCACAACAACGTAATCAAATAACACAATTCTGTATCTCGTTACTTCTCAACTGATAGGACACTCATGACTCCTTACATTCAGCTTCAATCAACAGCACTTAGAAACATACTCTTCTCCCAAACATCCAACCTCTCATCAATCATACTACTAGTGTTATATTCAATGGTTAAAATCAAAATAATCAATTTCAACCAACCATTCCAGCTCCTTCACCCACTCTCACACTCACATAGATCCAATTTGATTTGAGTTCCTACATCTAGGCTCAATTTTATCTTATAACAATACACATATTGTTTTTAAAATATAAAATCCGGCTCTCAATGTTAAATATACAACTTAACAGAGTGCAGTTCATCTTATTTTAGAGGAGATGGGGACTTTTAGGCTAAAATGTATTAAATACAGATATGTTTTTTAAAAAATTGGTCATATATATATATATTTTTTTTTTTTTTATAAAATATAAAATATCAACTCAATTCTGAATCTGGAAGCTGAGAAAAATGAAAAAGATAGTTTTCGTCAAATTAATTGGATATCGATTTAACTATAATCGATTATAGAATTTAAAAAAATTTGCACTAGTTAATAAACTCAAAGTATTCAGATACACAATTGAAGTTATAAACAATAAAGTGTATTTAAATAAAGTTACATTAATATCGAAAATAAAAATTAATATCTGATAAACCCAAATTATTATCGATTTCGTATCGATTAAAAATAAATCATATCGATTTAACTATAATCGATTATAGAATTTTAAAAAAATTTGCACTAGTTAATAAACTCAAAGTATTCAGATACACAATTGAAGTTATAACAATAAAGTGTATTTAAATAAAGTTACATTAATATCGAAAATAAAAATTAATATCTGATAAACCCAAATTATTATCGATTTCGTATCGATTGAAAATAAATCATATCGATTTAACTATAATCGATTATAGAATTTTTAAAAAATTTGCACTAGTTAATAAACTCAAAGTATTCAGATACACAATTGAAGTTATAAACAATAAAGTGTATTTAATTAAAGTTACATTAATATCGAAAATAAAAATTAATATCTGATAAACCCAAATTATTATCGATTTCGTATCGATTAAAAATAAATCATAATTATTTTTAATAACAGCTTTGACAGCTGACTGATATTGAAACTGTGTGCCCCGTCATGGTCCCGTCACTGTCACTTGTTTCATGTAATCATGTTTATAATTGTTTAATGTTTTCAGTGTATTCAGATGCATCCTGAGTCCATTCCTGATATTTATTTATGGTTTCAAGTGATTGATATTTGTAATGACATAATATGATAACCTTTAGTGCTTCAGGAACTTAGTGATTTTCCATAGACATTGTAACATAACCTCAATTTTACAAAACGTCTAATAACTCCGCTCTTAAATAGCCAAAATGTACAGAATTTCAGCAAGGAATCAATAAGCGTAAATACATTAATTGGTACCATTTCATTACGTTATATTTTACATTGCATTTCGGCCCAAGAATGTATGGAATCGTATCCGTTTCCTTTCAGAATGAATAAATTAAAATATTTGAATACAGTTGTACAATTCATATCTAATACTAATATGAATTGGTGATATGTTGTTTAGTATATTGCAGTACTTGGACAACTTGAACTGCAAACAGTCAAACTTTAAGGTCTGACCTATATTTTTACAATTTAATTTAGGTTGAATATAACTTAAAATGTTCAGTTAATTTTGTGAAGAAATGACCGCCCTACTCCCCACCAACTATTTTTATTAAGCTAGCGCTTAATAAGTATTTGATGAAAGGAAAAAAAATTTATATATGACTTAGTAGTCCGTTGAAAATTAAATTATTATTTCTATTAAGCTAGCGCTTAATAGGTTAAGTAATGATGGAAAAAAATTAATATATGACTTAATAGTCAATTGAAAATTAAATTGTTATATAATTATGTGAGAACTTTTAAGCGCTCCAATAAAATTAGTTGAGTCATTTCCCTGACCCATCATTACCTTAATTTTTATTTTATTCATAACTAAACCTAATTACAATTACACTTATCTAACTTATTACTATCTATTTTAATCATTTAATTACTATCTTAATAACCTAATCTTTTACTAATATATCTAACTTATTTAAGTGCAATTCATTTTATAAAATCATCTATAGTTTCGACATTAAATTATTGAAAATATAATAAATCTTCAATAAAGTTTATTTATATTCTAGTTTAAAATCTATCCTTTTCAATTCCACATTATTAATTCTAATGTTTGTATCAACAGTTAAACATTGATAACATCTATAATTGATCGTGATCAATTTATTATTGATAATATCTATTTAGATGTATTGTATTAAAATTCCCTCTAATTTCTTTAGTTATAGGGTCCATTAATGTGTAAACATTTGCAAATGGAATCGCACTAACTACATAAGGTCCTTCATACAGCAATTGAAACTTTTTTATAAGTTTCTTTTGAGCCTCTGACTTATTTACCTTACGAATCTTTACATAATCTCCAATTTGAAATTCAATTAAACGATGGGACCTATTAAATTTAGTTTGTCGTTTAATACTGTTATCTTTTAAGTTTTTCCTAACTTGAATTCTAATTTGATTAATATCTTTAGACTTATTTAATTGAGGTAAACAACTATCAAATGACATGTCATTACTCATTCCATATAATATTTCATTAGGAGTAAATCCCGTACTTTCATGAAATGTGTTGTTATATAATGTTTCGATTTTATTTAATATCGTTACCCAACTTTTATGATTTTTATGGCAATATGTTCGAAATAAACGTCCTAGTTCTCTGTTAACCCTCTCTGTCGTATTAGGTCGAGGATTTCTTACAGTTGTAAATATAGGTTTTATACCCATATCTTTTAAAATTTGTTTCCAACTTTCAGATGAAAATTGACTACCATTATCAGTCATAATTACTTTAGGCTTAATTATTTTAACAAATTGTTTTAATTTTGTAATAACTGAACGAGAAGTGGCTTTAGACAAATCATATAATTTAACAAATTTACTAAATGAATCCTGAATTACAAATATATAAGCAGAACCAAACCGTCCTTTCGGCAATGGTCCATATAAGTCTGCCATAACTAAGTCACCTATTTCTTCTGTCACAATAGATTTACATTTGCCTACATATTTTATATTATCACTTTTAGAAACTTGACAGAGATGACAAGTCTTTAATAATACTTTAACTGTTCTATGCATATTAGGAAAATAGAATCTATCTTTAATATATTTGAGTACCTTAAAAACCCCTTGATGTCCCATTTCTTTATGAATTTGAGAAATTACTTCCTCTCGTAACTGAGAGGGTAAATAAATTACATGTTTATCTGAATCAATTTTAAAATATAACACTCCATTCTTGATATAACAGCGCTTAGCAATATTATTTATTCTACCACTATGATTATTACTAATATTATTTATAATATCCATTATCAACTGTACTTCATTATCATTAGATTGAAAACTAGATATATTTTTTAAGTTTGTTATTAATGTTTTATTCTTTTTATTAATTTCCATATAATGTATTTCAGGACAATAGATTCTATCTTCTTGTATCATTGATGAATTAGGTGGGAACCTAGATAACACATCAACAGCGACATTATCTCTACCTTTTATATGTTCGATACTATAATCGAATTGTTCGAGAAACAATATCCATCTAATTATTCGACTATTATACAATTTCCATGTCCTAACAAACGTCAATGCTTTGTGATCAGTTCTAATTATAAGCTTTGCGCCCCTCAAATAGGTTTCAAACTTCCTTAAACAATAGATTATAGCCCAAAACTCTTGTTCAGTAACAGTCCATCTTAATTCGGCGCCCCTAAGAGATCTGCTACAATAGCCTAATATTTTCATTTCCCCTTGTTCATCGTACTGAAATAAAACCCCCGCAAGACCTACTCCCGAACTATCTGTTTGTAAATAAAAAGGTTTAGACATATCCGGATGATGCAACATTATTGTCTTTAAAAAACTATTTTTCAATTTTTCAAAGGCTACTTGTGCTTCTGAAGTCCATGTCCATCCTTTACTTTTTTTTAATAATTGGCATAAAGGTTGAATTATACTATTATAATCAGGAATGAACCGCCTATAATAATTACAAAGTCCTAAAAATGCTCTTAAATGTTTTATTTTCTTGGGAACTGGGAAATTCTTAATTGACTCTATTTTCTCTGGGTCAGTTTTAATTCCTTCGGTAGAAATAATATGTCCTAACATTTTAACTTCTTTACATATGAATTTACATTTTTCAAGATTACATGTTAACCCCGCTGACTTTAATTTGTTTAGTATTATATCGATATGTTCTAAATGTTCATTTAACGTTCCTTGAGTTAAGATAGCAAGGTCATCTAGATAATTCACGCAAAAATGTCTAACTTCAGTCCCTAATATTAAGTCCATAGCTCTACTGAAACTACCTACTGAAGTCTTAAGTCCTTGTGGTAAAACATTGTACATATAAGATTTTCCATTAAATGTGAACCCGGTATACTTTTTACTATCCTCAGAAATGGCAATTTGAAAATATGCATTATTCAAATCTATTATACTAATATAATTAACCCCATGAAATGAATTTAAAACATCTATTTGCATCGGAGGTGCTTCCGACTCAGCTATCATGTATTTATTGATTTCACGTGCATCTAGTAGAACTCTAATTGAACCATCAGATTTTAAGGTGTAAGTTAACGGACTACAATACGGTGTTGAACCTCTAGATATTATTCCCATATCAACCATTTCGGCTAATTTTTCTTCCATTTTTTGTCTATACGCGTACGGAACAGGATAAGACCGTTTAATTATTGGACTATGGTCCATCATTTTGATAATATGTTGATAACAATTAGCTCTACCTAACCTTTTAACAAATACTTCGCTATATTTAATTAAAATCTGTTTTAATTTATTTAATTGAGTTCCTTTAAGAGGTGTACCCGTCTTTATTTCTTGTAAATATTTATTGAAATCAAAACTATTATCTACCTTTGTAATATCACAAATTCTCCTTTCCTCAAAATTATATTTAATAAACGGAATTAATACTCGTTGATCTCTATGTTCGATAACTAACCCTATGGATGGTTCTTGTAATTTAATATTAACATTATTTGCCATAAGCCAGTCAAATCCTAATATCATTGAATGAACTAATTTTGGTACTATAAAAAATCTAATCTCTAAATCAATTACCCCAAATCTTACAGGCAATAAAACCATTTGTTGTATTTTAGCACTCTTTTGTCCTACTGCTCCACGTATCTGAATCGGCTTAACAGGTAACATGTCTAATTTGTTCCCAGTTAATGATTTTAAAGATTCCCAAAATGATTCTGAAATGCAGGTTATGTCACTCCCTGTATCGACTAAACATATGACTCGTTTACCAGATACTATCACTTCAATCTCAGATTTAATTATTTCTAATTTATCCGCGGTAATATTATCTTCCTCGTCAAATAATGAAAAGACTGCTTCGGTTTGCACTAACGACTCATTATCTATTTCCGATTGATTTTTTAATGTTTGTATGATTTTATACTTGAAATCTGTTGAATTATTTTTATTTAATCCTGAGCCTAACCCTGATTTACAATATTGCCCCTTAGCTATGATTGGTTTACGTATACCATTATTATGTCTACCTAATGTCTGTCCAGGTTCCCACCCGAGTTTAAGCATAATTCTTAAAGCTACTGATGTACTGTTCGCCCCTACTAACGTTGATGTACCGGGGTCTGTCACATCAACACTTATTAGTTTAAATTCTCTGTTGATACAGAGTTTTCTATAGAAACATTGTTATCATTATCTACTCTATTTGTACCATTAATGCTATTCTTCTTGTTTGGTATCACCTTACTCATTGATCTAGTGTTCATAATTCGCTTCCGGTTGAGACCGCCTCTGCCATTCTGCTGTTGAACTGCCTTATCAGATCTTTGAACGCTGCTAGAATGGGCATTAATGTCACTACTGAAGTTATTTTGCTTATTAATGTTATCTAACTTTCGTAGAACCTCCGTAGCTTGAAGAATCGATGTGTAATTACTTGTTGACCAAGCATATTGAACATCCTTAGGAAAATGATTCATAATGTCATTTATTAATTGTCTCTCTTGAATAGGATACGACAACATCTTCGCTTGTCCACATAAAGTAATGAAATGGCTTAACATAGACTGGACTCCGTCCCACGAATTCTGACTGATTCGTCTTCTTAATTCATTCTGCTCAGCCTCGCCCCAATATGTGTCTAAAAAATCCCTTTTGAAGTCTTCAAACACTGTCCATCTTTCTCTATAAATACGCGCCCAATTTCGCGATTCATTTTCAAGACAATCCATGACAATGTCTATTATATCTCTCGCCTCTGGTGCAGACCTTCTTAAATAAGCAGTCAGGTCTTCGATGAACGTCACAGGATGTTTTCCCTTAAATGGAAACTTAGGTCTTTCCGTAGACATCTGCGCCACTGGATAGTATACCGTTGATGTTCCCGGCTGTATGATAGGTTGAATAAAATTTTCTCTCGGCATAACATTGTCCGATGATCCACTAGGAGTAGACATTCTATTTTCCAACTCCGAGATTCTATTATTGATGTTATTCATTGCCTTTTCCATCATTCGAGATATGTATCGTAAAGAATTAATCTTCCTTACTTTAGTAGCAGGTCTAACTGCAGACACTCGCTTGTTATTAGAATTAGTCGCCTTGGTTCCAACAGGACTAGCTTTAGGTTGACGCCTAGGCATTGTTATAGATTTAATTTGCTTCAAATGTAACACTGATAATGTTTATCTAAATTTTAATTAATTTATTCTAATTCAAAAAAAAGATTCACTGCACTCTTATTTAATTTGAGTTTAATTTAAATAAACTTTCCAAATGTTCACACAAAAACTATCTCTTTCTAATCACCTTTTAAACTTCTAATATTTTATTGAAATTTTATCAAGTCGACCGGATTCTGCAAATGTTAAACTTAGTTTTAATTTTAAAATATTAAATGTTTACAAGTTTAATTAAAATTCAACTATCATACTTCAAATGAAATATGACAACTTCATTTCTTCTCTAGTATTCATTGATAACATTCTTAACAAACATCAATTCCATTCCATTCACCCCAAACAATACATCCATCAACAAAAAAAATAATAAAACTATCACAGTGAAATCATAATAATTAGAAAATATCTCAAATCCTCATAAATGTTAACTGCCAAATTCATACTATCCCTAATCGTCCTTTTCTATAATAAATACTACAGTATATATTTTTAAAACTACAGTATATATTTTTAAATTGAAATTCAATTTACTCGGATTGAACTTTCCACCTTGCATATGACATTCAATTCCCTCATCCACTGAACCATTGTATATAACTTATAAGATCACAACCACGCCATCTTTGTTTCACAATAAACACTTCCATATCTACACTCGATACTACGCTATTTCTACTTCAAAGCCTACCTTTCAATACCACTCACTCTCAACAGATGGCGTTACTGATATGAAACATTTTGAAATTCTTTCAGCGCCATCTACGAACACATAGCACAACCATCCATAACTTCCGTAAGCAATTCGATATTAATTCACGTTTGTCCACCAGATGTCGCTACCAACCCTACTACAATTTTACTGTCGCTATTAATTCACGCTTGTTCAATACATTTAAAACCACACATCCTCTGATATAAATACTAATAATTAACAAGGTTAATATAAAATTCTATTCAATTCAAATTTGAAATAAAAGTTTCCTCCCTTTGACAATTGACAGTTCAAAATTCGAGGAAAGCTAACAAAAAAAATAATAATAAATTAAAATAAATAAAATGTAATAATAATAATGTTCATAAAAAAAAATGTTCTAAATTTTTTTCAGTAATGTCTTATTAATATTTAAAACAAAAACTTTTTCAAAAGATTTTATTGTAGTTGTTTTTAGAACGCAATTTCTAATGTCACATAAGAAATTATCCTGTTTTTTTTTTTTATAAGTAACAACTTAAATATTTGAATTGATATAAATTTATATCGAAACAGCACGTAAAATATATATAATTTGTGTGAATTGGATCATTTTTCCGTGGTTGGTATTTTAAACTTGTTTGTTGTCAAGAATTGAAAAAAAAATATACAAATTCAGACTAGGCTGTATGGATTATAGACTTTTGCCTTTTCCTATTGGGGAAAAATTTTAAAACAACAACATTGTTTGCTGTCAAATCAAGCCAAAATAAAATAAACAATTAGACATTTTAAAATTTAAACTTGTTTGTATTTTAACTTATGAGTGCTAAGTCATTCGGTAAGCTATACTCTTTTTTACAAATAAAATTATCTTAAACAGTTGCAGTCAATTTCTAAAATTCAAGGTCAAAATAACCCTGTTACCTTCATAACCTAATTCAACTTTATTTAACCAGTACATTCTCGCACTCATGACTAAAATGCACTGAATTTTCTATACTTTAAAATCTGTTATTTAAACTAAGTATAATTTGCTATGATGGCAATGACTACACTTAATTATTTCTAAAATCTAACATTAAAATGAATAAATATACCAAAATACATAGTTTTTCCTGTACAGTCTTTGTAAATAAATGAATAAAAGTTAATTCCACAGTTAGTTAATATTATAATTAATTTCCTACTACTAACTATAATATTATCCTATCTTCACATTATGTTTGCATATTTTTAATACCATTAAATACTATTATTTCAGTCCGACTTCCACGTACATCTAACCAGCCCCTGAGGATTTTCAACGCATAACTATTGGGACCAATTTCAACAAAGAAGGAAATTACTTCAGCGTCAGTGACCAAATGTGACAAAATAAGTTTAAATTGTACATAACCTAGAATAATTTGTATCTGTAAGTAATATTAAAATTTACTGCAGGCTTTTATTTAAAATTTCCCTAACTATATTTAATTAATACAATCTAAATTTTATTAACTATCCTAACAATGTCTATTGATTGACGATAATATAATAATAATCAGATAATAATTAGATGTGCTTGAGACTCACTTCAATATACTACTAGTCAATTTTAGTAATGTTGTGTAGGTAGATACTTTCATGTAATTTCATGAATAAATAATTATTTAAATATGTAACTATCCATCATTAGTAATAATACATGAGACAGTAGGCTGCTATGGTCTGACCATTTAAATCTTATTACTGAGAAACTTAATGCAACTTTTAAGTATTAAACATCTCTTCAATATTACTCTTAAAACAGATTTATTTAGATTTATGTACCTAACTGTAATTCTAACTGCGCCAAGATGCTATATACCTATAGATCCATTTTTAGATTGTCTAAAACAAGTTAATGTGCTTACATAATATAAATTTAATAGGTTTATCTTATTTTGTGTAAAATGAACTTTAAAGAATTGTTAACTAATATGCTTTGTGTCTACTATTAGTACAATCGTGCAACTATTATCATTTAATCACTGGCATTACATTTATTCACTGTAAATGCTTTGAAAATTTACTTTAAAGCTTCTAAGATACTCGCTTACTCCGGCATTTGTGCAACCATAAATATCCTGGTCACGGCACCAAATTGTACCTTTACTATAGTGCTCCGATGACTAATCATCATGCTTATGATAATCCTGGTCACGGAGACCAATTTGTAACACTATCATGGTAGTGGCGTTACAAGCTAATATTAAGCTTAAGAGGACATCAATTATCTTTGGCCTTATAATTGTGATCGTCTAGTATAAAGGAAGGACTCTACGTTGTGTTTGATTTTTGTTTCAGAGTAACTTCAGTTCTTTTTATGGTATGCCGAAGGAAAGACATAGTATATGTTATTAGAAGCCTTGATTTCTATATAAACTCTAACTAACATCCTATCTAGTCATTAATTTAAAATAACATCTCTGCACAATGACATTAAATTACTGAAATTAATTTATCCTAAGATTTAATTGAAAGATATTTACTCTTACCAGTGATATAATTACTATAGATAACCAACTTCTGGAATACTATTAAAGGAAAGAAAGATATAACACCTTATAATTAACTTATTTAGAATTAATAAGACTTAGTAAATTACACTTACCAGTGATATAAATACTAAAGATAGCTAACTTCTGGAATGCTGTTAAAAAGGAAAGAAAGATATAACACCTTATAATTAACTTATTTAGAATTAATAAGATTTAGTATCCTAAAATTTAATTATAAAGATATTTACACTTACCAGTGATATAAACACTATAGATAACTAGCTTCAGGAAAATTATTATGAAAAGGAAAGGAAGATATTAAACTTTATAACACCTTATTAGTAAATTATTTAGGTATTAATGAAAATTTAGTAAATTAGAACCGTTAAGAATAAATAGTAATAGACTTATTTATTTAGAAATAGCTATCACCTATTGTTTAACTAAATATCTGACGTCTCCTTAAGAATGTGTAAATTATAATTGCTAATATTTTTAGTAAATCTAGATAGCTAAAATAGAAATAAAGTTAAATATTTATACTCAGGATATCCTATATTGACATTGATTAATTGAATAGTGTCTAAGTTTCTTTTACATGTATTTTTAG
Source organism: Melitaea athalia (assembly GCA_905220545.2). NCBI lineage: Eukaryota > Metazoa > Arthropoda > Insecta > Lepidoptera > Nymphalidae > Melitaea > Melitaea athalia. The sequence goes on along the minus strand of HG992197.1, from coordinate 6,836,456 downwards.
TTCAAACCTGATATAATAGATAGATTCTAATAACTCTAAACAAATGAAATAAATAAAAATATATAAGTAATTGAAATAATGATTAAATACATATTATATAATTATTAATTATCTTGAAATAATTTATTCAGTTAATAAATTATCTCAGATAATTGTGAAAATAATGTGTAGTGTTTGTTTGTATGTGTTATTCTGTTAGGATAGGGTTTATAGGTATTAGGGAATTAACAGGCCGGGTTCAACTGAACCCGGGAGGTCGCTTCCACCATTCCCCTCCGACCCCAATCCAATCCACACCGTGCTGAAGGCTCTAAATTAAATTAGGCACAACGTTGGTGCTATCCAATCAAAAGAAAGGTAGTAGGTAGGAATTGAGAGTACCCAATTTTCTACAATAAGTTAGACGGAAATATATCCTGTCTAACAAATGCTTGTTTCATACCGCTGCAGCAAAATCATGCAATGACTGTATTTGAGTAATCCCTTGGGACGTCATACAGACATAACCAGTGAATTACTAGAGTTGATGCAAATACCAAGCTGTAATCAGACATGGTATTAAGATGTGTTCCACGTGAACAAAAGGAGATCGTGTCTACTGATCTTTTCATTGTGTGCTTACTAGCCCATACGGGAACTTCGGTCACACAATTACTTTGAAATTCGATCACGAAACCTAACACTTTTGCCACAATTGGATTGTGTAGTGTAATTTCCCATAGGTAAGACCTACTGAGTTACGGGTCTATAGTCAGCTATATTGTCAAGCCTCGCCACCATTGTGAGATGGGTTGTCGGCGACTAGCGACAGGCGACAGCGCAACCTTTCGAGTGTCCTATAAGGAAGTAAAAAATAATTAAAGGTATAAGACCAACGTGTAAAGTAGGTGTATTGTGTAGGTTTGTCCTTGCATGACTCACAGCATTCAATGAAACAGCATTCATTAACCAGAATAGGTTGTTCAATTGAAACATTGAACCAGTAATTAAGTTGTTAATCATTTGATTATATCAGGCTCTCTTAGGAACTGAATGGATTTATCAAAGGACATGGCAGTGTCGAGAGATAAATAAAACAATTAAAATATAACATATTCATTTACTCAATCAGAATCTCTGAGAGTATCTCATTTTCACAATGAAAAGAGAATGTATATTTAATAGGTTTTATGATCCATCAATGTTTGTATGTTTGAAAAACACAAGAGGACTTGATTAAGGCTTGGCTTAAATCTCAGTAAATCCGCCTTGGGACTTAACAGAGACTGTCCACAAAAGTTAGCAATAAATTAATTGGAAAAGTGAATATGTTTCTCTATTAGTATAAATAGAACTACATACCACTGACCAAATATAAATCACTAACCCTTGTTGCAGTTCAAACAACTACCATACACTAGGTGTATGATGAAGCTTGTCCATATCTCTCATCAAAGATGAGGAATTCTTATCAAAGATAAGTAAACGTACGTATAGTATTTACCAAGAACATAGTTCAGTTAGGCAAATACGAACGCAGAGGTTGGTAGGAAGTACTCGCAACTTTCTTTACTAGATAGACCTAGATTAGGAACTACCTAGCATCGATGACGCGAAGAACTGTGGCTTAGACAGGCCTTGCCTTATAGGGAAACCTATAATAAAACACTGGCGAATACAAACATTTATGGATTCACCTTAACATAGTTTATTTAGTTCAATTAAAGTCATCGTGAGAATGAGACACTCCAGTCTACCAGATACCTCGTTTCGACACCTATTTAAGAACATAAATTCTTAAATCAATGTTCAAAACTACAATAGTTGTGTAATGTCATAGATCAGTGTATAATACCTCATCTTAGAATGAATTCAAGAGCTAAAAGCATCCTTGAATGCACTCATTCAAGACTACAACCACTTTGTTACCTCGTTCCAACATATATTTAACAACTACAAGTCCTTAAATTAATGTTTGAACTACAAAAATTTGTGTAATGTCAAAATGAAGCCAAATATACATATATATATATATATACATATACATACATACATATACATTCATTAGAAGTATATTTATATGTAGAGAATATTCAATAAGATACGACAACTAATCATTAGTTTGTTTATAGATCATATTTTCCTAGAATTATTCACTACTCTATTTACTTCCAAAGTAATGACATAGTAAAATTTCATTTCATTATTTAAATACACCCTAACGAAAATCTATTTAACCCTTAATATCTAATATGATAGTTTTAACCAAGATTCATTCAATTTATATATGTACTTTAAAATCAACCAGATGTAATTTCATTTTAGTCTAACAACATCGTATTGTGGTTATTTACTTAAAATTAGATTTCCTTTTATCAGTTAAATTCAATATAATTATGGTCATAAAGCTTATTTCATAATAATTCCATTCATAAATCAATCAATAATTAATAATATCAATGTAAACCTTTTCATAATTATTTTATTCAATTATCAATCAATAATTAATAATATCAGTGTAAACCTAACTAATAATTCATTAGATATCTTTTTTAAAAATCTCCGTAAAAAGTTATAAAATTTAGTAACATAACCCCAACATGCAGAAAAACACCCATGCAAATAAATAAAAAATTAATGCATTCGAACCAATCAGGAGCGCTTCTTCACAGGTCTTTCACTGAATTTATTTAGCGGATTACAATTAAAATTTTATAATAACGAATTGCACTTAATATTAATCAGTAAAATTAAATTAAAACTATTTCGCGGTCTAAACTGAAGCTACATAGCCACACTCAGCCGGCTTATGCTAAAGAAATCTCTGAATCAAATCTAAAAAATACTTTTTAGGTATTTCTATCTTTAATCTAAGTCAGAGTTCCATAGCTTAGCCGGCCAAGAGGCCGCGGCGGCCGCGGAGGCCTACGTACTCCGAATTCAAATTTGAATGTCAAACTGACTCCCTCGAAATTGACTGCCATCGTATTTATTTAAAAATCTCCGTCTGTTTTTCCCCCACCCTAACACGTTCACCAACGCGCTTTGCAGTGATACCATACGCACAGCAATTCCCGTGTTTCACGGAAATTCGGTGATAACCGCGGTACACAGCAGACGTTCATTGTTGTGTTCAAAGTACGACAATCCAATGTGTAATTGTTTTTCCCTAACAATTTAATCGATAGTTTATAAATCATTATAGTGCAACACAAAAACAAGGAATAAAATTATTACTTCCTCAATAATTTGAGCTTTACTGGCTGTAAACACTTTTATCCGATCCAAGGAAATTGCGTAAATCAATTAAACAAACACAACAAAAGATAAACAATATAAGGAAAAACAAATACACACTGAATAAGCCGAAGAATAAAATGTTAGTTACGATAAATTTGTATGACGGCTGCGAAGAATAATGTATTATTCAACCGATTTCAAATGAGAAATTATTTAACCGATTATTGTCATTTTTAACCTTACGTGTTAATGTAAAGTAAATACACGTCAATTTTGTAGTTTTTAATCCAAACAAGGTAACTTAAAACTTTGTGATGGCAACCCCGGCGTCCCGCAATTACAGCAAAAAAACCACTCATACGCCGGGTCGAACCCTTAGGGTCGAGTTCCACTGTTTAATAAAGCTTTGCTTAATCGAATTTATAGTTCGATTCTAACCTTGCTTTCGTTTAATTATTATTACGAATTATTTGTATGAGAACATAGCAAAGTGCTGTTTTAAGACTTTTTCAGGCAATCCCTTTAAAATTCCTCTCTGTAACAAACATCCTCATACTTCAAGGAACACAAAAAAAAGAATTAGTGCAATCGGTTCAGCCGTTATTCTCTAACTGCGTTTAGTTTATGTTAGTGAAATGCAATTTCCAGCTCTAAACTTTGTTAAATGCGTAAACCGACTTTATGTCGAACTAATCGCGATTATATCAATCAGTGGAAACTGGCCCTTAGAACATTCCCTCGCATCTGTCAACACAAAATTTTTAAGCCTGTCTCGAATATAAAATTTATCGTCTAATATTTCAACAGAACAGCCAAACTGTTTGAGTTCCCAGCCAATAATTTCTATTCTTAAGTACAACTTAAAACTTGAACCCTTAATGGATTAGAGCAATTTTTGTACATTAACTTGACTGTTTTATGTTTACGTGTCAACTCACATTTCAATTTATGCGCTTGTTATCTCAAGTATAACTAAAATTTATAGACTAATAATTTAGAACCATATACGTTCACTAAAACAGCTGAATTGTGTTTTTTGTTACGTTACACTGTCAGTTCGTGAATTGCAGCTGCAAATATAACCATAATCCAACTCTCTTATTGTGAATACCTAAGTATTGTTATTATTAAAAATATTGTAATATTTTAATAATACCTATGCAATATTGGTGATGTTAAAAATGTTGCAATAAAAAACGAAACAGTCACAACTTAAATTAAGTTAAAAATTTATAAGGTGTACTAAAATAAACACATGAAAAGATTTGAAATTAAGTACCTACTTATAAATAAAGAAACATGAGATTTTTGGGTTACATACGAAATATACATAGAAAATATTGCGATTTATTACGAGTTGATTCTGGCATTTTTATTATAATGATGATATTCACAATACCTTACCATTTACTTGTGTAAACAAAGTTTATTGCAATATATTATAAACTTACTTATAATATCTTTACTAAAATAAACTAATCCTAAGTATTATAATAATTAATAGAGCGATTACAAACAATCATATTAATCATGTGTCGTATGTATCCGGTTTATAATCGTGACCGAGTCCTTACATTTCGATGATTGAAGCACTTAGCAGTGATTGATTTAGGTTTTGAAACGCCGATGTTATAATGTTGACATATTGGCTAATATCAGGGAGCCCTTTTAAGACTAACATACTCAAGTAGAGACTGAGCGTGTTCCAAATAAATATAAATATCGATACGATTAATAATTAAGTACATCAATACGTTTATATTTATTTAATAACATTTACATAAAATATAAGATATATTCCGAAGTCCGAGGATCAGCTAGTAAAACATAACGCCCATAATACAGTCATGTTTTTTATATAACTAGACCGGGAAACAAGCGTACGGCTCACCTGATGGTAAGCGATTACCGTAGCTTATAGACGTCTGCAACATCAGAAGCATCGCAAGCACGTTGCCGACTCTACTTTGGTCACTTTACTCACAAACAGGAACACAACACTGCTTTAAAACAGTATTATTTAGGTGTGCGTGTGATCTTCTGTAAGGTCGAGGTATTACGCCAGTCGGGCTGATCCATACTTTGAGCAGAAAATTTCCTGGTGTGCCCTATCTCAGTTAAAATATAATTATAGCTTACACTCAAAACTTAGTTCTGTTTAAAGATATTATTATTATACCTCATTATTATTGCAGCACGAAGGATTTTATTTCTACGCAGAGAAGTACAGACCTCCCGTGAATCGATAATGCGATTAGACCCGATCAATCGATTCCACTCAATAAGCCAGCACTTTCTCTCGCTGTAAATGTCAAATCTTAGTGACATTATTAAATCTGGATCAGGCGTAATCTTGTGTTTAGTTTTGTTACAATCCCTTTTGTCACGGTCACTTATTGTATGTTTTATAGACTCGGTTTATGATTAAGTGCCTGTGAAATTAATTCGTTTTAATTTATAAGTCATTAATAAGAACATAAGAATACACAAGCATTAATAGAGAAGTAGTGTAATAATAATAAGTATATATAAATTGACGTTTTATGCAATTATTAAAAATAGAAAATGGCTAATTTAAAGAATCTAAGAACTTAAATAATTTATTTGCTTGAAAGTGTTTTCCTCAGACTACATGGTCCATAAGAAAAAAAAAACTAACAATTATTTTAAAGTTATCCGAGTCTATAAACATTAGTTTATACCTAAAAATTATATGTATAAGCGATTGAAGATAATAGGACTTATAAGGAATAGAAATTATTAATTTAATATCAATCTTACTTAATATCGAAACTGAAAAGTATGAATAAAAACAAAAACGCATTTTCGATTTTTTTATATTTGTTATTCGTGATTATTATTAAATATTTACATTAATAATAATAATATTTCATTACGTTTTATAAAATTATAATCCATGTTTTAAAACCATCTTTTTAAAATATCAAAATGTACCTACGTATTACGTAGCTACAAATAGAGGTTATAATTTATAATTATGTAATTGTAATAACTCTACATTAATTTAAATAAATATTTCTTGGTAATCTTGGTTTAACATTAAAAATATTTTATGTACTACCAGTACCAATATCAAATCTAAAAAGGCTTTATTAGGTACGAGGCACGAGTGATAAAGGAAGAACTCGACATGTCTTTGATTTTATAGCTTTTTTGGCCTTTACGGCCTTTCAAAAATTGCCATAGCGGTCGGTATTTCACGACCACAAGGCGGGGTATTGGTAAAGTTTTCAACTAGCAATAATCGCACCTCGGATTAACCTCATTGGTTACGATATTGCCTCTGCGCAAAGTTAACTTATTCAGTTTAACTCTGGACTACTAGTACTATCGCGATGAACGAAACCATAGCGCGATGTAACTGAGGCTCACTGAGCGAACAGTGCCATCTATTGAGAAATTTTGGTACTAGCCCGGTTTTGTGAACGTGTACTTCTGTTGTGATTCATTGCTTCTTTACAAAGTTCAAGTTTAAAAAACGTTATTAATAATATATAATAATACTTTTATAATTTTATTACTATATTATAAAAAAGTTATTATATTTAAATTATAATAATAGAGTAATGAGTAATGACTAATGATAGAGTCATACATAATAAGAGTTGTTTTTTATTGTTGTTCCGGTTTCATTTTTTTATTCAAACATTAATTAATTGAATTAAAAAATAATTAAAAAACATATTACTATTCTTAGATTATTATTATAAAATTTATGTTTACTTATCTTTATAGATATTTACGTAATGAAAATAATTAATGATAAGATTACAGCGGTCATTTTTCTAGCTAAGCGGATCGAATGTTGCGCCGCGAAAATGCTTGCACGTAGCATTTTCTCAGAGGATCTTGTGAATGAATCGAGTTGGAGTCACGATCTTATTGTGACTATTTTTTACAGGGCCGTGACACTTCGCCTTCCGTGTCGGGGGTCGGCTGAGCGGCCGTTTGTCCATAGCACCGACCTGACCCCAACTAATATTGTAAATGTGGATGTTTTTTACTTCTTCACAAGAAAACTATTTCACTGTTTCCAATGATACTTTGTATATTGGTAAAAAAATCCTAGAGGAACAAATATATGGCACGTTAAAACGGGCGTATCTCTTAATAATTAAAATTATAGGAATTTATTTCAATTTATGGAAATTTCTGCACGTGTAATTAATTCTCTATGTGTATTTACTTGTAGTTGAGTGAAATTTAGATATAATTCTTTCTAATTATTTTTATGATATTATTAAATTTATATAATAGAATTTTTAATTAATTTAACATTAAACCTGATGCAAGAAGGATTTTTGATTTTTAGGAAACCTTGTATTTTTGTTCGAAAATATTAGATATTTTGATATATATATATATATATATATATATATATATATATATATATATATATATATCAAAATATCTAATATAAAATATCTAATATATTTAATACCGTGTCGGCGACAATGGTCAACAGTGGATATTCGGTCAGTGGTTTCATCGTGACCCATTGCAACTTTCGGTCACGATGTCTTGCCCTCTTCAATAAACGATAGTTACCCTTATAAAACTATACAAAAAATATTCATCTTCAGAAATCACCGTAAAATTTTCGTCGACTATTGTTTCCTGAACCGTGCAATCACGACCCGCTGTGTAACTCTTTGATAAAGGAAAAAAAAACATTTATTAATTTCGTTTTAAAAAGTTTAAGATAGGTATTAGAAATTCATTATATTTATTTAGAAAAGATTAGAGTTTACTTATGCAAAACATAGTTTTAAAATTTTCAAAAGAAAATTTGGTCGTATTTTAATTTAAGACGACGCGCGTTGGCGTAGTGGTCACAGCACTGGATTGCGATGGGCTGTTGCGCGAGCGGTTGTGGGTTCGTTCCCGCACACGACAGCATTTGTATTGGCCATAAAGATGTTTGCCGTGGTCTGGGTATTTGTGCAGTCCTTGTGGGTCTCCCACCGTGCCTCGGAGAGCACGTTAAGCCGTCGGTCCCGGTTGTTATCATGTACACCTGATAGCGATCGTTACACATGGAAGGGAATATATCCGCCAACCCGAATTGGAGCAGCGTGGTGGATTAAGCCCCGATCCTTCTCCTACATGGGGAATAGGATGCCCAACAGTGGGATATTACAGGCTGAATCGTGATCGATAATTTAAGAAGTTGCCCTACAATATGCTATTTACGTATACAATTTATTTACCTATTGTGATTACGTATCACTATGGAATGAATGCTCTATTAATTATACACAGCCAACCATTTTATATAACCTCAGTAGATATAACTATTATTCTGATGCCAAACAGATATCGGCTGCTGATTTCGAGACACAAGCAAACTGCCATGCCTCCGATTAGCTATCGATAGCGATCTTCATCAGCGAGGTCGGGGGCAGCAGTAATAACATTAATTCAACCAGTAGGAAACAATGGCTCCCAAATGTGCTCATTAATGCTTAAGCAACTTCTGTCGATCGCTTTGTTTCAATATCGATCAGCGTATTAGGTAATTTCTATATAGATCAGTTAGTTCTATTCATACTCTGTGTTTTAGACGTCAATTTTGCAAATATGCTGGATTATTTCCTACCGAAAGATACAAACGTAATTGCGGATTGTAATTATTATTATGTTGTCAGATTGTTTTATCAGCTGCGCGCTGGTTTAAGTCAGAAGAGTATATTTCTGAAGAAACATTTTTGTGAAAAGGACAACAATTAATTTAAAAATTACACCAAAATGTCCACTTATATTTGCAGATTTTTGTACTCGATTTCTTTTACTAACTAATAAGTACGACGTTTGCTTTAAGGTGATCCTTCAAGTTAAATATTATTTTACGAAAAATAGTAATGAGTTTTGAAAAATTAACAGTTTGCTTATAAAGCAATCAATATAATATTAATATTTGTGATGTAATAATAATATGAATAATAGAGCAGTATAGCTTGAATTTCATAAGTTGTGGCACAAGTCAAGCTAGAGACAATACGGTTGGTTAGTAGATCGGGGTCAGGGCGGGTCACGAACCGACATAGGCTCCAGGCACCAGTTTTAGGGTCAAACTGCCTCTGAGCTGTAACAGCGAACGACTTCCTAAACTTAATAAATATTTGTAGCGTTTACGCGTTTGCTTTATTGGAATATTGCGTAATTAAAATTGTATTTTGTAATTACGTGTCAATTTTAATATTGACTATCATGGTTTAAAAATGGAAATGTCCTGTCATACTTAATTCTTAAATATTGTGGATAGATAGAATATATTTCTTTCACATTTTAATATCTTTTTTTGATTTGTCACTATTATCCATTTTAAATGAGACATTTACCTACAACGATGGTAGAGTCATACATTTTTGAAAATATTATCTAAGTTTAAGCAATTTTTTAATTGCTCTGTCGCACTTATTGTCAGCAAATATGTAACATTATGTTATGCTGATAAATATTTACAGCCAAATAAAACCTTGACCACTGACACGAAACAAAGCTAAAATTACTACCTGAAACGAAACAATGGCAATATAGTTCGTGTTAATACTAATTAATATAATAAACATGATAAAGGAACATATCCGTAATTGTGATTGATCGCGACCAGAAACGACAATGGAATTCGACGTCGGCAACCGGACAGTGGACCGGTGGACCAGTAGACCAAGATCACGAGTACTGACGACTCTATCGGACCTTACGGTTGTTCGACGTGACGACGCGGCCCTGATTCATATACGATTTGATCTACATACATATACGATTTGATCATTACTTGCTATTTTGTAACATATTGGAATGTGGATGGAATTTTGGATGAACAATCGGTCGATGGTGTCTTGGTTGTAGAGTAAATAAAAAATTCTTAAATAGCTTATGATACTTGTTTTCATGACATTTTAATTCCCATTAAACTTAAAAGCGATAGAAAGTTAGAAGATATTTAAATCTTAAATTGTATAAAAATTACAGTTGCTTAGTAGTTTTACTACGAAAGGAAAAAAAAAGATAAGATATTTTTTAAGCGTCTATAAACAAAATTTTATTTTGTTTTATAAAAACATCGACACGTTTTGAAACCATGTAAATGTTTAATACTCGTTTTCAGTTATAAATCAAACGAGTTTGGAAAGGAGCCAAGTGAAACATTAGTTAGGTCTGTCCTAAGACGAGACACGGCTCGTCCAGATCATACGGCACCAGTAAATAAACGATGGCAGGCCAATTTGATGCGATTTATGTTTTCACATTGCGAGTATTAGGTTACGATTTGTTGTAATATTCTAAACTTTAGACAATTTATGCAAAATAATTTGTCTTCGTCACGATGTCTCTAAATGATTTAGCGCACCAATGTATACTTTGTTTATTCCTCCAAGAGTCGAATAAGTTTATTCTAATTGTACAAAATTTCTCTTTGTAATATTGTTCGAATCATTAGTATAAACTATTTTATAAATTGAACGCAGCCATCTATAAAATGTTCCACGTTATTTAAATTTGTCGTAGAAAGTGAAGATGCAAAAGACGATATACACTGGCATTTGTACAATCCAATTTTACAAGGCACACTTCCCGTATGATCCTAAGGGCACTTCGTTACGAGTGCGAGTGACAACTTACAAAACGCAAGCGAGTGTCACTCGAAATAAATCGAGTGAGAAAATAAAGCATTTCGTCCTCGTTTCGAGTCTCGGACGCGTTGTTCGAGCTCATCTTGATACGGTTCCTCGTGGGAACACCAAACACTCTCTCGCTAATTTATTGCCGAGAGCTTCACTACATGCTAGTGACGACTCTATTCGCGCTCTCGTAAATCCGAATCGTAAATGAGAGCTCGCGCCATAATCAACGGCTGCATATTTGAAATAAACATTTTTTTTGCACATTTATAGTATTAACATACAAAATCAATCCCATAACTAAAAATAATATAATTTTTGGAATTAAAAACCCTATTAAAGGAAGTGATGACGCGTTGGCGCATCGGTCACAGCACTGATTTGCGGATGTTGCACTGGCGGTTGCGGGTTCGATCCCCGCATATGACAACAATTTGTATTGGTCATACAGATGTTTGCCGTGGTCTGGGTGCTTGTGCAGTCCTTGTGGGTCTCCCCACCGTGCTTCGGAGAGTACGTTAAGCCGTCGGTCCCGGTTGTTATAATGTACACCTGATAGCGATCGTTACTCATAGTAGGTAATATATCCGCCAACCCGCATTGGAGCAGCGTGGTGGATTAAGCTCTGATCCTTCTCCTACATGGGGAAAGAGGCCTATGCCCAGCAGTGGGATATTACAGGCTGAAGTGTATTAAAGGAAGCAAAGAAGGTACACTTAAACGTCTATTCAACAAAACTTTTTAACTTTAATTGGCTTGAAGGAACAACAAACTTTTAGTATATCAAATAAAATAGGTACTCTATTTATAGGATTAGTCTAACAATAGTATAGTAATACGAAGTAACTAAGTAACCCGTGTCTCGGTATATGATTCACACGGTAAATCTGATTACTGCACACCCGCTACCACTCACTAGCAGTGGCATAAATAAATGCACGTGATGATGCACGAATTTACTATATCGGTTATTTATAATGACAGTTGTGCAATAAGGCTTAGCGGTAAATAATGCATCTTCAACTACATTACTCTGACTTAGCTTAAGCCGAAATCCGCGAAATATTACAAGATATAACTCAGTTTTAAATTAAACTTACTAAGAGTTTGGTTAAATCTCGCGAAATTTTGCAATTTTTCGAAATATTGTGTAACACTCCATATAAATAGATCAAATGACTATCCTTTTAAAGTGGAATAAAAAATATATCACCATTAATTATTTAAGTCAGAGAGAAACAATTATGACTCGAAATGAAAGCATACATGCGACTTTGTACACGGATTTGCACTTTTAAAGCATCAACATAAATATATTGAATGGAATATTAATAGTGAAACTAGTAACTCTCGAGAACGAAGAGCTCGCAGCCATTAGTTTATGCTGCGTGTCGTTAATGTAAATGTATGTACTACTCCATACCAATATTTTGCGTTTAAGTTATTATGTTTCTATCTTCTATGTATTGAGTGAGACATTCGTCTTTCTGTTCCTCGATAAAGTTGCTTTTGAAATGTTACTAAGTACTCAGGAAATTACCATTTATAACATTAATACTTGTTTTTAGATACATTATTCTATTTTTGATACTTATGAAATTGGATGACCTTTTTAGACATAGTTTGACTTCTAATAGCCACGACGTTTTATAGCCTACAGTCCTTTTTAACTAACAGGCTCTCTGAATTAAAAAAAAAAAAAAACATTTCAATTTGAATTTGTGTGTTTTGTTTGTAAAAAAAAACAAAAAAAAAACTAAGTACTATTTTATTATATTTATAAAGAAATATTTCGATAGAACAAGTTTTTAAATATAAAATAAATTAGGTATATATTTTTAGCATAGTTTTTATGTGCAGTATTAAACTCTTGATTCTGTTTACACAAAGTTAAGAAAACCGAGACAATGTAGTTAAAATGTAACTCAGAGCTAGTGAATTAAGTAAAATATATAGTGTAACAGACATATTGTATGTTAAAGTCTGCGTTGACACTTGTCTTTGGTAAAGTTACGTTTTCATCGAGCGACTCTTGTCAGGTTTGTATTTGCGTAGCTAATACAAACGGGATTCTGTGCAAATAGCTTAAGAGTCTCAGAGTATTAATTACGATACGCTACAAAAGGTTTGACAAATATACGATGCTATATATGTTATTCTTATTACACATCAATATACTCAGTTTTTTATTTAGTACATAATAAAAATTATCATTGCTTTTTTTAAGAAAAAAAGCAGTAATTTTGAAGGTTATAATGTAAATGTTTTGACAAACACTTAATTTACTCTCATGCTTTCAAATATGTACATAAGAAATTATTTCATACGAGTCATTATTATCGAAATTAATCTAGATCGCATAGAATCAATATAAATAAATTTAATAAGTTCTATAGACGATTGACAAGATCCATGAGAAACGACGTTTGCTGTATAGATATTACAATTGCCAATCGGAATTATCTTGATATTAAAGCGCTTAGAAATTTCTATTACACTGCACCCGTATTTAGGTATCTGATTGAGAGGAGTAGGCACAATATATCTCTTTGGGCGTTAATAGCTTCGAACTATCGCGTTCCTATTATTTTGTCAAGTTGTGGATTTATAGATGGCGGGCATAACGGTAAAACTGTGTCGAGTCCCAGGAACACTAGCTGGCGATGGTGTCCTAAAGGTCGTCTACGGTGTTATACAGCTGATGCTATCGTACAGGAGGATAAGACGAACCAAGTCCATTTATAAAAGAGGCATGCGAACGTAACATTAATAGGACATTTAATAATGGATTTTAACTGCTATTGATAATTTCACTTCTAATGAAATTTATCGCTCCTATGAAGATTAGGAAACGAGTAGGAACGACTGAACTGTACAAAAGTAGAAAATATTATTCATATCTTAATTAGAAAACCTAGCATGCCATAGCACTATCTTTAAGAGATTGTTAATGACGTATTAGATGATAATCTAAATAGCCTGACCTTTTATCTGTCATCTAGAGCTGTGTTATAATTTTTAATTGGAATAAAACATGAATAGGAGGTCGGAGAGTGAACGCATTTATTAAACCTGCATTGCCACACGGGCCATAACAAGCGATTTCACGGCGCGGGCGCATCCTTTAGCCACGGCTGTCTCGATCCGCCATCTTGCCTGCGACAGATTTGTTGCGTCACACGCCGCAACAATATGGAGGATCGTGTTACACTGCCCTAAATCTCTTTGTTCTTTGATTCGCGTGTTCAAACTGTCTGGTGAATGGTGTTGGTAAACATTATTGGAATTATTCGCCGCTCTTGTGTTATAAATGATAGACTTGTTTCAATAGGAATTTATGCAACGTACCTACCTATCACGTGTCGTGCTAAACGTCTTACGAAATCTCGTATACGCCATAAACATTGCTCTTCTAAAGAAATATATCGTCAATGGCTCGATATTCAAAGACGTTTCATCATTCCATCACACCCACGATTCCGAACTGTTTTAATCGAGCCTTGTTATTTAATGGCGATTGATTACGATAGAAGCGGTCAGTCGATCGCTTACAAGCTCGGACAGTGTTTGGACACGCGCCGGCGACCGACAACGACAGATCGCGCCGATCCGCGATAAGATGCTATCTGTCGGGTGCGCACGCGCCGCGCACCGGTTTAGATTGCGCCGTGAAATTGAGACCGATTTATGGCTGTGCCTAATGGCTTTCTCGATTAATTGTCCTCTAAATTGTTGAAATTACAACACTATTAACGTTTTACATTACTTGACATAATTATATAAGCGTCCTGTTAAGCTATTGGTTTAACTCGATAACATTGTGCTAGTTGTAAGCCTATTTACAATTTTATTTATGATTTTAGTACTTAATTGTAAGTCTATCCGTATTTCCTAGACCACCTCAACAGGACATAAGTTTAATGTTGTAGTTAGTTTTATTATTTCTTTTTACTTCCCAATTTAAATCAATAAAAAACAAAATTGTCTAAATAAAGTCTCGTCTGTTTTTCTTAATGCATTGAGCGGTTTCTATTCTTGTTAGGGCCCAATACAAGAATACGTAAAGATATTAGTTAAACTGTTCTTTTGTATTGGGGTTTACAATACTTTTGTTTAATATTATGAACGGATCTTCGTCTATCATCCCACATCTCGCCGAGTAAGTAATGTGGGAATGTGAGTGCCTGCTTTGTTCTAGCGCAGCTGCGTCCGCGCACGCATAAATCATATTCGGCTCCATACAGATCGATACCACGCTAGATATCGCTGATAGATTTTAATTAAAACTGTAATATACGATGGAGAGCTAGATAATACTTCGTTTGAAAATTACTCAAGTGACAATAAATCATTGTCTCTTGGTTTGCTTGTTGCCTTTTGCTCCGAAAATAGTAAATCGTTTTACTAAAACTTTTTTTTATTGACATATTTTAGGAGATTTTGTTGTAAGATGCGACAACATAATAAACATTTGTATTTGACCATATTGAATTTTGAAATTTATCTAACACTACATATTTATTTATAACTTTTTAAACACTAACGTACAATGTATAAGTTCAAATTTATGATGATAAACATAAAATTGCAAGTTAGGTACAGTTTAGACGACTATTTATTGTAATTTTTATTGCACTTTAATATATTTACAGTTTTCGATTACAAAAAATTAGTTGCCAAGGGCTTACCTCTAAAAGAGATATTTTCCAGTGAATCAATGATGGTGAGAAATACATACACATACCTAATCTAAGGTATCAGATTCATAAACCTCCTTACTCACCACAGGAACACAACACTGCATGAAAGCAGTATTATTTAGCTGTGATTTTCTGTAATGTCGAGGTACTTCCCCAGTCGCGCTGGTCCAGATTTTGAGGAGGATATTTCCTGCTATGCCCATTTCAGTTTAAAATTGTTGAACTGTAGTTTTCTAGCATCAACAATTCGACTATAGGTAAGTAATGAGAAAAAGTTAAGAAAAAAGACGAGTAAAGCAGCAGAGAACAGTTAGTCCAATTTAAAGACAATCACTATGTTAGTGTCATGTCGCAACCGAATTAAATATTCCCTTTGAGTCTGAAATGACCTCTGGTTGACATTTTGTAACGCAAGCAATTCGTTTCTGATCGCACAAGTATCGTTATAGCAATATGTAGCGGTGGCAAATTCCTGAAGTATCACAGACTAATAAACAACGCGGTACGTTAGGCTACACTGTACAGAGTAAGCGCAGATGGCAGAGACAACCCATACACTATTTGCGTACAAGGACACAGGCTCATAACCGAGACAGTGGCCAACCTATGAACACCAATCATTATGATTTGCTAACGTCTCCTAGGGCTGTACTGGGTTTTCGTGGGACTTCACGATATGGGATATTTACTGCTGTCATTGTCTTTTAAAAATAAGCATGTTTTTATGCCGCCATTTTTATACATGAATGAGATTATTTATCTTATTAATGTCTGTTCAGTTATAATTTGGTCAGGATAATAAATAATATTTTTGTTTAAAATTAATTTATATTTGTCAATGTTATAGTGTACTCACGTTAATCTAAGTACCTACTCGTATATAAATATTTTAAAGTCAACTCCAGGACAGATAAATACGCATAGAAAAAATAACACGTTTAATGTATCAAAATGTAATAAATAAATAATTAATTTAACATGGCCCTAATTATCTAAGACACATAAATATTTGAAAAAAGTCAAAGACATAAATTAACTTTTGAAATACTTACTATCTTACGAGCATCACGTTGTATGGAACTGTAGAGTAGAGCGGCATTTTGCGGTCATATCTTTCTAGGATTTCCCAAAATTGGCAACATTACAAATATGGTATGAAATAATGGCGTCCGTTATCAATAATACAGTTATAATATATTATTTGCGGTGCTAATTCGGGCCAACGATAAATTTAAAATACAATATTGATTTTCCCACGAATGTTGCGAGCTTTTGCGATTGAATAAGGTTTTTATCCTATTGATAAAAATCGTTGCAATCATTTATATAATTTGAAGTTAAGATATAAAATACTTCAATTCCTAATTTAAATGAAATATCATAAAAGTACTCTTAAAACAACCGACAAAATTAGTACGGTAGAATTAAATCGTTAAAATAAATTAATTTTAAAACATCTAAATCATGTATCGATTATTGACACATCAAACGATATGTACCTAATATAGGTATAGTACCCGGCCATAAATATTGCACATCGACCTTTGGAAAGAGACAATCGGCTAATTTCGACTTCGTAGAGCGTTATAGTCCAAGATCCCAGACCCCAGACTTCCTTGTTTCTAATTGACAAAACATTACAGTATACATCGTAGTATAAAGAGTTGCTAAAATATTTTCTACAGGTTTTAAAATACTAAATACTAAAATAGCTGGTTAATAACATTTTTACGTATATAAAGCAGCCAAATTAAAAAAAAATGTGAAAGAACGTTTGTGTACTAAAGGATATTATTCGATTAACGATTTTATAGAAGACAGGACGCCTTGGGAATGATGTGATCGCCGCCAGGCTATTTCAACCTATAAAATTATTGTAAATTTCAATCTGCTTTGGAAAAAAAACATGATTAAAAAAATGATATTAGTCCCGCTGAGTTTCTTTCGCCAGTTCTTCTCAGGTCAGAGGCTTTTTCTTTCCGAACTGGTAGTAGACTCATGACGTTCAGTAAGAAATTGTAATAATTTTATGCTGAATAAAATATTTTGAATTTGAATTTAATATATTTTGTCCTTCAAAAAAATATGACAGGTGATCTGGGAACTGGGTTCTTACACTATTAGATCTGTCATATGAAATACTGACAGTCCGATACGTCTCATAGGTAATGTGCGTCAGAGATAACGCTCTACAAAGTTCAAATTAGCTGATTGTCTCTTTCTAAAAGTCGATGTGCATTATTTACGGCCGTGTACTATACCTCCGTTATGTGAAATAATAAATGATGTCAAATTTAATGTTTCAAGTATCGAATGACTATCGATAAGTCGATAACTGCCACCACTGTCTATCGGCTACCGTTCAAAGCCTGACCCCTCGCGACAAACGGCGCGCGTGACGATTTCGAGCGCTCCGATATTTCGCCTATGTTAACAATTCATCCATTCGGTATGGTCTATATTGTAGACTAAATCTCTAAAATAAAATTGTGTTTTAAGCCAACACAAGACTATTTAAAAAAAATAGTTTTAAAAATTACTTTAAATTTTTGCATTAAAAGGTAGAATATTTAAGTATGCTTTGTTTGTTTTTTGAATGATAAAGAAAAAAACACGCACAATATAATAAAAATCAAAGAACCAAAATTAATAAATATTTGTATTTGACCATATTGTATTTTGAAATTTATCTAACTCTACATATTTATTTATAACTTTTTAAACACAAACGTACAATGTATAAGTTCAAATGTTACGTACTTATATACTACTTTAGACTTATAAAAATATTTATAGAACAATATACTTACTACTTATTTGATAATACAGCTAGGCTCTACTAAAAAGATCAATGAAGCGATTTTCTTTTTCAAATGAAATCTCTGAGACAATTACGTTTGAGTTTATCTTTGTAGAACTTCAGTAATCTCCTAGCTTTAAATACAAATGAGAAAGATCTACGATCGTATTCATACTCTCGAAGGAGTTATCCAATTAACTATACTGATAGTTTAAGTTTACCGTATATCAGGGCATCCGTTTCAACCGTCTTTATGCGAGTAATAATTATACGTAATTTATTTTATACAAAAATAAATATATATCACAATGAGCCGTTAGTAACGGTTACGCTTAACTTAAAACGTTTTTATTTGTATATATGAAGCTTAGCATAATTAGGTATTGATTATTATTATATGATTTAATGCCAAATAAAGTAATATAACGCAATTTTGGGGTTGGGTCAAACCGCTTTTTGGTAAGTAAAATGTTGAGTGTATTTAAATATATTAAACTAGCTGACCCCGCAAACGTTGTTTTGCCATTTATGTTATTAACCCCCGCAACCCCCTCTTGTGGGTGGAATTTTGTAAAATCCATTCTTAGCTGAACTCTACTTGGCGAAAGGAATATTCCTACCAAATTTCAAGTCTCTATATGCCTTATGGTTCCAGAGATATCGTGAAGAGTCAATGGGTGCAAATCTCTTTTATATAATATAGAAGATTTATATTTTACAATTGAAGTTAAAATTTGATTGATGCTTAATAAACTTTATTAATTTGTAAGATTTCTACAATATTTTATGTTTTGTAACAACACAATTTTGTTGAACTTTACAAAAAATATAACACCACCCTCGTACTGGGTATCGATATGTGAACTAATTCGTGTCGCAACCCAGTATGGTGGCCCTTTGGTATTCTGTCAATTATCAGCTTGTAGACTCTGATCGATCCTCGCTTACGCTGCAGTGGCGTCGTAACTTACTTAAGTTAATGTGTCAGCTGTGTGAGGTCAACGGGCGGCCCAGATTGCGCTATTTAACTAGTTAGCTAACGAAATTTACCTATTGTAGTATATGTAGTCAAAGTTACTTCGAGTCGACTGCTTAAATATGTCCTGCTTATAATATCTATCCTAGGTTATTTGGAAGTTATTACTGCTATCATTTTAATAATTCATATTATTTGTCTATGTGATAATATTAATATACCAATCCAGTGTGTGTAGTGTAGATGTTTGAATGTTTGTTTTTTGGTACGGGTAGAAATAATGTCCACTTTTTGTCTGTTTTTATCATTTACAAAGGTTTTATGTCATATATGTGTGTAAGTTATTACCTTATGTTTCAGAAATGAGATATCTCTCACAGGAACAGTTCTCCTACTGACTTTGATTTCCGTTTGCAGCACCTCCATCGTGCTGATATCTTGAAAGCCATGGTTTTCTAGCGCCAAACATGTGCGTTGGACTTGTTCTATGCAAGGAGAAAATGAACAGAAACGTCCTCCTGTAAATATACATAATAATACATATCATTATCTTTACTCTACTCTAGTAATGGTCTATATAAATAGCATAAAGATGTAAAATATTTTGTATTTGCTAGGCTAGGAGTTCTACTAAGTAGTCCTATTTCAAATAATTCTTAATTTACTTAAGCTACTTGAGTGTGAAGCACACAGACCACAGAAAGAAGCGTTTATTTATTATTTATTTTGCTTTAGAGCTACTTTGATGAAGATTTTACATATATTTTAGAACGCTCTTGAGGCTATAAAAACTATGCTGGAACTTAAACGTGAACTAGGCGAAACTGTGCGGAACGATAGGTCTGATAATAAATATTTAATATTAGAATATTGTCAATTCTATCATGATAATAACGTGTTAGTATTTCGACTTATATTTGTTGTTTTGTATATTTAAATAAAATATCGAACAACTCGAAACGAACAGACTCGAACACTGCGTCTTAGCGAATAGCTTCCCTATCAAGAGCAATATCAAGTTGTTATGATAGCAACGGGGACCG
Source organism: Melitaea athalia (assembly GCA_905220545.2). Taxonomy (NCBI): domain Eukaryota; kingdom Metazoa; phylum Arthropoda; class Insecta; order Lepidoptera; family Nymphalidae; genus Melitaea; species Melitaea athalia. The sequence continues at coordinate 6,816,069 of HG992197.1, read as the reverse complement.
ACGACTTCAGTACTCTTCGAGGCATGCTGGGGATAAGGATAAGAACCCACATCGGCAATAAATATTTGTAGAAATACAAATATTCGTCTTGAACCACAATCGAATCCACAACATCAGAACTATTGTCAATCATTAATGCGGACTCAAAAATGCATATTTACAAAATAAACATACCACGACTGATTCAATATACAATAAAATATCTTCCATATAAACGGTAAAACCAGGGTGGCTGACATTTCTACGTATGCACTGGCTGGTTACAATAACGGATCTTTTTGTTACAATGATACAGTTTGAACATTTTTACATCGTAGGAGACCGATTCGCATCTTTAATATGCCGCCGACTCTTATCCGTCAAATCTTATCGACCAATAAGGACAGCGCACGTCACTCACTCTGCCAATCTGAGTTGTAGTACGAGTTTCAACGCAACGGGGGGTGATTTTCAAATTGTTTCCATTTTGAAATGTGTATCGCGTGCCTGGATGATATAACAGGCGTTGTAGCGGTATATTAGCATAATGCGACCGGATAGAGGGGTAATGAAGCTATTACAGAGGATCTCATGCGCATAGGTGGCGAAATATGTAAAACGTTATCTTAATGCATCGCGAGTCACGTAGCTTAGCTTTGTCGATCAGAGCTGGGGGGTGCTTAGTTTTATGGTTAACTTGTGGTTGAGAATTCATTCTGAGGTAATTGGATTAAAGATTTTTGTAAGCTTTTTGTGACATTTACTTGAACAATTGTGCGAATTGATTGTTTTAAAATGTAACGACATAGACATACTATGACGAAATAGTGTAATTCATTAAAAAAAAAAATAATATAATCCAGTAGGTATGTGTTGCACACTTGCACCGCGTTAATTCAGAACAAAGAAAACTCATGTATTTTTTAAACGGTTTTATTTAGCTTGACTTGTTATCTTGACAACTTAACAGAATATTAAAACATCTATTTAACTATACTAGTGGTCGCATAGAGGTCGAAATTCGACCATAATTAAAAATTTAAATTAAAGAAAACCAAGAAATTGTGAAAATAAAGAACCTTTTTTTAAAATTTTTTAAAAATAATTTGACTACAGACTGACAATCAACAAAAGAGTATATGCGTATGCGAGTGTGTGTGTCAAATACATGGTACTGTGTGTAGTGTTTTTTTATTGATTTAATATATTTTTATGCATAATTTTTTTTAAATATTAGCATTCTGCACTCCTTCTCTTTATAAACTACTAGCTGTCCCCGCAAACGTTGTTTTGCCCTATATGTTATTAACCCCCGCAACCCCCTCTTGTGGGTAGAGTTTCGTAAAATCCGTTCTTAGCTGACCTCTACTCGGCGGAAGGAATATTCCTACCAAATTTCAAGTCTCTACGCCTTATGGTTCCAGAGATATCGTGATGAGTCAGTGGGTGGAAAAACTATACTTAAGTGTACGAAATTTGACACTCATCCGTCCTCACGATTTTCGTAAAACAAAGGTTCGGTACAAAGTTTTTGCTTCACGTATTAAAACATGGAATAATATGGATACTCTACACAAAACTAACTCTAATCACCAAGGAAATATAGAGCAGTCATATCGACAAGCCATCTAGCCGAATATATACAAAGCTCAGTAAATAGCAAGGAAAGGGTTTAACAATGGCCGTTAGTCATCCTCGGAGTTGCGACAGAGTAGGTCACGGGACTGGAATGCCGGCTAATTGACAGAGTAGTGAGGACATCAGCGCCGGTATATTACACGAACCGACGTCGCTAAAAGCTGAACAATGTGCACCCACTAAAAATATTTCACCGCCAAAATTATAGACCCAATACGACGGCGGACTAGTGTGCATATCAGCCATGCTTAATTATGCGAACTGACGTCATGTAAGACTATAATTACTAGCATATTCTGCTACATATTACAAAAATGTTTAAGCGATTACAATGTAACATTATGAAATTCACAATTTCTACTAAAATAGTAGCTTTATGGGTATAAATAGATACTAATATTATAAAGAGTATGAAAGATATCGGCTGCCCAATTTCAAAACACAGTAAGGGACAAATCTTCATTTTTTTTTAATTTTAATCGAATCATGTTTAGACAACTGCATTGGAACGAAAAATGCAAACAATCAATTTCGAAAAATTTGTCCCTTACTTTGTTTTGAAATTGGGCAGGCGATATGATTTCATGCTAAAATTTCTTTTACAAGCTTAACGCTACGTTATTACTGAGTTACATATATACAAAAGCTATATTTTACTGAAGAGGGCGCATAAGGGGGCGTCCATAAATTACGTGAGGTGTTTTTTTTAATTTTCTGCCCCTCCCTCCCCCCCTGGTGAGATGTCGTGAGATTTTATTCAACCCCCTCCCCCATCTCCCAATCTCACGTGAGATTTTTCAAAATGTGAGTTTCTTACGTAAACGTGTTGGATTGTTATTGTAAAAAGAAAAAAACAAATTTGCTTCGTGCTTTTATTTACGACTAGTTATGACTAGTAATCAATGTTGCTGAGAGTTTAATTATAAGTGTAATAAAAATTTAACAATAGAATACTTAAATCGTAACTACTTAGATTAAAAAAGAGTATCTACTCTAATTCAGTCCATGGAGAATCATGCACGGTCTCAAGAGAGACTATTGGAACCAACATATCCATATGATTTTCAGTAAAATCATCTGATCCTTCAACTTCGTTCTGATCTACGGACGGGCTACACTGTACCGTGAATTCAGATTGAATTGAGCTATTTGGTATAAAACAAATATGGTGGTTTGACAGTAAGTAAATGTATAACGTCGAAGTATGAATGAAATTATTTTCTATTGAACGAATTAGTGAATGATCTTTATCGTATTACGATTACGCAAGATTAAATCTTATGCATGTACAATCTGGATTAAATGGACCAAAATAGTATAATTTTTTTTTGTTTCAATCAGAAAAAAAATTGCGTGATATTTGCCGAGACCCCCCCTCTCTCCAACGTAAGATTAGATGAGATTTGACTCGACCCCCTCCCCCCCTTAAACACCTCACGTAATTTATGGACGCCCCCTAAGGTGAGCAAAAAATCAGATTTCACCCGCGCGCCCGTGACTAATTGATGAAACAAAATATACACAAAGCCTCGTGTCAGAGTGCGATAGACGATATAGTTTTGAGCGCATTACAAATGTAAAAAACGACAAATATGTTTATATTATATATAATTCCAAAACTAAAAGTAATTACATTAAATGCCTCGGCATAGCCCTTACTCATATTTAAATGTAATTAATTATCAAATTTTTGTCTTAATGGTCATAACCATATCGAGTATAAATAGAAAAAATATAAAAATTAGAGGTTACTTCGTGATTATATTTTATCGAGGAAATTTCCTTATTTTATGTTTTTGATATGGGTTAACCCTTTCAAATATCACGTAGTTTGTCATATATTTTTATTTTAAGATTTGGTCTGGAATTTTTCATGTCAAAACAAATAGAAGATTGGTAATTTTGCATTAAGCGCGCTCTGAAGAAAATGGAAAAGCCAAAATCCACACGGGCAAAGCCGAAGATGGAAAGGCAGTGGATTATAAGTCACATTAGTGTAATTGGATGCTGTGTAATCTCTGAAATATGTTAAAGCAAGAGAAACTTATAGTAAATATGTGTTATTTTATAATTTCTGTATTCTACATTATGACAATAAAAATAAAATTTGCATAATTAATTTGGCACAATAGAAAGGAATTTCTATATATCATAATATTTTAAATAGACTTCAAATAAAACTTAAAAATTAGTTTGAATAAAAAGGCAACGCTTTCTATGCGGCTACGTAATCGGAACCTATTCATTGTTGCTATGGTTTGAGCTAACTCTATTAACCACAACAATAGGTGATGAACCAGATAGATAAAACGAGTCTTTTATCAATTAAATAATGTAATTTTTGACTTCGAAAGTCGCTGCATAATGATTGAGTTATAAATTTATATTAGAATGCAATCGTATCTACGTTGTATATCGGGTATGTGAAATATTTCATATAATTAACTTCCTATTTTAAAATGAATTTCTTAGCCTAATGTTATAAGCATTTCAGGAAAAAGTGATTAGAACAATGGAATTACCTTTTCTTAGTAGTATTTAGTTACTTTTTATTACAATAATACATATAATGAGTCAAGGCAAAATTTAAGACTAAGATTAAAATATGTATTTGTAATAAGTAACTCGGGACATGAAAAAACTCGGAAACAGTTGAATATTTTTATATCAAATTAAATCTATGTATTAAATAATTATTAGTATATTTCGAATTTGTTTTTGTTTTCCTTTTTATTTGAAGAAGATCGGTCGCACAAAAGCGACTATGGCATACATATTCGTTAACTAAAAAAACTAGACTAAATAATTACAATGAAGGTTCAGTATCCAAATTCAATAAATTAAGTAGTTGTTTTATTAATATATGATATGCTTTTATGTTATACATCTACATAAATTTATTTAGTAGGTAAGACTAGATAAAAAAGAAAATGAAATACAATACAATACCTACTTAAAAATAGTTTGAGCTTTAGATTAAAATCGATCAGTTTCGACGATATACCTATAATAAAAATGAATGTTGCTAAGCGCATAGCTGGAGAATGGCTCTACCAATTCGGCTAATTTTTTTTTGTATGTTCCTTAAATCCCACGAAAGGTTTTTATACTAAAAAAAAAAAAAAAACATAACAGACAGAACGAAGTCTGTCCGGGCAGCTAGTCTATACAAATAAATAAAATTGGAGTGTCTGTTTGCAATATTAAAATAACCGCTTTTTACTAAATGCATACGGATGTATACACGGTACATATACCAAAATAACATTTTTTCAATTTATGTCTGTCTGTCTGTCTGTTTGTTCCGGCTAATCTCTGAAACGGCTGGACCGATTTTGACGGGACTTTCACTTTAACTTAGGCTACTTTTATTTTAGAAATTTATTTATTTTATAACTCTGCGAACTAAACAATAACTTTTTTGTTAAATTCCACACGGACGAAGTCGCGGGCACAGCAGCTAGTTATAAATATATTCAACTGCTGTGGTTCCCAGTAACAGCTTAACACTTTTGATAGGTCATCCTTGATTGGAGCTAATGTGGTTATGGGGTCATAGTGCCTAATCCTGACTGTGAGATTTTATAGTAAGGCACTTTATTTTGTAATATTCCTTGTACATCCTGTAATCCTAAGTACCCATTTGTATGAGAGATGAGTATGGCAGAGTGCTAATATCAAGTAGTAAATATTATATTTGTTGGTAGGACTACAATATTATAATTTGTAACTATTGAGAAGATGTACTTATAGTTGTATTTGTGTCTTTAAACGATTCAGTAGAATTTTCAAAAAGCAAGCTTTATGAAAGGTCTAAAACTCTATTTATATTGAAACAACTTTCCTTGATCCTCTCGTGACCATCGCTTCGCTTCAGCCTGTAATATCCCACTGTTGGGCTTAGGCCTCTTTCCCCATGTAGGAGAAGGGTCAGAGCTTAATCCACCACGCTGCTCCAATGCGGGTTGGCGGATATATTCCCTACTATGAGTAACGACCGCTATCAGGTGTACATGATAACAACCGGGACCAACGACTTAACGTGCTCTCCGAGGCACGGTGGGCAGACCCACAAGGACTGCACAAACATCCAGACCACGACAAACAAAAAAATCAATAATATACATTTGTGTTGTAACTAATTGCTGCTCTAATTATAAGCAGCACTGCATTCATAGACACAACGACATATTAAATCTTGAAAACGAAATAATATAAAAATACAAATTTGATTAATCAGAACTAAATGTGTCTTAATCAATTATTATGTTTTAATTTCAATAATAGGAAGTATACAATTAGCACAGATAGCAACGTAATGTTACATAACTAAATTAAATACTTTTATTTTTAATTAATAGATTGTTATCGATACAATCCAGTCCATCACTACCTACATGTATATCACAAAAGGTTCGAGCCCCGTCACTAACAAATAACAATACATAGTAGACAATCTATTGATGTATTGGCTTAGATAAAGGCAGTGAAATCATATATGAACTGCAGTAATATCATACAACTATCGATTCAACTTTATCTTCATTCAACCTTATTTCTTGATACATAAAGTTTATTATATAAAAATTCAAAAAATAAAGGTACAATATGAATTTAGTGTATGGTAATGAGATAGCTCGGTATACGGATGCTGCATTGTTCTTACGATGATCTGATTGAAAAATAATAATTTCGATTATCGATATATTAAGCATTCTTAATGGACTACTTATTAGCGATATATACTTGGGGCATGCAGAGTATTTGTTAAATATGTAATTTGTATAAATAATATTAGCGTAACAAATGTGTGCATATTGTTACATTTAACCAACAAAAATAACTTAATATATTACTTAATCCTGGTTTTTATTTATTCTGAAATATATTCTAATTATATTTGTTCAAAATTTGCGATATAATATGTATGTTTAGCCGTTTAAATTGAAATACGTCTGCAGTCTGTCTGAATTTCAGTGACGATAATTAAAAATTAAAATGACCTCTTATAAATATCAAATGTACAAAATATACCACACGAATAGCCACACAACATATTTTTCAGACAGAGCAGAGACAGAGCAAAAAAAATAAAATTTTCAGACAGAGCAGAGATGACCAAAAAAATAAAAAAAGCTGGCTCTTGTGCTGACTTTATTGATGTATATTATATATAATGTCATATGCAAAGAATAATACAGATTTGAGACATGGAATTTACTAGATACATGATATTTTCTAAAATTTTCCGCTTCAGCGAAGTATCGACCTTTTGTTCAAAATTTAAGTTTGCAAGGGCAGCCTATAATAATTCAAATATAATATGTATGCAATTATTTTTGCACAGCAAGAGTACGTATCGTCGACTCGGCGCAAGTTCGTATGGAACGGGGCGTTCGCCGGGGTGGCCGCGCATGCGCCGTGCCCGCCCCCGCCCGGAGCGCTTACTATTATAAAATACCACCTATAAAACGTGAGGTAATTCAATGTAAACAATCCGACCAATGGTAATTGTGATGTCAAATATTATGTTTCATTTTAAAATATTTATGTGTTCATCACCTGTTAAAGCCTTACAATTTATCAGAACTAGAATTTTGTATAATGACTGTTCAGATCAGGAGGTTCTGTGGAGCTCAAAGTTACCTTAGCGCTGATGGTCGTACTTCGACACCAGTGAGGGTCTATGAATAAGGATATGTTTGTCGGTCTCACTATGATGCGAGGATATTCTTGTCGCTGTTACCATGTTACCTCTAATGTCATCAAAAATTATTACTAACCAGCTGATTTGTTTTATTTTTAGTTAGTTGATATTTATATTATTTGATGGTAATATTGTCGTACAAATTGCGTGGTACGTTATTTCGGTCCTACGCTTACTGCTGCTCTATCTCCTGCTAACTCCGACCAAATAACCACAATCGAGAGTTTTCGAAGAGGAACTTTTTGTTCGGCTCATCAAAATGAAGCTACTCCCGGAAAATAAGGTTGATAGTAATCAGGTGAAAAATACGTAGGTACTAGGGATCCCTACCTATTATAACTAAATATAATTCAAGTATTCATAGTTATTACAAGATTATGGAGACCCACAGGATACTTGGTGCAAACTTAGGACCAACATTTATGTCCAACAGTGAACTTAGTATGGCCGATATGATGCGATAATGTCATATTTAAAGTAAACGAAGTCAAAAAGTTGTTTTCACATCAACAACATCAAGTTGATGACTTCGTAAGGTAATCAAAAATTGATTTTTTTTCTGATTTTTTTCTTTTAGTTAGTTAATATTTATATAATTTGATGGTAATATTGTCCTACAAATTGCGTGGTTCGTTATCCCGGTCCTACGCTTACTGCTGCTCTATCTCCTGCAACTCTATTATCTACCACAACCGAGAGTTTTCGAAGAGGAACTTTTTGTTCGTCTCATCAAAATGAAGCTACTCCCGGAAAATTAGCTTGATAGTAATCAGGTGAAAAATATGTACTAGGGATCCCATACTATAAGCGCTATTTCTTGTAGTGTAATAACTTAATAAGTCGCCAACGAAACCCTCATTCTATGTGAAATCATTGTACTGCCCATGTAAGAACATACAGATGTTCGAAACTTTTGCGTCTTGTGCTTAGTCAGAGTGTATATCTATAAAGGTCGATTTACATCAGACGAGCGAATGCTCATTCTATCCCCACTATATCAAATTCTTATTAAATTATTTTAGTGTTAACAGCCGTAGAGCATTCTTTAGTTGTTATATATATTAATACGAGTTTTCGTTTACACATAAAAATCAAGAAAGAATGCTCTTGTTCTAGCTCTAGTTCTTTGTTCGTTTGGTCTAAATCCACCCTAAGAAGAAAAAAATATGAGATATTGTGTGCATTAACATGTCCTCCATAGCACATGTTAATGCACACAAACAAATAATAATTATTAGTAATTTAATTTTTTCGATATACAAATTGATATTCGATAACAAATGCTTTAGGGCGAAAGGTAAGAAATATCAATATGACATTATCTGCTTATTATCAGCAATAGAATATGATAATTGATATCGACGCAGACGCGATAAATCAAATTATATTGGTTTATTTCTTGCTTACAATTATCATTGCAAATGTTATTATTTTTTTGTTCTTAGTTGGTACTTGTCTTGTGATATTAAAACAATATCTATGAATTGATCTTCAAGAGTGATGTAAAAAACTAGGAATTTTTTGAACTAATAAATCTTTGTTACTTGGTTACACACCCTTACAATTTGCAATAATTAACTTTTAATTTAGACTAATAATTTATTAGTCTAAAGGTAGCTTATTGCAAATACACATTTGTAAATACTTGCACATTATGAATATCAATTATTAAAATCTAATAAAGCTGAAGAGTTTGTTTGTTTGTTTGCGCGCTGATCGCGATCTCTCTCAGAAATAGAATCTGATCTCAGAAATTACTGGTCCGATTTGTAAAATTATTTCAGAGAAAGTCCATTTATCGAGGAACGCTTTAATCTATATATCATCACGCTAAGATCAATAGAAGCGGAGCACCAATGAAGAATGTCTCAAAATCGGGTTTTTTCCTTTTGAGAGCTTCCGCTGCGTGTGCTGCGTAAACAGTTAAAGTTTCGCGTAAATCATGTATGACAGAATTGTTTCTATTCCACGCGGACGAGATCGCGGTCAGAAGCTAGTTCAGAATAAAATTATAGATTAATATCTGTCAAACGTGTCACTTCTGTCAATCTTGCACTATACGTTAATACTGTAGTGGATAATTAAATTACATTTTCCTCATCAGTGTCTGTTACAAGTAGATATCGTTCTATATTTAATAAATACACTGATGCTGCACCAGCAAAATTGAACCAGATTCATGATAGCCAACTTCCAAGAGACACGTTCAATTAATTTAAGGGGCATTCGTTAATTTTATTAATGCTCCAACCTAAATCTACGATCACGGCCGATGTGATCGCAGCGCCTTCTCATTTTCGAAATTAGCAAATGAATAAAAAAAGAAGTAAAAACCGCCAGCAGAGACAAGATAAAGAAATATACTGAGAGGTGCTGCGTTCGAGGGGCAAGATAACACCATTAACGCCGGGGAGGCTCGCCAACAAAACATCGGAGCGAGAGCGCCTATACTCATCAACCGATAAAAAGCCATAAGTGACAATTGATTCTAAAAAAAACTAAATTTTAATCACTGCGCTATATGGTTCAGTTTGCTTCAAACTACAGAAAGGACTTACACAAGTAGTTGCAGTCGATTTTACGAATTTTGCGCACGCAAGAATGGGATGGTGCGTGATTGTAATGATAGCGAAATGAGTGAAGTAAGTTTTTCTCAGCCACCCAACCAGCAACATAATTAATGACGCTCGTGTCGCAGACGAATTTATAAATTGGGTTTATTCCGTTTTAACAAAGGGGACACAAGTGATAGTGCCGATAGCACATCTACGCAACGCGCTACATAATTATGTAGGTAACTTACTTTATGCATAGATAATTTTTCAGAAATTATTTTTTTAATTAGAATTTACGACGGCAAAATAACTGGTGAAGATGAACTAAATATCGATTATGGCTTTACATACTTTTTTGTAACTGGAAAAAAGGCTGCCTTTTAATTAAACATTTCAGAAAATAATAATAAAATCATATTATTTAAGCTATTTAGAAATTTCACTAGCATATTACTCATAACTAGGGCTCGGATTAATATGTAAATAAATATTTTTAATTTACACGATTTTCGGTTTTGAATGTCTTCTATACATTGATTATTACATATAGACTCGGAAAAACTAATTTTTATTTTCCACATTTTTCCATATTTTGCCATATTTCATGGGTAAGTCCATATTTTACAAAAAAATATCACAATCACCCATATTTTCGATTTTTATTATCATAGAACATGAATTAGTTCACAAAAATTGATATAATTTTACGTATTTGCATTCTCGCCACCACACGGACGCGCGAGTTTCATTTCTCTCGTGTATTATTCGTCGTTATTTGATTTTTAATACTCTAACTTCATTTATTCCACATTATCTGCCCCCGCGCCGCCGAGCAAATCAATCAAATGAAAACCTGAAGATTATTAAAGAAATAGAAAAAAAAAGTTTCTGAAGCAGAAGGCTGTTGCTGAAATAGCTAAACAAAAACTAATATTCTACTAACACTACAACTATATAACTGAGGTAGGGCACAGCAGGAAAGGACAATGCCTATTTTCTATGAAGCCGTGCCCAGGTACGTGCTTTGACGTGTTCAGACAATTCATATATTTAAGTATCCTTTATCAATTGAAAATAGATTTTTAATAATATTCTAAAGTGATTAAAGCCACAGTTTATACTTTAATTAAAAAAGATATTTTATTTGTATTCCGGGTTTGTGCTGTCAAAACATGTTAAATACAAATACCAAGTCGGAAACGCAACCATAGAAATGAACGCTTTTTTTAATTAAATTATAAACCCCACACGACCAGAAAATTGACATATTAAAGTTTTCTTTATTAAATAAAACTAGATTTTTAATAATAGTCTAAAAGTCATCAAAGCCGTGGTTTATAGTTTAATTTAAAAAAAGCGTTTGTTTGTATGGTTGCTATGACGACTTGCTATTTATATTTAATCTATTTTGACATAACAAACGCGGAATACATCTAAAATATTTTTTTAAAATTAAATTATAAACTGCGGCTTTAATCACTTTTAGAATATTATTAAAATTTTAGTTTCAATTAATAAACGATAATTAATTATATGAATTGTCTGAACACGTCAAGCACGTACGGGGGCACGTACCTGGGCATTGTCCTTTCCTGCTCAAAATATGGAGCAGCCCGACTGGGGTAGTAACTCGACCTTACAGAAGACCACAGCTAAATAATACTGTTTTCAAGCAGTATTGTGTTCCTGTTGGTGAGAGCAGAGCTCCTGGGGGGGATTGGGGATAGGGTTGGCAACGCGCTTGCGACGCTTCTGGTGTTGCAGGCGTCTATAGGCTACGGTAGTCACTTACCATCAGGTGAGCCGTACGCTTGTTTGTCGACTTAGTAACATAAAAAAAAATAGACTTTAGACAAAAATAAAGGCTTCGTTACACTAAAAACAATTAATAAAGTTAAGTGCGTACTGAGTTTTGAGGGTACTGCAGACGTGCCTTACCCAATTACGGAACTAGGCGTCTTTAAGTACGCTCCCATTATATCATGTTTTTTTTATATATTTAAGTAGGTCAAAAAAGCATACGGCTCACCTGATGGTAAGCGATTACCGTAGCTTCAACACCAGATGCATTGAAAGCACGTTGCCGACCATAATCTTAATCCCCCCAGGAGCTCTGGTCACCTTATTCACCACAGGAATACAACACTGGTTGAAAGCAGCATTTTTTAGCAGTGATCTGCTGCATGTTTGAGGTACTTCCCCAGTCGGGCGGCTCCAGTTTTTGAGCAGGATATTTCCTGCTGTGCGCTACCTTACTTATTTGTTATTTGCCTTTATTGTGACGTGGAAAGATCTTACTGCCAATATAAGGCTATATTTAGACCTAATCGACAGTTTTAATTACGATAATTCAAAAAAGCGTGTGATTGTGTAGGTACTGCAATCAATTTAATAAGACAGATTTAGTGGAAGATGAATAAACTTCTTTTTTTTTATTACCTAAACATATCGCTAATCTTTTTATAAATTTTTTGATGTAACTGTTACTGCAGTAACTTTTCACAATAAACAATGTTTAATATGAAAGATATTTTTATTTTATACTCCATATTTTTTCCATATTTTACATTTTTTGGTCCATATTATATGTACATATTTTGATTTTTTTAATACATATTTATCCGAGCCCTACTCATAACGTTTTTAAACACCTATCAATGAGTTGACTTTTCAAAAATATTCTTAAAACATAATTTTCTTAAAAAAAAAAAAATAACGCAAACTGTGGCGCAGAAATTTAGTGGTCATGCCATTAACATTATGAAGACAAACACATTTTACCGTTTAGCTCCATCTTATAGTATAAAATATAAGAGCCCAAACCTATAAATCTAATGACTTAAATACTACGACCGTATTTTCCTCTAACAAAATACGTCGAAATCTTCAATAAATTAAACCTCTGCTACGTCTAACCCCATAAATCGTTTTAAACACCTTTCCAAACAATAAATAAAAAGATAGCACGGTCGTACCTGTAAAGCGCATTATTTGTTTCGCATATAATAATGGGATATTTAGTGGGCGATATCAGTTAATACGGCGGGTATGGCATAAATCGGCGCGCGCGCAATCTAACATCGCGCCCCGCCCCCCGCGAGTAACTCACTGCTATCTACCCCGAATATTGTTAATCAGTGTATCATTAGCTTTTGAACGATGCACACTAGTCGCTTTGTATATTTAAACATTGTTGTTGTAATAGTTATTTTTTTTCTTGCTTACATATCCACCATAGCGTCAATGGATTGGGTATTTTTGTTACAAATAAAATAAAATGTTTAAGAACAAACCTACAATTTTAATTTTTCTTACAAAATATGGCTTATATCTAAAACACAATTAATCAAAGTAATGTAAACTAATTACCGAACTGGAAGATTCGCGATCACGATTCAGTCTGTAATATCCCACTGTTGGGCATAGGCCTCTTCCCCATGTAGGAGAAGGATCAGAGCTTAATCCACCACGCTGCTCCAATGCGGGTTGGCGGATATTCCCTACTATGAGTAACGATCGCTGACAGATGTACATGATAACAACCGGGACCGACGGCTTAACGTGCTCTCCGAGGCACGGTGGGGAGACCCACAAGGACTGCACAAACACCCAGACCACGGCAAACATCTGTATGGCCAATACAAATGTTGTCGTGTGCGGGGATCGAACCCGCAACCGCCCGCGCAACAGTCAATCGCAATCCAGTGCTGTAACCGCTGCGCCAACGCGGCGTCAACTGGAAGATTATTGCAAGGTAATTCAACATAACTATAATAAAAATAATTATAAATACTGACCAAAAAACCACATTATGTATATGATAACTTCTAAGCCTCAGCAGATGGTGGTTGGCGCATACGATAGCTTCATAGCGCACCATCCGATATAGATAAAGCTAACGGGGAGGCTCTACTATAAATCCAAAAACGAATGAAACATTGCATTTCTGTCCTACTCTAACCCATGAAAAATCTAGGTACCACTGAATCTTCTCACTCTGTACTATAATTAAATTCTAGTGGATTGGTATAAAAATGTACATTATTAAGCAGAAGAATAAATACATTCAAAAGTAATGCATAATCGATTTTATGTATAGTCCAAAATGAGGAATTTATACTGCAGCTTTGACGTCAGTTCAAGAGCCGATTCAAGTTGTTACAACCACGATTCGGTCTCGGTCCGGTAATAATTAATTATATTCTGAAGTGAGGAATAATTAAAATATTCACACTATCAACAACAGTGGAGTTCTAGTATAGTCCTAACTCCTAATTCATGGTCTCACATGACTAACAAAGATTCATACGATATCATGGAATATGAATTTAGGTATAAGTATCTACTGTTTTTGTATCTATTCGTATTTTCGCATGTCTATAAAATTAAACCACAGATTACAGAAAGAAGAATCTTTCTGTAATCTGTGAATTAAACATATATAAAATAGTTAAGCCAATGACCATTACAAGCTGTGCCCACTACATAGCAATAAAGTATTTTACAAGTGATACAAGAATGTACGGCAATCGGTGAGCGAGATCTCTCGTTGCTTTAACTTTATAAATACGGCGCTATTTATTTCTGGAAATCAGCCGACTCATCAATAAGGGTTTGGGTGTTCGGAGGGTTCGAGAATTGGAGTCTATATTCGTGGAAATATTGATTGATGAACTCTGGTTTATTACATTTTCCGCATAGCTGAAGATGCTATCTGAGGTAAGAAATGGTTTACAACGCGCTATTTGAAAATCTAGTTGAAATATTACAACTTAGAGATAAATATTCTCTATTTATTTAAAATTTATGGAATATTGATTTTTTATATAACTCCATCATCTTTAAAAAAAGGAAAAATTTAAATTTAGAATGAGAATAAATGAGTAATGCTTTTATGTTTATGATGCATGAATTCATTTGTGTTTTATGATGTATACTATTGCAGTATATCAAATCAGCAAAGAAATAATGTTTCTGTTAATAATATCTTCATATTCATTAATTTTTCAGTCCTTGTAAACGAAAAAAGTGACAATGATCAGCGCACATAATTTGAAGAACAGATGTTTGATGGAAGTTTCATATACGTATACCTACTAACCTACTATCAGGTAGTAAAATGGCAGCGACGTCTGTTTTGTGTAGTGTTGGCATAATATCGACCAGACTGGCAAAGCAGAAGACAAAGGTTATACGAATGGCGGAAATTCGCAATTATATAGCAGCGTATTATCGTGAACTATATTAATAAATATGTAGCTGTGGACAGACTTTAGAAGACGGTACAGACGACAACGGTATGTAGCAGTAAAATTTTGTCAGAAAGCTTACTGTAAATATCTCAGTGAGTCTCAATTATTCTTTTTATTAAAGATAATGAGGCAAAATAACTTGTTAATTTAATGACTTTGTTAAAATCTCAGCAATGTTTGTCAAAGTGGCAGCCAAAATCAAGGCCAAAATACTATGAACATAAGGCGAAATTACACATCCTTTCCTTGTAGGAGAAAGTATCAGTGTCCAAATTATATTTAACTAATTTAAAAGACGTAAGCTAGTACTACTAATAAATGTAATAACTACTTCTGAGACTTTCTCAATAAGCAGTTCATAATCCAACCAATCAACGTTTTTAAATTATGGCGTCTTCCATAAAGCATTGTAATATTGTTATTTACCATTTCTTTATTTATTCGTCGCGACAATCATGATAGAGGAATACGAAAAACGTGATTTAGAGTCAGTAATGTAACAGTAAAAGTGATATATTCAAAAACTAAGTCACGAACGTTGGTCACAGGACCTGACACACAAAAATCATCGTCACGATACGTGAACGATGTTTGTTTACTTAGAAAATTTGCAAATTCAGTTAAGGAAAATGTACAAATGAAACAATAGAGGTATTGTGTTGTAGTTACCTAGGTACATACTTTAAAAAATCCAGGAAAGCGAACAGATTTTTTTTAAAGTTTCTTTCGCTGTTTTTCATGGTTTATATTTTGAGTACAGATAGTTAATTAAACATCAAGCATTTACAAAAAAAATAGGTTTTAACATTTTCAGACAAATTTAATGCCCTGGTTGTGGCTTAGAAGTTTACAAACAAATACATTTAAGCCTTTAACTGCTAATTGCAATTGTGCGATTTTACTTTTGATAGTGTGAAACTATGAAAGGAATCTACATTTAACGCGTGCCTTCAATAGTGACTGTCGTTTGACCTCCGCAACCGGAAACCAGGACAGGCAATAAATTACGTAGGTAAAGATTTAATAAAGAATGCTCTCAATTATCTTAATGAATTCGTAATACTGAATAATGTTTATATAATTTAAACTGTTGACCCATTCTTAACATATAACAATGTTATTATCGATAATAGTTTAGTTTGGCTTTAAAATAATTATTTTAGGCAAATTCTTTGGACTCATAGCGAGATATTTATATAAAGTAGGTTGTACGGAAACCAACCAAGTGGTTGTAACATGTAACTATAGGTTGTAATCACTTCATGTAAATAACGAGTTACATTTAAACGTACACGAGAATGTCTCATTGAAAATTATTAAAAATTAATTTAATATGTATTAAATTATTTAATTATAAATGTATTAATGTTTGTTTTTCTCAGTGTTTGCGAGCATGAGTCAAGACATTTTTTTTTTGTATAATATGGATCAACAAAATAATAATGAATTGTAATGTACGTCTCAAAACGTCAGCCCCGGATCTTCAATTTTTTTTAGGCGGGGCAAAAACTGAAAAACGCCGCCCCGCCCACTTATATTTATTTTGTTTTTACCTTTATCATGCTTATAATTTCAGCTATCAGATGTCCACTATTTGATTGAAATTTGGACATAGCCTACATAGGCCTTTCGGAAATAATGCATCCATCGCTGTTCTTTCTGTGTTAAGCCTATTTATTTACACATACATAGGTACATAGACATAAACGTGTAGGATATATATTTTATATACAGCATAGGATAGGATTTAAAATAAAAATATGTATAATAAAAATAAAAATCAAATATTGTATTGCATTTGTGAATTGAAATTACAATTTTACTCTTTTGCACTCTTTGTACTCTCTCTTTCGCACGCACGGTAACCAGACGCGTGCTGCCGCGATCTGCGATTTGTGCGGGCGAGCGGGCGCGTATTTTTAACCCCCGACGCAAAAAGAGGGATGTTATAAGTTTGACGTGTCTGTCTGTCTGTGTCTGTCTGTCTGTCTGTCTGTGTCACCGTAGCTCGCGAACGGAGGATGCGATTTCAATTTAGTTTTTTTTTTTTGTATGAAAGGTAAGTTACGGGCGAGTGTTCTTAGACGCATGTTTGATGAAAATCGGTTGAGTCCTGAAAAAAATCTGGGGGTAAAACCGAGGAAAATACCCAATATCTGCAAATACATGTGGTAGGGAGAAAATGAGGATGGAAATCCGAATGTCAGCAAATTTATCCAAGTAGGGTTGCAAATGAAATATCATCACATGCACTTTACAAAATTAATAATAAAAATAAATGAATGGTACCCATAAAAAGTATAAAATAAAAATTAAATTAAAAACAAAAAAAACCCGACACTGTAACCTGAGTTCCCTTTAAAAGTAAAAAATAATGAAAGAAACTCAATCTTAAAGTACCTAAGTATGTACGAGTATTAATAATCCAAAAAAAAAAAATGTTGCGGGACCGCTCCAAAACAGTTCAATTACTAATAGTCTAAATAGTCCAGTCATTTGATAGTTTTACCTGGAAAGTTTTCCGGTATTTTTGAAAGTTGGTGATTTTATAGATTTCGACGTGCTCTTTTCGAATTTTCACTTTGCCACCTCGTATCTTTGCCGCTCGCGTCGCCATATTGGAAAAATGGCGCTCAAATACAGTTTTTTTAAAAATAACTCCGTTCCAACTCTTTTTACGGTAAAAATAGTTATGTAATAAATTAAACTAAAGAAAATTTCCTACAATTTATGTAGTAACCTTTTTTTTTTGTAAAATCTATAGTTTCAGCGTACGAGAGCTGCAAAGTCCACTCTAACACGCGTTTACGTGTCATAATTATATGTATTTCGTAAGTCCAGTTGACAAGTTTTGAATATATTTTTTTAATTTGAAAAAAATATGGTGTAATCTAAACACTATAAACATTTAATTCCCGTTGGAAATTTTACTTAAACTTAATTTTTTAACAAGTTAAACGATTGTTAACAAACAAAATTTTCTCGAAATTACGTCTCAATTGTAAATGAAAAAAAAAATGTTTAAACATTGTCGTAAAAAATTTTCGCTTCGTAGAGCCTTATTTATATACATAATTAACAAGATCACGCCATTAAAGTAAAAACAATATTCATAGTTTGTTTATAATAATTTTTATAGTTCCAGAAAAATCACCACTTTTTGTAAAAATCACCAGTTTTTGTTCAAGTACAAATATTATTATAAACAAAGTATGAATATTTTTTAACTTTAATGGCGTGATCTTGTTGATTATGTATATAAGAAAGGCTCTACGAAGCGAAAATTTTTTACGACAATGTTTAAACATTTTTTTTTTCATTTACAATTGAGAAAAACAACAAGAAAATTTTGTTTATTAACAATCGTTTAACTTGTTGAAAAATTAAGTTTAAGTAAAATTTCCAACGGGAATTAAATATTTATAGTGTTTAGAACATACCATAATTTTTTCAAATTAAAAAAAAATATAATATAATTATGATACGTAAACGCGTGTTAGAGTGGACTTTGCAGCTCTCGTACGCTCAAACTATGGATTACAAAAAAAAAGATTACTACATAAATAGTAGGAAATTTTCTCTAGTTTAATTTATTACATAACTATTTTTATCGTAAAATGAGTTTGAACGGAGTTATTCTCAAAAAACTGTATTTCAGCGCCATTTTTCCAATATGGTGGCGCGAGCGGCAAAGATACGAGGTGGCAAAGTAAAAATTCGAAAAGAGCTCGTCGAAAACTATAAAATCACTAATTTTCAAAACTACAGGAAAATTTACAGGTAACCCCCTTTTTGAACACCAAATGACTGTACTAAAACTAAGCAACATAAATTTTTATAAAATTACTTCAAAATAAGCGCGTTTTTTACTTTTTAAAGGGAACTCAGGTTACTGTGTTGGGGTTTTTTTTTAATTTTTAATTTAATTTTTATGAACTATGCCTACGCGCTTCGCGAATAATAAATGTTCGTGCAGCATGTCTCACTCTGCGCTCTGGGTATCGGTAGAGTTGATATGGCCATGAAATTTCTGTACTTGTAGGTACTATTATTTATTCCGTGGTCAAAGTTAAGTAAATGATGAGTTGTCCATTCGTCTGTAAAATGTGAATTTGGCCGCCCCCTGAACTTGCCGCCCGGGGCATGGGCCCCGGCTTGCCCCCCCCCCTAGATCCGGGCCTGCAAAACGTATTGTATTGTTTGTATGAGATGAGAGTATTATATTATATTGTAGAGATGGTAAAAATGTTCGTCATACTCATCTTCATACATAAGTATAGCTTTGTTGATTTTATTTGTTAAATACTATAAGTAATAATAGGATTAAATGTAAAGATTATTTTGATTGTATATGTTGGCAGTATTCTGGTAGTATATGTATATGGATACCTTTTGATATACTTGCTTATATGAACGCGGCGAGGTTCCGGATTCCGTGTAGCATTCAGTTGTTATTGTTTTATAACCTTTTGCAATGTAATTTATTGTAAACGACGTTTTCTTACTTTGCATTAATATAGATATCATTTTAAATGTGTGATTTTTATAATATTAATTCTTAGTAATAATATCTACTGAGAGTAGCAGATATTACATATCTTCTCATACACAAGAATTAATTTCGATTATTGACTTAGTTATTTTTTGTATATTTGTACAATCCCATCAAGAAGATGCAACATAGTGAACAGGCAGCAACACATTCCGAAAATAGTCTGCTAAAGGTCATCGTATATCAAGGTGCGACTACGCGATTATACAGTAGCGCGACACCGTTGTATGTCGAGTGTCGCGCCAACATGTTGCCAGCTCCTTATATGCAATGAATGGCCGACTGTGCGTGTAGGTCGCCCCTATACGGCCATAAATTCGCAATTAGAATCTTCATTATTTTTTATTGGTTAATTTAAAAATATATCCGGTTTCTTGGAAATACAAAATACATTTTATAAGTACGCGTACGATTTCATTATAACTTACCTTAATCGTTTATAAAATCGATGTTTCGTCGAGTAAAAGTCGGCACTTTAGTAAATCATTAAGGGACGTTGCAATACCTCTCGGGTCGTATTAAAACGGATAAGGCAATAAAACTCATTCACACGTTCGTCAACTAAACAGGGCCTTATTAAAAACGTATCGCTGAATCGATTCCATATCGATACATTTCTCGATCTGATGCTTTCGATTGAAATTAAAACAGTGCGTTTACGCGGCCCTAGCTTGATTTAAACGCAGTTTAAATATTTAAATTTATTCGTGTTCCATTTTGTGAATACTAGAACTCCATGTAAAACTTCGCTGGCGTGTAATTTATTCTAATGTCACTGCATTTACCATTGATTAGTAATCGCTTAGATATGGATATTTCGTTTTGATAGAGGCACAATAGAACTAAAATCGTGTTTACAAGACCACTGCTTAGGTAAATCAAGGTTCTGTGAAGTCCTGCAACTGCGAGATGTCTTCTAATTTAGATTTGTGACATTGTCCGATTTTATGTGCGCTATTTGCCTTCACGTAAGGTTATTATGTTTTAATGAATTAACTCGTAAAATAGATCGATAAATAAAATAAACTTGAAAATGTAGTGGGCGAATATTTTCATTATAAGAAATTATTCGTATTAAGCTTTTAATACGTAACAGTTATTTACATATGTCGGTAAAACTTTTACATATTTTATGATAAATCACAAATAGTATATATTTTTTTATCAAACATAAATAGTTTTTAATGGTAAAGTACTTTCGAATATAATTTTTTTGCCGTCAATTTATTCAATAGTATGTCACAAATCTCAAATCAATACTTTTTATTTTATTTGTCGAAGATTTTATACTAATGTTGTTTGTTTATATAATTATATGATAGGTCATCGAACCAGTGTGTGCCCGTTAGAAATAATAAGACGGAATCCACCTGTCGGGGGTCGGTCCGTGGGAACGAGCCCCTAATTACGGCCGCCCTACAACGAGTCTAATTCGCGAGCTGCGTGCGCGCACCTCGGTCTCACGCACGCATTGTCTTCTGTAATTGCCGATCCTGTTCAATTTGTTGGATTTGTTGCCTCTCCGCGCTGTGATTCCTTTAAGTGGCCACTTTCAATTGGCTAAATAAACGGCGCTTGCCTAACTAAGAAATCTATAGCTCGTTACTGTTTGCGGTTTTTGTTTGAGGTCGTTAGCTATATTACTGTTCATCAAATTAAGTCATTGATTGAATATGTTATTAAAATAAAGGAACAAAACACGAATACATAATTTGTTTCCTATATATTTTTAAATACTGTGAGCAATATTATTATAATGATTAAATATAAATTTAAACATTATAGGGAATATGCTCAAAAAGCTTTAAAGGGCTGTGTTACCTGCGCAAGCGCAGGGCGTTACGCCTTCGGGCAGCTGATGAAGACATCATGTAGCGAGCTAATTGATTAGTCGCGTGACGACAAGCGAGGTGTGCGGACGTGTTATTATGCAACGTTAGATATGAACTCTTCTTTTGAAGAAGATATTAGCTTCACTAATTGGTTAATGTGATCGCAAACTATACAGATTTCTTAGTTTCTGTTTGCATCAAATAAAAGTGCATTGATCTTGTAATTCGTTCTTACAAAAAAATATACAAAATAATATTCGTAAATTATATACTCTAAAACATTGTATATTAATATATTTTATGAATTTATACTGTCACCATGTTTTTTCTTAAATAGTTGTTGTATACATGACAAAAATATTTACTACCTTTGTGAGAACAACGGCACAAAAATCACACAGTTTCTTTGTGACACTTACGACTTGGAATTCTTTAAAATAAGACAAATTTTAAGTGTAAAATATAGGTACCGATACCAAATTTTATACGTTTCTATAGATTAATAGATTATCCTTGGCTATTACTTAATAAAGCTACAATTTATTAACTTTAATGAATAATGGACGAGTTAGTCACGTTTTACTAATTTCTATTTTACAAATATGATATATAGTTGCGTAAAACAACATTTCGTATTAAATATTACCAATGAAATATACTAGTTGTAAATAACAAAACCAAAATCAAGAAATGAATTACTTTAAACATATATATGTAATAATTCTAAGATTAAGGACCTTCATTTACGCGAACACCACTTCAATAAAGATTGTAATTGATTCCCTTGAACAGTAATTAAAAATATAATAAATTGGCTGCCGAGATAATTTCTACGAATGCCTATTTAATGTAAGTTTTGCGAGCTTATGGTAACATACTTAATAAAATATGTGCATTTATTACTTTTTGCTTCTAATGTAATTGGTTTTATAAATAATAAACGCTCGTAACCGGCACATTTAGTAGTCACTTCACAGATCATTTTAAAAATAATACTTAATTAATAAAATGCATTTAATATTGGACAGTTTTGTTAAAAGATATACTAAAATTTTATTTAAATAGTCGTGTTTACTCGCAAACGAAAAAAAAAATTAATTTCCATTTAGATCGACAAGGAATACAACGTAGGTAGTCGAAAAAGTTTTTCAATTAAATACACATTATTAGGGCGCGTTCCCACTTTGTCGTGACGAAAGAAAATCGTGTAGTTTTAAGTGTCTTGGCTCATATGTTTAAATGGAGGTGTTCACATATAGAACGACACGATTTACTATCGTCTACGACATTTTTTGCAGTGACGACAGATTGTCATGACAGTGGGAACGGCTAGCACGACAGTCGTAAAACGATAAAAAATCGTTACGACGAAAACGTGACAGCAAATCTATCGTAGCCACGTAGAACGTAGAGGCGACTGTAGATTTTGTAGCTTGCTAATGATGTGTAAACGACAAAGCGACTGCCGTGAAATGATAAAATGTCGTCGCGATCCAATGGGAACAGCTAGATACGATAGTCGCTAAAAGATAAAAAAAATTGACGACAAACAATCGTTATAATAGGAACAGCTAGAGACATCAGTCGTCCAATGATAAATTAATCGTTACGACATAGTGGGAACGCGCCATTAGGGATAACTCAAAAAGTACTCGTCAGATCTCGATCAAATTAAAATAGGATCACACAATAAGCACCAGATTTTAATTATTAAAAAAAAAACTAATCAAAATCGGTATACTAGTATATAAATTTATGAGTTAACACACACAAAAAAAATTAGTCGATTTGAGAACCTCTCATTTTTTGAAGTCGTTTCAAAATATCACAGAAGTAGCACAACGATATTTGTAATGTACAAAACTACAAATAGATAAAGCGTAGCGTGCTTCGATCCATTTGCTTACAGTAGAGCAACACGCTGACCGCCCGAGGACACAAACCAAATTGTTTTAAAACATTCAACGCGTATTAATTGCTAACATAAATGGTTTTAATGCGAGAGATTTGTTTAATCACTTTTATCAACGAAGCGATTTAGGTTTGTTAGTATTCTTTTATGGGTTCAATATAAATATTGAAAGAAGGCATGTAATAACGTACATATTTATGTAGTCTATATAGACTATAGTCATTGATAGTCATTTGACTAGTCTCTTGCAGCAGTTGTGCAGTGTCCCTGCTATCTGATCTGAGGGGTTGTGGTTTTTATTCCCACCCTGAATTTATTAATATATCTTCCACTCATATGTATATTTACCGAACAAATATATGCTATATCAGTCGGCCATTAGCTATAACGAAGACATTATAGTTGCATGTCTTAGGAACAGATGACTGTAGGTATATTAAAGATATTTATCATAAATACCTATGTAATGTATTCAGTTAAATAAAGTTATCTTCAATACAATTAAATCGACGATACATACAATTACAGACGTCGATTGATAAAATTTTAGCACGGTATTTAATATCTACGTAATGTGTATCCTGTTTATCATATATAATATCGTTAGAACCATAATATTATATGTAAGTCGTATTGATATACCTACCTAATATTTATAGTTGATTTCACGTGATAGGAAGGAATCGATTAAGACTCAATAAAGACGAACATTAACGATGACCGCAACGGGGTAAGTCACGTTAAAAAGCTAGATACCAGCTGTATAATAAATTCCCACGTAAAAGTACCGACTAAAACATAGGCAGAAAATAATAAACAAACGGCAATCGGTGTAAATAACACAGCCGACAGCCGCATTTATGGGCGACGTCTGTTGTTCGTATTGAAACTATATCATTTCAACGTGACCCCCAACTGGTCACAAAATACAAATAACTTCGCTAATGAACTTTGATTAAAAACTGATTTATCATTTTTTGCGCCTATCACCCGCTAAGGGCTTATTGTAAATTATCATTTTATTTGCTGTATATTAAATCAATGCTCGAATCGGTTCATGAATCATTTCTGTTTAGATTTAGTGATGTCGTTAAAACTTTTCATAGTGTCCAGAGATATTTAATATATGCGAGGGTTGGAGTATTTTTCTCTCTTTTATTAATTTGTTTTTAAACAAACATTAGTAATAATAAAAAGATAACAAATTGATGATTGAACAATAATAAATCAAACAATTTTTCATTAGAAGAAGAGTAGGTAGTACCTACATTTAAAAATATGTAAGTTCAGACAATACATCTCTCATTTAACCCCTTTAGTGGTACTACAAAACAATACGTTTATAAAATACGCAAACATACAAACAATATTATTTTATTACTGAAATAGACAAATCCGTTTAAAATATGTCTACTTGTATCACTTTCAAGACGAAATTTAAAAAAAATGCTAAAAAAGGTTATTATTTATTTCTAGTCAGAAAGCCTTCAATTAATCTCTAATAATAATAATAATAAATAAATATTTATGCAATAAAATTAAGATGATATATTATTATAGGATAAGATCCCACTGTAGGAGCATTCACCAAAATCAGATTTTTCACGCCTGTTTTGATATTAGTTTCTTTTTAGACTATGTTTAAAAAAATTTATTACTATAGAAATAAGACATGTAACAAACAATTTAAAATAAGAGCATTACGTTAAACAATCGGCACGTGCCGACCACGTACCAACTACCAGCAGAGTTCGTATACCTAACCTACGTAAGCAATTTAGTGACGTGTGCGGTATGCAGGGAGCGGCGAGTCAAGGCGAAGGGTCGTAGAAAGGAGTCTGACGTCTGTACTCTGTATTAATTTTATACTTTAGTTATTAATTTATTATCGTGCCACGCACCGATTGTTCTGGTTCTTGTCTTATGTAAAACAGTCATGGAAGTTATGATAGCCTGTGATAGCTTGGTCGGATTTAGGTTGTAGCAATATATCAGTCGGGGTAAAAGATAAACTGCTCGATGTAAATACAATCTTGTTTAATTGTTCTAACAATATCGGAGATTATCGAGGCTCCCGACTCGGTCGAAATGATACGTCTATGAAGTTATGTATCTATAATTCTATATACAGCAATGTCTTATTTACAGTTGAATTATATCTCAAAGATTTTAAATGTATGAAGTTTAGATAACCAAGAACAGTTTTTCAAAACTGATTCAGGTAGAAAAGACCTCAATACGCACCATGCTGGTCTTAAACTCAGTCTCAAAAAATGTAAAATCTCGTACGATCGGGTATTTTTAAAAAAAAGAAAATGTATATAAATGTTAATAGGATTGTTTACTATATGTATATCAATATTACAGAAATTAATTTTTTTTTGTATACAGCACATACAATGTGTTTAAAAAAAATAAAATCATTACATTTCACAAAATCAATTATTAGATACATTTTTTGCCTGGTTTAAATCAATTCAGTTATTTATTATAATAATTAATACTTACTTAGTCTTTATTTTTTTTTGTCGTTGAGAAAAGTCTTATGATCTTATGAGAAAAGAATTTAAGTTATCTATAATCTCGTAATCTCGCGAGATCTCATAAAAATTGTACGAAATATATATAATAATCTTAAGAAATAAGGATGAAAACATTTTGCTATATCTCGTCTCGCGATTGTATTTTTTCCTTAAGAATATTTTAGGTAAGATTAGGAGTTAGCCCTGAGTTACCGATCTATAATCCGAATCATTGTTTGATGTTTGACGTTTAATTGATAAGGCATTAAAATTGTATACCGTAATCTCGCGAGATCTAATAAAAATTGTACGAGATGTAATCTTAAGAAATAAAGACGAAAACGTTTTGCTAGATCTCGTCTCGCAATTGTATTTTTTCTTAATAATATTTTAGGTTAGATTAGGAGTTAGCCCTGAGTTACCGATCTGATCCGAATCATTGTTTGATGTTTGACGTTTAATTGATAAGGCATTAAAACTATATACAATCAATCAAAAATATGGAATTCGATTTTGTTGACGATAAAATACGTACGTAGATAACACACTGTGCAATAAATTAAATCTAGTATCGTAAATAAGCTAGTGACCTAAAAGCAATGAGACCTAGACACAAAACATAACTTTTGCATAATGACAATCATGCCGAAAATATTGCCGCACGCCCAGGCTAATAATTCAATATTTTTGTTATCTATTAAAAATAAATTATACATTTTTGAAGTGAAACTTCTTTGGGCGCATGAGGGGTAAAATTTGAGCGACGGGTAACGCGGCAGCGTCAGGGACGGTCAGTACTTGGATGGGTGACCACTGACCGCCTGAAACCGCGTGACGTTGGCTTTTTGTTTTTTTTTTTTTTCAATTAGTTTTTTATTGTATTTTGAATTACTTTGTTTTGAATTAGTTTGCCGAAGAAGTTTCACTTCTGACATGTGTACTTTTTTAATTTAATTTTAAACGGTTCGATGACCTTTAAATAAATTGGACTACAAAGGAAAAGGATCGCTTTTAGGTATGTACTTTTGAAGATATTGAAGTTTTTCTAACCGACCCTTTTTGTGAATTTGTATATATACATGAATCAGGTGTCTAATACACATATTACGTCCCTGACTTAGGCGGAACTCGAACCTGCAACCGGTGGAACAGAAAGCAGGGCCACCACAAACTTCGCCAACGGCTTAGTAAGAATAGAGAGAAAAATATTCAAATAGTCAAACATTAAAGAGTAAACACAACCTTAATCGTATAATTTAACTAAACAAGAAATATTTTATTTAAATGTAAATGTTATGAACATTTCATTTTATACTAGCTGCCCGGGCAGACTTCGTTCTGTCTGTTATGTTTTTTTTTGTATAAAAACCTTCCGTTTGTATAAAAACATTCTCGAGTTATGCGCTTAGCAACATTCATTTTTATATTATATATAAAGGTCTTTATATTTTTGTCCTAGTCTATAATTGAAATATTTCAAGAATTAATATCTTTTAAACTGTAACAAAATATAATATAAGTCAGTAATTAAAATATAATCGAAACAATAAAACAGTTTTACATTTGCAGCGAAAATTATATGATTCAAAGTAATTATTCGCAATTGAAATAGAATTTGTCTAATTGATAAAGATTTTGCAAGCGACTTTGATGACAGTACAATGACTGCCGCTACCAAGTACAATTACTTTACAGAGGTTCAAATGGGTTGTGGGGTCAGGAAGTTTATTATACTAAAAGGTACCTATATCATTTTACTTTTGTTCGCATTAAATTCAGACAAATATTTTATATCTAACTAATGTTATCATTATTTATATTTTACAAATGAGTGACATTACAAATAGTTTAAGTTCGAGTTTTCATGTCTATAGACGTTCTACTCGTAGAAGAATTACTAAGTATTGTGGTAGATTTCTACAACATATCCTGAGCTTTAAATATCCCACTTGCACAGCACAAAATGCCTAAAATGACTGGACTAATTTATATTTAAGTAATTTAACTTGACAATAGTAATGAAAAAAAAAAAAGAACTGTAGGTAATCGAACTACGAGTAAGTTATAAGTTTTTCCCAGCAGATCACATACAGTTGTGGTTAGCTTTACAATGTAAATGCTAAAAAAAAATCTTATTTAAATAGTTACGATAGCTGCGTTTTCTACGGTTGGAGAAAATAACAAAGAAAACTACCTTTTGAAATTTTTAGGACCATCAATGGGTTTTTTAAGCTAATTGTATCTTCTCTTCCTATAGCTGACAGGAAGCAAAGATCTATTACTTCAGGTTACCGTTTTTAACAAACAGTTCATTTCTATAAAAAAAAATCAGTGCGACATCAGTTTAATGTCACAACTGAAAGCCATTAAACTCAAGAAATAATAATAATCAGTTTATCGACAAAAATCATACAATAAAAGTTATTATTATAAACACAAGGAGAATAATGTATTGTAATAGCATTATAAATTAACCCATTGCCCATTAATACCGTAACATGTAACAATAATTAAGAGCAAATTTTATTATAATTTCAAACGATTAATTTTATTTTAATTAAAACAATTTATCGTCACACCTTACATACTTTAACTGTGACATTATTTAATTATTATTAAGTGCGTGTCGTAGTCTTATTAAGTCGATATCTATTCGTATTTTATTCAGGCTTATGTTATGTAAAAGGAAAGATAAGTTAGTTTTTTTTTTTTATGTAACTAGGTCGGCAAACAAGCGTACGGCTCACCTGATGGTAAGACCGCAGCCTATAGACGCCTGCAACACCAGAAGCATCGCATGCGCGTTGCCGACCCTATCCCCAACCCCCCCCAGGAGCTCTGGTCACCTTACTCACCAACAGTTCAAATTAAAATTATATTGTATTCAACCTTACTATTATATTCAACTAACCCTCAATATTACTATTATATTCAACTAACTGAGGTAGGGCACAGCAGGAAATTTCCTGCTCAAAATATGGAGCCGCCCGACTGGGGTAGTACCTCGACCTTACAGAAGACCACAGCTAAATAATACTGTTTTCAATCAGTATTGTGTTCCTGTTGGTGAGTAAGGTGACCAGAGCTCCTGAGGGGGATTGGGGATAGGGTCGGCAATGCGCTTGCGATGCTTCAGGTGTTGCAGGCGTCTATAGGCTACTGTAGTCACTTACCATCGGGTGAGCCGTACGCTTGTTTGTCGACTTAGTAACATAAAAAAAAAGAAATATTGAAATTTATAACTTCTTATTCTTCCATGATTTAAAATTGACATTATACATAAAGTAGTATATATCTACTCGTATACGTTATTTATATCAATCACGCTTTGATCTCAACGCGATCATCGTAGCGACACGAAATTTAAATGTAAGAGTAAGAATAATGGAAAAAATACACAACAGCGTGTCAGTTTTTTAAACTTTCATAGTCACACAATGGTTTATATAAAAAACGGTATATTTATTATACAATATAATAAAGCTGAAGAGTTTGTTTGTTTGATTGTTTGTTTGTTTGTTTGTTTGTTTGAACGCACTAATCTCAGGATCTACTGGACCGATTTGAAAAATTCTTTCAGTGTTAGATAGCCCATTTATCGAGGAAGGCTATAGGCTATATATCATCACGCTAAGACCAATATGAGCGTAGCACTAATGAAGAATGTTTCAAAATCGGGTGGTCCAATTCCACGGGGACGAAGTCGCGCGCACAAGCTAGTTTATTATATTTGTTTTTCCCGATATACTATTGTCATGAGTAGTGGTGGTTAATATAGCATATAGCATAAAAGTATAGCATGCTAAATGTTTATAGCAGATAGCATTTGCTATACCGACTATGACTTCGTGCTAAATTTATAACGTCTCAAACGCTAAACGTACACAGTGCGCTGCAGCGAGGCCAGAGCGGGATAACATTACTTTTTAGCGTTTTATAGTCTCATCTCTGCGAACTTTTGCGTATGTCCACTCACGAAAAAAAACTGTCATTACCAATTTTTATTTTTATTATAAATCAATGTACGAATAAAATTTTCCTAATACAGTGACCAATAAAATAGACATCATAACACTTTAAGATGCTACAAAAATAACTTATAAATTCAAAATTCAATTTCAATACCTCACCTTTCGATAGTGGCAGATTTTTATCACAAACAACACAATAATATTTACACTTAATACTTTTTATACACATTACCACTTATTATTATTTAACACATATTTACACTTATTATTAATTATTATTTAATCACTGTCGCTGAGGGGGGAAATCCCAAAATCAAATCACACTTAATACTAACACTAAATAAAACAAAATTAATACTAACACTAGATAAAACAATTAAAACTAAATAAAACAAACTGAATACTATAACACTAATAAACTAATTACTAATAATAATAATAAAAATTAACAACAATAAAAACGAAAACTTTTGTAGCCGATAGAGCTCAAGACAGAGATAGTGGCACGAATACTAACGTGTGACTGAGACAGATTACCGTATATCGAGCATTTCCGAATAAGCACGAAGCTGTATGAAGTAAGCAAGAAGGGATGACCAGTACGCGCGCCTGAGGGTGTTGTTTAATCGATTTTTATTGAAATCGATTAAAATTAAGTCATAAAAATATATTTATTTTTAATTTTAAAAAGAGGTTTTAAATGTTCTCAAATAGTTGTTACTTAAGTAGTCGTTAATAGATAACTGATATTCAAGTAAATCGTGTCTTTCAACTGAGAACATTTAATTTTTGTAGTTTTTTTTTAAATTAATGTCGAAATCTCGTTTATTAACGACAAAATTAACTATATTTGTAAATCTAATACGTTTAATATCTTTGTATAAACAAAAATCAATAAATACTAAATAAAACTAATCGATTGCGCAATTCGGTTGATTATAGGATCGATTGTGTTTACATATGGTCAATCCCTAGCCCCCCCGCATGCGTCTCATGCCAAAATCCGCTTCCCCTCGGTCCCTTAAAAAATGTTACTGCGCGAACTTCGGTCGCCAAGATACGTCGCACGTAGTACCTATATGCGTTGTTTAAATGTTTACTTGTTTTGTAAATAAACACGGCGTTCGCTTCGCACGTTAGTAAATTATAATTTGGTTACTGTGCAAGTTGTACTTACTACAGTACCGTAATAATTGTAAATATAATAATTCTCGTTTCGTATGTACATTTGTCTTGGTATTTTAAATATTGTGTGTTCGTTTTTTAAAATTGTAAATAGGTAGGATGTTACTGTGTGACAAAGTGAAACTGTATAGTGATTTGTAAATAAGTTTTAGACAATTAATTAGGTAGTTAAGTAATAAGGACTTGAATTGATTATTAAGTATTTTGAATTATAAAAATGCCTCGCGTTAGTGATTTACCAATTTGGAACTTTTTTGAAAAGTCCAGTAAAGGCAATAAAACAGCTGTGTGCAATTATTGTCGTCGAGAGTTCTCATTTAAATCGTCGATAACAAATTTAAAAACTCACTTAAAACAAAAACACATTTCGGCATACAATAATTTTTTAAATTACACCAAAACCCTAGTGTCAGTTCCTGAATCTGTGGTGAGTAACATTCCCTGTGAAAACGAAGGTTTGCATGAGGAGAATTCTAGCGGTGGTGGGCGCGGAAATTCTGAATCAGCCACGGCATGCATTAGTGGTGGCGAGACAGGGAGACACAGCAGGATTGCTACTAATACTAATTATGGTAATATTAA
This sequence comes from Melitaea athalia, assembly GCA_905220545.2. Classification (NCBI taxonomy): domain Eukaryota; kingdom Metazoa; phylum Arthropoda; class Insecta; order Lepidoptera; family Nymphalidae; genus Melitaea; species Melitaea athalia. Next base: position 6,784,382 of record HG992197.1, on the reverse strand, counting down.
TAAACCGCCGCCGAAAAAAGTACAGCGGGTAATGCAGACATATTTACAAAAAAAACTCAAACCAGTGGAAAAGGCTAATATCGATCTAAGTCTATTAAAAATGATCGTGTATGATTTTCAACCTTTTTCAATTGTTAACGACGTAGGGTTTCGTGCGTACACGCAATCTCTTAATCCCAATTACGAAATACCGGACCGCAAAACTTTGTCGGTAAATCTTCTGCCAAAAATTTATGAAAAAAGGCTTGAAGAAATGAAAAAATTTGTCCAGCTCAATGCCAAGTCAGTCTGTATTACGGTGGACAGTTGGAGTTCTCGTAATATGGATAGTTACATGGGAATGACGGCGCATTTTATAACAGAAGACCCCATAGCATTGAAATCGGTTTTGATCCAATGTGCTGAGTTTGAAGGTCACCATACGGGTATAGAAATGTACCGAGAGATTAAAAAAATTTTAGAAGTCTGGGGGATATTTGATAAGGTAAACTTTTTTGTCACCGACAACGCGTCCAATATGGAGAGTGCAGCAAGATACCTAGAGGTGGATGGCTGGTCACATTTCGGATGTTTTGCCCATAAATTAAATCTTGTGGTGCAAGATGCCCTAAGTGAAATAAGAGATATTTTGACCAAGGTGCAAAGAATAGTCAACCATTTTAGAAAAAGCAACATAGCCAAAGAAAAACTTTTAAAATACCAAAAAAATCAACAAAACGTTACTCAACCTAAAATGGTTATAAAATCAGTGCCTACACGGTGGAACTCCGTATATTTAATGCTGGTAAGGTTCGTTGAGTTAGGAGAATCTTTGCGAGCCACTATACCAAATTTAGGAACTGATCTTCCAATTATACCCATGGAAGAGTGGAAGTGTTTTGAGCAAATTTGTATAATTCTCAAACCTTTTTACGAAGCCACCGTAGAAATGAGTGCCGAAAATTATTTAGTTGCAAGTAAGGCAATTGTTCTCACATCAAGCCTCATTAGCATCTGTGAGGATTACACCAGACTGCAAGAATTATTCACTCCGGTCAAGAAACTTGCACAAAAATTGAAAGATGGTATGAAAAACCGATTAGGAGAAATAGAAAAAAATGAAGAAATAAGTTTAAGCACAGTTTTAGATCCCAGGTTTAAGATGAAAGCCATAAAAAATAAAGAACAAAATGAATACCTCTTATACACCCTGAAAAAGAAAATTACAGATGAGATAAAAAACACAATTCAGCCATCACAAAATGAAGAGCCTGTACCATCAACATCAGCCGCAAGTTTTATTCCATTTCATAATTCAGAAATAGAATGCGTAAGCGACATGCCCTCATACAGTTTATGGTGCAAATTTGATGCCGAAGCCAATAAAGATTTCGTTACAAAATCACCGGAAGTTAAAGCGGCAGAAGAGTTGCAGAAATATTTGGACGACAACATAATAAAAAGAACGGAATGCCCCTTTAAATACTGGCGTGAACACAAATTTGTTTATCCGCAATTATATAAATTATTTATTAAGCATTGCAATATAATGGTAACCTCAGTTCCTTGCGAACGCATCTTTTCTAAGTCAGGGTACATCATTAGCGATCGTAGAACACGGCTGTCTACGACAAAAGTATCCCAAATAATGTTTCTCAATGTAAATAAAATATGATTGCAACTGAAAGGAAGGAAGTGTACATAAAGAAAAACTAAAAAAAAAAGAAAAAAAAAGTGGTTTTTAAATGACGAACAAACTCATCATAATATGTAAATCATTGTAAATAGTTGATTTTTTGTAAATACAATCAATGAACTTTTAAATACGCCTATAATAAATAATAATTGTCTAACAAAACTTTTATGATAAAATTTAATCAATTTTATTATAGACAGTCCTAAGCCTGGAAAGTATGAAGGAAAGTTCATTGATCTATAACGCTTCATGAGATATTATTACATTCTTTCGTGTACAGCGCGTTGGGGGCCATCCATAAATTACGTCACACGAATTTCTCGATTTTCGACCCCTCCCCCGTCCTTGTCACAGATGGTCACATTTATGAGACCCCCCCCTACCTAGTGTGACGTCACATATTTTTCAATTTTGCATGAGCAAACTGATGACAGTTTCGACATTATTTTTATTTTCATTTTAATAAAAGTCAATTCGCCAACAAAACAAATAAAACTTTACGTTAATGACCTTTGATGTTAAAAAACGACCTTAAATAAATAAAAAATAAATAAATCAATAAATAAAAATAAAACTTTAATTTTTGAAGTTAGTTAATGTCTCCGCGTATAGACTGCGCGGCCAAGTTTTGTAACAATGTGCTATAATTATAGCATATAAAATAGCATGCTAAAAAAATTTAGCATTTAGTCTATAGCATGTTTATAGTTTATAGCAGATTTGAACATCATAGGTCATGAGTGCACTAAAGTTTAACAGTAAATTTGTAAGTGTGGCGGATTTGTTTTAGACATTTCTTTTCGAAGCTTTGACGTTAATAATGAAAATTTAGATCATTCAACTCTCAAAATTAGAGATAATTCAAGTCTCACTTAACATTTATAATCGACAATAAATTAACACATGAATTTTTATTTAATGTATACATATTTTTAATTCGATATGATAGTCTTCCGAGTTGACGTTTATTCCGAATAATTTCAAAATCATTGCAGCCGACATTGAATACGCTTCAACCTGTAATATCCCACTGTTGGGCATAGGCCTCTTTCCCCATGTAGGAGAAGGATCAGAGCTTAATCCGTCACGGTGCTCCAATGCAGGCTGGCGGATATATTCCCTACTATGAGTAACGATCGCTATCAGGTGTACATGATAACAACCAGGACCGACGGCTTAACGTGCTCTCCGATGCACGGTCAGGAGACCCACAAGAACTGCACAAACATCAAAACCACGGCAAACATCTGTATGGCCAATACAAATGTTTGTCATGTGCGGGGATCGAGCCCGCAACCGCCAGCGCAACAGCCAGAAACGAGTGCAGTAACCGTTGCGCCAACGCGGCGATATTGAATAAGAAAACATTAAACAAATTCATTATTAATAGACATTCTATCAACTAACGATCGGTCCGGTTGTAATTCAGTTAACCAAACAAAACGCTGTATTAGTCATATGCTCTATTGTCCATGGCTGTCGTTCTAAGCTTTATCTTAATTGACCACTATTTGATTTAGTAGCAAACATTACAAACGATCATCGAAAACTTCGAAACTCGTACGAAACTCTTTAGACTATTAATTAAGGTTCAAAATGCAAAGGCAAATGTTTTGAAAATTAGATACAATGATGTGGTATTTCGAAAACATTCACAAATCTAAGATTTCGGCGGAAGAAAGTTTGAGTAAGCGGTAATCATTCTTACGGCGATAAAAATAAGGGATTGAAAAGTTGAATCGAGTGAATTTTTAAGTTTGCCGTTAGCGCCGGCCGAGTAGCGCCTGAGGGGACAGGCTATGTCATGTGGCTATTACACTTATGACATGTATTTGGAAAGTAACAAGGATATTAGATTGTTATCGTCGAAGTATGCGAATCGAGACCCCTGCAGGGGTGCGAGAAATATGCATGAAATGTTTTCGACAATTCCTTGATCGTTATCTTTAATTGTAGGATTTGATAATTAAACGCGTTGGGAACGTTGCGTTAGTTAATTTATTGCTTCGTGTTTTAGCGGAATTGGTTCATTTCGTATTGCATTTTATTTTAATTACAAAAATTCTATAAAGATATTAAAGTTACAAATACATTCCAAAAGATAAGATATAAGTATATAGTTTCATTCTACTTAACTAACAAATAATAATCAAAAGCTTATAACTAGAGCTAAATATTCTTTTTCATTACGTTACCAGCTGACTGTCAAATGCGAAAAGTTATTTCTGTCTGATTTTTGAGCAATTTTCTTATTTTTCATCCCACAAAAACCTTCTAAAAAGTATTTTTAAATAAAAAAGGCCCCCTCAAGCTATGGCATGACCAAGGGAAATAGAAATTCATTTTACATAATATGTAAATGTCATTTAAGGTTATACGACATTAAGAAAATTGAATCCCACATATTAAAAGAAAACAACAACATAAATAATAATAATTCTTAATTGTTCTTGTGTAAACAAGAGATACTTTGAATGAAAACACACTTGGCGATAATATTGTCAGTTATCGGTGAAGTGTTGACAGGCGAGCAGCTACGAGATTGGCGAAATCATGATGATGGCTGATTTATAACTTGCACTTGCAGTTTCTAGACATTCATTTAACGTTGAGTGAATTTACAAAGTGCATGGCCTTGTAATTCGATACTGGATTACGCTATGAGTTCAATTATCCCATTGAATTTCAATTACGTCTTGGAGTTATTAATAATTGTCATCACTGTCGTGTAATATTAATGATTTTAATAGGTAAATATATTCCGTATGTAATAAATAAATTACTAATTAGGAAACATATATTAGGAATACGTACAAATAAATATACTTAAAAATAATGAACTTCATACCGTAAACTAGATAAAGAACATAAATCTGTATAAAAAGGAGATTGGAGAATTCGGTCAAAATAATTCAAACATTTAAAATAGCAACATTGAAAACCTAAAACGTTTTTGTATAATAAATCATATAAATAACACAGCTAAGAAAAATAAACTACAAAACAATAGTACCTAAATAGAAGAATCTCTAAAATTTTATGAGTTTAACAACAACAAAAAGACTGAAACATTAAAATTCGTAACCCCTATAAAGGCCAGTTCGTTTGCTTTCATAAGCACAAAAGGTGCTATTTTTCAGCTAAAGATAACGTCCCTGGAGAGACAGCCGAGGCAAGGGGCTGTCTTATTAGACTTTCGTTCGTTCTGCGTCCAGACCACCAGAGGAGAGGTCTCGGTTACATTGATACGTCATGTTCTGAGACCAGACATTTGTAAGTGTACTAAATGCTGCGATTACGGCCAGACACTTAGTAAGTGCTAGTAATAGTGCTTGGGTATCATTAAATGCCCTTTTTGTGGAATGCGCATGCCTCTGATTTAAATGCGTTTTGTACATACCAGAAATTATTTTACGTCTCGCATTCATTACTATATTTGTGCGTGAAAGTACCGGCGTAGCTTGTGAAGCTTACCTTCTACCGTTTACCATATCAGCATGTACAAAATCTACAAGTTTTAAATTTCAGTACACAGAGAATGAGTTTCAGTGTTTTAGATATATTACAATGGACAGATATGGTACGGACCATTAAAATTTAGGTTACGAAAACAAATAGAAACAAATGTAAAAAAAAATCGTTGAGTACCCATAGTAAAGCAACTATTGCATGCATTTGTTCATCGCGAGAGCGTGAAAGAGGTTCACAAAGAACACTATAGATATTTCACAGCTATTGTTACCTTAGACACATTAGTGTGTCGACTGACCATTTATTAATAAGACATATTTGGACAACGGCCGTCGGGCGATAAATAAACCTATAGAAATCACAGTGAACCGAAAGACTTGTTGGATACGCCGGCGATACTGATATATTTAACGACCATTGTATCAAACACGTAATGAAATATGACTTGTATTATGAAGACGCATTTAAAAAAATTGTTAAAAGTGCTTCATGAGAGTTAAAATGATATGATAGTTATAAAACAACTAGCTTCTGCGCGCGACTTCGTCGGCGTGGACTCCGCTTCTATTGGTCTTAGCGTGATGATACATAGCCTATAGCCTTCCTCGATAAATGGGCTATCTAACAGTGAAAGAATTTTTCAAATTGGCCCAGTAGTTCCAGAGATTACCGCGTTCAAACAAACACACAAACAAACAAACAAACAAACAAACAAACAAACAAACAAACTCTTCAGCTTTATATATTAGTATAGATAGAAACAAACTTTCACGGTTCCTATTAACACTTTTACTTAAACGGAATGTACAGTAGTTGATAACATCACGAACCTCAAAATAATAATCACGGTAGTGATCATATTTTTAGAATAAAAAAGTTTAAAATATAAAAAATAAAATTGATTGGCGACAACAGATACACATAAAGAATGTTTCGAAACATATATCCTTCCGTTTAGGGGCATATAGATTTAAATCAATTCAAAATTCAAATTTAATTTCAAAATCGTTGGGTTTGAAATTTTTTCATTTTTTTCACTTATAATTTCGGCTATGGTATGCCTAGTTGCCTACATGTACCTATCTCAATCTATACTACCTAATATAATAAAGCTGAAGAGTTTGTTTGTTTGATTGTTTGTTTGTTTGAACGCGCTAATCTCAGGATCTACTGGTCCGATTTGAAAAATTCTTTCAGTGTTAGATAGCCCATTTATCGAGAAAGGCTATAGGCTTTATATCATCACGCTAAGACCAATAGGAGCGTTTCACCGAGAAAGAATGTTTCAAAATCAGGTTTTTTTTTCCTTTTGAGAGCCTCCGCTGCGTCTTTACCTTTGTTGGGCTTATTTTATAAGACCAATGTCTTTTAGGCCTTTGACATTGTGCGAAGAGGATCATTTGACTCAAAAAACATTTTAAAGAAAAAGTATATTTATCTAATTATAAACATTTTAAATCATCGACTGTGTCTCTGCGAATTATACCTATGCTAATATTAGGAATAGGAAAGATTTGATTTTTTCTTTGTTTGCTTTTTAATTTTTTTTACTAACATAATGCTACATTATCACATATAGCCATAGGCTATATTTTATGGGGAGAAAACGAAACAGCCAACATCGCAAAAACGTGTAATCCACGCGAGCGAAGCAGTGAGCGGAGAGCTAGTTAATAATAATTTAAGGTCAAAGTATACAATAAATCAACTCGTATTTTAACAATTGATGTAACAAAGTGTCTGATAAATAATATTTAGTAGGCAATTACTGAAATATTTGTATTACAATGGTATATTACATCATGACTTAAAAACTCGATGTCACATAACAATAGGGCAGCTAAAAGCCTTCAAGGATAAATAACAAAATGTGTCATTTGTTTGTGAGCGGCTAAAGCGATGCGTATCTAGATTTTATAAGGATCTACCAATTAGGCACAATGATCTAGGGCTGGCGATTGTAATTAAAGAGAATTATATTCTTATTGTTATTCTGATGTAACGAATTAATTGAATAGACAATAACTTTTAAGTTTATTTCTGCTATATGTATAAGTATACGCATTGAGCCTGTAACATCCCGCCGTTAGGTATAGGTACATAGGCCTCTTTCTCCATGTAGGAGGAGAATATATAAGTATAACAAACATTATTTTATACTCTGATTATTATATTCTGAGTATAGTTCTTGTAATTAAATTATCACACGTCGGGAACAGAGTAGTTTGTAGAGCCTTAACAAATATAATCAAATTTAGTATAATTTAACTTATAGCACATCAGAAACAATTTTATGAATTACTAGCTGCTGCCCGCGACGTCGTCTGCGTGCGTTCACTGCTCGTTCCCCGTAGGTGATAGCGTGATAATATGTAGCCTATGTTCTGACCCGACTTCTTAATAATATTCGTGCCAAATTTGAAGTAAATCCATGCAGTACTTTTTGAGTTTATCCTGGACATACATTTGAAGAAATAAAGGTTCACTGCTCGTTCCCCGTAGGTGATAGCGTGATAATATATAGCCTATTTTCTGACCCGACTTCTTAACAATATTCGTGCCAAATTTGAAGTAAATCCATCCAGTACTTTTTGAGTTTATCCCGGACATACATACAGACAAACAGACAAACAGACAAAAATTCTAAAAACTATATTTTTGGCTTCGGTATCGATTGTAGATCACACCCCAAGTATTCTTTAAAAAAAATATTCAATGTACAGTTTTGACTTTCCTACCATTTTATTATATGTATAGATTATAGATATTAGTCATAACTGAGGTAGGGCACAGCAGGAAATACCCTGCTCAAAATCTGGTGCAGCCCGAATGGGAAAGTACATCGACCTTTCAAAATATCACAGCTAATATACTAGTTTCAAGCAGTGTTGTTGTGTTAGGCCTCTTCTCTGTGGTGAGTAAGGTGACCAGAGCTACTGGGGGGTAAGGTCGGCGACGAGTTTGCGATACTTCTGGTGTAACAAGCATCTGTAAGCTACGGTAATCGCTTACCATCAGGTGAGCTGTACGCATATTTGCCGACCTTATTTGTATGGAAAAAACAGTTTTATTTTTTATCATAAAATACTATAGGATTTACTGAAATACTTTAAAAAAATGAGGCAAATTCGTTCCGACCTATTTAGTAAGTAAGAAAAATAAATTAACTTCTTATGTGAACATACACCCCTACAATGAGAGCTAAGGTTAAACGACTCTCAACTCAATGAAACGATTTTAAATTCGTTATCTAGTTCAGCACTAGCATGTTTAATGAATAGAATCGAATAACTTACAAGCGAATCGGTATAATCGACACTGGGTAATCAGATTGCAATCGATTCTGTCGATTTATAAGGATCTGTAGTTTCCTGCCGCGAGTTTATCTTTATCAAGATGGTGGCTTTCGTTCCCTTTTCAAATGTGATTTGTTTCATGTATTGTTGAATTCAGGCACTGTGTAGTAAATTTTAATGGAAATAATCTATACTAATATTATAAAGCTGAAGAGTTTATTTGTTTGTTTGAACGCGTTAATCTCAGGATCTACTGGTCCGATTTGAAAAATTCTTTCAGTGTTAGATAGCCCATTTATCGAGGAAGGCTATAGGATATATATGATCACGCTAAGACCAATAGGAGCGATGCATCAATGAAGAATTTTTCAAAATCGGGGTTTTTTTTCCTTTTTCCACGCGAAGAAAGTCGCGCGCAGAGGCTAGTGTAAATATACATAAGTTAACCATAGGAATAAACTATTTGTTTTGGTTCAGCCTGTAACGTCCTACAGCTGGGTATGGGCCTCTTTCTCCATAAAGAAGCTTTTAAGTGCACCTACACCAAAAAACACCCACTCTACAAGATATCTGAATTTCCCAATTTTTTTTTAATTTTTCAAACCTCATTATAAAATGTTTGAAAGCTGAAAAAATAAACAGACGAAACAAATCGAAAAAGTCTTTTTTAAATTCTGACGTAACCAAGGGAAATGGGGATTTTTTATTTTTTATTTTTATGTAACTAGATTGGCAAACAAGCGTACGGCTCACCTGATGGTAAGACCGTACGTAGCCTGTAGACGCCTGCAACACCAGAAGCATCGCAAGCGCGTTGCCGACCCTATCCCCATTCCCCCCCCCCCCCCCCCAGGAACTCTGGTCACCTTACTCACCAACAGGAACACAATACTGCTTGAAAACAGTATTAAAAGAAAAAAAAAATCAGCTGGTTAGTAATTATTTACGAGGTCATCAAATTTTTTTTTTGGATTTTTTTTCTTCATTTAGTTAGTTAATATTTATATAATTTAACAGTAATATTGTCCTACAAATTGCGTGGTACGTTATCCCGGTCCTACGCTCACTGCTGCTCTATATCCTGCTATCTCTGTTAGCTACCATAATCGAGAGTTTTCGTAGAGGAATTTTTTGTTCGTCTCATCAAAATGAAGCTACTCCCGAAAAATTAGCTTAATACTAATGAGGTAAAAAAAATGTATTAGGGATCCCTACCTATTAAGTAAAAAGTTGTATTTTTAGGTATAAGTTAACCGTAGAAATACAATTGTCTGATAATTAGAGACATAGGTCTAGGCGTTTAAAACTGAGTAGGAATAATTTACAGCGTAGTAAAATAAAATGATACCCATTTTGCAATTAAGAATACCCTCAATATGTTCTTTTCTCAGTGTTTACGGCCCTTCTCCTTAGGCGATACTAGCGTGGGATATATTACTGATATTTAATGTTATTTAGATAGTGATATTATTTCGACATCAACTGTTAATCGTATTATAATGCAAGCGAGGTTTTATTGTTATTTTAATACGTGTATATTTACTTTATGACTTTATTAAAGATTAAGGACCCGATAAATTGTTTCGAGCTATAAAAGGATAACTTTGGATTCCATTTGCATTTAAATTAAGTATTTAAATAAATAATAACGCAATAGACTTCATTTATTAGATTCCTTGGAAGTTATTTGATTAATGTTTTCTGCTAGGCCTATAATTACAGCGAGACGTTGAAAACGTAGATTTTGTTACATATAACAATTATGAAAACGGAATACCTATAATATGCAAAAGTATTTACTAAGATCTGTAATTTGGGGCTGTAAAGACAAGTAGTAGTAGTTAATGCTAAAAAAGTTAAATAAACACGTTTTTTATTGTTTACTCGTTAGTTTTCCTTTAGTAAGATATTTTGAAGTGAAACATCTTTAGAATCGTGATTAGAAACTCGATGAAATTAAAAATACTTTACAATAAAGAAACATATAGGTAGGGATCCCTAGTACAAATTTTTCATCTGATTAGTATCAAGCTAATTTTTCGGGAGTAGCTTCATTTTGATGAGACGAACAAAAAGTTCCTCTTCGAAAACTCTCGATTGTGGTAGATAATAGAGTTAGCAGGAGATAGAGCAGCAGTGAGCGTAGGACCGGGATAACGTACCACGCAATTTGTAGGACAATATTAATATCAAATTATATAAATATTAACTAACTAAAAGAAAAAAAAATCAGAAAAAAATCAATTTTTGATGACCTTACGAGGTCATCAAAAATTATTACTAACCAGCTGGTTTTTTTTTTCTTTTAGTTAATTAATATTTATATAATTTGATGGCAATATTGTCCTCCAAATTGCGTGGTACGTTATGAGATGAAAAAATTGTACTAGGGATCCCTACCTAATAAATATGGATAGGAGAGAATTAAATAGAATAATTACTGCTCAAAACGCGTAAGCGACGTGTTTTGCATGGCACTTAAGACCACGAGACTGTCATCGTCGTCGACAGAGCAAATGAAAACGGCCTACCTTACCACGACTTTTCAGAAAATTCACTGCTGCCGTGTGTGAATTGCACACACACGCTTTTTATTTTTAATTCAAATTATATTTATAATAAAATTTTCGAAATGTAGGTATACGACATTTAAAAATCTTACCATCACTCTTTATAGCGGTAACAGCATGAGGAACACCAGACCAAGGGCTTGGTAGGTCCAAAAAAACTGCATCAGCCTTTCCACTGAGGTCGTCTCCAAAACCCTCTGCTAGTACATCCCTGTGTCGCGCCTGATAAAGCATTCAAAGGAAATTATGACAGTTTTGTTTGTCGATTTAAAACTACATTATACATTCGTAATAAAAATTATAAGTATGATTTGTAGTTTAAATTGAAATAATTTCTAGGATAATTAATATCCTAAATTATAATACTTTATAATATACGAAATGTAGAAATGAAGTGAAAGAGATCGACAAAACTTTATTAAAATACAACCCAAAAGTTCAAGTACGCGACAAATATTCCTGATATCCCTTACAATGAAAAAGTAAAATAAGGTTGACCCAAGTAAAAACAATGAAACCTATGTTATTACACAGTCTCTCAGTTTTTTTTTAACCATATTCCTCGAAAAACTTTTAGTCAATTTCTTCAAATATCGAAATTTGCGAAAAACACATCAACACAAATTTTGAAGGTAGTCAGAGAAATACAATTTGTCTCTCAAGAACATGAATTTGTGCTATAATTACACCATTTTAATGAAGGGCTTATAACAGTAATTAATTTTTATCAAGAACAGTTCAACAGTAACAACTATGAAGTGAACAAGTTATAGTTGTTGTAATGATAAATGATTTATTACTACATCCATTTTGAATCTGAGAAGATTTTAAGAAATCATTAATAGTGAAATATTTTTTTATATTGTAATATGATTCTGTCTTAATATACACAAGGGCAGTGTACTTTTTTTTAAAATTATTACTTTAAAGTAACTTTCTTGATTAATGTAGCTTGATTAATACAGTAACTTTCTTTGTTGTTCATTATGTCATAGTAATAAAAAATGTTAAGTGTATTTTTTGTAGGTCTAAGCACTTACTGTAACAAAATCTGACAATCCATGTGACTCAAATTCTTCTTGAGCAACTTTTGCTCTGTGGTCGTGGAAGTCAAACGTGTACACATGGCCATGAGGCCGTATACGACGGATCAAGGCATGAGTTAAAGAGCCACTACCAGTACCTGGCCAAAAATATAAAATTGTTATGTTGTATAGTCATTCTATAGGGTGGCTAAATAAAAAAAAATCTAAGTCATATAAAAGACTAGCATCTGACTATGACTTCATCCGCGTGGAATAGTTACTTGAAAAAAACCCCAATTTCGAAACATTCTTCATTGATGCTCCGCTTCTATTGGTCATAGCGTGATAATATATAGCCTATAGCCTTCCTTAATAAATGGGATATCTAATACTGAAAGAATTTTTCAAATCGGACCAGTAGTTCCTGAGATTAGCGCGTTCAAACAAACAAGCAAACAAACTCTTCAGCTTTATAATATTAAGTATAGATGTAATAAATATTAGCTTCATTTAAAATATTACAATTAATGTAAAAAAAAATTAATTGAATAGAATTTAGTTGACGTAAAAAAAAATTTTAGGACACTTAATTTATATAGATTTCATGTTTCAGGTGTCCTTATAGAGTGAAGAAGTCGAAGGAAAGGTAAATAGGTTTTATTAAAAGATTAAAATACCAGCTTCAATGACGACACTTCCAGGAACTAAATCAAGTTGTAGCAATATCATACTAATGTCAGGCGTATATATGATTTGTGTCCGATGTGGAAGTGTTAGTGACCACAATTCTGGAGTTGGTTGCAATACATGCCCCCAGCCTTTTGATAGTTCAACCTGTGTGAAATTTATTACTAATTTTATTTCTATCTAGATTTATTCATGGGTCTTTCGAAATTCATATGAATGTAACCTAAAAATATCTGAAAGTTTTTTCTTGTAGTAATACATTGTTTTACTTTTCTGTATTATTAGGAAGAAAACAAATGAAAAACAAAATACTATAGATAATACTTACTCTACTCCCGTATTCAGATCCTATTAAGTTTCTAACTTTTAAAGCACCAAAAGTTGTTTGGTAAACATTCTCAATCATTTCACCTTTTTTATTTTTTATTTCTGGCTTGACTTCGATTGCGTGAAGATTATTACTTAAATACAGTATAACTACATCGCCTTCATCAATTTTATCCTTATATTGTCTAAAACTCATTTTGTTGTGGTAAGTAAAATAAAGTTCTTTGAAAAACGTAAACAATCTTTACATGTGAGTTTGACGTTGACATCTTGCGAGGTTTTTCCAATCCCAGTTTAGCAGTTCAGGCTTTAGGGACACAAATTTAATTCACCTGAAATTTATTAGTACTACAGTGATGATGATAATCTTATCGGATAATTTATACAAGCTTAAACTTTTAAAATGATGTGAAACATGTTTTCAATTTCAAAATTAAATAGTACATGTCATGAAGTATTATCTGTGGCTTATTTGAAAATGAAACGTCAGACGAGTCAGTAGAACAAACTCTTTGCAAAACTTGTACATATTGAATTTTGTGATTTGTGATGTTTTAGTACATTGAATTATCTTGATAAAAAGTTAATCATGAATTTATTGGACGATATAGAAAGTTCTTGTGACAAAAAGTAAAACTTTAATCGTGTTTGATGTGCTGGTGTTCATTTAAAAATGGTAAAAATGGATGCATCAAAAATTACCAGTAAGACAAGTTCACTCAAAGCTTTAATTCTGAAAGCCTGGCGTGAAAGATGGACTGATATTCAATGGGGAATAAATATCAAAACCATTCTTCCAAGAGGGGTCAGCGGAGATTTGTATAACCTGGCTGACTGCATTTTACAACAAGCCATGGTAGGCTGTGGTGCCAATCAGTTAGTAATTTCATACTTAAAACATTCCCTGGCGTCACATCTTGTATCTTATGCTGCTGTATTGCAAAGAATAGCGAAATTTGATGCCTTTCACAAACCACACTGTATTTTAAGTCTCCTAGAGTTCTTAGAGGGATTTCTTGACAGTATAACATGTCGCAGCAAAATGGAAGAGGAAATATTGGCATTTGCTGTGTCTTCTATCATCTTGTGGCTTTTACAAGTGTATCACTATTCATTAAGTAAGTACCCGTCATCAAATCCTATACAGAGCCAAGAACTTTTGGAAAAATCAACATTGTTACTTAATTCCATCATTCATTCAGACTTTCTTTTATCTATGTTTTATCTTGCTAAACAAAATGATCCAGATGAATATATTGAAGTAACAAAAAAATGTCAGGAGATCACAGCATTTATGATGATGAACACTCAATTTAAAGCACCGGTTACAATACACGATACTTTGCAAAAGATTTGTAATATGGATGTTGATAAAATTGCTCCGTTAAATAATAAGCCAGAGACAGTGTCTTACTGCATGCAAGCCTTAATAGCAATCAGTGTGTTGGTGAATCCTAGTGCAGATATGCAACAGCTATCTAGCCAATTAATAATGATACAAAGATTAAAAACTTATTCATTGTCAAGACTGTACTGTGAGTTAATCAGAGCATGTTTTATTTCCTTAAATGACGCAAGTAAAGATCCATCAAAACAAGCATTGTGGGCTGCATTCACATTTCTTAAATTACCACAAATTATACATTGTCTCCATAACTCGCATGGTACCAATAAAGATGGCGATTATTCTGTAGAAGTGGTAGAAGCTTTTGAGAAACTTTTGCAAAATACTCCACTTCTTGATGTTGTTGATGCAAAGAATTCATGTAACAGTGTTGTGTCTTTGTTAGAACCCCTGGTGAAATTAAATGTAATATCAGAGACTCAACTTGCATATTTTAATCAAAAAAGAGAAAGTAAAGATGTTAAGTTACAAAAATTAGAACCAATCGGTCTTCAAGGCTCTGTCCCATCGTTTATTACCCGTGCAGAACCTACATTAGCTGGAATGCTTAAAACTATGGGAGGAGATTTCCATAAAACTCAAGAATCTTTATATGTAATGTTATGCCAAATTGTTGGAGGTACCACGTTAGATACATTTCTAGCCGTTGCAACTGTAGAAGGAAAGCTAAAATTATTTGTCTCAAGATTGATAAAGTTTAATGAATTTGCTCTCCTTACTGCTAGTGAAAAAGGAGCATCCCAATCAAAAGTTTATATTTTTGATATATCATTTTTAATTTTATGCTCTATTGTCCAAGATTATGGAGCTGATGCTGTTCTTGAAGAAAATGGAGATTCGTTTTTTGAACAGTGGGTTAGAGATTGCATGCCACAAAAAGGCATTCATAAATCACCAGAGCAAATATTACAAAAATGTGATTTACAACTCATTGACCTTTTTATACATCACCTGAGTGCCCCTGACTTCGACTTTAAGAATACCAATTTAAAACCTCACGATTTGTGTACTAATGTGAGTGGAGTTATAAAAGAGGTATTATTTGCATGGGAACAAGGATCAATTTCCTCCGCAGATGTAAAACGTATGTTAGATTCTTTAAGACAAAAAATGGCTTCATTAGCTGTTTGTGCTTCAGTTTGGCTCTGTTCATATATTAATGTTGTACATCAAGATGCATTTATAAAACCATTAAATATGGTACAGCAGTTTTTGTCACCACCGAGTGAAGTAGAATTAGCTCAAATTGATAATTTCAAGGAGAGGGCTATCCTTATGTGTCAAATAGTGAGAAAGATGCAGTATGACATTCATCCTCCATTGGCACCAAAATCTAAAATTTTGTCCTTTTCTCATTGCATTGTTTCTCGTCAACCAATTCTAGAACAATTACAGTTTGTATGGGAAGATATTAAAACTAGAGGGTACTTACACATAGATGCAACTCATATTGTTGAGAGCCTATTAAATACTGCTGGCCCAGTATGGTTTGTAACAAATTTGGTCAAGGAAATGCTAAAATTTCGATATCAGGATGATTTAGACAGGTCTGTTGACATTATTTTGGCAATGTTCCATTTGAATATTGAAAAATGTACTGAATCATTATTACTACATGTTTTGCCTCAGTATCTTTATAATGCCAAATTATGTGATGAGCTAGTTGAACCCCAATCAGCTATTTTGGCTAAACTTTGTGTGTACAGCATTTATGCAGCACTTGAATATAGTGTTTCTAATAAGGCTAATAGCTCTAGAAAAAGGCGACATGACGATCCTGAAGACTTAGATTCAATGTGTTCTTCAAGCAAAGTAAGAAGAATGAATGATAATACATCAGACTCTTTGTATTACTCTCAAGGTCAAACTAACGTGTCTAGCATTGTTATTAAAGAAACATTACAAACAGCTTTAGATGTATTGTATAAGTCATTTTCCCAACTAGCTGGAAAAAATGGCGATATTACGCCTCAAACACAATTTATATTCGAGTTTTTGGTATATGCAGTTCAGTGTGGTCAGGATAGAGCTCAAATTGTATTGCAGAAAATGCCAAGTGAAATTGTTCCTACTCTAATAAAGGCTTTACCTGACAACTTCAATGTTGGACTGATATTACGCTTATATGACTTGTCTACATCATATGGCAGAAAAGATACTGCTAGAGATCTGTGCCTCTTGAGAAATATGCGTCTCAGGCCTGAATAGTTTTTTTAATTATAGGTTATATTAAATGTATTGCTTGATGTAATTTACAAATAAGGATAAAATAAAAGATTATTTTAAATTATTTTTGTTTATTTTCATACTCATTTTAAAAATAAAATTTACATATTTCGCTATTAACAATATAAATTTACAATACCATCTCACTTGATTGAAAGGCTGATATAAAAATATTTGGGAAATTAAATTATCTTAATTTATAGAAATCTAAATAATATTTAAAATTTAATGGTGGACGGAATCAGTATAAGATAGTTTTAGATACACTTAACACCGACTGTCCTCTTTTTATTTATTTTTTACTTATTATTATTTGAAAGAAAAAAATGGCGTTTGTAATAAAATTCACATAATTGTATACTCACTGTGTATAGGTTTTTTTTTCAATTTATTTTTGATTAAATGTAAGTATGAATATTTAACAATTGCACAAAAACTTGAAAATTAGGCAGGTACTTAATTTTCATGAAGACCTGCCTATATAACTTGAACTTATACTATAAACTTAAAATATTTAATTATTTACATAAAATATATACAAATTACGCTACTACTCACATTTTATGTGACGTTAAATTTGTACAATGTCTACATTTTACATTACAATATAATAATCTTAAAAACACATAGATCACAGGAGAGTTCCAGAACTTTTACCTCTTATGTGGGTAGTTTATTTAAATAACTAAAATTATAAGGTAACAATATATTATTCTATACTCTAATTTGAGAACACTACAGTTATAATGCAGGCTTTTTGGCCCCTGGTGAATCTGGATGCGGGTGATCTGAAATTTTAATCAATGGTTAAAAACGTAAGACAATTAAAAACTGTTTTGTAAATAAAGTATAATTATTAAAAATACAAAATTATTGAATTAAATATGCGTAGCACCTACTTTAGACTTTACTAGTAGGTACATTGATAAGTACGAGTACCTATAAAATTGTTCCTATTGAATTATCTTAATTTTGTTTGATCAGGACACCTTTTTATAAACAAACTAGCTGACCCCGCAAACGTTGTTTTTCCATATATGTTATTAACCCCCTTAATCCCCCCTTCCGTATAACTTAGGGGTATGAAAAATAGATGTTGGCCGATTCTCAGACCTACCCTATATGCACACAAAATTTCATAAAAATCGGTTCAGCCGTTTCGGAATTATACCTAACATTGTGACACGAGAATTTTATATAGATGTACCTGCATATTTTGATTGGAATCAAAATTTAGATTCTATTCATTATACTTTTACTCACCCATGTGTCTGCGAAGAGTTTCACCTTCCCTAGTTGCATTATGTTCTGGTGGTGTTCTACTCACCCTCATAGGTAAGTTTATTCTATTAGGATTACAATTTTCGTCGATAGAGCTATCATTACTATTAGCGAAAGTCATTCTTTGATTTCTATTCCAAGTTTGCTGATAGGAACTTTCTGTTGTTACTGTGCTACATCTATTGTTAGTGTGAGGAACGTACTGTTCTGGTGACCAATCAAATACAAACGTATGGCTATAATTTTGCGTATAAGCTGACGGCGTGCCAGAAGGTGTTGGTGGTGTGGTTGTGACGTAAGGACTTAAATCTTGATGGCATACATCGGGAACTTTTTGTAATGCCGATTCGGACCATGTTGGACTTGGATTCCACTGATCCATCATTTCCGTTTCGGTTATATTAAAGTTTTTTGACCCTGGCCTCCGATTAGTTATAGATGTCGCTGCTATGGCAACCAAAGTGTCACCTCCAAGATTTGATGAAGAGATACGTGGAGATAAGCTCACAACAGGAGTTTTGTCGTCTGATTGCTTTGCTTTTCTTTTAGCACTAGGCTGAGACCGTGTCTCATCCAGCCTTAAATTATGGTATCTGAAATAAACACCTAATATTAAACTAGGAATGTTTTTCAAATCAACTAAAATTGGAAAAGAATTAAGCCGAAAAAGAAATTACGTAAGTCTTTATAATTAATAAATTTACCTGTTTTCATGGAGTGACACTGAATAATCGACTGGTCCATTATCATGTCTTTCATAAGCATAATGAATTGGCGTCAAATGTGGTGCAACGTGTGGTATGTGTGGTTGTAGAGTCGTATTTGGCATCATAACAGTTTGATTTCCATTAATGCAGACTGGCGGTGTCGGTGCATACTGCATGTTTGTTGGATATACTTGTACATCAGGAGGTGGTGGGCCATACATTCTGGTAGCTGCCTCATATGCTAAACCATAATGCAATTTTGATTGCACGGCGTAATAATGGTATAGCCATGGGTTAGCTTTCATCACCACTGCTTCTTGCTCACTGTTAACAATTAAAACTGATTATAGTCAATGTTACACAAATTACCGTATAGAATAAACTCACTGTCTGCATGTGTGTTCTTTTCAAGACTACTGGACTTTTGTAAGATATTTATAATCATATAGAAACCGCTCGACGACCCCTCTGGTGTAATGGTGCGTGTGCCATGTCGGCGGCGCCTAAACACTGAAGGTCGCGGGTTCAATTCCCGCTCGGAGTGGATATTTGTGTTTGTACAAATATTTATTTCCGGTCTGGTTGTTAGTCCTTGTGGGTCTACCTCGAAGAGCACGTTAAGCTGTCGGTCCCGGTTGTTATCTAATTACACCTGATAGCGATCGTTACTCATTATAGTAGGGAATATATCCGCCAACCCGCATTTGAGCAGCGTGGTGGATTAATCTCTGATCCTTCTCGTACATGGGGAAAGAAGTCTATGCCTAGCAGTGGGATATTACATGCTAAAGCGAAAAATTTTTTTGGGAGGACTTAAGATCAAAAACTTATGTTAATAGTTATGTTATAGGAATCTTTATTAACGATAGGGGACATTAAAGCTTCAACTATTCTCGTAATAGGTAGAGATAAGGACTCTGCCCAGCAATGAGACATTTCAGAATAAAAATGTGTTTTCAGTTCGATTTTATAGTTTTAAATTTGCTTTAAAATAATCATCTAAGGAGATACCACACTGATACACAGTCGCTGTTGCAATACTCGTAGCTTAAGGGTCTCTTGTAACCAATAAAGTTATAGGCATGATAAATACCAAGTTCATATCTGACTGACACATGCATTGTCTACCACTGTAGAAGGTACGATATTTTTAATTACAACTTATTTAAGATCAAAAATATCTTATTAAACATTTGCGTAGAAGGCCTTATGTTATTAGGTATATTTTTGAAATAAATCAAAATGAATATACAATATGAACTCTTGACAGTGTGGTTTCATTAAATTCCTCGTACTGCAGTATCTTTACTATTGTACAATAAGATGTATTTAAACATACCTAAGAGTTTGTTACATGCTTTGCCCATTAGTAGAACGGAAAATGGGGACTACTAAAGTTTAATGTTTATATTAAGTAGTACTCTACGTCAATGTGCCTTGTATGTGAAAATTATTTTACAATGAATAGGCAAGTGTAATGCAAAAGATTACGGTCGATTCAAATTATTCTTGTAGATAAGGGCTCCCTGCTGGAAAAATCTCATAGGATCTCATAAAAAAATAATACGAAAATATTCTATGAGATTTTATATGTGTATTTGTCGTCGAAATTACTCATAGAAACTCATAGCGGTCACAATTCATTTGATTCTAAGTTCTTATGAGCATCTTCAGTATCTCATAGAAACTCATAACTTTTTACGTAAAAAATCTACAATCTTATGAGCATAATGGATGTAATGTAAAAGTTATGAGAATCTATGAGCTCATGTTTAGATTAAAAAAATTTATGAGACTTTATGAGTTTTAACGTGGACGACGCGTTGGCGCAACGGTTATAGCACTGGTTTGTGGCTGTTGCGCTGGCGGTTGTGGGTTCGATCCCCGCACATGACAAACATTTGGGTAAGTCTATAGGACATGGGGCATCGATTTATGGGGTTTTGGGGGAGGGGCGGAGGGGTGGGTGGATGCTTTACCCTCTGGTACCACTCCCAACATCAGAACTGGGTGTATATTTTTGGGGTTTTGGGAGGGGGAAGGGGTACCACTCCCACCCCCAGCACTGGGCATCGATTTATGGAGTTTTGGGAGGAGAGGGGAAGGGGACTCCCGCCACTGGGCATCTAATTATGGGATTTTGGGGGGAGGAAAGGAGGGAGGTGGGTGGGTTACCCTCTGGTACCACTCCCAACCCCAGCACTGGACATAGATTTCTGGCGTTTTGGGAGGTGGAAGGGGTACCACCCCCACCCCCAGCACTGGTCATCTAATTATGAGGTTTTGGGGGAGGATAGGGGGTGGGTGGGTTACCCTCTGGTACCACTCCCAACCCCAGCACTGGGCAAGATTTTTGGGGTTTTGGGAGGGGGAAGGGGTACCACTCCCATCTCCAGCACTGGGCATCGATTTATGGTGGTTTTGGGAGGGGGAAGGGGTAGCACTCCCACCCCCAGCACTGGGCATCTAATTATGGGGTTTTGGGGGAGGATAGGGGGTGGGTGGGTTACCCTCTGGTACCACTTCCACCCCCAGCACTGGGCATCGATTTATGGGGTTTTGGGAGGGGGTGGGTGGGTTACCCTCTGGTACCACTCCCAGCCCCAGAACTGGGCATAGATAGACTCGGTTTTGGTTATTTTTTTCGGATTTCTATATATATATATATATATATATATATATATATATATGTGCAGTGCTGGGGGTGGAAGTGGTACAGTTCGACAGTTCCCCAACCCCAAAAATCGATGCCTCATGTGTTGTAGGCTATCCAACATTTGTATTGGCCATACAAATGTTTGCCGTGGCAGGGTGTTTGTGCAGTCCTTGTGGGTCTCCCCACCGTGCCTCGGAGAGCAGCTCTGATCCTTTGTGCAGTCCTTGTGGGTCTCCCCACCGTGCCTCGGAGAGCAGCTCTGATCCTTATCCAACATGGGGAAAGAAGTCTATACCCAGCAGTAGGACAACACAGGCTCAAGCGATTAATGTGGAAAAAAAATCGTAAAGAATCAATCGGAGATTTAGAAATGATGTTGTATTGATGAGCTATTAATTTTCAATCCAGATGAACGATGTTAAAAAGTGGATATTGATGAAAAAGTTACCTTGTATAAATATATATACATATCTATCTATATAATTATGTATATATAAAAATTTCGTGTCACGATGTATGTTAGCGATAAACTCTGAAACTACTAAATCAATTTTTATAAAATTTTGTAAGCATCTGTAATTTGGTCCAACTTGGGAGATAGGGTAGTTTTTATCTCAATTATTGATCTCAACATTTCTTATTGCAAATTAAAATGTTTATATAAAAGCGATTTAGCACTGACTTTTTTTATTAATTTATATGTTTGAACAATAAATAAATAAGTAATTTTAAACTGTAGGGTACAATTTTTATGCTAAAGAATAACTTTTTCATTTTTAATTTTGACAGAACCAATTTTAAATTTGTTGTTTATATAAATAAATCTAAAGCTGTAAAAAAAAATTAATATATGTCTAAGCTGTATGGAAAATGACAACAGTAAAAGTTTTCAATTTTTCTTTTTAAGAGAATATATAAGGTAATTTCAATATTAGTAAATGAAAAATAATATATAACGAATACTAATATATAATATTCCTCAGAAGCACTTCGACATATTGATACAGTGGTGCCATGATGTAGGAATTTTAATCAATACAAACAAAAGTAAACTTTTAATTATAAAATCATCACATCAGCGACACTCTCACAACAAAATTGATTGCTCACAACCACAACAGTTTACATGTCAAAGATAAAAATAACTGTGCTTGCTCAGCTATTGAAATTGTTAATTCACAGATTTACTTAGGTCTGGTAATAGACAACAACTTTTCATGGAGATCACAAATAGATCGAGTATGTGCCAAATTAAGAAAATTTTTAGTTAACATAATGATTTAAAAAAAAAAGAATCCCTTTAAAAATTAGATTGTTACTTTATTATGCTCTGGCAGATTCGTATATCCAATATGGCCTCAGTAGTTGTGGTCGTACCTACAAAAGTTACCTAAACAAAATATACAAATTACAATTAAGATATTAAAAAACATTGTTTCATCAAATATTAGGACTGAATTTCATAATGACAAAATTGCACTTTTTAATCATTGCAAAGTATTATACCAGTACATAAAAAGTTTGAGTATACTGTTCTAAAAGAAAATTTCTGGAGTAGTAAGTTTAGGCAACGTGTTCAACACCCTACATTTACACGGGTTGTAGCGAGAAACCACTTAAACACAGCTCTTGCCAACAACGTGTATGGTGAGAGAACAATGACTTACATAGTCCCTTAATAAATATACTACCATCACATTTGGTTGAATGTATCAAAAGCAATAATATTAAACAAAAACTTAAATTTTTTTATCTTTTGACAACACTGAGAAAAAATAAATATTATTAAAATACATTGTATAAAAATTGA
Source organism: Melitaea athalia (assembly GCA_905220545.2). Classification (NCBI taxonomy): domain Eukaryota; kingdom Metazoa; phylum Arthropoda; class Insecta; order Lepidoptera; family Nymphalidae; genus Melitaea; species Melitaea athalia. The sequence goes on along the minus strand of HG992197.1, from coordinate 6,761,246 downwards.
TGTACCAAATGAAAATGTAACTGTGATTGTTTTATTTTTTAAATACTATTTTTACCATTAATACTACTTTTTTATCATTATGAAATGTAAAATGTACAAACCTTACATGTGTATTGTACAAACCTTAGTGGTTTTCTTTTGCTTTTTTTATAATTGTGAATTTGTACATATTGTTTCTTAATTTGATAATTATGTAAATAAACATAAATAAAACCATGACAAAAAATATTTTGAATGCTACCTACTAAGTAAATAGTTCTTATAGGTTATAAAGTTAAAATTTTATTAACTTTTTTACCTACATAGGTACTCAATATCATAGAATCGTTATACATTCTCATTACTTCTGAAAACTGATGAATAGGACTAAAATTATTATACTTAAACTAAAAATAATTTATAATTAGTTATTACACCTTTAAAACGTTACCACCTTACCTTATTAACGAGCGATAACATTAAAATTCGAATAATTATGCCAACTTACAATAAATGTACCAATTTTGGGATAAAATTATTACAATTACTTAATTAACAAATATAAAAACAATAGCTTTTAAAAGTTAAACCACGTCAAACGGCGCTGCTTCAAGGTTATGTCAACTATTTGTTTTTGTAGTGATGTGACAAAATGACGAGGCAATTGTAATCGAATGTTTTTTTAATCTTAATAATTATAATAATCTGTCTGTATGATATAAAATAAAACGTTATAATCTATATTAATCTATACTAATATATAAAGCTGAAGAGTTTGTTTGTTGTTTGTTTGTTTGTTTGTTTGAACGCGGTAATCTCTGGAACTACTGGGCCGATTTGAAAAATTCTTTCAGTGTTAGATAGCCCGTTTATCGAGGAAGGCTATAGGCTATGTGTCATCACGCTAAGACCAATAGGAGCGGATTCCACGCCGACTAAGTCGCGCGCAGAAGCTAGTTTTATAATATATACTAATATATAAAGCTGAAGAGTTTGTTTGGATGTTTGTTTGTTTGTTTGTTGGTTTGAACGCGGTAATCTCTGGAACTACTGGGCCGATTTGAAAAATTCTTTCAGTGTTAGATAGTCCATTTATCGAGGAAGGCTAGAGGCTATGTGGCATCACGCTAAGACCAATAGGAGCGGAGTCCACGCTGACGAAGTCGCGCGCAGAATCTAGTTTTATAATATATTAGCCGACCCGTGCCCACTTCGTTGGGCGTTAATTATTTAAAAAAGTTTTTGATAAAAGACATCAAATTTCCCCGCTAGGAACATTTTGTATTGGAAAATTAAATCGTCGTTTTTAGTATTTTCCGTTACATATTATTTATGTTTCTCACAGTTTAAACCTTCCCTGAACTTCCACAAACAATTCAAGATCAAAATTATCCAAATCGGCCCAGCCATTCTCGAGTTTTAGCGAGACTAACGAACAGCATTCGATTGTTATATATTTTATAATACATAATGTACTTAGTATTTAATAAAGTTAATGATATAATAAAGGTACGCTCAAACAAAACTTAAAAAAACTAGTGTCATAATATCAGTCAGATGAATTAAAAAAAAAAACATTGAAAATAAAATTACTTACTACTTTATATTTCTGGTAAAAAATGATATACTATAGCGGGTGTATTTGGAACGCTTGAAAAAACGAAGAGGTATGATAGCGTTGGCATGACATGACATGATACAAGTAAAAAAAAACGCGAAAAGAAATTTTTTCTTGCCTCTTCAAAACTTTTTTTGGTATAATCCGGTTTGGGAAAAATAATGAAACAGAAATTTGAATATAATGCTTCAGAATAATCGTGTTTTGAAAAAATCGGCAATGTCATTGAATACCACAAGTTCATGCGCGCCATCAGCTGACCGGCGCGAGGTCAACGTACTCTCGCACGCACTAGTCGCGCCTCTCGCGGTCAACGAGAGTTCGCAAAATACATAAGTACTTACTAAAATGTTATTAAAAAATGTTTCTGAGATAAATGGTTATATGTATTATATAGTACTAGTGGACTCGGCGCCCGTTGTCCTGCCGGAAAAAACAGCTACCAAATTTGATTGCTTACATACCGATAGCAGCGCCACCTACCGGGTCCAATTAAGATAAAAACTACCCTGTCTCCCAAGTTGGACCAAATTACAGATGGTTACAAAATTCGATACAAATTGGTTCAGTAGTTTCGGAGTTACATAACGATAGCAGCGCTACCTACAGGATCTAATTGAGATAAAAACTACCCCATCTCCCAAGTTGGACCAAATTACAGATGCTTACAAAATTTGATACAAAAAAAGAAAAGTATCCTATGTCCGTTTCCTGGTTCTAAGCTACCTCCCTACCAATTTTCAGCCAAATCGGTTCAGCCGATCTTGAGTTATAAATAGTGTAACTAAAGTAGAATCAATAATTCAGTAGACTAAAATGACAGTTGCTAATGTCACTTTGTAAAATAATATTTGTGTTTGTGTTTATTACTTGGACCATCCATATCTTTCGTATTGATAACAAAACAGTACAAACAAAACAGAATAACAAAACACAAAACAAAACTTAACAATAAACACAAACACAACGATTTTTTACAAAGTGACATTAGCAACTGTCAGCAGTCTCACTGTCAACTGTCAACTGCTAGCAGTATTTTAGTCTACTGAATTATTGATTCTACTGTAGCACGATTTCACGACATTCTTTTATATATTTAAATATTTATATGAATAGTATATTATTATGTTTAAATCTTTTCAAGCTTTCCAAATACACCCGGTATGACATAGTCTTCATTGTTTAATGCCTAAAATTATGTATTTCATAATATACATTTTCCAATGAATAAAACTTTTTTCCCTTCGTTAATTCAGAAATTACGATTCAATTCAATTAACTGATTCATTAAAAATTTATTTACATTCTGAATATTTATTGAATATATTGATATATAATTCCTATAAACAATAACAACATATAAATTAAAATGAATAAATATGCATAATGAATGCAATAAATAACGTTACTAAATATTATTAATGTTAATGTTATTTATTGTACATCATTAGTCATGACGATTTGACAGGTGTCAGTAACGCATTCTTTGAGCGGCCGGACTGTAGATATTATTTGCAACACGAACGAAATGGCGATGCATGAAAAGGCTGTCACAACTCAAGGGTAAAATTTATCAAAACACAGAGAAACCTCAAATACCGAAAAGTGCTTTCAGAAATCTAATTTGAAACGAACATGACAAATAAAAAAATATTTTAGTGTGCCTTCTTTCATTAGCCACTCTATATGAAATAACTCACTTTTGTAATATCGTCAACTTCATCAGATTATTTAAAACATTAAAATACAAAAATCACGAAATTATCATGTCAAGCTATCTCTAAATAATTTACCGACATCGACATTTATCAACATATATTACAGCACTATAGTAATCTATGGTTACCCATTACGCCATATTTATTTACAAAATAAGATTTATTTTAGGATGGATTGTATATTGATTGTATATAAAATTGGGATATCTCCTTTCCAACAAAAAAAAAAGAATAATCAAAATCGGTTCATAAACGACGAAGTTATCCCCGAACATACATAAAAAATAAAAAAATAAAAATATATTATATACGGTCGAATTGAGTAACCTCCTCATTTGAAGTCGGATAAAAAAGTATATGTATATACGGTCGAATTGAGTAGCCTCCTCCTTTTTTGAAGTCAGTTAATAATGATATTTGGTGGGATTTTATATGGATATTTTCCTCATAAAATCGCATAGAAATGTTAATCTCGAAATTCTCATAAAATATAGATATTCTATGGTATTTTATATGTGTATTGGACCGGGGAAATACTCATAAATACTCATAGGAATTTCAATTGCAATACTGTTTATAACTACGTCATAAGTTCTCTATAACTTCTTATGAGCTACTGTTCTTTCAATTTTCCTCATAAAATCGCATAGAAATGTTAATCTCGAAATTCTCATAAAATATAGACATTCTATGGTATTTTATATGTGTATTTGTCGTCGAAATTACTCATAGAAACTCATAAGAATTTCAATGCAATACTGCTCATAACTTCTTTATAAATTGTCTATAACTTCTTATGAGCTACTTTTCTTTCAATTTTCCTCATAAAATCTCATAGAAATGTTAATCTCGAAATTCTCATAAAATCTCATAAGTATTACTCATTGTTCGTCTAATGTTGAAATTACTCATAAAATCTCATAGCGACAAGAAGTAACATTTTTATGAGAATCTATGAGTTGGTGAAATACTCATAAAATATCATAGAATGTTTATGATCAAATTTTTTTCAGGCTCATAGGAATACAAGTAACTCATAAAATCTCATAGAATATTTTGTTTTTCCTATGATATTCTATGAGATTTTTCCAGCAGGGCTTGCAGTCGTTAAGCGGTCAGGGATTATTCAAGGTAAGGTTTAAAATCGTTTTAAGGTAAGTAGGTATATAACTGGTAATATCTTTGTTTCGATATTAGATTTTATGAAATTTATAATTTTATTGTTACAATCAAAAAATTAATAATAAATTTATTTTGAAATCTAAAACAAAATAAATTCTAATTTAAGAAATTAGAATTTATTTTGTTTTAGATTTCATGGTTGGCTATGAATAATCAATGTAAGAAAAGATTATATTGTGATAACGAACTTGTTTTTGTTTTTAACAGCGTCCTATAAATTACTATTCTATGTCTTAAATAAAAGTGTAATAAATGAAAGAAAGTAAACTCGACACGGAGAGTTTTACTGACTAATCTATACTAATATAATAAAGCTAGAGTTTGTTTGTTTGATTGTTTGTTTGTTCGTTTGTTTGAACGCGCTAATCTCAGGATCTACTGGTCCGATTTGAAAAATTCTTTCAGTGTTAGATAGCCCATTTATCGAGAAAGGCTATAGGCTAAGACCAATAGGAGCATAGCACCAATGAATAATGTTTCAAAATCGGGGTTTTTTTCCTTTTGAGAGCTTCCGCGGAGTAAACGGTTATTCGCTCAAATCATGTTTGACAGAATTAGTCCTTTTCCTCGGGGACGAAGTCGCGCGCAGAAGCTAGTTTATGATATGTGGACAATTAGGTAGAGACGCCATGACAATACTCTACGGTACTACTTACTACTACTTGACGGTACTTTTTGTCACATAAAATATTACTTACTTAAAATTAGAATAAAATAAATTAAACGTAATTTACAGATAAAAATATTTTCGTATTTTAATATACCTATTTTAGTTTTTCAATTTAAATATTTAATTCAAAACTATTCCTTATGATTTTGTTAATCGAAATAATTTATTGTTTAAAATCCCTTTTACGTTATACAGAAACAATAATGTAATTGACGCCACTGAATTATTGAATTTGTGGTTCTAAAATAACCTTTAACGTTAACTCAAGCTTTCAACCTTTTAGATAGTGGATGCAGGGAAATGTCAAATAGTTGGACTGAGTCCTGGACTAAAGATACAGTCGGGTAAAAAGGTTTTGGAAGTTGATATGAAATAAATGTTAGATGCTAATTAAATAACATTCAGTCATAAAATCGTGTCATTTATCATTATAGATTTATATCCTCTCTATTTAGATAAAAATAATAATCACCGAAATATACGGATATGTGCATAGCTATTAGCTTCCGAACGAGCGCAACAAATTGGACCATTTTTCGGTGTTCGTTATTGTTTGGTAAGATTTGTATGAAGAAAATTAAAAATAAATTGCTGTATTCACGAAAAAAAGTATGAAACGAAGTTCGCCGGGTCAGCTCGTAGAAAATATTTCTCTTAGTGAAGTGAAATTGCGAATACGATAAAGTAATGTAAACGTATCACTTGAAGATGATAAATCTATTACTTTAACTGTTTAATGACATAAGACATGAGACAGTCTAAGTAGGTATACAAATTAAGATTAATGGCATTTCGTAGCTTTTAACCTTTTAAGGCTTCTGTATGCGACATTACTTACATCAAAGTTTAAATATGTTTTGGACGACGACAAATCGTTTAGCATTCGTAGATAACCGAGAATCAAAGGGTAAGCGGATAAGCGAACTCAGTTTACACACGTTCTGCATAATAAACTTGACCTTCGTGAATTACTTAAACGTGATTTAATACCGTCTTTATATAGGTAGGTACCTGCTATAAAAAATATTTTAAGACAATTGTTGTATTTGCCAAGAATGTTTAAACAATTGCTGCTGTGTGGTTACGGCACTAAAGAATGTAGCCACCCCCTCTCTTCCCGTGGGTGTCGTAAGAGGCGACTAAGGGATAACACAGTTCCACTACCACCTTGGAACTTAAAAAGCCGACGGATGGCGGGATAACCATCCATGCTGGCTTTGAAATACACAGGCCAAAGATTGGCAGCAGCGTCTTCGGTGCGACAAAGCCAGCCTTGCGGTCACCAACCCGCCTGCCCAGCGTGGTGACTATGGGCAAAACACATGAGTTCGCGTCATAATGTCGGGCGCGAACTTGTGGAGGCCTATGTCCAACAGTGGACTGTGATAGGCTGTAGTGCTGGTAGTGGTGGTTTAAACAATTAGGTACTGCGTTTATGATATCTATTGTTATTATTAATACTATAATATGATGTGTTTTTGTAAGAATAGGTACGATATTTAAAATTATTAAAATGTTTGAATATAGAAGAATCAGTTTTTTTTATTTTAAAAACGTTTCTTGTTTTTTATTATTGAGCTGATATAATTTCCATTTCTTTTGATATTGAATGTTATTAATCATTTTATTATACGAAAGAAAGTAAAGGAACCATGTTTACATGCGAAGTAATACAGATTGTGATCTTCATTGAAAATTCCCATTTCTTTCGACTAGAATAGTAATGTGCGTAATCTTGCCCTCGTTATGCATAACTGAGTTAATGGAATGTCTGGAACTCGTACCGTCTGATCCGCACGCCAATTTGTGCGTCCGCATCGGCCGAACGCATAAATCTCCGCGACATGACGTAGGCGGCTGACATGTTGACAATTTGTTGTCGTTCAACCAAGCCACATTGGGCTACATGTGTACCTACAGATATCGTACGGATTTATTAAGACGTTACGACATACAAGGCTATCCGTAATAAAACTGCCTTTTAAAGGTTATACTGACGTAATAAATTAGATGCTTTGAGGTATTATATAAATAATATTATAGGTGTTTATTATGAATGTAATAGAATGTGGCTTTCAGAACTTATTTCATATATTACAGAGAGTGTAATGTATGCGTTAAACTCACAGTTAAACAAAGCATAAGTTATTATTAAGATATAACACACAAGGAGGATTATTAAAGGCTACAATATTTATCAGAGGAAAGCACGAAGCGACATGAGTAGGTTGCGCAGAGCATGCGCAGAAACGTGACAAATGACGCGGTCCCATGAACAATGCAACCGAGCTTGAGACCAGAGTGATTTTACTGTATCAATCTTTAAAAATGGTTTAAGTTTAAACTTTTGAGATGATCTGGAATCCAGATATAGAATCTGGGCTCTAAGACAATTTGACGTTTTCATACCATTTGGTACACATAACACACTGGCACTGTACAGCACTGGTTTGTGCCTGTTGCGCTGGCGGTTGCGGTTTCGATCCCCGCACATGACAAACGTTCGTATTGGCCATACATATGTTTGCCGTGGTCTGGGTATTTGTGCAGTCCTTGTGGGTCTCCCCACCCTGCCTCGGAGAGCACGTTAAGCCGTCGGTCCCGGTTGTTATCATGTACACCTGATAGCGCACGTTACTCGTAGTAGGGAATATATCCGCCAACCCGCATTAAAGCAGCGTGGTAGATTAAGTTCTGAACCTTTTCCTATATGGGGAAAGAGGCATATGCCCAGCAGTGGGATATTACAGGCTGAAGCGTAAGTAGTACGAAAGTTCTACTTGTAGCCGACATCGACAGTTGTAAGTTCGGTTACGCTCGGAAAAGATTTTGTTATAAATGAATGTTTTTTCTGTGTTCTTCCATGTGAGTCTCCCCATCGTGCTTTGGAAAACCTGTCAAGCCCTCGGTTTCGATTGGTATCATATACTTACTATCTATTTGAAGTATAATTCTATGTGTTGAGTTATTTCGAAGCATATCTTACTTTTTTTGATGAAATGAATGAAATCAGGGCAATGTTATAAAAATACGAAAACTTTGTCTTAGCTGAAATTAATGACGATGAAAACTCTACGCGCTTGTAACTTACGCCAAGTATAAAATAGCCTCGGGCCTGCGCCCTCTGTACTCGTTGATTGTTTAGGTCACTCTGTCACCCACTCGCATTGATATTAATTTAGATTTACTATCACGAGCGCCTACTGACGATTAATTTGAGGTCTTAGTCACTGCTCTAACGCATAATGAGCTTGTTCAGAATTATCTGCTAAATTAATAGTTGCGGTAATAACTGCAGGCCGTGTTGTGATAAATTTAAATGTTCTAAAGGGTGCAATTATGCTGGATTCGAGTTTGAATTAATATCTAATGTTATGTGCAAGATAATTTTACCGATAATTTCAACATGGATTAAATGGCAACTTGTTTAATCAGATAAATTAAATCGATAAAATGCTTTCTAACATATAGTAGAAAGAATGAGAGTAAATAAACACTTCTCATTTATATTTTTGTCGTAATTTATTAGAAAATACTTAAAAGGTTGTAGGTATTAATCGTCCAATAGCCTGACGACGACCGGTTGTTTAATAAACAAAGGATGTACCTTGCATTAAGTCCAATATAATAACTATGATATTTGCTCTTATTTCCACAAGGCAAGGTAAACGCTAGGCTGCAATATACAAACAAGATAGATCTAACATTCCACGGAATCAGGTGTTTTGGTGCATTTCGCGCTATAAAATATTGTTGGAAGTAAATTCCGCGCCATCGATCAAACACGGAGCTTGGCGCTTGTTAAACACCGTTTCTCACATCACAATAGCCTGTGCGGGCATATTTCAAACCATCCCGATAGTAACATCGGATCGGCCCCGCTCTGACTTCATAAATCACCCCCTTACAATATTTATTCGTTACAACCTTTACTATGAGTTTTCGATGTCTTGAAGCTCGTCACAGAGAACCAAAATTATTAATAATAATAATAATAATAACAACTTTATTGCACACAATGACATACATTTATAAATTAATATAAAACGTAAAAGTATTACATCGCTTGCAATGGGCGGTCTTATCACTAGTCGATAGTGATCTCTTCCAGACTACCCACCAAAAAAGAGCTTGCAATTTAAAGGAGAAAAACACATAAAAATATATTATTAATACTATTACAATGAATAATACATAATTAAGATTAGCCGTATTTATTTATCACTGCAACGTTATTCTAAATGGACCAATACATCACAGTGGTTGCTAATTATAAAGGCATAATAGCCTGTTTTAAGTGCTGCAGTGTTTTATAATGTTAGATATTCGTAACTTATTAAATAAAAGTTGTGATTACTTACTACAATAACACATAATGAGAATAAAGAAACATGATACTATAAATTATTTCACTCTTGCCGTGTAACAAATGGTAGGGGTGTTCTTGCGAGCAGTTTTAAGACGTCATCTACTATTGATCTCTCAATAGGGAAGTTTGTAAGTGACCGTTTTGAATTATGGCAACCATTTTTCATAGCTTTGCTCTACCGGAAATTATAACATTGTTTAATAGATGGGCTTTAAGGCCAATTAGCGTAGCAGACGCCACTTAGACCTTTTAAAAAAGCATTAGCACTAACTGCACGCTGTCTTGTAAACTGCACTACAAATCTTTCTCGGCTTTAAAACATTACCTTATGACTAGCGTTTAAACTTTCATGAGAGAACGGTTAGACCACATATTATCTGAGTATTGCTTGCAAATTTTAAGTTATTTTAATTCGTAAATACTATTTTAATTTATTTTCGTAAGTACATAACAATCATATTCGTCGTGAAAGCCTTGAATCAGAATCGGTATAAATAAAAATAAATCGCCAAAAGCTTATGTACGCGTATAACTTCCGATCGATTTTGGTTCGGATTGTTAGGACAAAACTCGCATAAAAAAATCATATTATATTCACGAGAAAAATATGGCGGTACAAAAATCAACGGGTCAGCTAGCTATTTATAAAACACTAGCTGTGCCCCTCGGTTTCACCTGCGTTGATTTGAGGGAAAAAAATGCTTTCCTTTTTTTCAATAGTATGATATTTAATTAGCTTGATATATTTTCCTTAGTTTACACTAAATACATTTCTGAACGCACGCATAAATATTTGACCAATGAGTATATAACCACTACGTTTTATATTTGACAACCAAAATATATTATGTCAATCCGTTTTCATTACTGACATTATTATACATTTTTAAAATGTAAAATACGCCACAATCCGTATATTGTGGATATATGTTGTCGATTCGAAACCTTTATTTAAATACGTTCTTTAATTTTATCGGAGAGTTTACCATATCGACGGGATGAACATTAAATGTTTGACAGTTACGAAACACGAACATAGTTCCATACAAATTTTCATTCCCACCTTTCAACCCCTTACACCCTTTTATTCGCATTAAAAAGTAGCCTATGTCCTTTCTCAGACTCTAGACTATCTGTATACCAAATTTTATTTAAATCTGTTCAGTAGTTTTGGCGTGATTGCTAGACAGACAGACAGACAGACAGACAGAGATACTTTCGCATTTATAATATTAGTATGGATTACATTTCCACAATTATTTTCGGTTGTTAGTGTAATCAGTGTAAAATTTTACAACGCGGCTTAAATTTTTAAATATATTACTGGTAAAAATTAACATTTAAAAATATTTGCATATTTCCATCTTACATCTTGTTATCTGATTATTATGTATGAACGTTTATCTAAACAAGTCATTATATAGTTAATCGCTCAGTATTGCTCATCCTCAAATTACCGTGAAATTGTTCACATCGTTAAACAAATAAAATTCCTAACAAATTATATTCAATTATATGTTAAATTATTAATTACAGACGTTTCGTATTATTACAGACATAATCACATTGAGGCTTTGATTCATAAGCATTAAACTGTTATGTTAAATTGTTCCGATGAGTAAAATGGTTATTGAAGCCTACGGTCTTCGATATTATAGGTTTCAAATTACATATCAGTGTGTGTAAATCGATTGCATTGTAGAAATTACATAATTACATTTTTTTTCTAGTATAAAGGTGACACACAAACGAACGGTCCACCTGATGGTAAACATTTACCGTAGCGTATAGACGCTTGCTACATCAGACGCACGCGCGTTGCCGACCCTACCCTCAACCGTCCCCAGGAGCTCTGGCCACCATACTTTCCTTAGGAACACAATACTACTTGACAGCAGTATTACTTAGCTATGATCTTCTGTAAGACTAAGGTACTTCAACAGTTGGGCTGTTCCACATTTTAAACAAGATACTTTCTGCTGTGCCCTACGCCCCTACCTCAAAAAGAGACCACGGGTTGACAGTGACATACATACATAAGCTCGGTTTCTATATGCGAAAATGTTTCGTTCTTGTTTACAAAACGTTCAGATGTGAACATGTGGCTTTAGTTATCATAACAATTGGTTCTTGTTTCAGTAATCGATCTCCGTTCTTGATAAATGTTGTATCAAAGTTCAGACATTCTTGGATTTGTTTTAGAAAAACACAACTGTGTTTTTTAACCTGTTATAATATCAAATGTTTTGTGTATTACACCATAGCTTTTGGGTATATAAAATGAGTCATTCGAGTAATTTTGATTAAAAAATTCTTTTTAAGGTTTTATCAGGTGTATCTTTTAATCAAACGTTTATAGCATTTAACTACATGTAAATATTTACTTACGGTTAAGGTTGTGTATCTCATTTGTTTGCATTTAAAAATATTTATTTTGTATGTTTACCATTATTTACAATAATTATCGTGAATTTTATTCTTATTTTATACAGCATCAACTATAATCGTGTATCTACAAAGCGTAATATTAAAAAAGATAATATTATTTTGTCTTTTGTGGTACAGCTTTAATTGCGTTTAACTCTATTTAACGAAAGGCTAGAAATATACCTAATTCGATTTAGATGGTAGCTCAAATTATGCCATTTTTTTAAATAAATCGGTAATAAAAATAGAACGTAAGTTTATGTAAGTTTAGATTAAAGATTCGTATTAAAATTGACTGGTTAGCAAGGATAAATAACTCTAAGTCCGCCTATTGGTTATATGTGTCATAAAGTTAAATAAATAAATCAACACTACCTTACCAACCTACTGACATAAAAAAAACATAAATATATTTTTAAAGACAAATTGGTAAAGTAAGTGTTGAGTTTCACAAAGAGTTTTGTAGGTGGCACAATATTCGAACAATGAGGTTTTATAATTAAAATCCTTTTCAATTGAATTTTCACAAAATTTTCCTTTAAGCGGTTTTTAACCTTTAAAAGTCTGTTTAATTGTTACTGCTTGTTTAATTGGCTTTAATAATATTAAAATATAAATTAATTTTGTAATACATAAGTATATATGTAACCTATTTAATATGCGTGTGAAATACTCAAATCGTATTATGTAACTAGCTTCTGCGCGCGACTTCGTCCCCGTGGAATAAAAGGAAAAAAAACCCCGATTTTGAAACATTCTTCATTGGTGCTACGCTCCTATTGGTCTTAGCGTGATGATATATGTATAGCCTATAGCCTTCCTCGATAAATGGGCTATCTAACACTGAAAGAATTTTTCAAATCGGACCAGTAGATTCTGAGATTAGCGCGTTCAAACAAACAAACAAACAAACAAACAAACAAACAAACAAACAAACTCTTCAGCTTTATTATATTAGTATAGATAATAAAGCGACATACTGAAGACGGAGACAAAAGTTCCGAAATTCTTAAAATTTTGTGACTTATAACATTCGCTACACTTGTATATGTCGGTACCTGTGATATTGTCGACATTCAACTACCCTCATTTTATTATTCGACTCATTCCTTTGTGCATAAAAGACCGATGCAACCGCAGCTAAGGCAGTCTTGGCTCTGGCGTGGCACGGTGCACTTGTGTATCCTGCTAGTAGCTTAACCTCGACTCTTCTAATAGTTAGTTTGTGTACACGAATTAATTGTTACTGATTGGGCAACTCGACCGGTGGTGGTGAGTGCCAATGCGCATTGTAAGGCGGCGCCGCCGTAAACCAACACTCGGGTCACAAGTCCCGGGCACTGCGTCGAGTTGTCTCTCTGCCACGCGATAGACGGTACCCGCTCGGTGAGTCCATTGAATACTAAGTAGTGTAACTATCTTAATATGTTAACTTATATTGTTAATTAAGCCAGCCCGGCCCTCCTTCTTCCTCACTTCTGATTCCTACATATACATACATATACTATTTATAAAGAGGTTATGTGTTTTCATTAGCCATCAAGACAAACTATAAATACCAGTTTTAAAAATTATAATTTTGACTTATGGTAACTTTCCACGTGCATTTCCAACGGTATTAAAGTTTATTTTGACATTTATATCAATTATAACTATTAACAATTACATAATATGTTGTAAAATGTATTGCGAGATGATAAAAGATAAAACATAGATACAAAAAATTAATTTGTTTTAATTAATTTTTTTTTGAAATAGTTTTTTGTTATTTCTTTTTTTGAAATGACGTTCCTTTGTAATTATCTATCATTCAATCATTAAATAACAATAAAGTTAATAAAAAAAGAATCGAAACAAGTCTTCCTGATGTGTTGTAAGCATTTGTTTTTGCAAGCCCGTACTACATTCAGGTACGTACAAGTATTTTAAATAATAATTGCAGAGAGCGGTAAAGATGAAGTGATTTTACCCTTGATCGCTAGATTGCTGTGGTTTCGATGTATTAATGGCCAATAAGAGATACCAAGGGAAAGGGCGATTACGTTGGATGTTTTGAGTGCTTTCATGATTTATTCTCATAATTTAGACGCAGCGAGTGAGATGTTACTTGTGAAATTGCCTCGAGTTATTTAGTACGAAATTTGTATCGGAGAGCAATCAATTAAGGGTGTTTAATGAATAGCTTTATTAGTGTCAAATTATATTCTATTTATGACAAATATATGTTAATTTACAAAATTCGTTCGACTTGATGATTATGAAATATCGTTTTGAATGAATTTTAATGCGCATACATTATAGAGAATAATATGATAATTATATTTCGTATTATTGTTTATTTGGTTATTAAAATATTGATGTATATTATATATTTTTTTATACTTAGAACCACTATAAATACAGATTGATGATGAAGCTTTAGTCGTAAGTTAGGTATGTACGAGTATATTTGCAAGCCGTAGAAGTAAAACATTTAAATATAAATAGTAGACGGAACAACAGGCCTTACAAACCGTTTCACCTCATGCATCAGACTATCTATCATTAACTGGCGATCATACATCATGTATTTCAAGAGTCTGCCTCTAAGCCTCCTAGCTATGTTTTTTTTTTAAATAATAAGGTTATGAAATTTCATACTTAATAATTATAATATTTATATTATTATTAATAATTATATAATTACCTTAAAACCTGGTTTGTGCACACAATGACCGGTCGCTGCGAATTTTCCAGGTTGTCCTTGAGCTGCAACACCGCGTGCACCCACAGGAACTGGCCACAACGTCGCTGTAACCTCAGCAATGCAATGCACGACCGCTCTTGCTCGGACTGCGTTACTGGTAACAAATAATAAAAAAATAGTACCTTAATATTTCCTACAATTATGTAGGTAGTCGAATATTTCTAAGCGATGGAAATTAGATATGAATTAAGAATACGTAAACTTTAAAAAAAAAACTACCTGAATTAACGAATAAACTTTTGACTATTTTTAAATATCCACCACTACCACTACCACTACAGCCTATCACAGTCCACTGTTGGACATAGGCCTCCACAAGTTCGCGCCCGACATTACGACGCGAACTCATGTGTTTTGCCCATAGTCACCACGCTGGGCAGGCGGGTTGGTGACCGCAGGGCTGGCTTTGTCGCACCGAAGACGCTGCTGCCCATCTTTGGCCTGTGTATTTCAAAGCCAGCATGTATGGTTATCCCGCCATCCGTCGGCTTTTTAAGTTCCAAGGTGGTAGTGGAACTGTGTTATCCCTTAGTCGCCTCTTACGACACCCACGGGAAGAGAGGGGGTGGCTACATTCTTTAGTGCCGTAACCACACAGCACGCCGTAACCACACAGCACAGCACATTTTTAAATATCATTGTTCGGATATTGCACGCGTCACACGCTTAAGCGTGTGGGTGTGCTTTACTATCGAAAGACGGCTCTGTGTCGATTTTTTAAATTTATTTTATATATTTAATATTATTTTAATCTTTTCCTAGACTGTCTTCAGATATTTTTAAATAAAAATAAGTCAAGTAAAACCTAAATAGATAATTATTTTTTATTATTACCCATTGAATCAAAAACACGTGTTACTCCATTCTTATAAATATTTTTTTTATAAAATCTCAAATTTATTACTTTGTCCGTCAGTTAACAAAAGATAGATAACATCACAAAAACTATCCGAATGGACATAACAGACATTAATCAAAGATATTAACACTCAATCGAAACTGAATTGTTATAATTGAATGTAACTATTATGAGATCATTGTTATTAAACGGATTATCGACCACACTTCCTAACAAGATGACAACCTCCGCGACTCAACGTCATAAAGCTTATGAATAATGCGTTTAATTTTCGACTTTAACTCCAGTATAAAAAGTATCATCTTCTTTGCTCTAAGTTTTATCACAATGATCGTTTGATTACAATTTTACTACGTCTTGAAAAGGTTTCGTTCAAACTTGACTCTTACACGAGTCTTATAGTATTGAGAGAGATGATATTTTAGGAAGAAGTATTTAAGAATAGTAGGTACGTATCAAATATGGAAATCTTCAAATGTCTAGTAACGTAAAAGGAATGAATTTTGTTTGTTGATCAGTAACGAGATAAGAAATCAAGTCTGAGTTATCGTTTACGTTTAAGTTTTCTTACATTTTAAAAGCTATGCTAATATTGTAATGTAATTAAATCACGCTATGTATATTAGTATTAAAATATGAAAATTTTATGATCTGTTTGCGTCTTAAATCATTTTGTAGGTGTCACTGTAATCGATTCAATATTTACATGTACATGTTAAAAATTAAGTAAGAGTTTTTTAGACGCTATGTCGTCTACAATTTTATAGATAATATTTGTATTTTGTTATTAACTAGTTAACTAACAGTTCCGCCCTAGTTTCTATTTTTTACTTTGCTTCTATGTGTTTCTTTTAATAATAATAATTAATATAATAATAATAATTTATTTATTCACTCCTTTTAACATAACAATTGACAGCACTTCAAGTATTCATATTTCAAACAAGAACATATACAGGTTAACGTCGGCAGCCGTAATAGTATAAACTGTGATACAGCTGCCTGCGTCTTCCACTCTTTGATATGAGACATAGAATACATTATGTACATAATAGATTCAAATCTATTTGACAAATATTATAAAACAATACAACAATTTACATACAATATTATAAAAAAGTAATATTAAACCATATTGTCTTTCTTCTATGGGGGAAATAAACAGAATAAGTGTGTGCGGGTGTACTCGTTTTTATTGCATGTATGTCTGTGTGTGCGTGCGTGTGTGTGTTTGTGTGTGTGTGTGTGTTTGTGTGTGTGTGTGTGTGTGTGTGTGTGTGTGTGTGTGTGTGTGTGTGTGTGTGTGTGTGTGAGTGTGTGTTTGAGTGTGTTAGAAGAATTATTTTTTGTAATGGATTACATTTTCAGTCTCAACAAAATCAAGTGACTGAAGCCAGCTGCGAATAACTTTTTTGCATTGCATTGTTTTAAGGGGAAAAATATTGTTCGCTTTATTTGCATTATTGTAGAGGTGGGCACCAGTGATATAAAAGTGCTGTTTTGCAAGAGATGTATTATGTGGCGCGATTGAACATACTCTACTTCTGTTGCGCTTTTGAGAGGGATTGTATATTAAGCCTTTGTGTTTACGAACTATTGAGTTATGATGAGTATTTAATAATAAAGAGTTACTTTTGACACGGAATATTTTGTTCAGATTAATAGACAAATTAAAAAAAAATCTTAGAAAAAGTCGACCTTACGTGTATTTATATTACAGATTCATTTATTTTTCGTACATATGTATGTATCGAAATTAATCGTAAACACAATTACTTTAAAAAAAAACACGAAAACTGCAGACGCTTAAAGTGTGTACTTTCGCTATCAAAGACTTACATAGCCCATACAAAATTAAGATACATATTTATCTTTTACTTAATCTGACATTCATAGTTCCAGAGGAGTTTAGGTTATTGTTATTATTTAGCTGGTTTCATTTTACATGAGTTATCTTACTAAAAAAAAATGGCTCCGTACACCTAGTCCGATCACACTTTTCGTAACGCTCTCGTCACGCATTAACCAACTTACTCACCAAGTCAAGCGTGCGTAAAGAAGTTTTACTTCGAAAACATAAGTAAGAAACTTATCGTAAAGAAATTACTATTACTCCAATACTACCTCGATAAATTCTTTATGAAATAAAATAAACGCATAAAATAATAAAATTGTTTTATTAATAATATATCAGAACAATAATTTTTACAAGCTATTTATTCAATGGAGACACCTAAGCAATTCTATTAAATCAAAACAAATATCGTGAGAAATTATTAAAATCGCCATTTAAAACTTGATATACATAAATTAGTAAAGCAAATAAGCGTTTAACGAGCTTTCAAACTAGGTTCATGTTCGAGGTTTCGCGACCGTCGCATGAAACGGGGCTGTAATAAATATTGATAATACGGTGACCCCAGCAGTCGCTCCCGTAACCTTTACGTCTATAGGAATAAGATCTATTTTATAATTGTAACCCGGATTGTGTCGCCGACCGTATAACCTGAGGTCGCAATTAAATATGCATTCTATTAGCTTTACAGGACATCCGTGTGGGTTCGTATTGGACCTTCAATTGCCTGTTAATTGTATTTAATTCAATATATTATTGTAATGCTTAATTAATTAAAAATTATAGTCGTAAATAAAAGTGATTTATTCATTGTGTGTGGTCTGCGTATACACTGGTCCAGAGCGCGCTCTGTACAGTGAAATGAATGAGAATTGTATAAATGATGTAGGCTATAATTTCAATAGGTATTCTGAATTTAATTGTACCGTTAATTTATATAACGCAAGAGGCTTGCTTAGTGATTAAGGTAAGATTTTATTTATGATTTTTTTATTTATTAGGTATATAAAATAACTATTTTACAACAGTTAAAATACAAATAAAGTCTAATTCTTGCACGTAAAATCTTTGTATTTTTTATTTTTTTAACTTTCATTATATTGGTGTATTAGCTTTACAAACCGACAAATCAATAATTCTTTGTTCTTTTAAAAATTACAATCACTGAAACCCTTACCCTTGAGTGTAGCTTCTTAATTTCTTGTTAGGCATTGATTAGTGCGGTGTAAGCGCTGGAATCGACTCTACGTGTGTCTCTTTATCGAGTATATCGGTCCGTGAGATCGACGCGAATATAGTTATAACTAACTAACTATTTGAGATAAGTAACTAATCTATTATTAAAAAAAAAAAAAAAAAATTAATTAATTAATTTTAGTGGTGTGTTGTACTTATACACTGAACAGGAGGGTGATTCATCAGATAAATTTGAAGAAGTCTCGCACCCATCAGTAAATACTATGGCGGTAGAGATACAATTAGATGGAACAAAAATAATCCACCTTCTACTGTTACACTTATAACACGATCACACAACAATGTGATACAAAAGGGGCGTTTATACGGTAGACAAAACTTGTGAATATATAATAAATATAATAATAATAGCTATTTTTATAATTTTTATTATTCTACTAGCTGACCCGGCGAACTTCGTACCGCCTAACAGTCGATTCAAATTTTTTTATTAATTTTTTTAATACTCATCCTTCCCGGAACCGCTCCTCTAACACTTAAACTTTATGGTATGGTATTAAAGTTCAAATTGACTTTTAAGTATTATTACGAATATTTTGTATGGGAATATAGAAAAGTGTTGTTTTTAGACCTTTTTAGGGAATTTTTAAAAATTTTGTCTCCGTAACAACCATCCCCGAACTTCAAGAAATATTATAAAAAAAGAATTAGCGAAATCGGTTCAGCTGCTCTCGAGATTTGCGCTTAGCAACATATTCAGCGATTCATTTTTATATATATAAGAGATATTCCTTAGTAAATTAGATGTCAAAGGTAATTTTTAATTAACACCAGCCAAAATTATTTTTGTCATTATATTTAGAATTTTAAGTGACTGATTTAATAGACATTAAGGGCCTATGCACACCACGTTTTTGAAATGCGCCGTCACGCGCGATACAGACGCAATACACAAGCAAGTCAGACGCAGCCTGTAGACGTTTGCACACCTGAATACGGTTCTAATATTCTTTAATTATTTTTTTAAATTCAATTATACACTGTTATTAAAAAAATAAATACCAATAATACTTAAAAAAGTATAATATTAAAATAATACAGACGAGATTACATCTCGGTCGGAGACGCCATGCCCGAACATATTAGTAATGCTTTTCCGCGCAAGTATACGAAGGTTAAAATAAAATGGTTTAGAGCCTATGCAAACCACGTTTTTTAAACGCGCGTCGACGGCGCGCTTTTATCCTACAGAGCAGTTTGTGTCGTTTGTATACAGACGCGCCGGTGCCGCGCGTTTATATACACACGCGCGTTTGCATCGCGTCTGTATCGCTACACACGTGCGTCAACGGCGCGTTTTAAAAACGCGCGTCGACGGCGCGCTTTTATCCTACAATGCAATTTGTTTTCATTTGTATCGATTAAAACGCGCGGCACCGGGCGGCGCGTCTGTATCGATATATACGCGCGTTTGCATCGCGTCTGTATCGCTACACACGCGGGTCAACGGCGCGTTTTAAAAAAGCGCGTCGACGGCGCGCTTTTATTATACAGCTGGTGTGCAAAGGTCTACAGGCTGCGTCTGAATCGCGTGTGTATCGCGTCTGTATCGCTACAAACGCGCGTCGACGGCGCGTTTAAGAAACGTGGTTTGCATAGGCCCTTAGAGCAGATAGCAAAGTTCTTTTTATCAATTTTATTTGTCAATGAAGTTTCTTTAACTATAAATATATAAACATAGTTAAATATTCTTTAAATATTACATAATTATTAGGTAGATATGCAGAGTACAGACATCAAAAGAGCTATGCCCACACCACTTATAGGTACTGGGAACTGGTGTACAGAGCCATAACAGTAAAAAGTCCTATATTAACAAAATAATCGTGGGCGTAAACTGATTTATACCTGCTATAATTTCAATGTTATCTTATGCTAATAATTACTAGAATTCCCACGAAACATGCCAATATCTGATTGCAATGCTCTATAAATCCGCTGTGACAGTTAATAGTCAAAGAATGGCATTAAATGCTTATATCGTTTGAGTTAATCTATACATAGCACTAGTACTGGAATGGTGACGACTGCATTGTTTCTTGGTTGGTACTGGGTTGGGACTTCCACACAAGTACCTACTATGGCAGTCTAGGAACATACTACTAAATGTACTGATAAAGATGTTAATTCATGACATATTCTTAAGAATAACTTTGAAATGTTTCGTAGCATTCTTAAAACAATCTGTTTTTAGTAAAACAACAGCTTATAACGACATAGTATACTTGTGTTCTGTGAGATGTATATACGAGTACATGTGTGTGGTTGAAGTAATTGGGCATAATATATCCATCTACTGTAAAACTAGCTTGTACAGAATTTACTATAATTATTTATATATCTATGCTTATTTTGTACAAATTAAGATTATTATAAAGCGAAAATTGGATTTGTTTTGAAACTAATTTTATTTTACAAAAATATGCAAACTCGTAATATTCTCCTTTATAGTTTGTAAGATGCTTTAAATTTTCGTTGTTCAGTTCTAACTATATTCGTTTCCAAACCATTAATAGAATGAAATATAGACTGTGTGTTGATTTTAACGAGATAGGTAATCCTTTCGTAGATAGAAACATGGTAGGTAGATAAATTGTTATTGCGCTTAGTAATTGATAATTTAATTTTAATATATTCAAAATATTTAGTTCTCTGTTCTATTTTTTAATTATAAAAATATTACGTAAAATTTAATAAGATGAATATTTAAATTATTGTATCTTTCAGCGCCAACGTTGCAGTTTTACGATATTTAAATGTAGTTATAGATTTTCTATTAATCTATACTAATATATAAAGCTGAAGAGTTTGTTTGTTTGTTTGTTTGTTTGAACGCGGTAATCTCAGGAACTACTGGGCCGATTTGAAAAATTCTTTCAGTGTTAGATAGCCCATTTATCGAGGAAGGCTATAGGCTATGTGTCATCACGCTAAGACCAATAGGAGCGGAGTCCACGCCGACGAAGTCGCGTGCAGAAGCTAGTTAGTATATATGTATGTAAGTAACAAAAATAGCATGCTAAAAATATTTGCAAACACAAAATACGAGTACAGATCATCACAAATATAGGATCGAAAAAAGAACTTCCATCTTACTATTAATAAAATATGACGCGAAAATTTAACAGTTCCAGCATTTTTAAAAGCTTATTATATGACAAAAAATGTCAAATAACACGCTTAAAACCGACTTCAAAAAAGGAGGAATTTCCAAATTCGAATGTATTTTTAACCGACTTCCAAAAAAGGAGGAGGTTCTCAATTCGACACGTATGTTTTTTTTTTTTTTTTTTTAATGTATGTTAGCTCAGAACTTTTGACTGGATGGACCGATTTCGATCAATTATGTTTTAATTGAAAGGTGTTGCGTGTCATGTGGTCCCATTTTAATTCAATTGAGATCTGACAAGTACTTTTAGAGTTATATCTAATAATGCGTATTTACGTGACTATTTTTTCGTCGACCTACGTTATATTATACCGCATAACTTTTTACTCGGTGTACCGATTTCGATGATTCTTACTTTAATCGAAAGCTAATACTTGTCTTGTAGTCTTGTTAAAATTAGATTGAAAACTGATTACAACTTTTTGAGTAATCTTTAATAGCGCGCATTTACTTGACTATTTTTTCGTCCTTATTCCGTTGTATTACTTGTCGATGTAATTGAAGTCGGTTTTTTTTCGTTTGCGAGCAAACACAATTATGTATGAACATATTTTTGCACAATTGTGTGTTGTTCATATGCATGAAATTAAACTTTTAAATTTCTTTCTTCTTAAAAAATTGAGATATATTACGTATCAAATAATGATACGCTCAACTCATGACAATAGAGATATGATGAAAAGTAAGACTTGAAAACAATAATACATATAGACAAAGTTCAAGTTAAGGTCACTGCACACCAGACGATCCTTGTCGATGCAATTATCAAATTATTCGAATGACGACTCGAACTAGCGTACGATGGACGCATAGCCGAATGGACATATTTTGTATATCACCAAACTTAATTCTGCCATAACTCTTCTGTAAAATATGGCAATTTAGACTCTATAGTAAAGGACTAAAGGTGTGTGACGAGTTTAAGAGAAACCTGTAGCTTGTGAAGAGTAATAAGGGTTAATGCCAGACGGTTATTTGTGCAATCTCGAATGTTAGTTTGAGAGTCAAGAGAGATTGACGACTGCTATGATTGTGGTCGGCTTGGCTAACTAGTGTGCTTATCTTCAAGTTACATTATCTATGTGTGTATTCCAAAGTGGGTTTGATTTGCGATTAGTATTTTCTAAGTCTACCTACGCGTATGAATGGAGGTAGGCAAATAAATCAAAAGTAAATCATTATAATGAATATTTATAGCTGAACACCGTTTATATTTTTCCCTAAAGTTATAATGCATTTAAGTATTCTGACTTTGTTTTTCAATATTATGACAGTTGTTTATTATGACTTAGTTATGTTGTCTAATATTTAATACTTCTGTTTCTATCTATCGAATTTATTATTTATTTTGTTTCGCAATTTTCTTATATAAGGCCTGTTTTCACTTTAAACGTGCAAAGGAAACGTCTTCACACCCTCGTCATGTTCGAAAGTGTTCCAATTTTAAAGTCACGACATTATAAATTTCACGTGTCGTTATTTAGCTAAACAATAGAGTGCAAAATTGTCAGCATTTATAGGGATATATTAAAATTGGTAGGTTTTATTTGATTTAATCGCTCACGTAGAGACAAAAGTACACGAGAGTCACGCGTGCTAATGTGTCAACTTTCTCTCGATCGTGAAGGGTTAAATTTTAAGTTTCTATTTTTAGGTTATCTGTGCTAACATGTGTCAAAGACATGTATTTATCGTACGACACATCAACGATGAAGAAGGTAATGGGAGACTTTTACTTTTCTAATTACAAGCTTTTATTTAACTTGCAATGTATATATGTAGGTATGTATGTAAATCTTACAACTCAATTTTGAAGCAAATGTCTTTACCCAAACCCAATTGAGCTGAAATTTCGTATACAAGTTCAATTTCGATGACAATGCATGGTTAACTAGCGCATTCAAATAAAAGCTTGTTTTTTAAAAAAAGTTTTTTACTTTTATGCATATTTAATTACGAATAAACAAGCCTTTCTTTGAAATACACAGGCCAAAGACGGGCAGCAGCGTCTTCGGTGCGACAAAGCCAGCCCTGCGGTCACCAACCCGCTTGCCCAGCGTGGTGCCATTTTTAGCGCGAATTTGTGGAGGTCTATGTCCAGCAGTGGACTGCGATAAGCTGAAGTGATGATGATGATGATGATGAAAAAAGCCTTTAAAACATTCAATCATACTTCAGTGATATTTTAGTAATAACTAGCTTCTGCGCGCGACTTCGTCGGCGTGAACTCCGCTCCTATTGGTCTTAGCGTGATGATACATAGCCTATAGCCTTCCTCGATAAATGGACTATCTAACACTGAAAGAATTTTACAAATCGGCCCAGTAGTTCCAGAGATTACCGCGTTCAAACAAACAAACAAATAAACAAACAAACATCCAAACAAACAAACTCTTCAGCTTTATATATTAGTATAGATTATCAATCCTTTAAAAGTTCAGTTTCTAATTTATCTGTGTTGATTTTTCAATTCAATAAAATGTCGTTTAATAAAGTAATAACTATAAATTATTCAATTTGATATAATAATAGGTAATTTAGGTAAGTGAGGCAATGTTATTAATCAGAACTATATAGGATAAATAGTAACGTAAATCAATTAGGGCTTGTCATTGCGTTAGGCGCAGATTGACAGGTGTCTAGATCTCATAAATAGACTATGTGCTGATGTGCTTAGTCAACAACTATGAATTATTGTAATTGATGTTAATATTTACCTCAAAATACATAAATGCAACAGTTATACTACAAAACATAAGAGTTAAGTTGAAACAACGTTTACGGATTTTATCGCGGTTTATTAAGTTTTTTTTTTAAATTCTCGACGTTTCTTCTTCGTTTTTTACATAAGAGTTAAGGTTAAAAAATGACGGCAAATAAAAAAATTATTGATAATGTCTAGGTAGCGTTAATAACTTAGTTAACTAACGTAGCAGCTTACTTAAAATAAATGCAATAACAATTTAATTTAGTTTCAATATATTGTTTAGTGGCAGATAAATAAGACAAAAGAAAGTTCCGTAAACTAAAATTCTATTTTATTACGTAGCCTGTGATTAAAATAATAAATATAAATAATGTATAAAAACCTCAAATAAATATGTCTTTGTAAAGAAAAGCTGTACAGTCCGGTAATTAGGGTTAGGGTAGCCACCCGCTTGCGGAAGTGCGATAGCGTCCCCATGAGTACGCCCAGGCGCGGGCGTGCCTGCCATATGCCTATGCCCAATAGGCTATAATATATATATAACAGGCAATAATATACCAATATTACAGGCTATATCCCAATGGAACGTAACGTATAATTACTTACGTGCGTAAAATATGCTCTCCCAAGCGCTCTCGGAGAAAACTTCATCAAAACATTCAGTAAGTTATCAATTTATATTAATAAAAAGTAGAACATTTTCCTTCCATACAGGGCAAGACAACGTATTAAATAATAATAAAAAAATGGAATCGAAATGAGAGCTATAAAACTTTACAACCTCTTATTGTCTTCGAAATAAAATACAACCGAATGGTGTATATAATAAATTTTTACAACGATTATTGTTTCGAAGTATTGCAGAACAAATCCGTCAACAATTCGTATAATATTTTATTAAACAGTTATTTGTAATGCGATCGAATAGATTCCGCTAACGGCCGGAACATTACAGAGCGTTTAGCATTTTACTATTCACATTTAGAAATGTTAAAATGGGTATAAAATATCGTGGGAAGGCGGGTTTTATTACTTTCGAATTTTAAATCTGCTGAAATATAGGTATTATTATGATTTTCGTTTCTTTGGTGTATGTAAATATGACTGAATACATATACCTACCTAAAAAAATTAATGCTAAAAAAAATTGCGTAGTGCTAAACTGAAATAATTATTATTATTGTAGTCGTAAAAATCATGCCAGGCTTTAACGTTAGAACTTAGAAATTTTGCCACTTAAACAAATAAAACAAAATTAAAAATCATTACTTTTTTCAAAAGCCAGTTTTTAATACCGAAAAGTTTTAAATCTTTTTATTTGATCTAATTTAAGAAAAGTAGGTATTATTGGAGTTTACTCCTTAAGAATCGATTTTCATATAAGGTTATTTGATTCGTTTATTTACCATTTGATATGGTATTAATCTTTTTCTTAGACTTAGTAAGCCTTTTTGTGCTTATTTAGACAGTCGATCTGAAGGAGTAAACTCCAGTCGTGCGTCGGAGCTGACACACACACTTTTTTTATAAATTTTTACTTGTGTATTGTGTTTTGGTTTCTATGAAAAAAATTCAGTCAAGCTTTCAAATCTATTACGGTTCACTAATTCAACCTAGCAGTAGATCCATTTTAAAGGTAACCTTTTAAACAAATGGCTTTATTCGACTTGCTTTAATGTTTCTAGGTATTCAATAAGCGATTGACATCTTACCTTCACCATTCTTTTTTTTTTTTTCTAAGACCGATTATAGGTGAAGGCCAATAGTAAAAGTTGCTAGCTTTAAAAATCCTTGATTTGATTTTTAGAATCCTACTTCCTTTTTGTACAATTGATTTTTTATTTAACCTAAGCCGCGCCTACAGCTAATGGCTTTTGTTATCATGATTTTCATAGTAAAAATAAACGCTAATTGTATGTAGTCACGGCAAAAGAGAACAAGTTCTAGATAGGAACAGAAACAAAGGATATATTTGCATGTACTTAAACGAAAATGTAATTAATTGCATGACAGAAAATATTTATTTTTCAGCAAATTAAAACTGTATTATAAATGGGACCCTCTTTAGTTAACATGATAGTATTGCAATGGTCGATTAATATTACATCTTTATCATCATAATGGTTGCGATTCACAGTTTTAGAAATTATGAGTATGGGATGAGTACGTTTAAGCTTATTGTTTTTGAACACGTCGTGTTCGAAATTTAGCGGTTGGTAAGCAAAGTGAATCCTTTTTTGAAACTAACAGCTGGGCAGGAGCACACTAATGGGGGGAGGGTTGTTATCCAATAAAATTACCGTATTATTAACAAGCTCTAAGTTAACAAGTAACAAACAAATCAATACGATATCAAAGACCCATAACATAGCTTTGTGATTACTAATCGGTAATTTTTATTACTAAATCTTTTTTAATATTATAGTAATGAATTTTTGTAAGATAATTTCCAACCTAAAATATCAACTACAAAATACCGCTTTGGATATGCTTATTTGTTACGTCATTTTTTAATATTTTTAATTAAATGTAGGTATACTTTAAGTGTTCCGATAAATAGCCGTACTTACAATACAATGAGCTGTTCTGTTTGTACGTAAAATTATATTAAATAGTACTTGTTCTGCAGTAAAGATACAAAATTGCGTATAATGAAGTAGGTTGAAGTTATTGTTTAAATTGACTGTGATTTTAGTATCGATTTTTCCTCATTTGAAGGTGGATACGAAACTAAACTCATTTGATGGTAATGAGGTTATGTTGTATGTTTATTTTTTTTTTGCGAAATTTCGAGAACTAAGCACTTTACGCGGTTGAATTGATCATTAACTTGAGGGTTTTAATACGAAAGCGGTTTTGTTGCCTTTATTATTGTATTATTTTTTCACATTACGTTTATGTATTATGTAATATGATTTTATTAAGTTTTATGTGGAATACAAAATACATTATTTAATATAAAACATTTCTATATCCTTTTTTAATGCCATTCTTTATATGTATGTTACTGCTGATTACTAGAGGTAAATTTTTTAATTAATTATAATAATGTATTATAATTATGACTGCTATTTGAACGTAAGTAAAATTTGTGATTATAACATAGCAATTATATACATTCAATTGTTAAAAAAAAATTGCATTTATAACAAGTTGTTTTGAATACTAAACTTTAAGTTATTACCCAAAATACTGTCCTTGTAGGTCCTGCACAATTTTTATTTACCCTAACAAAACTTTTTTTTTGTGTATTGTGGTGTACCGTGTAATATTAATTTATTCTATGTTAAAAACAAATAATTGATAATTCCGTAAGTAAACTTACTCAATCGATGTTTATTCTGTGCCTCTTTAATACAGTCTGGGTGTAAGAGGTGGTACCAGCTGACGCCGTGCAATGAACTTCTTTCCCAACCGAGGTGCCATTCACTACTGGACAGAGAAAAAGTTTATTAGTCAAAGCACAGTTTTATATTAAGAATAGTCGATTTTTCTCGTTATATATAAATTGATAGAACAATAAAAATCATTGCGGTTTTATTTTAATTACTTTATCTAATTAAAGTAACTAACTGAGGTAGGGTACAGCAGGAAATTTCCTGCTCAAAATTTGGAGCAGCCTGACTGGGGTAGTACCTCGACCTTACAGAAGACCACTGCTAAATAATAGTGCTTTCAAGCAATGTTGTGTTCCTTTGGTGAGTAAGGTGACTAGAGCTCCTAGAAGAAGGAATTGGGGATAGGATCGACAACGCTTTTACGATGCTTCTGATGTCGCAGACGTCTATAGGCTACGGTAAAATCGCTTACCATCGGTGAGCCGTACGCTTGTTTGCCGACCTAGTTATATAAAGAACAAAAAAATTAAGTTAAAATTTTACAGAAGATTCGTTACATTTTTATGTTTCAATAATATGGTATTAAATTTATTTTCTAATAATGGTCTAAGATCCGAGATAGCTAAATATTCCCCCATCTGTTAATTAGATAAAACAATTTTTTATAGGCTGATTTCAATATTGTGAATACATAAAAACAACCTCTGCCACCATAGGCCTGCTACAATTTTTTTTTTATCTTTTCCCTCTCATGTTAATTACATGTAATAAGCTAAAACCGTTAATATTTTACATTACATACCTGAATGTAGTAGGCACCTATCTCTATGATTGCTATACTTACCTGCAGCCAGGTTACTGCTGATTGAGGTTACTGACTGAAAAATTGTAGCAGGCCTATGGTGGCAGAGGTTGTTTTTATAGATTCACAATATTGAAATCGGCCTATAAAAAATTGTTTCATCTAATTAACAGATGAGGGAAGATTTTGTTATATCCCGGATCTTAGACCATAATATTAATGCTATAGTTTAATGATTCGTTAAAAATTTGTCAATTTGACACATAGACACAAATAGAGGCCATTAAACGAAGATGTGGATTGAATTAATGTATGTTTGTTTATAGACAAGAAAATATAATGGATATAATATAATTATGACGTAAAAATTATGTTTCTTTTACTGCCTTGTGATCTTTAGAAATATGCGTATGCATAATCTGCATACTCATATTTACGATTTAGCCCTGCAATAAATGTAATTATGAATACTTAAAAATGTTACGTTAATGTAAAATTTATAATAATTATCTATTATAATTTAATAAATTATCAGTAATCGTATTCTATTGGCAAACATTACAAATTACTTAAAATATTAAATAAATTTACTTAATTACATACAAAGTTAAGTTGTTTTTACATTAAAAAATATTACAAAAGTGTAACCAAAAGTTATAATTAAAACGTTATTTGAAAATTATTCAAAACTTGCATCAAGTCGGAACAAGCCCGTTTATTGACAAGGTCTCGATGATTGATTGATGTGATGACCCGACTAGATATTTGTTTTGCCGTGTCAAGTTCACTTTAATTACATTTATCATTATTTTTAATCAACTCTTTGGATTCATATACTAGAATAATGAACTTGAAATTTGTATTATCATAATGTAGCTTATCTATCTTTTAGATAACTGTTGATTTAGATTGTCAAAGGTTCTTTTGGTTCTCTAAAGTCGTGTGGGACATTATTATTTCAATGTTGATAACTAAAATGGGACGAAATTTGGAATAGATAATGAACGTTTATAGAATATTTTTGTATCGTAATTCTGTTCAAATAATACTTAACTGTGGCATTGTAAAATCATCTCCAAAATCATTACTGCTATTCTGTCACTAGCGAAAGCTATCAATCTTAATTGACCATAATAATAAATTTCAAAAATAAAACAAAGTGAAATAATTCGATAATATTTATTTCGTTTGATTAATGAGTTATTTTTCAAAGGGCAAATGCGGTTACATTTCAAACCGTTTCACAATTCATAAGGGCATGCGACGGTATTAATATCACATGACTATGTTGCTACAAGAACCCGAATTGGTAAAAGCTAGATTTTAAGAGACTGCTTTTTGTTCGTAAAAAAATATCGTGCGACACTTTGCAGATTAATTGATCAATTCATCCGGTTGATTTAACCTGTAGCATTCCACCGCTGGGTATAGTCTTTTTTCTCTATGTAGGAGATGTCGATTAACTATTATTATCGGTATGTAGGTAGTAGGTACCTACATACGGTAGGTAAACAGAGGTTATTCTTTTTTTTATGTTAGTAAGTCGACAAACAAGCGTACGGCTCACCTGATGGTAAGTGACTACCGTAGCCTATAGACGCCTGCAACACCAGAAGCGTCGCAAGCGCGTTGCCGACCCTATCCCCAATCCCCCCAGGAGCTCTGGTCACCTTACTCACCAACAGGAACACAATACTGCTCGAAAACAGTATTATTTAGCTGTGGTCTTCTGTAAGGTCGAGGTACTACCCCAGTCGGGCTGCTCCATATTTTGAGCAGGAAATTTCCTGCTGTGCCTTACATTCTTTTGCAAGTTTCGAAATTCATAAAAAAATACTCTAGATTAGTACTGTAAACAAATATTTTTTATACCTTTAAAATAAAATTATATGAAAAGACTGACTGGTAAGCAATGCAGTGATAATAGTCGGTAACCATAAGTAACTTTATTATTCCTCGCATTCAAATAGAATAATAAAGTTACTTATATTTAGCTAGCATCTATTTTTAGTAGGTACCCAATGTGACATAAATACCCTTAGACTGATTGATATTTATTTATTTATAATAAGGACAACTAATGGTATACGAGAAGTAATAATTTAACAGCTTAGAACAAATAAATCCAATAACAGGTCATCACGGTTAGTTATTAGTTTAGAAAACAGAATTTTTAAGAGCACTAACACTAGCATCAAGTACGTAATAATAATTTCTTAAGGCTTACAATACAAACAAATATAACAGAGAAGCTTCACTATATAAATTCAAGCCACAAAAAAACCATCGCTCAGCTGTTTCCTGACCAACGACACGTACCTATACAATATTAAACATATTAATATTTATTGAACATATATATATTTAAAAGAATATCTACAAAGCGTTGATTTGCAATCGAATAAATAACAAATAAGTAATAATATGTCTCTTATATTTATGATTGCCATTCATGAACTGTAAAGTGAAGTTAGTTAGAAAATGTTGCACAGGCACCCATTCTCATTGAGAATCGTATAATGTGTACAAGACAAGACAAAGATGTTTATGATGAACGACTACTTAGAATGAATTTTATCCTAGAAATGGCATTTAACTTTTTATCAATTTATTTGTAATTTGTAGTATAGGCCTCATCCATATACACATATATAGTACTGTTCGTTTGTAATGGAAACCTTTTGCGATGTGTGATATGAATCATCCGGATTAGTAGAACCGGGAATTAAAAAATCTCTTTTGTTAAATCTTAAAAAGAATTATGATTCATATTATAATCAATACGACGCTAACCCAATATTCAACAAGAATGAAACCGCATAGATCTTTTGGCATTTATATAATCAAGAGCGTCATCGATATTATTACTTCGCAAAAAATGATATTAAAAAGATTGCGTGCGTACAAAGTACACATGTCAGAAGTGAAACTTCTTTAGTAAACTAATTAAAAATACAAAAAAAAAAACTAGTTGAAAAAAAAGAAAACAAAAAGCCAACGTCGCGGTGTTTCCAGGCGGTCACCCATCTAACTACTGACCTGACGCTGCCGCGTTACCGGTCGCTCAAATTTTACCCCTCATGCGCGTATGGAAGTTTCACTTCAAAAACGTATTTGTTTTTATCTAAGATATCATTTATAATTTTACACATAAGTGTTTAACGAATTATTCACGCTCATACCACTTCCAATGCAAGCTACAGGACAGGACAATGATGTTCATGACAGCTGCAATAGAATATCATGGAAGTTATGACATATGCGTGTGCGAGTGCGTGCATTCAACGTGATTTTCTTAAAACATAAATTACCACAGCGAATTAATAGGTACAGTACACAAAACTAAAGACATACCTTATACGTATATCTTTAACTACTCAAGATAAAATAGGTACTATGATTATTTTAATAACTAAATTCTTTGAAAATAATTGTATTACACTTCAGCCTGTAATATCCTACTGCCGGGCATAGGCCTCTTTCCCCATGTTGGAGAATGATCAGAGCTTAATCCACCACGCTGCTCCAATGCGAGATATATTCCCTACTATGAGTAACGATCGCTATCAGGTGTACATGATAACAATCGGGACCGACAGCTTAACGTGCTCTCCGAGGCACGGTGGGAGACCCACAAGGACTATTAACCTGACCGGAAATAAATATTTGTATAAATAAAAATATCCACTTCGAGCGGGAATCGAACCCATGACCGTCGGTGTTTAGGTGCCGCCGACACGACACACGCACCATTACACCAAAGCGGTTGTCAATTCGAAAAAATGTTTTTTTCTGGTAATAAATTCTGGTAATAACTATGTACTTTGGTACACATATTTTCAAAGGCTAAATACACGCGTCAAGGATCGCGGCTGCACTTGAAATACCTGCAAACCGTGAAAAAGATGGCACGAGTAAACATATCGATAATGTATTTAAAGTGTGCATTCAGCCTACAATAAGTACCCACAGGAGCGTGTAAGCTTGTCATTGTATGCAAAGTTTCTTCCGAGCAGGTGACGGACTGGTATCTCAAAACAAAATACTCAAATATTTATACGCAATATTATGAAATTCCTAATCTCCACACGTTAGTTTTCTCTAGGAATTTAATTCTTACTGTTTTCTTAGAACGGGATAAATATAATAATATAACCATAAATCTACGTCTATGATTCTAGTGATCTTAGTCTCTCGATTTATGTTTTATTTATTAGATAGAAAAATGTTTATAAATAGTTGTCTTTTAATGTATTACTTCGCAATACATTTTAAATAATATTTCTTACGTCATTTTAAGCATTTTAAGCTAAAAGAAAAAAATAATTTTTAATAGAAAATAATTCGAATATTTACGTTAAATGTACAATTTGTGTTTCCTTTTCAGTTCGCTACAGGGTCACCACTGGCGACTACTATAAAGATAGGAATTAGCATTTAACAGATGTATTACATATACAATGCCACATAACCATAATGTCATACATATTTAAAGTACTACGTATTTCTTTTCACAATCTTGCAATGCAATTCCTGATAATATTCAACATATTGACGAACGCAGTGGACTGATGGCTGCGACCGATGCGCGACTCATCTGACCACTGTTTACCATTGCATATTTCCACTCGTCTTATTATTTCGTGCCATTGTTGGCGCTGACGCGGTACATGAATATGAAACGGTTTCAATAGAGACGTTGTCATACATCTGCCTGCCTTTGATGGACGGTAGCTCGATGCGACAGTTACGCATCGGTAATAAGACCTGTTTATTGTTAGCTTCAAACCTTGAACTAGTGTTTACGAGGAAGTGAGGGAAAAGCCGTTTTGTTAAAGAGGATATTATCATAATTGTTGTGCTTTGTTCCTCGTTGCCCTTGGACTTATGTTTGTTTGAATTAATCTGTAGATACTATGATTTCTAACGAGGTCTTTCTTTAATCAGAACTATTTAATGGTTATTATTAGAGCACTTATTCGGTTTATGCTGAATTAACTAAGGGTTTACCAACGTTCAAGAAGTACTGATATGTGTAGCAATACACTATCGTTTGCTTATTTACTTCAGCCTATCAAGTTTACTGCTAATCATAGGGATAACAAGTTTATGCATATCATCCTAGTTCTCCGCCACCCTCATATAGCCAGTGATCTCCCACAGGTCAATGGTCCAGCAGACCAGAGGATGCCCTAGATTGTGTTTGACGAGACACACGTTACTATTATTTTATCATTGATTTTAAACTCACTTGGAATCAATATGAAGTATCTTCATGTCCATTGCGTGGACGGTGGTGAACACATTGGTGGCACCATGCACGACGCATTCTCGCGTCTCCGGCATGGCAAGAGGAGTGCAGGCAGCGAGGAAGACGGGCTCGTTGCGACTGCAGAGCGGCAAATAGGACACATAGTGACCTCGAACTAGCACCACCTGGAGAGAATGAGCTTTCTTAATAATACTGTTAACTGTCACTGCACTACTGATCAGACAAGCTATATTGTTAATTGTACTACTTATCAGTAAGGACGTTTTTTTTTAAAACAGCAGGTATTAAAGAGCAGGTTATATGCAATAATAACAACAATGATTCAGACTCGTTTACTTTTCTTATTTACATACCATTTTAAAATAAACATAATTACGAGTAAGCATTTAACAGTTTGCAAACAAAAATTACTTTTAATAAGATATTTTTTTGTAAACAAATTGATTCTCGAGTGTTTTTTTTTTTAACTTTTAACAAAGTAAAAAAATATGTACTTAAAATATTGCAAAAAAATAGTAATTTTTTTACACGTCTACTCACTCAGTAGAGTACTCTTAAACAATGACAAAAAATCACTTAAATAACCAGATACCATGTGTATTATTTTTCAAGTGCAAGCTTCAAAATACATAGAGAACACACTATGAATTCCATTTTTAAACTACCATCAAGGCTAAACGTTAAAAAATCTATTAACGTCTATTGGGTTCAACTCTGACCGCTTAGATTCAAAGGCTGTAGGCGTGGCGCTATGACATTCTTCAGAGTTTTAACAACAATGGCATGATAAGAGCTGTTCGACTCAATAGTTCACAGTTCAACCACTCACCGGTAATCTTCGATCCGGGACTATGGCCTTGGTACACATTTTATTGTATTGAATAAGTAAGTTGCTCAACCGCTTAACTGACGATCAATTGTAAGTAACGCTATTATAGAGTTGCATTTAAAGCGAAGTTAATAAGCCAATTGGTGGCGTTTGTGAATATTCATTATTATTATTATACTCAGTTTTTTTAATGATACAATAACTTTATAAATAAATTTCAATAATATTGAAATAACAATTATCAAAACTGAAATATTATTTATAAGGAAGGTATAAAAATAAATTAATTAATACTAAATAGGTATTTTTACCCGGACCCGGAACTGACCCCTGAACTTCGTAACGCCTAACAATCGATTCTTTAATTTTTTAACCGACTTCCAAAAAAGGAGGAGGTTCTCAATTCAGTTGTATTTTTTTATGTATGTTAGCTCAGAACTTTTGACTGGGTGGACCGATTTTGATGAATTTTGTTTTAATTGAAAGGTGTTGCGTGTCATGTGGTTGCCTTTAAATTTAATTGAGATATAACGAGTAATTTTACAGTTATATCTAATAATGCGTATTTACTTGACTACTTTTTCGTCGACCTACGTTGTATTAAACCGCATAACTTTTCACTGGGCTTATCGATTTTGATGATTCTTACTTAAATACAAAGCTAATACTCTTGTTTAAATTTGATCGAGATTGGATTACTACTTTTTGAGTAATCTTTTATAACGCGTATTTACTTGACTGTTTTTTGGTCTTATTATATACATTGTATTACTTGTCGATATAATTGAAGTCGGTTTTTTTTCGTTTGCGAGCAAACATAATTATTTTAATACTTATCCTTGCCGGAACCCCTTCACTAACACTTAAACTTTATGGTATGGTATTAAAGTTCAAATTGACTTTTAAATATTATTACGAATCTTTTTAATAATCTTTAGAATATAGAAAATTGTTGTTTTTGGACTTTTTCAGGCAATTTTTTTAAATTTTTCTCTCCGTAAGAACCATCCTCGTACTTCAAGGAATATTATAAAAAAAGAATTAGAGAAATCGGTTCAGCCGCTCTCGAGACTTGCGCTTAGCAACACATTCAGCGATTCATTTTTATATATATAGAGACAAAAGTATTTTTAGATCATTAAAACATTATGATTATTAATATAAAAATCGAATGTGATTAACACCGTTACTCACAAAACTTTATATCGTAATCGGTCATCCTGCATTTAAAACTCAAGGGAATAAGTATGTAATTCGAAACGCAGCGGAGTCCGTAATTACAATAATTAACACTCAATAATTCTAATCTCATTCGAGATTTATTTTCAGATTCCCCCGAAGATTAATAACTAGAAATGAACAGTTGCGTCAACGTGTCTCCGCCTACGAAAACAAAATGTAATGAGGCTATAATCTGATATGAAACATTGAAATATCGGATCAAACGAACGAAATGAAACGCCCATACTGAATAAGACATTGCTACGGTTTTGATTTAAGACGCTATTATAAGCTAAAAAACAACATATTATTGAATATTGCCAATAAATTAACAAAAATAAAATGAAAAGTATTAACTATTTACAGTTAGTTCTGAATAATTAACGTGTACAAAATATTTTCTAGTTATACGATTTAATAATTACATACCGATGTAGCTAGTTTTAAAAAGGCGTTAATGTTTAACAACTTCGCGAGAAAACTTGATATTTAATGGAGTTCCTGTTAATGAATATGTAATAAATAAAATAACTGTATATAACTTATTACAAAACCGTTATTTTTATACTTGCTTTACGTTATTCTTACTAGTTATTTACTACTTAAATCAATACTAAAGAATTTATGTGCTACTTATACGTCAGTAATATTATTGGGACATGGCAATGCGTAATTGTATTAAAAGCAAGTCAAGAAAAAGTATTTATTAAACACTTCAAGTTTTAAATTGCTTATCACCCACGTAATATCTTAATCAGTCAATCTTATTTAGAACTGAGTGGGTATGACAACGTAGGGCGATCAATCGTGACTTATTATCTTTGGAGCTCTGAATCTATCAGTACGAAGTCCAGTCATAGGTGAACAATAAACCACTTTCTACTTCAGTACAACCGACGTGACTCTCCCTGACCCAGTCATATACTGACCATTTGAATTTGATCCTGGTGTCAATAAACTTGTTTTACATAAAACGTTTTTTTTAAATGTTTGCAATAAAATGTAATATTTTTTTTTCTTTTGAGTTTAAACAAACATTGCTGAATTACCTTTTAAAAAGTATTGAAAGGGAATTAAGGGCTTAGTTGTGTTTTTGACACAGGCCATTTGAAGGTCGAGATCTTCTAAATCTTACTGGCTTAGCTGTATTTTATTTAAAAACGTTTGAAAAGCTTTTGCGTCTAGTTAAAATTATTGCTTTAATTTTTTTTGTAGAAATCGTATTTTTGATATTGAATCGCTTGTTAAACCATTTAACTATTATTTTATTATAAATGAAAATACAGTGACAACAGACACAGGTCTTAGAACAGGGCTTAATTTATATCGGTCGTAGTACAAAGGCTTGTGAGATGTCAACCACACAATTGTATCTGACGATTTTGACAATTCGTAAGGTAAGATAAGGTAAGAGGAGAATGATCTTGTTCTTACTCGTAATTTGAACATTATAGGTAGGGATCCCTAGTACATTTTTTTCACCTGATCAGTATCAAGCTAATTTTTTGGGAGTGGCTACATTTTGATGAGGCGAACAAAAAATTCCTCTTCGAAAACTCTCGATTGTGGTAGCTAACAGAGATAGCAGGAGGTAGAGCAGCAGTGAGCGTAGGACCGGGATAACGTACCACGCAATTTGGAGGACAATATTACCATCAAATTATATAGATATTAACTAACTAAAAGCAAAAAAAAAATCAGAAAAAAAATTAATTTTTGATGACCTTACGAGGTCGTCAACTTGATGACCTCGTAAGGTCATCAAAAATTATTACTAACCGCTGATTTTTTTTTCTTTTAGTTAGTGATTATCTCTATAATTTAAAAATAATATTGTCCTCCAAATTGCGTGGTACGTTATCCCGGTCTTACGCTCACTGCTGCTCTACCTCCTGCTATCTCTGTTAGCTACCACAATCGAGAGTTTTCGAAGAGGAATTTTTTGTTCGCCTCATCAAAATGTAGCCACTCCCAAAAAATTAGCTTGATACTGATCAGGTGAAAAAAATGTACTAGGGATCCCTAACTATTAGCTCTTGTAACGCGTGTTCTTAGCTTAAAACATTACACCTGTAATATTTTAAGCTACGAAATAACACACCTGTGTTATTTTGAAAGGCATTTAAAATTGAATCCTTATTATTTTAAATGTTTCTCAGAATTAAATTGGATTGAAAAACAAGGAAGTGATGATTGCGTGTTATTTTTATCAATACAATACACAGTCTAAAAGTACTATGTTACTACTATGCAATTATGCTATTGAAATTAGTAAATAAACAAGCAAATGTTTATCTTGTTTAAAAAAAAATGATATTGTACGTAGTTTCTTCAATTTGCTCTACTTTAAAAGCCTTTTAATTTCTTTTCACCTCTAAGCTTATGATATACCTTACGGTCTAATGATAAATGTGAATTCAGATTTTTGGAAATTGTTTTGTTCGGTATTCTATAATATTAACGGTCTATCTCAAACTTGCATGTGTTTTAAAAATCACTCTTGTGATTAGAATAGTGCATACGCCACGGAATTTTTCCTAAAGTTGTTTGAATGGAATTTTAAGAGTCCTCATCGTAAGGGTTTCTTTTATCATTGAGCATATTTCTTGCATTTCAAACAAAATTTATAACTTTATAAACTTTGGTGACGATAAGATGGATATCTTGGATGGATATGTCTTCTAAAGATATACACATCTAACCTCTGTTAAAGTACAGAAAATTGCCCTCTAATGTAGCTTTACAGCCAATAATAACTTGGGTTTGACTTTAATCAACATAAACACAAGACTTGATTACTTTAGACGACCATTAAACCATTTAAAATATGAAGATTTACCTAGACAGTATATGGAGTCGTAGGACTTCGTTTATAGTTACTTTAATGTGTTGCCTATCTAGTGAAAGGCGTTGGTTTTAACATTGGTGTGATAATTTTGATTTTATGGAGCGGTTGTTAGTATTTTGTTACCATAGTTTACGGGTGTAATATTGTTTTATCCGTAGTTACGTATTGCAATTATGTATATTAACATTGATTTCTTATGCTGCAAAGATTTTCATATTCACTGATGTCAATTTTTACTAACATAAAATAAAAATAAAATTATGTTGGTGACTGATATCCTATAAAAAGTTTTGAAGTATGTTATGGTTATTAATTTTTTTTCCTATTTCGAAAATGTAATTTTACATTTTCCACATTTTTTCTAACATTTTACTTGTAATTAATGCTAGGGTCATTAAATATTGATTGAAATTTTATTTAAAAAGGTTATTAAAATGTACAACACTCTCACGACCTCAACAAACATCGGTATGTATGGCTTCAAATATTTTTCACGAACAGGCCTCAAATTTTCACCGACTACTTTACGTTAGTGCTGTGACGCTGCGCCAACGCGGCGTCACAGCACTGGATTGCGAGTGGCTGTTGCGCGGGCCGTTGCGGGTTCGATCCCCGCACACGACAACATTTGTATTGGCCATACACATGTTTGCCGTGGTCTGGGTGTTTGTGCAGTCCTTGTGGGTCTCCCCACCGTGCCTCGGAGAGCACGTTAAGCCGTCGGTTCCGGTTGTTATCATGTACACCTGATAGCGATCGGTACTCATAGTAGGGAATATATCCGCCAACCCGCATTGGAGCAGCGTGGATTTAGCTCCGATCCTTCTCCTACATGGGAAAGAGGCCTATGCCCAACAGTGGGATATTACAGGCTGAATCGTTACGTTAGTTATTAGTCAGTTAATGCGGCCACTACGCACACACTTCGCTATTATTTAGATAATCTACATCAATGCAAATAGAATGGAACCTCTTTTCTAAGTTAAAAAGAAAAAAAAACTAATAAAAAAAATACTACTAATATATATCTATACTAATATATAAAGCTGAAGAGTGTGTTTGTTTGTTTGTTTGTTTGAACGCGGTAATCTCTGGAACTACTGGGCCGATTTGAAAAATTCTTTCAGTGTTAGATAGCCCATTTATCGAGGAAGGCTATAGGCTATGTGTCATCAGGCTAAGACCAATAGGAGCGGTGCCACGCCGACGAAGTCGCGCGCAGAAGCTAGTATAATATATAATAATAAACTAACGTAGGTCTGTACATTTTCGTATGTATTTTTTCCGTTATTTTATTTAACATTTTAATTTCAAACATTTGAAAAAAATTGTGTTTAACTCAATATTTTTTCCACCACTTCAATATATATAAAGTTGTGTTTAAAAACTTCGGTCAAAACAGTCACGCCGGAGCCTCTAAGTCACGAAGTGTTACGTCAGGACACACCTCTCATCTAAATCATTTGAACCTTTTTTAAAACAGCCTTTATAACGGTGCTTTTGAATATATTCGTATGTGATGATAATATCAATTTGGAACTTATAGATGGTCATTTTATATCATATATAGATGGTCATTTTAGTTATTTAGATTTGTTTGGTTACTGCACCCTAATCGACATAATTTATAAAAAAATAAATATCAAATATGGTATAAAAGATAAGTATTCTAATATTCAAATTGAATTACATACTTTTATTCAAAAAATTTTTTGACTAAAACATAATAAAAATTTTTATATGCGTTCATAAATCTATCTCAGAAAATTATCAAAATACCTTAAATTATTGTAACCAGTACCATGTTATATTTGTTACTTTATATATTCTATTAAAACTATTATTACTGTCTTCAATATATTCAACGTCGCTTAGTATCGACTTATTCAATGCAATGTGGAAAGAAAGTACAATAAATTCCATACGAATTAATGTTACAAGAAAGACGCAGTTATATTTTATGAAAGAAATATTACTTTGTTCAGTTCGATCGCATAGTTATTAAAAATATTTCATTTTCTTATTGCTATTTTTTATATACAAAGAGAAGCTTATTTTATAACAAGATAATTTATTTATATGACGTCTGAATTTTTTAAAATATATTTTAAGATATAGCTTCAGTTGTAAAATATTTAACTTTAAAAGTTACTCTATTGTAACACAGACAGATTAAATACCTACTTAGCTGTCGGTATTTGACTCCTACGAAACGAAATGGAAAATAAACCTGTAGATCTTTTAATTCGCTTAGTCAAATTCGTAAGTACATTGCATAAAAAGTCATATAATTCTTGCATAAGGCTTTTTATAAGTTAGTGATAGAGTCGTGACACGGTGACGTCACCTGACGGCTGCGTGGCGTGCGCGTGCGCGCGTTGCCCGAATTCACACCGACAACACGACTCGATCGTTCAAAGCGTTTCGTTTTTTATCCCTTCGGCCATTGCCATTGTCAGTGGCGATATATCTATGTCTTTTATTTATTTATTAAATTCTACGCCTGTCTGTCCGCCTGTGCGTATAAAAGACTAAATTATGGCACGATAAGTGTTCAGCACCAACTTTATGTGGTTAAATAATACACATTTTACGATATTACTGATCAATAGTATTGACAGAACTTTATATTTGTGTGTAGACACTCAATAGTTACATCGCAACACACGCAAGACAAGAACATTAAACTGCAAAATATCGATTGACAAAGCGAAAAATAAGCCCATTAAATCACACACACGGTCACACGTCCCCACAATACTATACAGTATGCAAATATAACATCTTAATATAGAGTGCGGTGGCTCGCAGTTTTGTTATTACAATCAGATGAATTTACATTTCATAAATAAATGCATCTCGGACTGCCCTAACGACGCCACACTGAATGTTTTTGCCGCATAAAATGTTCGAGCGCTTTAATTTAAATAAGACATGCTCGGGATGCTATGGTGTGAATTTCAGATGCTTGAATTTTAGCACAGGAGATCATAAAAGCTAGGATGACTCTACTTTTAGTTAACTTATTCAATTATAGTGCTGAAATATTTTATTCATTTCTTATTATTAACAAATAATTAGAAATGAATAAACTATTTTATTATATGTGAGTTAAAAACTTTATCAATTTTTATTTAGTTTCTTGTCAAGTTTCTTGTATATGATACTTAGGTACAGATAATTTTAAATTTAAGAATAATGGTGATGATAATCAGTTCATAGCATCTTAAAGAGCTCGTGCTGTACTGTAAATTTAAATAAATTCTTCGTTTTTTATCTGTTTAGTCCTTTTTATGTTAGCTTTTTTCGTGACTATGTCTGCGTAATTTTTTTTGAAATCTATGTAGATTGGCTGTTAGTCAGTTAGTTAGAGATGTATTTTACTCAGAACCAAACCAATAGAATGCTTCTTCATCACTGAGTGGCACAGGCTATGTTTGAATGGGAGAAAACGTAACAGTAAAAATCGTGTAATCCACGCGGGGGAAAGCCGGTGAATGGAAAGCTAGTATACATAATTATATAAAAGTTTAGGTTAACATAATCATCACTTCAGCCTATCGCAGTTCACTGCTGGACATAGGCCCCCACAAGTTCGAGACAAAAATGGCGTGAACACATATGTGTTGCCCATAGTCACCCCAACAGAAATGAGGTACCTATTACTATTTCTGTGGTTAATCCGCTGGGCAGGCGGATTGGTGACCCAGGTCGAAGACGGGCAGCAGCGTCTTCGGTACGACAAAAGGTTAACATAACAATATATATCAAAACATTGTGGATCTAATAAAATTATATGTTTACTTGTTACAAGTTTTTCATTGAATATTATCCTTATTTATTCGTCTCTTGTATAACTAAGATGATAAATTCATTTGTATTACAATAATTATTCATCGTATTCTTCGAAATTCTCTGATTATTATAATTTATATATGGTTTGAAAACATTATTTACTACAGCAAGATATTATTCATTAATTAGTAGAAATTGTTAAATAAATAATATATTTTATTGTATTTTACATCAATTGCCCGATAAATAGTTAAATAATAAACATTCACCATTCATACACAGTATATATGGGACAAAAAGTTTCAAAATATTATACAGTAAAATAAACATTAAGACAATTGCACGCAGTAATATCTCCAAGGCTTCATTTAGTTACATCAACCCAATTACTGGCGAAGTGCTATTAAACTTTCTAGCTTAATTGATTATAATAGCTTTAAATATTTATGACATTATTTAGTTATCATTTGTAGAAGTTTTTTTTTCGATAAAATAATTTGATAATATTTAAACATTTTCAATTTTGAATGCGTGGAATACTATCTTAGAATACGAGTATATAACATAAGCATAATATGGCACATATTTTCGTAGCTAGCTTAAAGCATGTTTAAAGGCTTTAATAACAATATTCAGAGTTAAGAATATTCAATGGCTCATTACACACGATTCCTGCTCAAAATGAATTAGACTATTCAAGACACAGAGACATATTATTTATTCTTGTTCTCACGGACGCTATAAAAATCAAGTTATAATTTCACAGAACCTCCGAACCGACACGTAGGTATATTAATTCAAATAATGACCGTCTCAATGAGGCTTCTTTCGTCACAGCGTATAGAAAACATCAAATACATATAATTAGAGGTATCTATAAACTACGGTAATTGTACCGTCTTCTTTAATTACGATACGGCTTCGAAGGTGAGGCTGCGTTGTGAAACATTTATTTCATTTAGAGATGATGTGATGGATTGATTTTAGATTTTTATAAGAAAACCGCGTATGAGTGTATTCGCTACAAATTTTATAGAATTGTTGTTGTTGGTGTTTGACGGTCAAAATACTTGATCGTAATTGCTAATGATTTGGCATACTTCGTTGATTCGTGATCAAATTATATGAAGTAAATAATTTAGAGTTGTATTGAAAATTGATTACGAAATAATCAGAAAAATAAATTAATCAGGCAACGTTAGGCGTTTCTTTAATAGAATTTGGTGGACTACGTATGTGTTTCTTCTGCATTCCACACAAATAAAAATGAATTGTCGAAAAGGACGTGCCTAACTTCCGAATCACTGCGCAAAATTGGATAATTCTTTTTGTGTTCGTTTGTGACATGACAAGGTTGTATAAAACATAGCTTATATTAAAAAATATATAAAACTTTTATTAATTGAGTGTGCACATTACTTGAATAGCATACTCAAACAGACAAACTCTTAAATGTTATAATGGTACTGTAGATAGTAATAATACATTGGCTAGGTTAATCTTTTAATCTGAAACTGACAGAGAGTCAAATCAGAACGACCTAGGTAGGTTAATTTTTTTATGTTATGTTACTAGGTCGGCAAACAAGCATACGA
Source organism: Melitaea athalia (assembly GCA_905220545.2). Classification (NCBI taxonomy): domain Eukaryota; kingdom Metazoa; phylum Arthropoda; class Insecta; order Lepidoptera; family Nymphalidae; genus Melitaea; species Melitaea athalia. The sequence goes on along the minus strand of HG992197.1, from coordinate 6,716,990 downwards.
CTCACCTGATGGTAGGTTATAGACGTCTGCAACACCTGAATCATCGCAAGCGCGTTGCGGACCCTATCCTCAAGTCCCCCCAGGAGCTCTGGTCACCTTACTCACCAACAGGAACACAACTCTGCTTGAAAACAGTATTGTTTAGCTGTGATCTTCTGTAAGGTCGAGGTACTTCCTCAGTCGGGCTCCTCCATATTTTGAGCAGGAAATTTCCTACTGTCCTACCTCAATCGGTTAGGATTTCAGTTCTACAAGTAAATATTAAAAATATCGACAAGATACTTTATTATATTCAACTGTAATGTAGGTACTAATGAGTCGCATTTGAAATTTTATCATTACAAAGAATTACTTATAAATCAACGTAATCTTTTCTTGTATACCGTAAAAAGATTTCTACATAACAACAATATTGTCAATTTAACAAAATACTGAATGGGCCATTATTCTGGTTATAAAGATCGATGACGAGCCTCTGAATACGATGTTAATACTCTACCGACCTTTTCGTGTTTGCTTTATCTTTTGTGTGGATATTTTTACTTTGATTACGAAATTTTTTTTTAAAATAACCGTTCATTTTTTCGATAAATTTTTTTTAAATTAAGAACATATTTCTGTTTTTAAAATTTTAGTTAAATTATAAAGTCACTTACAATTTTTTTTGGATATCTTTTAAATATTAAATCACGAGACAAAATTAAAGTTCTTAAATATTGTACATTTTAAATTGATATTATTTTTGGGTGTGTGAGAAATACACAAATAAAATAGAAGTCCTCATTACTATGTCATTTTATTTATTGTTTATTTAAAAAAAATTAAATATAGTATTAAAATACAGATATACGCATACCGTATCTATTATTGGCTGTATACATAGGAATGTTTTGCTTGCTGTACAGATAGGCATGGAGCCGTTATTGTAATATGGAATAAGATTAGTACACTGAAACCGATCGCTGTACCGTTTGCAATGGAATATAGAACTAAATATTACTATCTTTTTATTTTAGAATTTCTACAAAAGATTTTATACACATAACTATCATATCTAACATACTAATATATAACATATCTAGTTAAATAGATTTCAAAAATGTTAAAATAACTTTAAAAAATGAATATACAGTAACTTGCAGTTAAGCTACTACTTGAGAGAAGTAATTTCCTGCTATAATATTTTGTAAGGTTAAGGTTTTCCTCTAGTTAGGCTGCTCAAGATTTTGAGCAACATATTTCCTGCCGTGCTCTACCTCACAACATAAAAGTTATATTTATATTCACGATTCAGCCTGTAATATCCCTCTGTTGGGCATAGGCCTCTTCTCCATGTAGGAGAAGGATCGGAGCTTAATCCACCACGCTGCTCCAATGCGGGTTGGCGGATATATTCCCTACTATGAGTAACGATCGCTACCAGGTGTACATGATAACAACCTGGACCGACGGCTTAACGTGCTCTCCGAGGCACGGTGGGGTAACCTACAAGGACTGCACAAACACCCAGACCACGGCAAACATCTGTATGGCCAATACAAATGTTGTCGTGTGCGGGAATCGAACCCGCAACCGCCCGCGCAGCAGCCAATCGCAATTTGGCAATCGCAATTGGATCGCAATACCTATTTATATTCATTAAACGTAATATCACTTAAATATACATACGAGTATGTACATTAAAAAGAAATCTTGCGCTTTTATTATTTTAATAATAACACCAACGTAGTTATCGATAAAACTATTTATAAATAAAAAATATATGAAATCAGATATCTTTTCTGGTGACTCTACATACAGAAACATTTCAAGCAGTTGCACAAGTTTCTTTTGTCATTGTATAATGATGCTTAACGTTTGTGATGTTTTGTACGTTGGAATGTGTTTCGATTAGACTTATGTGCCATACAGAAATGGATTATTCTCTCACTAATAACTAACGTTACTCCATCTTTCGATGCATTAAACGCCTTTATTCTTTCACATTAAGACATATATTTGCTTGTAATTATACTAATAAGTGCAAATGTGGTCAGATTTCCTATGTTTGTGTGATCGATGGGTAGCGACGGTAGCCTGCTCGTGGTTAAGTGGGTAAAGTTAAAAGTTGTAATTGATAGAGCGAAAGTTAAAATGTGATTAATTACGTAGCGGTATCAGCGCTAATTGTATTTTCGTGTTTACTAATAATTGAGTGTATTTTTAAAAGTTAAATTTAAATTTTAATACAATAAATTAATGAAGTATGAAATATTCGGCTCTTTCATATTTTTTAATAAAAGTAAAATTAATAAATGCCGGTAGTATTATAAAGAAGAACATAATATACAGTACATCCTGATCAAACAATTATTACTGCAAAAAAATATACACAAAAAGGCTTTATATGTGTTTGATGAATAAAAAAACTAGTAAAAAAACAATCATATATCGACCTTTTAACAATCTGTAATTAGTATTTGACAATCGAATTCATATTGCGCCAAAGAGTATATAACCACTACGTTTTATATTGCGCGATCTGAAATCACATAACTACTAACTAAAGCAATAATTGGACTCAAGCAAAAAGATAAAAATAACTAAAGAAGTTATTAGTCTTAATTATATCCGGGATTGTTTCTTCTTTTAGTCAAATATCATACTAAAAATATTTTCCATTTGTGTAAGTCATTGTTACTCTAGTGATGATGTCAATACTTGTATTAAAATATGTTTTCCTAGTATCACATACTGTATGTATTATCGATATGAACAATGAACAATTGAAACATATAGCAAATCATTTAACTGAAAAAGATTGTCGTAGACTCATCGCATCACTACATTTTTCTTCCTACGAGCTACCTGCAAATTTAACCAAATATGAAGCTAAAATACCTAAAGCCCCGTGTATTGACCTTATACTTCAATATAGCGAAGGAAATGAACCGTGGCAAGGTGAAAACAAGACACATGAACAAATATCACGAAGACTTCGTCAAATAGGCAAGAGCGATTTAGCCAATTGGGTTGGAAAGACCGTTTTCCATCAGCTCGCTAAAGATATTAATGATACGCTACTCCAAAATCCATTTGCAGAATATCGTACTCAAAGTGCACTTAACACTAAATTACTCAATGATAAAGATACGTTCGTAGAAACCGAATGGGATAACATTGATATTATGTTATGGATGGCTCTGGTCAGTTTACTTGCAAGCTTGGCATTCTCGTGTTGTCGTATTTTGTACCTATCCTGTTTCAGAATTAAAAGGCGTTCAACAAATGAGGAGATGAGAGCTCTATTAAAATAAAGATTTAAGTTTAAAAGTAGATGTGTAAAACAAAGTGGCTTTATTGTTGTAATTTGATATTTTCAGTAACAGTTAACAGACCTTATATTTGAGAAGAGGATTTATTTTGTAGGTATGTATAGAAACTGTTTTTGTTGTTCAAAATCAAAGAAGTTATTCAACAAAAAGTTCTATACAGCAAAGTAATCAAGTGAAACGCATTATGGTACCTAAATATCCCTCCAACCACGACCTGGGCACTAACAAGGTGGTTTCGGGATTGCGCGTACGGCATCGCTCGTGTCATCTCGGCCGGCCCTTGATAAGCCTCATTAGTGGCCGTCTTAACTTCATCAAGCGATACAGGAGGTACTCCCGGCTAAATGGGATTACGTTAATAGTTACGTACAACTTACAAGCCTTTAACGACATTTAACTTTTGTAACTGTTGATTGTGAATGTCAACCATTGTTTTTATTATCTGTTTACTAATTAGCACAAGCTTCGTATATTACGTAATAACTAGAAATTAAAACTACATAGGCCACTATAAACTGTATATGTATATACACATGCATCACACATAATTTGACGTAAGTAACTATTTATAGTAGTGCCTAGACACATTTTTGTACCTTTACTTTTCCCACTTTACTTACCCAAAACATTAAATAATGCATTTTAGATCTTACTTGAATTGATAAGTGTGGATACTGCAATAAATATGATTGAGAGGAAAATAAGTGTACGCTTTTTATAATATTAGTATTATTCCAGGTCTCTGGCAAGGTCTAATGAATGCCGTATCAGACTGCAATTGCAGTGATAAGCCACCATTAACAGCTCGGACATTTCTCTGCCTCAGTTTCATTACTATACTGATTTAAATCGATTATGAAATGGTTCGTATAAAGTAACCATTATTCAATATCTATTTATCATAACGCATTTATCAGCTTCATTCATTTTAAAGGGATAAATTTTAATAAAAACATTTATAATCGGTTCGCTTATGATATTGAATTAATTCGACGATTTATTTGAATAGCCTGGTTTTGAAATTTTGCGCTTACTGAGCGGTGGGAAATATTGGACAATATTGTAATAAATCATGTACGAATTTTAAATATAAATAACGTAGCATTAAATAAACGAATTGATCTTGATGGATTTGAATTTGAATGAACAGGTTGAATTTAATTATGTGTAGTTAATTGAGTTGATGTAGAGGTAATACAAAACGGTAATGGTATTCCGTACAGTTCCCATAAACTAGTTCTAACTAAACTTTTTAAGAAGAACCATGATAAAAAAATCTACTATTTCAAAAAAATAATATATCTACACAAAGCAAACACGCGACTTGGGATAGCTGACATTGTTGATATTTCTAGACACTGCATCGCATAATTAAAGTCAGTCTACTTGAAGCAATTTGCTCTACACGTAGTGAGAGTAACTAAGATGATATATGCAAACGATTAGCCGCCAAACGTGGGACATTTAACGCTCAACAAAAAATATATGACAACCGATGCGCAGACACAACTTGTATCTTAATATTCTCTTTTTAAATCTACCTTTTAACCGACTTGTTATGTTAGAAAAAAAATTACACAAGTAATTTATTGAATTAAATGAGATGCTGTAGTTATTTTAGGCGATGTTAATACATTACATTTTGTAATTAATTTAATGATTTATTACACTACTCTCTAATAATTGAGACGTAGTTTTAATTAGATATCGTCTTAAGATTTTTTAATTAGGAATTTTTCCATTACTAGGAAGTGGTTACCACGTCAATTTATTATAGATTTAATTAAACGAAAATAATTAGGTTTTATATAATTCACATAATGTAAAGGCTTAATATATTATTTTAGAATACAGTCTGATGTCTACACTGTTGTTAGCAGAGTAGCACGTGCGATTCGAATATTAATTGGCGACAATAAACTTGAAACTGAGAGCGTTTGTTATTTCGTACTCTCGCTTCGTATCTGCGACCACTTATTGAGCGTGGGTGCAATATAAAATACGTTGGAACATGTGCAATGTTTGTTTTTATTTTAATGGACTATTTAATGTTTTATTGAAATTTTTATGTTTGTTATGTTTTTTGATTGAATAACGAAAATAAATAATCAATTTCAATTTTTTTTTCCTTGAGAAAGGTAGCAGAAATTGCAACATACTATAATTAAAAATTATTTTTGATTGAGAAAGGTAGCAGAAATTGCGGGGTGCAAGTCGGTCACCTCCTCGTGGTGCACCCTGGGCAACGGGACGGGCAGCAGTTGTAGCGGTACTGCTGCCTGTCGCGGCTAACGACCGACGGGGAGGGCGCGTAAGCGCATTGGGGTGCCGGGGCCTTTGGGTCGCGCCCCAGGGAGGCGCGAAAGCGCATAGGAGTGTCGAGGCCGTTGGGCACGCTCCTAAGGAAGGGAAGGGCCTCTGGGTCGGTCCCGGATCACCGGGGGGCGGGTCTCGCGGACTTATGGTTCGCGGACTCGTCTTCCGCTCCGGGGGTGGGTCTCGGACCCGGATCACTCCGGGTTCCGGGGATGGGTCTCGGCCCCGGATCACCAGGGCGGGTTTGCGGACTTATGGGGGTCTCGCGGACTCGTCTCTCGGCCCGGGGCGGGGCGGGTCTCGATCTCGGATCACCGGGGGCGGGTCTTGCGGACTTATGGTCTTGCCGACTCGTCTCCCGCTCCGGGAGCGGGGTCTGTTAAGCTCGTCTTTCGGCTCGGAGGTCGTGCGCGGTGCGGGGTGGCACGTAGGCTGCCGACGGTGAGGGTTTGGCGCTGCGACGCGGCGCGGGGAGAGGACGGGGTGGGTGGCTTCGTTCGCCCGCCCCGTGGTGCGGAAGCGCGGAGGTAGGTGCGCTCCGGGTACTTCTCTGCTTCTCGGAGTGGACCCGTGAGCGCAGGCGCTGTGACGGCGCGAAGACGTGGGGGTCGGTTTTTCCTTCCCCCACGCTGGGGACGGGGTGGGTGGGTTCGCCCGTCCGCCCCGGGGGCGCGAAGGCGCTTTCCCTAGTGCCGAGGCCTCGGTCCGCGGGAGTACAGGGCCGTCGCCACCCCGGTCTTTGCTGACTTACGTTGGCACTGCCCGGGCGGTACGGGGCAGCCTAAGCGCCAGGCAGTGGACGGTCGACTAGGGAGGGGGTTGTCCGACCATCAAATCTGCCCGGGTTGGTGCGCGCGGTGCCTCCGCGTGCCACCTATAAGGAAAGGGCCCGTAAGGGCAACGCCGCCGGGGTTTGCAGAGGAATTTGGACTCCTGCGACTCCGGCACGGGCGACGGAGGTGGGCACCGCTGGTTTTTAGTGGGTAGTCCGGCATTGCACCACCGCCGGGAGCCCCACACTCCCGCTGCCCAGTGCGGCGGCGGGGTCAGTGCGTAAATGCATTTTACCAGCGTTAAAAAAAAAAAAAAAGGTAGCAGAAATTGCAACATACTATACTTAATTGATATTATTCAACACATAGGTAGGTACCATGTAGATAGACTAGTGTTGCTGTTAGTGATAGACTCATTTTTATTTAATTTAATTCAAAAGTGAATGAAAAAAAAAATATATGTAATTTGTATTTATAAAGTGTTATTTGTGATTTTAATATGTATAGTTATACAAAATTAAAATCAAAACAACTTTATTTCAAACACACCTCAAAATCACTTTCGAATCGCAATTTTACAAATTAAAAATTTAAAGTGATTATTATTTTTAAAAGTGACGACTGTAAAGTAATGTAGATTCTGCAGAGAAGAATTGGCAAGAAACTCCGCAGTTACTCTTTTGAAAATAATATACAAACCTATGTAACCGATATAGAAAAGAAATTTAAATCGATAGAATAGATAGATTAGAAATATTAAAACCGCACGAGACGTCTAGTTAAAATAACATTAAGTATGTTACGTATTTCTTTTCACATTATATTTTAAAAGACGGATCAAGATAAAGTAATCTTAATATAATTTAATAACACTGTATTCTATTTTAATATTCGTTATGAGGCGCATTAAGCTGATTACGAATCACGTAAGGTTTATGACCCACGTATTAATAATTACAGAAAACTAGTCAGACTTCACACCATCACTTTCTAAGATGAGTATTCAATTACGTGTAATAACTTCAATATATTGATGGCTATCAATTTGTTCGTCAAACTGACCTTTTTATTAGATTCGATTTTAGGGTTCGACGAATTGTTTTTTATTTAAAGTTATTCCTAAAAATTTAGTTTGAATATACTGAACTATTGAGTATGGATATTATAAAAAGTAAATTTTAAGTTTTGAATAAGATCACTTATATTCTGCACTAGTTTAATAAAATACGGAAAACAGATATTTTCCCATAGTTTATGAAAAAAATCAAGAAATCGAATGAAATAATTTGCTGATGGATAAGTACCTACTTAATAATATACTTATATTGTACGTACTTTACGTTACGTACTGTAGACTTAGAAAGTTTCTTTTATAAATATATAATAAAGATTGATGCTCGATTCGCTAAAAACATAGTGTAATAAAAATACAGAGGCAACGGCAATAAATATTCAAAATTAGTATCACGTAAGAAGCATAATTACCTACAAGCGTAAATGAAAAAGCCGTGCTGTATTTCAAATCAGATACTAAAAGACTAACGGAACCTGATTTATAACTTATAAAATTTTATAAACTTGAAAGTAAACTTGTTAATTATGTTCTCATCAATTTCGTTTACAACCACGGAACCAATACTTGACTGATGTTACAATTTCTAACGAATGTTTGAACGGACAGATTATATGAGGTTTCAATATCTAGTATAAATGTTAATGTATTAATTTATATTCGAGTGTTGCTTTTATATTTTACCTCGTAATCAATTAAGAGTTTTAAAAAAATGATTGATGTAATTATTTTTTTTCCGGTAAAGCACTTAGCATTTGATAGGATATTTTCTAGTATAAAAAATATCGATAAAAACGTTGTTAACCATGTCATGTTGATGATATCATATGAGTTAAATTACTTTTACGGTTGTTTTAATTGATGGCGACTGAGGCACTGGTGAACATCCTTAACCTACTGCTGATACTCGCTTTGAATATATATTTATATAAGCGATATAAATGTTTATTTTATGAAGAATAATTTCACGAATTTTGTTAAATTTTGTAACAGTAAATATCATCAATTTATAAGTTACTTATCAAGTAATAACTTCAATCATCGCACGTTTTACAAGTATTTGAAAGAAAATTAAAAAAAAAGGTGTGTGTGCGATTCACACGATAGAAGTGAAACTTCTATGGCAAACTAATTAAAAAAAAACTAATTTAAAATTAGCGGCTTGCAGCGCGGCTCGTCCTTCCCTGTCTTTTTGCCGTTGCATCCGGTTTGAAATCACAACGATTCTAAAGAAGTTTCACTTCAAAAACTTTAGTTACGGAAAAGGCACACGGTGTAATACAATAACAATATAAAATAACCTAATTTAATATCTAAAATCCATTTAAAATCTAACACTGTCAAAATTAAAATTTTAAATAATATAAACAGTGTATGAAATAAGACCCTCAGGTCGTTATTCAAATTATATGACATTATATTCCGAAATAATATTTTACGTATGATATTATGTCATAGATTCCATTAAAAATGTTTAATATCTTTATCACTGTACCTTTTGGTCTCCAAATCGCATCTGTCTTCGTGCATTTCGAGCTACATTCATCCTGCATAAGAACACTCGATCTTCGCCGTCAGTTGGGGCTCTTGACAGCTCAGACCTGACGGCCTGTTGGTCCTGCTTGTCGATCACGTCATATACACTATCACCATGGATGAGAAGGTCCTCCTAAAGAAGAAAAGAAATAATTGAGTAAGAATAAAATAGAGATGTTTCTATGACTACCATTAGTGATTAGGTACCTACTTTTGGTTTCAATTGCCCTTACTACGTATTTATACGTAAGTAGTCGTTAAAACAGTCAATTATATACGTATTATTGGAATAACTCGATTAAATAAATAATCATCACAATCGATACACCTGGTAAAAAGTTACAAGGTAACATACATAGAAAACAGTTGAATTGGGTACCTCCTTCATTTTTTGAAGTCGATTAAAAATAGGACGAATGTTTGAAAATTAAGAAGAAATATATAAGCTAGGTATAGAATTTTGCCTTAGAATATCTCAAGCTAGACTACAAATAGTGGTTGTCGCGTTATACTAAATGTCCTTAATACGCCGACAAAGACGCGGCACCTGAGGTGCAAGTGGCAACAGTCCACGATTAAAATAATACTCCTGCGGTCGGCACACTGATGAAAATGTCGATGCAATCTCGCTAAGTATACGCCTCTTTAAAAATAAAAGCGTTTGCTTTAACTCTGCGGCGGCGACCTCTCGCTCGGTTTCCGCAATTATTCAATTTTACCATTCTTTTGTTTCATTTGCACTATAAACTATTTTGACAAAACTTAGATGTTATGTTTTCATTTTGTCTTATAATCCTACTAATCTATACTAATATAATAAAGCTGAAGAGTTTGTTTGTTTGTTTGTTTGTTTGTTTGTTTGTTTGTTTGTTTGTTTGTTTGTTTGTTTGTTTGTTTGTTTGAACGCGCTAATCTCAGGATCTACTGGACCGATTTGAAAAATTCTTTCAGTGTTAGATAGCCCATTTATCCAGGAAGGCTATAGGCTATATATCATCACGCTAAGACCAATAGGAGCGTAGCACTAATGAAGAATGTTTCAAAATCGGGTGGTCCTATTCCACGGGGACGAAGTCGCGCGCACAATCTAGTTAATAATAATAGTAATTGTGTTTGCTAGCAAACAAAAAAAAAAACCGACTTCAATTACATCGACAAGTAATACAACGTACCTAAGTAGACGAAAAAAATTAACAAACGCACTAGTTGTTACTACGATTTTCGAGGGTTTCCCTTGATTTCTCTGGAATTCCATAATCAGATCCTGGTTTCCTTATTATGGTACCTAAGTTGGGATATCTCCTTTCCAAGAAAAAAAGAATGATCAAAATCGGTTCATAAACGACGAAGTTATCCCCGAACATACATAAAAAAAATATATTATATACGGTCGAATTGAGTAACCACCTCCTTTTTTGAAGTCGGTTAAAAATTATACTAATTAAAAATGCGAAACTTTGTGAGGATGGATGAATGTGTGTTTGTTAATTTTTCACGTTAAAACTTCTGAACGGGTAGTAATGAGATTTGGTATGTATATATAGCTGAAGATCCAGTATAGCATATAGCGACTACTTTTTATCCCGATATTCCTACAGGATCGGATGTTACGAAGGTGATACCGCAAGGTGCAGCTAGTAGGTATAAAAATCGGCCAAGTGCGAGTCGGACTCGCGCACGAAGGGTTCCGTACCATTGACTAGGTACATTGATTGTAATAATGGGCAAAAAGCGGCTAAAATCAATTTTATTGTATGAGAGCAAAAATACTCAAAAATGACGTTTTTTGTATGGGAGCCCCCCTTAAATATTAATTTTATTTTTATTTTATTATTTATTATTAAAGTAAAAATACAACTGAGTATTTTGTGAATATTTCAAGTGCCTACCTGTTGCCATTATTGATATCGAGCAAAAAGGGCAAGAAAATCACGTTTGTTGTATGGGAGCCCCCTTAAATATTTATTTTATTTTGTTTTTAGTATTTGTTGTTATAGCGGCAACAGAAATACATAATTTGAGAAAATTTCAACTCTCTAGCTATAGCCGTTTTTGAGATACAGCCTGATGACAGACGGACGGACGGACGGACGGACAGCGAAGTCTTAGTAATAGGGTCCCGTTTTTACCCTTTGGTTACGGAACCCTAAAAAGGACTATTATGTATCTTCATTACGGAAGCACGTGTACCGAACATGTTCAAAATGTTAATATAACAAATAAAACACATAATACATAGTAAAGAATCTATCGAGGCTCATAAATAAGTCTCATGCTATTATTTATACGGCAAGGAATTATCTCTAGTAAATATTCACTATAATTACTAGTTTCTCACTTTTAGTCCACAGCCTGCTCATCACGTGGACAGGGTTAATAAAATCGTTTCATATTCCCTTTGTTTTCTGCATAATAATAAACATTTTCAATTAACCTAGGTCTGCATTATTAAGTTTAATTAAATCATAGTTCTCATGCAACCCAAAGAAAATTTTCTGGAGTTGCGTTTTGATGTAATGTAGGGCTGTCAAGTAATGTTTATTACGAATAAGTGTTAGTTATTACAAGAATAGAAGAGTAAAGCAAAAGTGTTTGTATGTTTGTGTGATGGTGGTGTGATGGCATCGATTTTAGGAATTTTCTTTTTGTTCGAGTTGCGTGTTGTCGTGGAGTTTGGTTCTAAAATAAAAGTTTTAGTAGTTTGAGGCAGCTATAAGCTATAAATATAACTGTGGTTTATTAAAATAAACGCCACACACAGCAATTTTTATGACCGGTAATTTTGTGATTATTTTCTATATACGTATAAAAAAAAAACATGCCAAAATATACCTGACAATTCAGCCTGCAATATCCCACTGTTGGGTATAGGCCTCTTCCTCATGTAGGGGAAGGAAGGATCGGAGCTTAATCCACCACGCTGCTCCAATGCGGGTTGGCGGATATATTCCCTACTATGAGTAATGATACTATGAGTAACGATACGATATATGAGTAACGATAATATACCTATGTACATGTATAATCCGAACAACTGCATTAAGTTGGAAACTATTTACTCGTAGTATTCGTCATTGAAAGGAAAAGTTTGTATTGAAGAAAAAAATATCGACGTATTCACGAAAAAAATTAGGGTGAAACGAAGTATGGCAGGTTAAAGGTTAAATAGCTTACATTAAAATTCTTAATATGTCTAATTATTAAAAAAAAAAAGAAATTACTTAGAAATCTTCTTGTAATAATTATTACTTTTCTATTCTTATCATCTGACTTCTAACAATTTTAACATCCCGTAATCTTCCTTAACAGTATAAACACAGTGTTATACGAATCACGTGTGGTCGTAATATTAATTTATGACGTTGGCGACCCTATCTGACGTCAGCGTCATAGCGCCCCGCCCACCTGTCGCGAGCGCTCCGTTAAGACATAATTGTGCGCTTGCGTCGATGCCGCCCACGCCGCTCGGGGGCTCCGACGTTCAACGAAAATGTAAATAAAACCACTGTTATAGGGTTAAATGTTGAATGCTATTATAATTTCTCTGCTTATGATAACACATACCTCGTGCCGGAAGATTTAAATCTTTGCAATTTTCTTTTAATATTACAGTATTTACATTATTACCGTTTTTGTTTTGTTAGTATACAAGTGTTATTTTTGTTAAAAATATTTTTTATTTGTGTATTAAATATATAAATTTACAGGCTAATTTTCCAGACAGTAAATTAATATTACTAGCTACCTACTAACGAGGGTTAGGTATCTGGCCCGACTGTGGATATTTAAATAAGAACAAACAACGTAACAGACGACCACGGCCGTGTATGTATGTTAAACATATTTCAATACTACGTGACAAAGCTATAACCAAAACCCTTTGGCATTTTTACACTACGATAATCTTATACATAATACTGCCTATATTGCATCGAATCTACATATTATGTTAATGGTGTTAGATTATCGTTCACGCTCATTTCACGTGTTACCAAGCATTTAACTTATATATGTTATAGTGTACTGTACCTATACGCCTTATGTGAGATTAAATAAAAATATTTTTAAATTGAGATCTATACAATTTTTGTTTTATGTAATTGATAAAAATAATTTTATTAGAAAACAAATAAACAACATTTTAGATTTTCTTTAACTTTTCCCTGTATAGGTACTAGATAGGCTGTTTTTATAGATTTTTTAATTTACTACATTAGTGTTAGGATTGCATATTTTGTATATACTTTTATACTATTGTAGTAGTTATCACAGGACTGTCGATCTACTGTCTTAAGCAATATATAGCCTGTAGGATAAAATAATGTAATGCATGATCTATACTAATATAATAAAGCTGAAGAGTTTGTTTGTTTGATTGTTTGTTTGTTTGTTTGTTTGTTTGTTTGTTTGTTTGTTTGTTTGTTTGATTGTTTGTTTGTTTGTTTGAACGCGCTAATCTCAGGATCTACTGGTCCGATTTGAAAAATTCTTTCAGTGTTAGATAGCCCATTTATCGAGGATGGCTATAGGCTATGTATCATCACGCTAAGACCAATAGGAGCGGAGTCCTCGCCGACGAAGTCGCGCGCAGAAGCTAGTGTTAAATAAAAGGCATGGGCAATTTAGAACCTGTGGATGTTAAATCTATTTTAAAGTATGGTAGTATAATATGGCTTCATTTTGAAATGTATACTCCTAGAATACTTCGTATAAGGTTCTGATGTAATGTAAAATTAGGATTGTGCAGAAAATTGTTAATTTTCAGGAAACGTACCATTATTTAAACTTTAACCGTTTGACAGTTCGCAAGACAGGATAACATCTGTCGGGTATGCTTGTCCATATTTAGAATAATTACAGTAATAAGTTAAAAGATAAACACACAAAAATGCATTCGAATTTAAAAGCTCTTCTTTTATTTATACAAGATAGCTTGATACCAAAAAAACGTATCTCTAAAAGAGATCTCTTCCAGTCAATCCATAGTCATGAGAAAGAGTATCATAAACAAGAAAATTTAAAGTATACGGATATATAATAGAATAATTTAAATAAATAACTATTATGTTTTTATAATACAATTATATCATTGTTCTTATCTCTTGTCTTATCGCCTAATGCAGTTCTGTAACGCATTTGATACATATTTGTTACAACAAACTAGTGCAATAAATCGTGTTAGATTTAACTTTGCAAGTGTATCGTAAATTTAAGTCAGAAATTGTAACTAAATCTCTAGTCCTTGGGAACTATGAGCGTTTTCGTTTATACAGGAAAAGGTGAAATTATAATTCAAAACAGTTGTATGTATTGTTGATAATAAAAATCACGTAAATACGAGTTTGAAATATAAAACATGTAATAAATTTAGTGTTATTAGATATAAAAGTTATGCATCTTAATTAATTAATAAAAAATATAGTAACAAAACTCTATTGTGTGTTCTAATGTTCTTGTTGTTGTTCTTTTGTATTTGTCTTCTTGAATAAATTATATAATGTGTAATAAATATACACTCAACAAAAATATCCAGACTACGACACAAATCTGTATTAAAAATATTTAATACTAGCTGCTGCCCGCGACGTCGTCTGCGTGCGTTCACTGCTCGTTCCCCGTAGGTGATAGCGTGATAATATGTAGCCTATGTTCTGACCCGACTTCTTAATAATATTCGTGCCAAATTTGAAGTAAATCCATGCAGTACTTTTTGAGTTTATCCCGGTCATACATACAGACAAACAGACAAACAGACAAAAATTCTAAAAACTATATTTTTGGCTTTGGTATCGATTGTAGATCACACCCCAAGTATTCTTTCAAAAAAATATTCAATGTACAGTTTTGACTTTCCTACCATTTTATTATATGTATAGATGCGCGGTGATCGAACTCAGAACCGTAAGCGCGCGAGCCAGTTGTTGTGACCACAGAACTTACGTTTCGTTCTATTTTGATTACTAAAAAAATTTAAATGAATAATTAAGGACAAAGTCGAGCCCAGATATATAATATTAATTCCGTTATATCATCAAAGAGAACGACCGGTAATACAAAAATTTCACAATATTAAAGAAGATGATCTGATCTGAGAGCAATCATGTCTATCGGAAACATCTGAATGTTGAACTAACGGACCGACAATTGAGACTACAATACTGCGGAATCAATTGAATATAAAGAAATACAGAATACGCCGATACAGAGATAAATACAATGGGCCCACCGCAGACTGTTTGATGTTGAATAAACAGCTTGAAAGTTGTAGATGTACTATACTTTTTTAGTTGTTAGTAACTAAGTATTAAAAGTTATACGAGTATTTTAAAGATGCAGCAAAATCTTTTTTCATTTGTGGCAAGTATAATTATTATTTATTATCCCTATTTCATGTAGTTTGATCTGCTAGCTTAATTAGTAGTTCAATGGTCAAAATAGTATAAAGCATAATATGTATATTAATACTTGTAAGTAAGATTTTCTTTTTGAGGGTTACATTTTTTTAAATAACTTTATTCAAATAGTCTTCAAAAGCATATCTAAATCGTCATTCTACAACTTAAAATTTTAATTATTTTTAATAGTGAAGCTATTACCGATTCCACCGTCTGCATTACTGATACATTCTTAATTCTAACATGTAAACTTAAATTAATTAATTATTTATTGTTACTGGCTGCCGTTATAAACACTATATTTTTCAGTCTTTAATAATAACAATGTTAAATAATAATGCTCGTTTCCAATTATTGTAGTAAAGAAGTGAAAACAACATCAGTTCTCTTTTTTCCTTATTATAATCCAATTCATTCTTTATATTTATATATTTCATAGCGTACTTTTACTGTTACATACTTTTCCAACCAAACATAAATTAATTATGTGTTACAAATATGTACTCTACATACAACTCAAGCGTATGTACTTTTTCAATGTCTTATTAATGACCTTAAAAATATTTTACAATTCACAGGTAATAAATCATTCATAAATATTTGTTTAGTTCTAAATATTTATAATAATAATCATATTACACTCGTCAATCATGTGCACGCTGTACATACAGACGTACAAATGCCCCCGGATATAATATGTAGATTAATGGTCGAAAAGAGATCAGTACTTGAATTGTGTTACAAATTAATGTTTGTCTTATTTATTGATTTATTGCTGTTAAGACACTGGTTTTACAAATTAGAGAAAATAATTATAATTTTAAGAAGTAATTTTAATTTTTTTCCTAGCTTCGGATCTATAATGTTTTGGTACGTTGGACGAAGTCACGGGCACAGCTAGTCCATAATAAATGTGTTTGAATATTATCTAAAATATATATTTCAACAGAATTTTGTCGACTATAACAATAATAAAATATATTAATAATGAAAACTTAAATATCAGTTTTGTTCTATTTTTCTTCGTAATAAGGTATCTTAAGGTCCTTATTTTTATTGTTGGTGTTAATTTGTATGTTTTTATTCTGTTATCGTACGGTGTTAATAGACCTTCTAATTATATAATGAGTAAGTAGATAGATACGTGGTAGATTAAGCTCCGATTCTTCTCCTAGACGGAGAAAGAGGCCTATGCTAAGCAGGGAGGTGCTAATAAAATAAAACGTAAGTACTTTTGGATGAGAATCAAGTTTATAAATAAAACTAAATAGAAACAAATGAGCTACGGGTTAGATCTTCGATCACGATCACGATTCAGCCTGTAATATCCCACTGTTGGGCATAGGCCTCTTCCCCATGTAGGAGAAGGATCGGAGCTTAATCCACCACGCTGCTCCAATGCGGGTTGGCGGATATATTCCTTACTATGAGTAGCGATCGCTATCAGGTGTACATGATAACAACCGGGACCGACGGCTTAACGTGCTCTCCGAGGCACGGTGGGGAGACCCACATGGACTGCACAAACACCCAGACCACGGCAAACATCTGTATGGCCAATACAAATGTTGTCGTGTGCGGGGATCGAACCCGCAACCGCTCGCGCAACAGCCAATCGCAATCCATTGCTCTGACCGCTGCGCCAACGCAGCGTCTTAGGCGGGTTAGATCTTATACAAATCCAAATAAAAATGAAGTTACTAACAGTTTAATTTTATAAGATCTTAATCAAGACTAAACCAAGCAGTGTTAATTCTAAACTTTGTAACAAGGATTTGATAAGGAAACGGGCGTATATTCAGAAATACAACAGAGTTACACAATAACAATGATAAATTTGTATCGCCTCGGGCGTAAGCTTCGCCCGAACGTACAAACCATTTTAGATAGATCTTCTCCGCCGCTTTCCTACCACGTCACATAAGATGTAATCGGGGGTAGACGTGCTAAATTCGTAGACCGTTTTGAGATGGTCGGTTTAATAACAAAGGTACTAATGATTTACATCAAGAAATCGGCACGGTTAGCGACGAAAGAGCATTGAAGTACAACTACATTGTTCAGTTTGCATATTGAATTGTGCGTTCGTATTGTTTATAACTCGATTAACAACGTGTGTGGCTTAGGGCTTGTGGGGAAAGCTCTTGAAGGTTGCAATTAGGATGTCTACATGACGGAGTTTTATCGGTGGTTATGCATCACGAAATCAACTGTTATGAGTCTATGAAAATCTTTGCTCGCATGTTATTACGAAAATGTTATAACATTGTATAGATAACTAGATGAGATTAATCTGTGTTGAAATTTTTGTTATATAATGCACTACTGCGGCTTATTTGTTAATACATAAACTATTTTTTTATTAATACAAGTAAAAGAAATAGTAAATACAAGGTAAAAGTAAAAAGATGTAATAAGCATATTGTTATATACATTTTTGAAATCTCGTTATTGATCACGGGTGAGCATGATCACGGCAATATTTAGAAATGCTTTAAATAAATCATAATATACTAGACTCATTTCCAATTGACACAATAAGTAATTTTATATAATTTAATTCGTACCGCTCCATAAGCAATATAAAGCTATTTATAATGGGGCACGCCCACAGAGTAATTTTCGTCTTTAAACGCCTTATTAACGACGCTGCATTGTTTTTAACTAGATATTTGGATTAAGTACTTATTACCTCTAAAATCTTATCATTAATCTTAATTGCGAAATAACAATAAAATATTGCTTAGACGATTCGGGGAAAGCAACGGTATAATGTGCCTTATGGCCTTCGAAATAAAGTTGAAAGTTAGAATGTGTCGTTAATAATGATTGGAATCGATCATTACGGGGCTTATAAGAACGGGATCGTGGGAAAACGGTCGATAGCTAAAGTATGGGATTGAGATTTTTAATATCAACATTGAACTCTTTACTTGGTAATGTCATTAAATAACAATACTTATGCTCTTAAAAGAAATTGGAGAAGGTTTTCTATATTTGATTTATTATTTATCTCTGTAGTTACATATAAAAATATAAAATACAGTATATAGTATAAATCAGTTATTTTATTATTTATTTAGTGTGTCTATTATAATTTGGATATATGGTTTTTAATATTTAGAAAGAGCGTATTTTAGCAATTAAAGTATTTGCTCTTTCTTCAACAATGGAACTTGGTATGGAATAATTTTTACATTTTTCTTATAAATACTAATGAATATAATAAGTGTAGTTTCCTTTTTTAGTAAAAAAATGTTGAGCATAACAAATTAACAGATATATATGTAATATTGTGATCTCTTGATATCACTGTAAACGAGAACGACTAATAAGCTTAAGAATCTTTGTACACGTTACAAAATCATTACTGCTCCAGGGGATATATTCCCTACTACGAGTAACGATCGCTATCAAGTTTACCTACATGATAACAACCGGAACCGGGACGGGAATGAAATTCCGTTTTTTTTTTTAAATGTAACTAGGTTGGCAAACAAGCGTACGGCTCACCTGATGGTAAGACCGTAGCCTATAGACGCCTGCAACACCAGAAGCATCGCAAGCGCGTTGCCGACCCTATCCCCATCCCCCCCAGGAACTCTGGTCACCTTACTCACCAACAGGAACACAATACTGCTTGAAAACAGTATTATTTAGCTGTGGTCTTCTGTAAGGTCGAGGTACTACCCCAGTCAGGCTGCTTCATATTTTGAGCAGGAAATTTCCTGCTGTGCCCTACCTCAGTTATGTTAAAAAGTCTAAATAACTTGGCTAAGCTCTTTCAGTCGCTAGAATCGCGAATCAAAAATCAGATCGCGGATTGAATGTCTACCTCAGCGCCTATCTCGCGACATCTGACAAACTGTTACGATCACAACAAAATGTCGGGCCATTCGACTAAATAGTCTGACAACTATTTTTTTTTTTGGAATTTCATATTAAAATGGAAACGATAAGAGTTTCTTGTAAAACTTTTTAAATGACTTTTGAAAAATTTCGCCTAATTTTAAATATGGTCACTTATGGGACATTTAATAATTGTGTTTGCTAACAAACGAAAAAAAACGACTTCAATTACATCGACAAGTAATACAACGTAGACGAAAAAAGTTGACTACGATTTTCGAGGGTTCCCGTCGATTTCACTGGGATTTCATCATCAGATCGTGGTTTCCTTATTATGGTACCAAACTAGGGATATCTCCTTTCCAAAAAAAAAAAGAATTATCAAAATCGGTTCATAAACGACGAAGTTATCCCCGAACATATATAAAAAAAAAACATATACGGTTGAATTGAGTAACCTCCTCCTTTTTTGAAGTCGGTTAAAAATACTGAAAAAGTTTAATTATAGACTTAAATTTAATAATTTTTAACATTATCTTCTATCTATGGTATAGCAGATGTTGCATAAAGGCACACGTCTAGTACTTTAAAAAAGTTACACTAGAAATAAACACAAAACTGATACAAATGAGGCATTATTTCAATTTCATCTCTTGTGCGAACAGTTCACTGGTAATGGTTATTAATCACAATTGGTATATACCGATCATGTATCATTACATGCGAGCTAGCACGTGGTACACGAACCGACAGACAGGGCTAATTTTTATTCTTTATACAGCTTGTATAGGGAAATATTTCTATCTATTATAATACTACAAAGTTGAAATTCATCTTTTTAACCGGCTTCCAAAAAAGGAGGAGGTTCTCAATTCGACGGTATTTTTTTATGTGTGTCAGAACATTTGACTGGGTGGACCGATTTCGATTAATTTTGTTTTAATTGAAAGGTGTTGCGTGTCATGTGTTCCCATTTAAGTTTAATTGAGATCTGAAAAGTACTTTTATCTTAGTATTTAGTACTTTTTTATTACATCGATCGATTTTAGAGTTAGATCGAGATCTGATTACAACTTTTTAAGTAATCTTTAATAGCGCGTATTTAGTTGACTATTTTTTCGTCTTATTACGTTGTATTACTTGTCGATGTAATTGAAGTCGGTTTTTTTTGTTTGCGAGCAAACACAATTATTTAATATAAATATGAGTACACTTATCGCTAGTTACCAGTCCAAATTATTATTATTATCTTTGCGTTAGGTGGCGTATTTATTAGAGCAGTCGAAGGCTATATAAAGTTACGCGACTAATGTGACAAAATATGTTAAAAGTGGCAAACATGAATTGATTTTAAAAGTATGGGAATGGTATTATTTTACAGATAAAACATAAAGCAAGTTCTGCTGCTTCGTAGCTACCAGAAAAATTTTGTGACTTCATAGAGTCTTCATAAAGATCAACGTTTTTTATATACATACATATGTTTAATTGTTTACCTATGGATAGCGGTTTTAATTTATGACCCTCAGTAGTAACACTTACTTTAGTTCTATCATTTGTATCGGTAGTACATCGTGTGCGTGAATTGTGTAATCAATGTGTATTGTAATTTGAAGTTATCCGTATATACATACAAGAGTAAAATTTCCACTAACCCGCAGTGAAAAAGTTTCCAATCAATCCTCATTTTAAATTGATATGGAAATGGTCTATGCCCAACATTCGACATATTTATAGACTTTTTTATATAATTAAGTACTATTAATTTATTATCAACATAAATCCAAAGACGTTCCACATTGATGTCCTCAGACCAAATAATAAATGCGACTACAGACAATTTATTTAAATCGGTTTATTATTGCAATACCACAACTAAACAAATAAATATTAATAACGGACAAACTTTATGAATCAACCTGTAGGGTTGGTGTGCGGGCGCGGCTAACAATAAAACATAGTGATTAATTTATCGTCTTTAGCTAGGGCTGCGAATGGTACTATAACGATAGCTGTTTTACTATATCTGGGTTCAGTGTACACATATGTTGAAGAAAGAAGTATGCAAAAGTAATATGCAAAAGGAGATATGTGTATGTCATCTGTGACGACATCTCCAAACATGTAAATAAATATAATACCCAAGTACTTTAGACATATATTATAGACTAGCTTCTGCGCGCGACTTCGTCGGCGTGGACTCCGCTCCTATTGGTCTTAGCGTGATGACACATAGCCTATAGCCTTCCTCGATAAATGGGCTATCTAACACTGAAAGAATTTTTCAAATCGGCCCAGTAGTTCCAGAGATTACCGCGTTCAAACAAACAAACAAACAAACAAACTCTTCAGCTTTATATATTAGTATAGATATACTAGATATAATATAGAAAGATAGATATACTAGATTTTACTGACTACTATTTATTCTTATAGGGTATCCCCACTGTGCTTCGGAGAGCACGTTAACCTGTCAGTCTCGGTTGTTATCATAAATAACTGAAAGCGATCGTTATTATAGATTTTAAAAGCTTTGCCAACCCTAATTCGGGCGCAGCTAACGAGAGATTTGGGGTCACCTCGGTACGATTTGTTTTAACCGGCAGGCTTTGTATGAGAAAAATTGGGCGATGAGAATTTATTGATTTTGTTAGGTATTGTTTGAGTGTTATGAAGGCTTAATGATACTTTTGATGAAATATAACTGTCAGTGATTATATTTTTTGTTACAGTTTTAAAGGCAAGTTTAGTGTTTGAAGTTTGTTTTATGGGTTGAATATTATAGATTTTTTTTTGAATTAATTTAGATATTTCATTTGCCAGATAACATAATTATACTTACTTTAAAAGACAATACTTGTATATTTTTAAGTATTATTATTCTTTTATTTTATTAGGTTCAAAGGACAGAATTAAATTTTAATTTTTGGTTTAAAACAAAGTTTTTACAAATACTTACCATCGAGTGTCCAAGATATTCAGCCGCGTTGTCTGATATGTACAGCAGTTTCCCATTTTGAGTCATCATCATCAGGAATCCGTTTAGTGCCTAAAACAATGTACACAATAAGACAATAAATATATTTCCTTACCTACAACATTTACTTCTTATTGTATAGATTGGGTATAAAATATGTGGTGTCTCTTTTAGACCGGGAGATAGTGACACAAAATATTTGGTCATTTGTACCAGTATGGCGGTTTGTCAGGGGTCTAATTACGTAAAGGCAAAAAGGAAAATGATGGTCATAGCGCTCGCACCGGCGGCCCAATCGCGTGGGCGTTAATCGAACGCGTCGGATAAATAACGAGTGTCGAACGATTTGTTCCACAAAAATGCTTGTATTTTCAGATAGTCGAAAAAAAAAGAAGTAGGCGGTAGCGGAATGCCATACTTCTCGGGTGTGACTTACAGCCCGCCATACCGACGCGAATACATTAATTTAAATAAAACAATTCAACCATTTGTACCAGGCTAATTTTTGCAAAGCTAATCATCGTCGAGTAGCCATTCACGAAAATCACCTTGCCATACTTTTCCGACAGTTCCCAATGGCCGCCATACCACTGCAAAGGAGTAATTTCTTTTTTTTTTCGCCAAACGATTTGTACCAGTATTGCATTTGAATTTTTGGAAAGTATTTGACAAAATGTGACCGTTATTATTTATCCCATACTTCTAGTAGGGGGAAAAGTGCTGCCATACTTGAAATACTTATTTATTGGACACGTTTTTAAAATACGACTGTAAAATACGTAAAATCATTTTTTACATCATGGCATCATTGTATTCTCTACATTTGGATGCAATTGTACCTAAAAAAAATTATTACAGATTGTAACCATCGGGCGGATGACTTGAGCTAAAAGGTGAAAAAAAAAAAATTTGACGATTTGTACCAGTATGGCATTTCGATTTTTGGAAATTATACGATACAATGTGACCATTATTATATTTGCCATACTTGTAGTAGAGGGAAAAAGTGGCGCCATACTTGAAAAAAAACTCGAATTACGAATAAAATCTTAGCATTTTAAAAAAATATTGTTCACATTCGCCACCTCCCACAGGTATGGCATTATCAGACTTCTATTTATGATCATACAGGGAACTGTTAAAAAAAGTTTCAGGGTGGTACAAATCGTTTGGCGAAAAAAAAAGAAATTACTCCTTTGCAGTGGTATGGCGGCCATTGGGAACTGTCGGAAAAGTATGGCAAGGTGATTTTCGTGAATGGCTACTCGACGATGATTAGCTTTGCAAAAATTAGCCTGGTACAAATGGTTGAATTGTTTTATTTAAATTAATGTATTCGCGTCGGTATGGCGGGCTGTAAGTCACATCCGAGAAGTATGGCATTACGCTACCGCCTACTTCTTTTTTTTCGACTATCTGAAAATAAAAACATTTTTGTGGAACAAATCGTTCGACACTCGTTATTTATCCGATGCGTTCGATTAACGCCCACGCGATTGGGCCGCCGGTGCGAGCGCTATGACCATCATTTTCCTTTTTGCCTTAACGTAATTAGACCCCTGACGAACCGCCATACTGGTACAAATGACCAAATATTTTGTGTCACTATCTCCCGGTCTATTTTAATAAAATATTAATTATTTAGAATTTGACGAAATCCTGTCAATTATTTAAAGCAGATACATGTATAAAAATCCTTATATTAATGACGTAGCTTAATTCTAAAATACACCTTGTGGTATGTGGAGTAAGAAAATAACCCGAAGAAATCAATATGCCATAATAATTATTTGATGAATTTCAGAAGATGAAAAATCATGAAAATCCTATGCTAAGTAGTGGCATATATATAAGTTACAAGTTATTATAGTTATTGTATTTGAAGTTACGAAATATATGACTTTAACTTTTACGAAAACGAGTGGGAGTACTTACTGAACATGTAAAATATTTAAAAAATTACTGCGTCATTTATTGTTACATTTAGAAATTTATTTGTGTTTGTGTAGACTGCAGTTATGATACACAATAAGTTACAATCAAATATTCAAATGCCAGGTTTCACTTTCATAATACTAGGAACGATATAGGCATTGTGAGGCTATTATAGTAAACTGCGATAATCTATGATAAGGGCTAGTCCACAGTTTGCACGTACATTAAAACGATAATATCAAACATCGTGTGTATTAACTACGTAGTTTTATTGCTAAAAATATTTCATATTTTCGAATAAAATAATATTTTATTAAAATATAATTATGCCTTTTCGTGTTTGTTTAATGCAGAGACAAACTAATAGACTTAATAAAGCTTATAAAAATAAGTCACGTGACGCAATGGAATCTATAAGGATATGTAACGTAATTAAATAAATATTTTAATAGTTTTTATCATAAAATAAGAAAATATGTATCGACTAAATTTTGGATGTCGTTTTTATGATCGTTAGTAGGTATTTATTGTATTCATGTACGATTATTCAGCAATAGGTAAGCGATAGGAAGAATTGCTGAATTATTGCAATTGAATAGCAGTACGCGAGGCGCTTGTAGTGAGGAAGTAAAATAAAATGTATAGATACTAATAATTAATAATTACCTACATAAGTAGTAAAAAATACGTAGAAAACGTGTTTAATATGTAATAGGCGATCAGCGATTAATATTACGTATTTCATGAATTAGGGTTTGTTATTGGTTGGTTTCTTTAAATTTTCTTCCTTCAATCTATAATAATATATAGTCTACTA
This sequence comes from Melitaea athalia, assembly GCA_905220545.2. Classification (NCBI taxonomy): domain Eukaryota; kingdom Metazoa; phylum Arthropoda; class Insecta; order Lepidoptera; family Nymphalidae; genus Melitaea; species Melitaea athalia. Next base: position 6,692,006 of record HG992197.1, on the reverse strand, counting down.
GTATACGCATTATAAATTAGACGACTTTATTATTTTCTCGAAATGTCCTGGAGTAAAGTAGTTGTTGATGAATTGGGAAATATTATTGCATTAGATATCACATATATCCTTAATTTAATAATGACACAATGTAACAATAATTAAAACTAATTACGAGTAAAACTAAAAGATATATCTAGTACCTATGTTCTAAGTACAATATAAATTTTAGTGTGAACCTTGTTCTCTCATAAGTTACATTATTGCATCGGTAATCTTTACGTTGATATCTCCGGGCTTATTTCACGTTTCCGCTATCTTTCAACATATCTTTTCATATGTCTTTGTGTGAACTAGGGCGCTATATTTCAATAATATTTGAGCACGATTCTCCTAAATTATGGTCCACATATTATATTTGATGAATCTGTTTTATGTTTAAAATTAATTCCCACAGCAAATAGATCAAAATATTAATAAGATTAAAGTAAATAGCTGTTTGTTTTGATTTATTGCTTTTTAAGGCTATTCCTAGCATGATGCATTGCGCTATAAGACGTGACAAAAATAATAATTAAAATATAATTGTAATATAAAAATAATCCTCAAATACATGATTAAAATAAAAGTTACTCTTTGCACTCATACACATACTAAGACTAGATGATGTAATAACATGTAAATAAATTAATTTCCGTTTGAAAAAGCCCTTCAAATTTAACTAAAGGACCCTAAGATGCATTTAATAAATGGTTTAAAAACAACACGCCCATTTAATAACGCAGTTTACTCGAAATGAAATAAATTTGTACCAGCCTTGTCTCTTTCTTTTGTACTGTAAACTAATCGGAGGAAATGAGAAGACGAATGATGAAGAGTACCAATTTGTATAACACAATACAGCGTGGGAAACAGAGGAGATCTTTAAGGCTTCATATTTTAACGTGTTATTTTTAAATGTTTATGTTATTCGAGAACTAATTCATTCGAATATATATTCGTGTTCGAATTTTAAATACAAAATTATTTGATTGTCAAATATTTTAAAATTAAGAGTGAAATGAATCAGTTAGTTTTCTTTTTATGAAGAATTTAATCAAAAGTTTATACAAAATTGGTTTTTAGAAATCCACATATTTTTTTGCAATAATTATTTTCGAATATGTGATAGAAGTATTTTCACGTTTAAGAAGAATTTCTTAGACTTGTGCATAAGGACATCACAAAAAGTAGGACTTCAAATTTACATAATAATAATATTCTATAGAACATGCCAGTGCGATATTAATATTTATTGTTATCGATTTATGTAAGTAAGATATACTTACCTTTGAAAATCCGAAGTTCGGAGCGTTAGATGATTGTTGGTTGATGTCAAAGCGTTTGAAAACTGTAAACAATGGACAAAAGTATTAATTAGATATGTAATACAAATAATATTATGGGACGATATTTCCCAGTGCCTTTAAAACAGGCCCGAGTTAAACTTAAAAGTATGACAACTTTCTTACTATTTATTTTTTGTGTTTTTATTTTAAATATAAAATATATATAGGTAGTACATATACATATTAGAAATTACTTTCTAAGCACGTAGTGACATGATCGCCGTTCATATCGATTCTTGAAAGCGATATCTTAGAAATTACGCGTGTACCGTGTATTGTCATTTAGCGAGAGATTACACACCCACAGTCTGTGTCCATAAAACAGTTAATACGAACATAATGTGCTCGACGTCGATAAGAAATTGTAACGTTGCTCAAAGTGAAATGCCATTTGTAAGGTTATTTACTTATTCGTGTGAATATTCAACGTAATAATACATTTCAAATTTGAATTGTTTGATTCATGGCTTAGTCTTTCAGTTAGTGTTTATTGAAGTGAAACTTCTTTAGGCGCATGAGGGGTAAAATTTGAGAGAAAGTGTGACGCATCAACGTCGGTCGCGGTCAGTACTTGGATGGGTGAGTGCCTGGGAACATCATCCGTTAACTGGTGACATAAGTGTTGTGTTATTTTATGTTTGATTACATACAAATTCTTCATTCCATTTTTTTTAAATATGATTGTACTTAACCTTAACGTCAGCACACAATAAACAATTGATAAAGTCGTATTCAAAATTATCTGTTTCAGGTACATCGAAGATACTAGAAACTTTTAATCGAAAAGAAAAAAAATGTTACAGTCAACTAAGTCTTCGAAATAAAGTAATCCTATTACACAAATTCAAAATTATTTCAATTAACGAATTCGCGTTATATGTAAGTAGGTATTATGTTCATGATACATATAAAAGACGCTAAACCTAAATTCAAACGACGAGTAAAATTCGAACAATTGACAATTTATTTGAGCGGCCTACTCGTAGTATAGTGGATATTACATCTATTGGCTTCGTTCGGTACTACAGCTTCGTACATCTATTGAGTCTTTCGTGACCTTTCCTTGTTCGTACAGTCCATGTAATAAAATTTTGGACAAATTTTAATAATGTCTAAAATAAATACTAATAAATTAAGTTTCAAATTAAATAACTTTTTAAAATTTCTATTTTATTGAAAATCACAAATAGATTAAAAACAAAGCTTTAAAGGTAACAAACAAGGTAACAATGGGCGGATTTATGACACTTTAGTCATTTCTTCCAGACAACCTGAATATTTTAAGATGAAGTAAATATGTATGAAAATATCGTATGTTTATAAACGATTGAAAATAGATAAAATATGTCCTTTATATATAAAATGTTATTATTAGTATAACATTAAAATGGCAGTTTGATGTAAAATTAATTGAAGTTTAATGCAATAAAACTTCATTCTGTCATCAATGTCTTTATTTAATTTCAATTCCACTAATAAAATATACTATTAAATTATATGATTATATAAACTTCGAGGTATTTTTGATATACACTATGCTTTGTTAATATAATTTTTTTATTAAATTTAATATAAACTAGGCACGCACTTTTCGCTATATAGCAATAAAGTCGCGTTTTGTACATACATAACTCCTATTATTTTGTTTGTAATATTGCATATTAGTACGGGATCCCTAGTACATATTTTTCACCTGATTACTATCAAGCTAATTTTCCGGGAGTAGCTTCATTTTGATGAGACGAACAAAAAGTTCCTCTTCGAAAACTCTCGATTGTGGTAGATAATAGAGTTAGCAGGAGATAGAGCAGCAGTGAGCGTAGGACCGGGATAACGTACCACGCAATTTGGAGGACAATATTACCATCAAATTATATAAATATTAACTAACTAAAAGAAAAAAAAATCAGCTGGTTAGTAATAATTTTTGATGACCTCACGAGGTCATCAACTTGATGACCTCGTAAGGTCATCAAAAATTGATTTTTTTTCTGAATTAAATAAGAATAACTTAAAATTAATTCGGTCGCCGACTTTACACTTAACGATTTTGTGAAAGGATATTGTAATAGCGAATATTTAAACGGTTGTTGAGAGATGCGGTCGAGTTGTGTAAGCGATTGATTGTGGTTTGTGGTGGGTTTATCGTAGTATTGTTAAAGGGCGAATTCAGACGATTCGTTGTATCCGTGATTTTGATAGTTTGTTTTAAATATCAGTTTGTTTGCTATTAACGTATGTTGTTTTACATTTCTACAGTATATTCTTTGTAAGTACCAAATCTTGTTATAGATGCAACAAATATAAAGAGAACACGCTAATTTCGGGAGCATACAAGTCACTTTAAAGTGTTACTTTAAGATATAATCATGTCATCACAGAAGGAATAGCTAGGCTATAAAATATCAAGCTACGACTCGTAGGAAAATAGCAGTAGGTACCCGTAAAGTTAACTGTATTAAAATAACTCTAGTGTGGCTGCAGTATGCATGCATATGCTGCACATGGGATGTCTAGTATTTAAAAAAAAATCTTATAACATTCAAACATTGTCGTCTGATCCTAAGATAAGCAATTTAATGCTTGTATTATAGGTAACAGCCGGCTGATATAGCTAAATACACATGGAAATAATACATATATGAATACAAATATTACACCCAAACTCAGGCGGAAATCGTACCCACAACACGCAGATCAGAAAGCTGGGCCACTACAAACTGCGCCAACGGGCTAGTAATGAAATGAATTCGGTGTTGCTTGTTATATAAATATAAACAAATAATATTATAATACTAATAATAATGTTATTTAAGTTTGTTAGTGTAGAAATTAACATTTCGTTGCATGTACAATTGTACACCTATACTTTTACTAAACCAGTATTATTAACTTCAAATGCTTAAGCATTTACTTGTATTTGTAACTAATGGTCGATTATAGCGACGTTCTGTAATTTGGCCGAAGCGGTGTTTCAAAAACGAAAACTGACGTTTTAACGATGACACGCAATTATCTCGCACAAGTATTTAACATCAATCACAATTTGTTATCTGCGGACAACCGGCGTATCGTACCAATCGTAATCGTATTACCTGCGGCGAAATTCCAAATCATTGTTGTAAAATCGATGTCACTGTAAGCACTTAGGGAACAAACATTGTTGTAATTAATCGATTTCATCTATCGATACTTTCTCGGTTGAAACATCGATAAACAATAACCGAGAGCGGGCACCCGATTATATTGATAAGATATCGAGTAATTCCAGGCTCTAATGGACCCGCCGCGGAGTATACGGAGGTACTTTCTAAAGTAGGTATATTTAAAAGAGGATGGATTAGAATATTGAAATCTTTTAACTCTGACGCAGCCTAATTTTCTAAGACCTACCTATTTCATTGTAATCTTTACTTATGAAACAACATGTTCCATCTGAGTAACTGATTTATGTCAGGTAATGATAAACTACTATAAAGCACTATTAAACTCAGTAAACTTCAAACTATTAACGTGTGCCTCATATTTCATGTATGAAGTAGGATTATAGCTTAATCTCTGACGTAGTCTCAAACTGATCTTCCGAGATACATGTTTCAGATTTTTTCCAAATTGGGCAGCTATCCTCAAGGTACTATGTGACTTGAACCTTACTTGAAACCTTAGAAGTTTGAACCCAGATTTAAAACTGTAATCGTGTGGTGCTGACCCACGTATTCTATTTACCAACCATCACAGTTCCATTTTCCATTTTTCCAGCGGTCACAGCACTGGATTGCGATTGGCTGTTGCGCGGGCGGTTGCGGGTTCGATCCCCGCACACGACAGCATTTGTATTGGCCATACAGATGTTTGCCGTGGTCTGGGTGTTTGTGCAGTCCTTGTGGAACGTGCCTCGGAGAGCACGCCGCCGGTTAAGACGGTTAAGCCGTCGGTCCCGGTTGTTATCATGTACACCTGATAGCGATCGTTACTCATAGTAGGGAATATATCAGCCAACCCGCATTGGAGCAGCGTGGTGGATTAAGCTCTGATCCTTCTCCTACATGGGGAAGAGGCCTATGCCCAACAGTGGGATATTACAGGCTGAATCGTGACAATTCCATTTAAAAAGGTAGTCCTTAAAACATTTCATAACACATCCCTAAGATAAAGACTCTCAATTATATCTAATAGAAATCTAATGGTTTACTCGTCTGAATATTAATCTGAGTCAGTACAAATCGCGCTCACGAACCTCTAACATGCCTCTAACTGATTCTAACGCGCGGTCGAAGGCACTAAGCATTTTGTTATGTTAAGCTTTACGATTACTTTTAAGTTTACGTGTGCTTGGAACGCCGTGCATACTGCGATGATTAAGTTTGTCATATTTACCTTTGTGTGTGAAATAGTCGAACTCCCTTGTTCTCTACGTACAACACATCATCTATATATTAATACGTGAAGCAAAAACTTTGTACCTACCCCTTTTTACGAAAATTGCGCGGACGGAGGAGTAGGAAATTTCGCACACTTATAGTTTATGTAGAGAAGGAGTGCGGAATGCTAATATTTTTTCAAAATTATACACACACTACTACACGTACACACGCATATTATACTACTAGCTTCTGCGCGCGACTTCGTCGGCGTGGACTCCGCTCCTATTGGACTTAGCGTGATGATATATAGCCTATAGCCTTCCTCGATAAATGGGCTATCTAACACTGAAAGAATTTTTCAAATCGGACAAGTAGATCCTGAGATTAGCGCGTTCAAACAAACAAACAAACAAACAAACAAACAAACAATCAAACAAACTCTTCAGCTTTATTATATTAGTATAGATTTTGTTGATTGTCAAAGTCTGTAGTCAAATTAAAAAGGTATTTAAAAGAAGGTTCTTTATTGTCATAATTATTTGGTTTTCTTTAATTTAAAATTTTAATTATGGTCGAATTTCGACCTCTCGGCGACCACTATACTCCGGCCGCTCAGAGAATGCGTTTCTGACACCTGCCAATTCGTCATGACTAGTGATGTACAATAAATAACATTAATAATATATAGTTACGTTGTTTATTGCATTCATTATGCATATTTATTAAATTTAATTTATGTATTGTAATTTTTTATAGGATTTATATTTCAATATATTTGTTACTGTAAATGCACGAATTACGGTAAATCCTAAGATTTAAAAGTAAAACCTAAGATTTAACAACTCTTAATGGTAAAAGCCCGAACAATTTTGCGATTCGAACTTTTACCACTATTCACTTGGTAAGTCATAGGATTTACATTAAAAGCACGGTAAATGTTGAAAAAGACACATTATAAACTTATAACGTAGCTAGTCTTTAGATTAAGACCCGCGTTAGTCTGATTTTGAAGTTACATAGGTTAGGGTTAGAAATGTGGCAACTACAGGCTTATAGCCTTGATTTCACACGCAAGCAAAGTCCTCCTTCATGTCATCAATACCAGACTGCAAGCTTTTCTGAATCCCGAAATAGCTATCGAGCAGGCGGGATTTGTCAAGGGTCGAGGAACAAGAGAGCAGATCCTAATTCTTAGACAAATAATCGAAAAGTCTAGAGAGTTTAACATCCCACTCTATATCTGTTTTGTCGACTTTCGCAAGGCCTTCGACACCGTGAAATGGCATATGTTATGGGACGTACTCATTCAAATGGGAGTACCTATTCACCTGGTTCGTCTCATACGCCGACTTTACGAGGATGGAACTGCGACTGTTCGAATAGACGACGTTGACTCGGAAAGCTTTCATACACAAGCTGGCGTTCGTCAAGGGTGCATACTCTCTCCACTCCTGTTCAACATCTATACGGAGTGTATTATGAGAATTGTTCTGGAACAATGGGACAGGGGAATTTCGGTGGGAGGAAGGAAGATATCCAACTTGAGGTATGCCGATGACACTACTCTTCTCACTCAAACAGAAGAGGACATGGAACACCTGCTGACACTTCTAGAGACAACAAGCCTCTCCTTCGGACTTACGGTCAACAGAGATAAGACCAAAATGATGATAGTGGATCGAGCTGAACTAAACCATCCTGACATCTCTATGATTGGCAACTGTGAGGTTGTCCAATCTTACGTGTACCTCGGTTCCACTATCACTAAGTTAACAATTTGTCGCTAAAATGGCAAACAAATGCAATGGTTGTGGTAAATTTTCTTCAGCATCAGATAGCATTAAATGCACAAGATGTTCCCATTGCTATCATCGTGCCTGTGCCACTAATGTAAGCCCTGAATCTAAAGTACCCAAATGGATATGCAAGGGTTGTAAACCCAAGGCGTGTTCTCCGGTTGCAACAAAGGATTCCGAGCAAGGCACTCCGCCGTTCTCTAAGCAGACAGATCAGGAACCAAATATAACCAGCTCCCTTATGGAACAAATAAAACTTCTACGATCCGAACTCATCGCGGTGACTCAGGAGGTTTCGTCGTTCCGCCAGGACATAACCTCGTTAAGAAATACGTTGCTGGAAGTTGGGAAGCGTGTAGATAAAGTCGAAGACCGCCTTGCTGTGTTGGAGGAAAAATCCTCATCTTCCACGGATAGTCATCTCATGGAAGATATTGCACGATTAAAGGCTGAACTGAATGAACGAGATCAAGCGAAACTTTTAAATGATATCCATATCTCAGGTATACCGGAACGAATCGGAGAAAACCTTCAACACATTGTAAGCCTTATTGCAAGCAAGTTAGATGTCAATATTGATGAACGAGACGTTGTTTACGTCGAGCGTTCGGGTCCGCGTCCTTCTTCCACAGTAACGGGCGAGCCACCGAGACCTCGTTCTATTGTTGTGCGTCTGGTGCATCGAGCATCGCGCGATAAACTTCTGAGGGCGGCGCGCGTACGCCGTGGAGCCGACACATCTGGCTTTGACTTAGATTTCAAACCGGTACGCTTCTACATCAATGAACGGCTAACACGATCAAATCGGTTATTATTCCATAAAGCAAAGGAGGAGGGTCGCCGAAATGGCTGGCGATACGTCTGGACTCATAACGGACGTATATATGCGCGACACGATAAAGATGCGGTGGTACGCAGAATTAGAGTAGAAAATGATCTAGTAAAGGTTTTTTTGCACACGTTAGATCAATTATAATTATTAAAAAGAGATTTTTTTTTTTTTATTTGTATACCTCTTTTATTTTACTTTATATTTGTTACATTTATAATGTTTTAATTATTATAAATTTCTTAACTTTAATTATAATATGGTTAAATATTATTTTTTCTAATCTGAGTAGGTATCCCTATTTAACTCCGCAACGAATCGTGTATAATATTGTGAATGCGGGTATGGTATATTTTTTTTTCTCTGTGTTTATATAGTATTATAAGGCGCAATAACTTAGGATTAACAAGTTATATTATATTCTACATATTATTTACAATGTTTTTCTCAGTATAAGTTGAAGACTGTTTAAGAATGTACAAGGTATGTAATTATAATTAATGTAAACTGAGTTCCTGTTTTTGAAATAAAAAGAAAAGTAAGAATTATTGATATAAGTAGGTATACTTTGTTCTTTTTTTACGATATTAAATTTTTGTTTGTTTTGATTCTGCATTTTAGTCGCCTTATATTATTCTTGTTATTATTACTGTTATTAACTTTTTTTTGTTATTCCTTACCATACGTACCTATGTTCATGTTTTCCTGCTATTTATATGTTATTTTTTCTTTTTTTATATAATTTTTCTCATAATGTTATCACTGTCCGTGCTGCATTTCTTCACGGTGCCCACTGAAAATCAGTGTTGGGGCGACGATGTCCCAGCGATACTGAGTGGGCATCCGATTGGTAACATTATTCATTTTTTTTTATTATTTCTGTATATGTATAGTTTTGTAATTTATTTTTAGGGTCCAATATTGTTGTATTTGTTTTCAGTGTTTGTTGTCAGTGTTTGTTACCAATAAAATTGATTCTATTCTATTCTATTCTATTCAAACAACGGAGGATGCGAAGACGAGATTCGAAGGAGATGTGCTATTACACGATCTGCCGTTGACAAGCTGAAAAGAGTCTGGTGCAACCGTAATATCACCAAAGCCACGAAAGTCCGCCTAATGAGAAGCTTAGTATTCCCAATATTTCTTTATGGCGCAGAAACGTGGACGGTTAGACTTAAAGACCGACGCAAAATCGATGCACTCGAGATGTGGTGCTGGCGGCGACTGCTACGGATCCCTTGGACAGCGTTTAGAACCAACATTTCGATTCTGGATGAGTTAAAGATCAAGAAGAGATTATCGTCGACTGTGCAAACACGAATCCTAAAATATTTCGGACACGTTGTCCGAAACGAACAATCCATGGAGAGACTCGTTGTCCAGGGGCAGGTAGAGGGTAAGCGGTCACGCGGTCGGTCGCCTACGCGTTGGACAGACCTCATCAAGGCTGCAACACAGACCTCCATAGTCCAGAGTTCTCGAGACGCTAAAAACCGCATCAAGTGGAGGCGTATAGCGGGGGCTGCTTTAGCAATGGATCATCGTCAACCACGACCACTCTGTCAAGAGTGAACGACTAAGGAGGAAGGAGGAGGTTAGGGTTTTTTTTGTAACGAAATTATGCCGATAAACGGTCTAATTTTGAAGTTAGATAGGTTAGGGTTATTTTTTTTTTTGTAACGAAATTATGCCGATAACTTACCAATTTAAGTTTTTGACTGAAATATATGAATAAGAATTAATCTTTGTTTTATTCCCAAGACCAACTTTTACTAGCTGTCAGTGGTAAAACCTAGCATGTACTAAATTATAATAGTAAAAGCCCAAAAAAAATGTCCCATTCTCATAAATCCTTACATTTACCAACTCATGTCGGTAAATCCTAAGACTTGCTCTTAAATCTTAGGATTTACCGTAGTTCGAGCTTTTACAGTAACATATTCAATAAATATTCACAATGTAAATAGTTTTTTAATGAATCAATTAATTGAATTGAATCGTAATTTCTGAAGGTAACGAAGAGAAAAAAATAAAAATGCTTTATTTATTGGTTATGAAATACATTGTTTTAAGCCTTAAACCAGTGGTCGGCAACGCGCGGCCCGCGGGCCGCGTGCGGCCCGCAGAGGTCTTACTTGCGGCCCCCGAATGTTTTGTAAATAAGTTATAAATATCAACATAAATGCATGAAAGAACCGCGATCGCGTAACACGTAGAATTAAAACGAAACTGGCAGATATATGATGTGACATTTTTCATTCAGCGACAGATTTGGTGAGTTTGAAAAGTTTCAAGCAAAGAAGATTTTTGCAAACCCTTTTTCCTGTGATATTCAAGAAGTACCGAGTCATTTACAAATGATCGTGATTGATCTGCAATGTCATTACATTGCAGATCAATCACAACATGCGTCTAGAAAGACCTGTGTAAACAATGCAAATAGATTTTGTTACATTTGTGGCAAATATACATTCAAAAAATTCTGTTTAAATGTGTCAGACTTCGTTAAAAATGATTACATGGAGTACTATCAACGGCCATTGGAAACAAACAACAAGCACTGGATACCCAATATAGTGTGTAAAACGTGTGAAATTTTTTTCTGAATAAAGTTTGAACGTGGTTTGAACAAAATTTCACAGAGCTTAATGTTTTCATATTTCAAGTTTTATTGTTAAAAATTTTCGGCATTGAGGCAGAAATAATAGTAATTATTAACATATTCCTTGTGCATAGCGTTTTTAGAAACCAATGAGAAAAAAATATCAAAAAATCTTGTGTAGTAAGGTCCGGCAAATTCGTGAATTGCGGTGGCCCAATACTTTTGCACACTGTTGAAAGTCATTTACCGTTGTACAATATTATATTTTATATAATTATTAACGTTATAATCTTTATTATGGTCCTCTCAAACAACTCGAACAAAGAACAAGTGAACGAAAAAAATATTTTGTCAGTTATATGGAAAAAACAGGGTGGCCCAAAACTTTTACACGCCACTGTATATCCAGATCGTTTCCGAAATTGAGTGCTGAGAATTTAAAAGCTGGAATTTTCGAAGAACCACAAATTAAAAAATTAATAAACGATGTAAATTTTACTGAAAGTATGACAACTGCTGAAAAAATACCTGGAATTAGTTTTTTTGGCTTGTAAAAAACTTTTCGGGAAATAAGAAGTCCGTCGACTTTCCTGACCACCTCAAGCAGTTACCATTATACGTTCAGCACCTTGGATACAACATGAGCATTAAGATGCATTTCATTTATAGCCATCTTGACCGATTTTCTGTAAATCTTGGACATTTAAGCGAGAAGCAGGGAGAACGCTTTCATCAGGATATTCGCTTCATGGAGGAGCGCTACCAGGGCTATTGGAGTGAAAGTATGATGGCTGACTACTGTTGGATTATCCAAAATAGTTGTAAAACTCCAACTTATTCAAGAAAGTTACACAAAAGAAAATGTTGTTTAAATAAATTGTTTTAAGACGGGAAACCATGTTTTTTTTGACAAAAATAGTTACCCTTCATATCTCAAAATGTAGAGCTGCTAGCAAAAATCTAAGTACAAATTTAGAATTAGGGTAGAAAATGCATCTAGAATCTAAATCCATAAAAAAAATTCCATACAACAAAAATGCTGTTGTGCTGTATAATGTAAGTATTACGTGTACGTATTAAATTCCATATGTTTTAAAAATTTTAATAGCATTTTCATTTTTTCTATGGGATATGACCAATTATATTGTAGGTATCAGGTAGAGTCTAGGGTTTAAATCATAAGTGCGGCCCGCCTTTAGTTTATTTGGTCACCTCGTGGCCCTTGCCTACCAAAAGGTTGCCGACCACTGCCTTAAACAATGAAGACTAAGTCATATATATCATTTTTTACCAGAAATATAAAGTAGTAAAGTAAGTAATTTTATTTTCAATGTTTCTTTTAATTCATCTGACTGATATTGTGACACTATTTTTCTTAAGTTTCGTTTCGGCGTACCTTTATTATGTTATTAACTTTACATTATCCCGACAGATTTAATTAAGATTACAAAAATATTCGATAATAATTGCCTCGTTATTTTGTCACATCACTACAATACAAAAACAAACAGTTGACATAACCTTGAAGCAGCGTCGTTTGACGTGGTTGGACTTTTAAAAGCTATTGTTTTTATATTTTTTAATTAAGTAATTGTAATAATTTTAGGCCAAAATTAATACATTTATTGTAAGTTGGCAAAATTATTCGAATTTTAATGTTATCACTCGTTAATAAGGTATATAAAAGATATTTAAAATTTTGCCGTAAATTGTACGCCAGTTCAAAGTTACGTCGCCCAATCAATCACGATCTGTCAGAAACGCATTCTTTCAGCGGCCGGACCATAGTATAAATAATATAGCATAGATTATATTGTAAAAAATGCAACAGAAGGCTGCTAAATTGCTGCTGAACATATCAAAAAAAATTTTCAATAATCTAAATATAAAATGTATAAAGTTGAGAAGCCTGTATAAAATAATTATTATGTACCTAAGGTTTTTATAATACACGAAAAATACAATAACCTACAGAAAACTGTACGAACATATAATAAAAAAATGTAAAATGTATAGAAAAAAATCCAAGCCTCGATGCAGTTACGGAACCGACGATCTGAAGTCATTAGCGTAATGAATCACTTAAATGATAAGCATAATAATGCATAATGTTTCAACAAAATGCACGGACTTTTTAGATTAGTTTTAGTTATATATGTTTATAAAAAGGTAAATGTATTCAGAAATTTTAATTTTATATTGATTCGAATTGAGCTAGAGAAGTATTTATAATAACCGTAATATGCGGAAAGGAAGAAGTAGGCTTTACCATTTACTCATAAACAGTTAAATTTATAAATAAACTTATGTAAGCGTTCGCATCGTCATGGCTTAGTTAATTAATTAAGGCTCGTGGTATCGTTTCAAATGCGCTCGCTAATCAATTCTAAGTACCAACCGTTTAAAACCGATCGTCCACGTAAATTTAACGCGCTATAATAAATTTAATTAATTCTTTTTAGTGTATTTTTTTTAATATTTGAAAAAAAAGTGAGACTTGTTTCATGCATAAAAACAAAGAGTGTTATGAAAAACTGAAAAAAAGATACAACACGACATTGATGATATACTCTGTGCTCAGTAACAAATTTTAAAAAAAGTTGTCGTTGTACCTATTTTACATTTGATAACGTACTTAAACATAGGTTTATAGCGACTGAAGAAGCTGAATAAAATAGAATATTTATCTTTTAATTTTACGAGATGATTATAAAAACTTAACTGAGGTAAGGCACAGCAAAGAATATCCTGCTCAAAATACTTAAATTTAACAGCAAAATTGGGGAAGTACCTCAACTTTACTTCTGTAAATCACATGCAATGTTTCTGTTATTTCCTTTGAAGTACAAAACAATTTGATCCGGAACGGGATGAAATGAAAAAAAAAATAACAAAACATATAATTTTATCCTTTTGAGTGGATTGTTAGCCTAAAACATTTACCATTTAACAGTGGTGTCGATATTGGACGACATATAAGCACTAAGGTTATTATTATTGGTAATGAGTTGCACGCTAACGATAGTTACTAGTTATTAATTATAACGATGAGAGTTTATTCGAAGGATTTGCTTTAAAGCTGGTCCAATCAATGTAGTAAAATAAGTTTTCTCTCCCATTACTTTTCAATAATTTATACTCAGATTTGGTAATCTTTTTCGTTTCGTAACTCTATTAATGTTCTACAGGTAAATTTCAGTTAATAGAATTTATTTAGTAAGAAAATGTTTAAATATCGTATCGAAACATTTCACACAAGACATCCTTGCATTAAAAATGAGCTCAAAACTGCTCGCGCGCATCCAATCACACATAGAAGCAATGGTGGCGGGCGACAGAAATAACCGGGCGCGATTGACGAGATACATACCATTATGGCCTAACGAACATCTCAATTTAGCCAACCACCTGCCTAGCTCGCTTTAAATAAACTTGCCATTTGCCAGTCCGATGGAATTCGGTAAGATGCCCTAGGTATTGATTTCAACCAGTTTTATAGAGAAATCTCTTGGCTGGTTAACTTTTGAATAAAAATTGTCGATTATTTGCAATTATGGATGCTTCGTTTCGAGTTGTTAAGGTAATAAAAAAATGAAAACCATAATACGTGCGGTGTTGACTGCTGACTTTCATTGGTAGAAGTATGTTTTACGTAACTTTGTTTATTTAGAATACGAATTTAAAAACCCGTTGAACAAGCAATTGTTAAGTTTATATTAATACATTCGAAAGTCTTAATGAAGAGAGATTCAGAAAAAAATTTGCTGTTGGATCAAAGTAGCGACGTATAAACTACACGATCAAAACACTAATCGATATCTTAATCTTTGAAAACAACTCATTGCAACTTAATTTATATTTTTAGTATAAAACAATTACGTACAGCTGTGTGTAAATAATCTCAATAGTCACAAGTACAGTGTAACACCAGAGAAAGGTTAGATCGTTATTTAAGGCATTTACAGTCCTTACAAATGCCATCTTAATTACGAAGCAGTACGTCGATTACAAGCGGACCGTGTATCGAATTGTTAATCTTGCAAAATCATTAGATTGAACCGAAAAGCCATTACGTTCACACATGACCTAAAGTTCTACAATTAATAGACCAGGGAACTGATAGACAATGGACTTATTTAAGTAGAACCCGAAAAGGCATCGCACGAACGTTTCTCGTGCGGAGTATAGGACCATTTCTTTTGTAGTAATTGCCAATACGATTTGCATAAGCAGACCCATTCGGCTCTTTCATGGTACATGTGGTCGCAGAGTAAAGAACTGAGGTGAAGTTTGTGTGTGTTTGATTCTAGAAGTATATCAGTTTGATTTTTGTCTTATGACCTTTTTCTTTACTTATCAGTTTTTTTTTATTAAACCTTTTTGATGGTAAATTTAAAAATACGTTAAAATGTCAAATAGCACACGTGTTTCGCGAATTAAAAAAAACCTATGCTGTTTCCCCTCTATAGTGATATAAATGAAAAAAAAAAGTAGAAATGATGCTAGTTAAATAAGATCGTGATCGCAAAAACGGTATTATGTACTCAATATACCTAACATTTATAATACATATTCATGATATGAATAAAATTGACAGCGGCAATATCAAGTTATAATATGGATATAATTAAATTTGATTGACAATCAACAATCAATTAATATGTCGAACGATTATAAATACATATATTATAGCACTATACGTCCCTTTCTGTTTTACGTTCATTGAGATCTTTTTGGTCACTCAGGCTACCACGCGTAGTTGTACCGTAAATTTTAATCTAATTCTAGATATTTAGTTCAATATATGTTTATGTGTGTGTCAGCTGCGAATCGCGACTGGAATTTAGTCCATAAGGATTATTAGCATCATATTTAAAAAGTAAAATGTTTTATAAAGTGAATTAAAATATAATTAATTACAATAATAAAACTCTTAAATCGAAACACAAATTTATGCTGGCTTTTCTTATCAATACAGTACATGCTGGTATACTATTGTATATATATGTTACTTAAACATTTAATGAGCTGTAAAACGCGTCATTAAGCATCAACGTCACTGAGTGTCAGCGTCAGTTGTTTCATACGATTTTACTCCGCATATTGTTTTTCATATAATGGGCTTAAACGATATACGTTTCTGAAGAAGTAAATTCAAATAAAAATACACTCTGTACCTTACGAAACGCCATCGAAATACCGATGAGCTACATAAGCTGTCAAAACACCACAGTTAGGCTCATCTATCAAGTTGGACCGCAATTATCGTTTCACACGCGTCAACTAAATTAGCCAGTCATGTCGGTGTGAAGACGTCACATTAGCGGCGTGCCTCGGAGGTTTGTGCGAGCTTGATTTACATTTTTGTCAATATTTGTAATCTTAATTATTTTTGATCGACTAATAGTGCCCGAGGCTATACATAGTTTATAGAATATAGTTGAAGACGGTACCTAACGAATGCCTTCTGAGTCATAAGTGTTTTAGCTAAGTTAAGTTAATATTTATAGCTTTATTAAAATAGCTGTTCAATATTTGATATCACTAAGTTTAGCGGTTAACACACAAAAATAAACTAAGTAGTTTCTAAATAAAATTGCGATTTTTCAATGTCTCACACTCAACAGCCCCAAGTATGGATATGAATTCTGTTTCTGTGTCGGTGCGGTCGGTGGTCCGAAAACACGCACAATGCACAACGCCCAGACCACGACCAACATCTGCGTGGACTATATAAATGTATGTCATGTGCGGGAATCAAACTCATAACCACTGCCGTATAAGCCAGTTATTGTGACCACTGTGCTAACGCGTCATCAACATTTTTTTTAGAATGATGAAATAAAAAGGTATTTTATAAAAATATGTTTTGTAATTTTTGGGGTATCCGTTCCAGTCTAGGAAGAATACTTAAAAGTTTAATATAGATTTTATAGAACCCATATATTTTAGCTTCTGAAAAAGTCTTTTCAGAAGAAGAATTTTAGCTTCTGAAAAAGTCTTTTCAGAAGCTAAAACTAAAAACCCATATAGGGTTCTATAGTAGTATAGTAGTATAAGTAGTCACGTATAGCCATAAAACCATTATACTGTCCAAAGTTTTGCTACAGAATGAAATTTTAGAAAACTTTATTTCATCGACTCACTTGACCCATTCAGCCACCCATTTACAAAAAAAAAAAGGATATTTTGCGTTATAATTTCGTCAAGTCGATATAAAATAAAATTTCAAATATTTCGTCATAGATTTCGGCTAAACAATAGTACGATTTTAGAATACATCGATCTAAGCATTCGAACCTAGTGTCTGAATCGAGATTACATTTGTTCGCTATTCAGGTTATCTCTGTAATATCTGATAGTCTAAACATTTCCGTTCATTTATTCAATTCGATTAAGCCTTATTTATTAGACCACTATTTGTAATCAATTGATAAGGAATAAAAAAGCACAATTAAAAAATAAATAAACGTAAGAAAAGAAACACAAAAAATATTTTATTTAAATATCTTTATTCTGAGTTAAATTTAATCGAAACGTCAGTGTTTTATGCATTTAGTAAAAAATATTAAAATTTAAAAGTTGCTAAAGCTTGAAAAAAATTACAAATACGTCATTGAAAAATGTCTATTAAGTACATGTGTTTTTTTATTATAGAAAATATTTTTAAATAGTATAACATTATATTAATAACATTAATAGATTATTCTCTCGTACGATGCATAATTTAACCTTTATCTTTAAAATCACCAGTTTTGCTTGGAAATATATTTAAAATCACATTGAGAACTATAGTTTATTAATAACGAACGCTAAAGTAATTGCTATCAGTAACTTTATCAAGCTGTGCAGTCGCTATAACAGAAGACCATCGTATATAATTATCATCAAATTTATTAACTTCCGAACACCTGTTCAAATCAGGCAAATAAACGATCGATCATTTGTGAAGATTTTTCTCAAGAAGCACGCACAATTATTAATTTTATAATTATTGTTTTCCTTGACATTTGTTTTTAAGCATCGGATTCGTTAGTAATTTAATTATTTTATTAAATTAGTTTTTTACCATTGCACATTATATATAATTAATCAAACCTTGTTATTATTGTGTGTTATTTAACTTTAACGCAAACAACTTGAATTGTCGGCTACGGAAAAAATGGATCGATTACGAAATGTGTCTTCATCAGTTGTCGCAAAAAGCTACACCACGAAATATAATCAAAAAAGCCCTTTACTAGCGACATTCTTTTTGCATACACTAGTAACATGAATGTGTACAGAATATTATTTGTTATGTTTAAGACAATTTTTTTTTTGTAATTATCTTAATAAATATTTGTAGGTAGTATAGCTATTTATTTTAAATACGTCTCTCGTATTCAAAATGTACGAAATCATAACATGAAAATTTAGAAAAAAATGTTACAGCATCATGGCAATGACACAAGTTAGCATTCACCTCGGACTACCACAGAGTAATGACGTATATAGATGTAGATTGTAATTAGATATTTCTAATGTAAAATATAGTAAAGCAAATATACATAGATAAGTCTGTAATGGATTAATATCTATTTTCAGTAGTGACACAATATCAATCAATGTATAAAACCTGAAACGTTTAACTTATCGATACTACAAGTTTATAAATGTTATCAAATCACAAAACAAATTTATACATGAACAGTACAAGGACACATTTATCAAAACAAATTACAAAAGAGAGCGGAAACGTAACTACCATGTTCTTTTAATCGACAATATGTAACTCTTATTTATCGATATAAATAAATACAGGTCATTCGATTTATAAATCAAGTTTAAAATCGATTTCAACAAGTGGCTATTAATTAAGTTGTAGCAAGATTAGAAATTAGATAGTTGGGCGGCGATCGCGTTCGATAATATATAGGGAAGGGCGATTACAGGCGGTGATATAGATTTATATTATTTCAATTATATTCCTTAGACGCCCTAACTATGGTGATATTACTGTTATTCGAATACTTTGAGTTGAGAGAAAGAAAACAATGTAAGAGTTAATTCAAATTTTATAGAAATAAAATAAAATTATAAGCAAATATCTTTTGATAATATTTTAACTTCCAGTCCTTATTAAATTTTAACAGTGTAAAAAGTTTGATAGTGAGTACAATATAAAACTGAAATTAACATTTTTGTTGTAATATTGTAGATTACCAATGTAAATGTTTGTAAATAGGAGATGCTCAAAACAATTTTAAAATATTTGTTTATTTTATACGGATATAAGTTTCAAGTCGAATAAGGTATTAGGACAAGTAAGACATATTTCAACGCGCGTGTACTTTGCTGCGAAGGCTTGTACTGACCAACCCCAAAATTGTTAACGATTTCAGAAATAAATTCAATTCTCTTTTGGTTACTTTTAAGATTAAATGTAATTATGTTTAAAGAAGCTCTGTGGCTAGGGCAGCAAAGAATATAGCCACCCCCTCTCTTCCCGTGGGTGTCGTAAGAGGCGACTAAGGGATAACACAGTTCCACTACCACCTTGGAACTTATAAAGCCGACCGATGTCGGGATAGCCGTCCAACTGCTGGCTTTGAAATACATAGGCCGAAGACGGGCAGCAGCGTCTTCGATGCGACAAAGCCAGCCCTGCGGTCACCAACCTGCCTGCCCAGCGTGGTGACTATGGGCAACACACATGAGTTCACGCCATTTTTGCCGCGAACTTGTGGAGGCCTGTGTCCAGGAGTGGACTGCGATGGGCTGAAGTGATGATGTTCAAAGGGTAATAAAGTATATTTCTCATTTTATTGTTTTAGTACCTGGGTGACCGAGCCAAGCTCGGTATTTTCATTTTATTTTTTGTTTTTCTTTTTTTTTCTCGTTATTTTTATATTTTAATTTTATTTAAATAATAAATCACGAGTGAAATTAAAAAAAAAAAAGAAAAAAATTTATCTGGAGACTGAGATTCGAACCCGGGTCAACACGATTTGACGCCCGCCGATTTCCTAATTACGCCATTAAAGCTACGTTGACGCATAGTGAAATTAAGCTTCGTATTCTAATGATATTTTTTCATTGCTTAAAAACAGGTATAAAACGTCATTTTTTTTAAATGAATCCTAGCTAGATCAATTTTTCGCCTCCGAAATCCCCTGCATACTAAATTTCACGAAAATCGTTGGAGCCGATTCCGAGATTCAGAATATATATATATATATATATATATATATATATATATATATATATATATATATATATATATATATATATATATACAAGAATTGCTCGTTTAAAAGTATAAGATTTATTTATTCTTTACACAACTTAACACGTTGCGCAAAAGGACTTAAAGCCTTTATTTGTACATATACTACCTACATACGAGTAATATCCGAAAAAAAAAAGAATATAACTATATTCATTTAATAAGTTTATTCGAAATTAAAGTGAGCAAAAATTAATAGTAATTGATCAAAACAAAAAAAGTAATTAATTAACAGCAAAAAATGTGAAAAATAAAGAACAATTAGAAACTTATAGAGTAATAATAATAATAAACAAGGTGGAAGTTGTGTTAAAAGTACCAGGCTAATTAAGTAGTGGGTATAGTTGATAGTAGATTAAATGAGACGGGAAACCTTATATAAAACTTATTAAGATACTTCACAAAATTTGTTCCCTTGCTCTTTGAGAAGTTTTAACGCGACTGTCAAATGATACTGTTTAAGGAAGCCATGAAATTAATTGTAGCAACTATCTAGAATAAAGTGTAGTGATTGTGATACTGGAAGTATTTCACTAAGACTTCGTTCGAATAATTTATCACAAAATTTATAGAACACAAATTTTATTGATTGTAAATTAAAGAAACAATCAATTACTATTTGTTTATTTATCGTCATTATCTAAGGTCGAACTTTTGCAATCTCAAGGTATACGTAACGTAAAATAAATCACTAGTAATACTAAATTGGCTGTCAATTTAAGACAAACAAAAATTGCATAGTAAACATGAATGAAATATGATATTCCTTTTTATCAATTCAGCTATCAATAATTATATTATTGAAACGAGGATTGAGTCATCAATTTCGTATTTATAATCGTCATGTCAGCTCAAACCAATCATACTGCTGCTGTCATCGCCAAGGCTTTAATATTGTACGTATACCGTTTCAATAGACATCTTCTTATTGGTTAAAGTAATTATTTTATAAATCGTATCTTATTAAAATCCAATATAAATAAAAATCAAATATTGTTTCTAGGTAAATGCTTCTCTAGATAATTTTAAGACTGAATTAACAATTTGTTATTTGTTATGGTTCAAGAGAAAAAAAATACCAGGAAAGTTTAAGAATTTAAAGGAAAATTTACACGCTATTGTTTTTTTTGATTGTTAATGTTAAGACATCTAATAAATACTAAATTGTTTTTTAATACCATCATCGTTTCTTATAGCATAAAAGAGAAAATAGCGATCAGTCACAGTCATAGTAAAGATATACGTTATTACTTCGTTTCAATAGAAAATTTAGATATATTTCAAAAAATTATATTAAAAATATAATTATAGCACTTACTATGTGACCCAAGGCAAGAACCAAGATTACCACGTTCAAACAAAAACAAAAACTCGTTAGTTTAATAATAATAATAACGGCACCAAAAGACACTGTATTTAACTATTATTATTAATAATATTGCACTACAACAGACATATGAGTCATAAACAAATTTAAAGTATTAAACATAGTACAAAAAACGTGAAGTACTAATAACTGCAAATATCAAATTCTTTTTCAATATAAATCTTAATATTATACAGGGTGTCCCGCGATAATCTGCAACCCCGAAAGAGGGTGAAACTAGACCATAAATTATCGACAAAAAACATAGAAAAAACTTTTTAAAAAAAATATTTTATTTTTTATTGACGAATGAAGATTTTTATATCTTACCTAGACTCTATGTACAAAAAATGATGATTTCTTCCAAAGTAGTGGGTCGATTACTTTAAAATAAAATAAAATATTACGCCACGTACTTGGCGGTAAGGATAAAATAAAAATTAGCTGGCAAAAAAGTGGCATTATGTCTTTAACTATGCTTCTTGTGAAAAAAAATCCATTTTTTATGACTGTTTTTTTCAATGATCTCTAATTTTCTCAGAATTATGCCCCCAATACCAGGAAATTTTATGATTTATTATTATTTCTTACCATATTGCCATTCAAATAAAAAAAAATTTACGCCTGTATCCCAAAAAACACGTACAAAAATCATCATTTTTTGTACAAAGAGGCTACGTAAGCTATATAAAAATCTCAATTCGTCAGTAAAAAAAATTAAAAAAAATTTTTTTAATTTTTTTCTGTTTTTTGTCGACAATTTATGGTCTAGTTTCACCCTCTTTCGGGGTTGCAGATTATCGCGGGACACCCTGTATAATGATCAATGATGAAAAGATGTTTGTCCGCGATTGACTCCTAAACTACTTAACCAATTTTGATCAAATTTGCACACCGTGTGCAGTTTGATTCAACTTAAAAATAGGCTATATTTTATTTTGTTATATTATGTAATTATTATATTTAAGAAAAAAAATAAGGCGGTACGAAGTTCGCTTGGTCAGCTGCGAGTGTAGTATCCTATGAAATTAAATTCTACCAGTGACCTCTCATTTCACAACAGTCAGAATAACTTTATTAAAACAATTGAA
This sequence comes from Melitaea athalia, assembly GCA_905220545.2. NCBI lineage: Eukaryota > Metazoa > Arthropoda > Insecta > Lepidoptera > Nymphalidae > Melitaea > Melitaea athalia. The sequence goes on along the minus strand of HG992197.1, from coordinate 6,669,320 downwards.
AGCGAGTACCGTCTATAATTCGATGTGAGGTCATGTCGCTATGTGTTAATGGCGAATTGATGTATTATACGAATGCTAGACATGTGTTTGATTTGACCTTGTCAGCGGTGGACCTTAATAACTGAATGAGTAAAGGTTTTTGGTGTTTTGAATACGCTATAAAGAAAATATTAAAAAAATTACTGTGCGTTTTGTATAATCCCGGTAGATGCTAATGACTAGACGTATTTTGCGGTCCCACTGTGGTTTTTTCGTAGGTATTTTTGAACATGTCACTATATTCGCATGTTACTTCTAGAGTAAGAAACATTTCTTTTTCTCTTAAAAATGAAAAGTAATTTAAGATTTAATATAATAAATAATAATATTGTAATTGTTAAGTATTCATAAAAAAATTCCAACTGAAATGCTGTTAGGTAGGGATCCCTAGTACATTTTTTTCACCTGATCAGTATCAAGCTAATTTTTTGGGAGTAGCTACATTTTGATGAGGCGAACAAAAAATTCCTCTTCGAAAACTCTCGATTGTGGTAGCTAACAGAGATAGTGGGGGGGTAGAGCAGCAGTGAGCGTAGGACCGGGATAACGTACCACGCAGCAAAAAAAATCAGAAAAAAAAATTAATTTTTGATGATCTTACTAGGTCATCAACTTGATGACCTCGTAAGGTCATCAAAAATTATTACTAACCAGCTGATTTTTTTTTCTTTTAGTTAGTGATTATCTATATAATTTAAAAGTAATAAAATCCTACAAATTGCGTGGTACGTTATCCCGGTCCTACGCTCACTGCTGCTCTACCCCCCACTAACTCTGTTAGCTACCACAATCGAGAGTTTTCGAAGAGGAATTTTTTGTTCGCCTCATCAAAATGTAGCCACTCCCAAAAAATTAGCTTGATACTGATCAGGTGAAAAAAATGTACTAGGGATCCCTACCTATGTATTTAAACATGCTTAAAATGTGTACAAGTAAATAAACACTTAATTCTAAACAGCATCGAGAAATACACATGTACAAGACAAATACAATTAACCAAACTACATTATACATCTGCATACCCCATCAAGTTATTTATATATTTGACAGTCTGTAGATATTTTTTTATTTTATTATTCATTTCATACCCAAAATAATGAAATTAAGCATTGTCCAAGGAAAGCTCATGGATATAATTGTTTAAGGAAACAAATAAGCAAAGCAGTTATTAATTTGTTTTGACGTTTCAATTTATGTTAATAGTTAATATTATGGTCTAAGAGACGTGGAAGAGCGACCTTTACCGATCTGATAACTTGATGAGACATATTTTTTATCAAATATAATTTATGAACAAATATGCCTATGATAACTTGCCTATCGAAAAGGGGTATAGTCTACTATCTACTAATATACTAAAGTACTATCGTCTCCTCTACTATTATGAAAGGAAAGATTTGTCCATTTTTAATAGACACATTAATACGGTTTTTGAAAATTATTCTACCGTTACATAGTTACGTAACTAGGAAGTAATGTAGGCTTTTGAAAAATAATAGCTCATTGGACTAAAGCTATAACCGTAAATGTAAACTCAAGTAAAACAACGTAGGACGTGTAGTCGCTACGTAAACTCATCTGCCTTTCTTACCCAAAGCACCGCTACGAATTCTTCTAAGCTACCAAGGACAGAGTCTTCCCATGATGTCTGTAGCGGTTGGCATTTAATTCGTAAATTCACTTAGAAAAGCCGCCTCAATATTTTAGTTAACTTGTCTTCATATTACCCGTTTAAGGAAATCATTAAGATATCTTACAGTGCACATGTCTCTGTGTAGATGTGACAATTTATTATGTTGCCCGTTTACTTGCTTGTTTTCATGATATTAGTGCTTAATCAACAAAATTAATTGTAGGTATAATTTTCTCAAAGTAAATCTTATTGGGAAAAGGTCTTCTACTCTAATAGGTTTGTTGACTTTGTACCATACTAATCGACGGTTTGATTACTAACATATTAATAAAGTAATGTAAAATTAAAAGTATACGTTTCATACATAAACTACAATGCATTTAACGATAAATTTTTATTTATATTGATTTCACATAATTCTACGTCAGACATTGAAAACCAAAAAATCATGTTAAAACATATAGACCTAGTAAAATTGACGGCCGTATTGCTTTGTAGCTATTTCCAGGCAATCATAGGATTATTAATTTGTTAGTGGACAGATGGTAGGTGGTAGGAACTTAGGCCCCGTTTACGGAGACGCGGAGCGTAGTGCGTAGCGTGTGGCGTAGCTTCTCGCGTGTGTCAAAATGTATGAAAATGAACGCGTGTAAAATCGCTTCTCCGTAAACGCACTCATACAACGCCCTACGTTTGAATTTAGTGCGTTGCGCCACGCCACACGCTACGCACTACGCTCCGCGTCTCCGTAAACGAGGCCTTAGTGTTCATTGAACGTTTAAAAGAAAATCTTAGAATCAAAATTAATACATTCCTAGTCATTGAAGTAAAACTGTGTGTGGTGGTGTGTAGTGTGGTGTGGTAAAATAATATGGTCGTGGAAATAACGTACATCAATCACTTCGTTAAAAATCTTGCAAATTTTTTTCGTATGTAGAAAGAACAATGCCACTTAGCTTCTCACACCGATTCGATTCGGTTATTGTATTGAATAGCAATAGATTGTTATAATCGAATACGATAATAATTATTTCCGACCTTATAGCAGGAGCTAATTGTTGTTGGAACAGCCAGCGGTGGACAATTAATTTAATTAAGAATGTTGCCGCACTGTCGTTAGCGCTTGCACAAAGGCTACCGAAACTACAGGGCGATTGAGGTCAAATGGTATATTAGCTGTGGCCTATGATTCTACCCGAGTAACTTCTGATACCCTGGAAATTTCAGTGATAGCGCAATCAAGATGTCTTAATCGAGTTTTAAACTAACTCATATTACCTTAGTTTTATTGTAATCCGTTCAATATAAAAAAGCTCAGTAAAAGCTCTCTTTACTTAAAATACGTATAGCATATGACTTGACATTTTCTGAAATCCGATTTACATGGAAACTTTGTGAAAGAATAAGAAATAAATATTCATCTATTTCCAAAAGTATGAAAAGCTTATTTTTATGAATAATTTATGTTTTTAATAATAGTTTAATTAACAGATAAAGAAATAAATTTTCCTAACATCGTCAAGTAAATAAAACAGAAAATAATGACTCAAAGCGAAAAAAAAAACGCACATAATGACTTCCACTTCATGTCCTTCCATAAAATTCATCATCACAACCTTACAGGGGCTCTAGTTTATACATTTGTATTGTCAGCTATATGCATAATTATATGTACCCAAGTGTATGCGCTTTAGACGTGTACGAATACTTCCTCTAAGTAAAGTTACCGGACAAAGCAAGTATTAATACAAGTGTACCTATATACTCGTATACTTATAAATTATATTAGTAGCAAGTGATATAATTTGTAATATAACCAACTTCGCAATAGTAATACAATTTTTATCTTACAGTAAATCAATTTAAATTGTATCTTTGTGTTACTTAATTATACATTTTCTTTATCATATGTTCTTATCATACTTGTGTAACTTGTAGTCAAATCGATATTCTATTTTCTATATGTTATAAAGTGTAGATTGATATTTAATTATAGGCTTAAGGGATATGACGCCTAAAATACAATGTTTGGCAATGTATTGCCATTGGGAATAGTTAAAGATCTCGCTAAGTGTATACTTTCTCTCGACAAATAGATTTAGTTGGTCGGCTATGACATAAGTGAAAATTTTATTTAGAAAAGAACAAATAGCCTATTAAAATAAATGATTAGATGAATATCATTTTATACTTTTCATCGATCACTGCCGTTTCCTTTTAACTCCACTTGGAATGAATATTTGTATTTGTACAAATATTTCTTTCCGGTTTGGATGTTTGTCCTTGTGGGTCTCCACCGGAGAGCTTCTCGCTTCAGTGAGCACGTTAAGCTGTCGGTCCCGGTTGTTATCACATACACTATCCGCCCGCAGTGAAGCCGTGTGATGGATTAAGCTCCAATCCTTTTCCTACATGGAGTAAGAGGCCTATGCCCAGCATTGGGATGTAACAGGCTAAATCGAATCAACAAGCTCGTTACTAAGCGTCTGTGTTAGTGTAGCTATTAATACAAAAAAAAAATTATTAATAAAATGAAATTACACCCAGATGAGGTCATACTCTTCGGTTAATCAAAGGCGCTGTTTTTTTACGTTAAAAATATGAGTTTTGTAACTTACCGCGTCTTAGCGGGGAGAATTATAAAATCAAGGTCGTAGGTCTATTGAAGTATAAAATAAACGTATGTTTATCGAAAGTTATATTCAATTGTAGAACTAGTAATATTGTGTGCAAGGGTAATAAATCTGGTTGCTGGCGTGTGTGTAGCTCGTGGGGTCACCTTGACCCACTGTGTGCTGACCCGGTATTACTTACACATTTGTCGAGTGTTTAGTTATCTATTGATCATTATTGCTTTTAGTCATATTGAATTGATCTTGATTTGCGGTTCCTTTGATCTTTTTGTCTAGTTAATAAACGAATTCTAACATTGATCTGATTGAACGACAAAGACGCACAATCTTAATTAGTTTATAAAGATTTAAAAATTCATTATTACGATTGAGAGCTTCATATAAAGATACCACAGGGCATCATTAAATTTCAGTAGAATATACGTTTCTCCTAATACATTGTTAATAGAAAAACTGGTAAACACATAACAAGTTGATGATAATTTCGTTGGAGAATTAATAAATATCAATATAATTTAATTTATTTATTTTTTTCAATATTTATAAATTATATCAATAACATCGATGTATACTTGTCTTCTCCGAAGAAACCAAGTGGTTTCAGTTTGTTTTAAAATTCAAATTTATGCTAATGTGACACGGCCGCGTGCACGCTAATTGGATTAACTTATGTGAACTAATGTTCCTTATTTCTATATGCGAAGCGGGTGTTGGGACGGAGATATATATTTTATCGAGAGTTGGGACATATTGCTAGATTTGGTATGGAATTCCTAGAATATGGCGCAAAGGATTGATGGCTTAACGTTGAATGTGTCGATTTTTGACTTGTGGTTAAATAAATTTCATAATCTCTGTGTAAATACTATTTTGAAAAGCAGGCAGCAGCTATGGCAGTAATTTTAAAAAATTTACTTTATTTTAAAATTACTGCCTGTTTATGTAAATTAAGAAGTCTGTTGAAATTATGTTTTTTTTTGCTAACGCGACAACGACTGAGATTGCGACAAAGCTTGATATGTTGCAGATAATAATTTCTATTATTGATATATGAAATTCATGTGAGTTTCCCGATCCAGTGGGCGTTCGTCGCATTATTTTCTATTACAACTACACAGAGATGTCAAAGGAAATTCTCTAAGGGCGAGCTCTCTCCGAGATTTCTAATTACTCGATTCTAGTAATCGCTCTTTTCACTTCTCCATAATCAGTGACTCTGTCAAGCTCATGAGATTTGACATGACATGAACATACTACATGTCTTTTACGGTGTAACTTTTGTTATATATTGTTACTTTTCCTTTATTATGACGAGGTATATTGCTTACTTTTTTTACAGCTTATTTTACTTTTAATAAGATACTTTTCTAAAACTATTCGCTGCACTGGTTTGTGGCTGTTGCGCAGGCTGTTGCGGGTTCGATCCCCGCACATGACAAACATATTGGCCATATAGATGTTTGCCGTGGTCTGGGTGTTAGTGCAGCAGTCCTAGTGGGTCTCCTCACCGTGCCTCATAGAGCACGTTAAGTTTTCGGTCCCGGTTGTTATCGTGTATACCTCATAGCGATTACTCATTACTCATTGTAGGGAAAATATCCGCGAACCCGCGTTGGAGCAGTGTGGTTGATTAAGCTCTGATCCTTCTCCTACATGGGAAAAGAGGCCTATGCCCAGTAGTGGGATATTACAGGCTAAAGCGTAAGCGTATTCACTATAAAATAAATACTATAGTTTAAGATTCATAAAAGATACGCAAATCGAAAATCATCAGAGCATCATAACCAATAGGAATGTTGCTTGAGATAATTTCACAATAATCCGTGCACAATTAGATGAAATTATAGTGTTGTGGACAAACGAAGACAACTGCAATATTGATAATCGTGCTAAGTGTCCTGCCTCCTCTGCGGTTGTGGTAATGATACCCCAGTGGGCACTAAGCGCTCGCTTTACCTACCGTTTATAGGTTACATGTAACTAACATGTGAACATAGTAAGACTGAACAGTTTTGTTTAGACGCGATTATTTCTAAGGTAAAATATTGATGTAGTTAAACTTAAATTGAATGTTTAACATTCATGGAAGACTACTTTGAAATCAAAAACTATGTATTTGGTTAGTCGAAAAAAAAGTAAAAAATAAAGACTATTTTTTATGAACTGTCGCTTCGAGCTGTGTAGAATTACGCTATTCAAATTTCACTAAGGAAGTTTAACTGTGTTTTAACTGTGTTTATATTTAACTCTGTGACTGATAATACCTTCAGGACGATACCCTATTATAAATAAAAAATGGGCTTTTGATCAAATAAATATGGAGTAGTTTATTGATGTTACTTTATCATTTTTTTGACTATTATAAATTACTTAATTTACTTTAATTTTCAGAATTCTCTCTTTAGTAGGTATCCACTTCGCAGACGGCTGAAAACCGAAGAGATTTCGCATATAAATATTTATATCTTAACACCCGATGCGTAAATCAGGCTATCGCTAGAACCTTGCGAGTGGCCGAGGTGAAAAGCATCAATTAATTCTAGGTCTTGTAAACGATCACTTAGCATAGCTATCTCAGTCATCCTTCCTACGAAGTGATCAACTTTGCTAAGTAGCAATTATTTTTCACGGCGACGCTTTATATTGTAGATAAAGTATGTATTTGTGCATGTACATTTCGATAGTATTTTAACACTTCTGACGTCGTTTGTCAAACGTATCTTGATTCGATTGACTTAATATTTTGAGATACTTGTATGAAAATTATTAGTTAAAAGGATAATATCTTTTATTTATATTTTAGTTCAAGTCCCTTGTGATATCACCCGCATTGACATTTATGGATAAAGTGGTCGAACGATATTCAGGTACTTCATTTCGTTACGTGATGGATAGGATGTGTCAAAAAGAGACGTTTTTTTGTGTAGTTGGTCGATTATAATCAAATATTTCCTCTTTATAATAAAGCGTAAATTACTTTTTCATTAATCAATAAAGGAATTTAAAATACGAACCTGCTTTATGTTTCAAAAATTTCGAGACGTGTTACGTAAGATATTAAGTTAACAAATATAATTACCATGTAAAAATTAAAAGTAATACTCAACATAATTATATTATATTTAAGTAGCCTTCTATAACTACTAATAAACTGACACTAATCAAATTTTAACAGTCGATACAAAACCTTCGGCTAATACAGTACTTTCTATACAATATAATTACAAAAAATAATATTAATAATTATATGACACAGCACAACAAAAGCCCGAATAATTGTTGAACAATTTTGAACAAAAATCTCCAACCGTATCAAAAGCGTAAACATCCCTACATAGCATCGTACGAGGAGTGTGTAAAAATTTACCGAAGAATCGCGGGCAACAAATACACATTACCGATACGAGTACGGGTTAATTAGACCGAGAATACTCTTACGCTAGTTCCCAGGATGGTATGCAAAAATTGTTGAGAAAATACCATATGTGCGTGTTCGCTAATTCGAGGTCCGGTTGAGCAATTTCAGCTTTTAGTATGATAAGACTGGGAACCGAGATACGCGCTGTTTAATTGTCTGTCAGTGCCGACTTTAAGAGATTATTAAATATTTTAACTTAAATACCTATGCTTTGCTTTGTGAAGTGTTTACATGTTAGTGTACTTTTTGTTTTCTCGTTTTTTTTTGTCACGATTGCTACTAATAAATGTTTTAGTTTTTGTATATTAATTATAAACTTTGCAGTTATTATTTAATATTATGTGGTTATATTTAATTTTAATGATTACATTGTAGTCAACAATATCTAAGCTAAAACCCTCAATGCTAAAAGTAGATTTTAATTTCATACTATAGAAGAATTATTGAAAATGACCTGTTACTTTTTATTCTATTATATCAATAAGATTTATGTAACGAAAAAAAAAAGTTATGAAACAACTGTAACGAAAAATAAAACATAATATATTTAAACTTAAAATCTATGTATAATTTTTAAAGTTTGGTATTTTTAGCAAACATTTAAAGACATTTAACAAAGTAATATAGAAACTTATAAAATTATAGTCTAAATACCGAAATAGACGTAATCTTCACGCATCTGCTTATTAGATAAAAATTAAATAATTATCTTTTTTATTATGTTAAAGATAAATAGTGGAAGGGCTGGCTGCAACATTCCTGGCCAGGCTATATTATATTCGGCAACCGCCATACAAACAAAAATTTTAGTAGGCAACTCTATATGTCATCGTATTCGTAATGAAACAGATCTCATATTGATGTGAGACTTATTTATTAAACATGTGGTTGAAACTAACTGCGAATGCAGTAGTTATGCCTAAATAATAATAGACAATCCAAAGTTTGCATTTTTTACAGGCTTCAAACTGTCGCCAGGTAGTAAATTTATTTTTAAACTCGTAGGTGCATTTTTAAATAAAAATACATTTTTAATTTTTATTTAAATATAGCCTGGCTAGGTATTTTTAATCAATCCTTTCGCGATTCTAATATACTAAAATAAATATAAAATAATTTTCATCCATTTAGCAGGTGGGTTAAGCTCGTCTCTAGTTTAGATCTTCTACTATTAATACAAAATCCGGCATCCGGCATATCCGGCTACCATGCTATACCTCCTTTTTGCAGTTTACTTATTTGTTGATTGACGCTTGTTACATTTAGCCTCAAAATATTTAAACTTAACGGCTAGAGCACCGGACACGGATTGTCGGGAAGGTGCGGGTTCGAATCCCGCTGGGTCGAAAATTTTGATATGATAATAAAAAACATTTTCGAATTCCCTTATGTGTGGGTAACACAAAAATAAAAATAATAGGACTCAAAATATTTGTTCTATATTTCTACTTTTAATTTTAATGTAACATATAAAATAAAAAATTTTAATTTCATTCACTTAAATTTCATAGAGTTAACATTTATCTTTAATCTTAAGCAACAAATATTTAACTAAATATTAAAGATGGCTATAAAGTTTTAAATACCAAAACATAGGCTTGAAATAACTATAGAAATATGCAAAACTGGTTTGTTAAGACAATGATTATTCAAACTATGGTTGAGCAAACTCCTCAAATCATATGCAAACTGCGATTCCCACGATCTTCGTTTATCGAGCCATAGTGAGGCGAAGACGGTAGTCCGCCTCACACAGTGAAAGATATTGTGGATATGATGAAAAAATGTTATACAATAATCTAATTGTGTTTTTTCGCAAACGAAAAGAAAAACAATTAAATCGACAAGTATTACGACGTAAGTAGTCGGCAAAAGAGTCACTTAAACAAGCATTATTAGAGGTAACTCAAAAAGCCCTTGTAGCAATTTAAGTAGTTTTTTAAAGTAACAGCTTTCGATTAAAAAAGGAATCATTAAAGTTGGTACACACAGTAAAAAGTTACGAAATAGCACACAATTAAAAAAATAACCGAATAGAGAACCTATTTTCGAAGACGGTTAAAAATTAATGATATTGATCGAAAGTTACGTAAAGAGTAAATATACGGCTAAAAGACATCTATACTCGTATAAATAGATTTGGGTGATACCTATATTTAAATCTATTTAAATGTTATAAATACTAATATTTGTAAGGATGGATGGATAGATAGATGGGCGGTTGGATGGAAAGATGTTCGTTACTCTCTCGCGCTGAAACTACTAAATCAGTTTCAATAAAACTTGATACACAGATAGTTGAAGACCTTGCAACCACTACTACGAGGTTTCTACAGATTTTGTTTTAAGTGAAAAATCGCGTGCAACTGGAATTAACTATGTAAATAGATGATCTTATCAAAGGCCTAAAATGTTTTTTAATTGTTTTAATATTAATTCAATTAAAAAAAAATTAAAAGCTCGTTTTTAAAGGAAGTATGTGTGTGGTATGACTAATCAGACACGACAAAGATGTAATCGTAAACGGCACATTTAATTTGTTTTAACGTCTTCAATTTTTTTTTATTTTTTTTGCATTAAATAATGTATTATAAAATTTTACTCTTAATAGTAATTTTAATACTCAACTTTTCATAAAATATGCTGTTTTAAAAAAATAAGTTTTTTTTTTTTTTTTGATAGAACATAACTTATATTATTTAAAAAAGTTTTTGATAACTGCTATAAATACATCATTATTTAATTGCAAAGTAAAATTAAAACTAAAAGGAAAAGCATATCTTTATACGCTATCTAAAAATGCAAAGATCCTAACCCATGTGAACCCCCGGCGGACAGTGGCGTGCGGCGCGGGCGTGACACCGCTCTCCCAGGTTCGATTCCCGGCGGGCACTATTAGTGCCAATAACCATCAGCCGGTAGCCGGTCCAACTCGCTAATTTTCCCTAATTTTCCTATCAAAAGCGAAACCATTGTTTAAACCACGATTAAGGATAACTGTATTCGGAATCGTGAGAACACCGATATTGTTACGTAATTATCAATTTTCGGTTCGATCGGTTCAAGGCTGTGTTGGTAGCGTGCATATCGATATTTTGGTGGTACGAGTATAAAACGCGACCTTGTGATAATCCGTTAAATTGAGCTTGAAGGAAACTGAGCTAACCGATTGATGCTTGACCATTTTAGTTAGAAAGGTATAAACAACTTTTTGCAAAGAGGCTTTTGAGGTTTATGCTTTTTAAAATATATGTCTCATTCTGTACGTATGTAATAAAATTACACCTTTTTTGTTAAGCAACTTTTAGGTACTTTAGGTATTTTAATTTTTGAAGTCAAACTTCTTTATGCACGGTTGACTTGAGGAGTAAGCTGGTGACTGCGTGACGAGAGCGTTACGAACATTATAATCGGGCAAGGCGAACGGAGCAAGAGAGAGAGGTGCGAACACACATTTTCTTTCTCTCATAGCCAGTTACGTTTCGTATATCTAAGACACAGTGCAGGTCTATTGTGCAGACCTATTGCTAAATAAGTTTTACTTCAGTCGTGTGGTCTAAAGCAGTGTTCCGCAAAGGGTTGTACCGCGCGGCACACTGGTGTGCCGTGGTCGTTTATTGGTGTGCCTCGGAAAAATAAACTTTACGTTTATTGATTAATCATAAATATCGTTTCGGTGATTAATAAATAAATGTTGGTTAATGTTAGTTAAAAAATGATTTTTTATTTGTGGTGTACCTCCAAAATATTTTCCTATTCCTAGGTGTACCTTGAACACAAAAAGTTTGCGGAACACTGGTCTAAAGCACACTCGTTTTTTTCATAAGCTTAATGTTTACGTGTGTATAATATAACACTACTAATAATATAACAAACTTAGATATTTCTTGATTTCAGCATATTAAAATCAAATGAGCTGCTTGATAACGAATACATGATGTGTATTATCAGATTTTAAAGTAATTCTGTTTTACTTAGTAGATCTATAAATAACAAGTACCGTCAAAGTTAAGAGTATTAGAATTTAAATGAATTTTATAAATTTCATATATCATTTACGTACGTAACCTTTGAATCACGACGTTAAACCTTCGCTGGCAGCTACTTACCCTAACAAACCGTGAATAAATTAATCTCTAACACGCATGGAGGGCTGTCAGCGCGTCTGTCTGTGGCCTCATTGCCTTGATCCTTGGCTTATTTATAAATATATTGGTATATCGAATGTTTATATATAGGTAGGTATAATATATATGTATGTTTATAAGATTATATAATATATGAAATAAGTAAAATAATGCAAAGATCTAAATCTCCTAAAGGAATGTTTGGGTTCTATACAAAACATGAACATTTAGGAGAGAGGATCCCCATGTAGGAGAAGTATCAGAGCTAAATCCACCACGCTGCTCCAATGCGGGTAGGCGGATATATTTCCTACTATGAATAACGATCGCTATCAGGTGTACATGATAACAACCGGGACCGACGACTTAACGTGCTCCCCGTGGCACGGTGGGAGACACACAAGTACTGCACAAACACCCACACCATGGCAAACATCTGTATGGCCAACACAAAAGTTTGTCATGTGCGGGGATCGAACCCGCAACCGCCAGCGTAACAGCCACAAACTTTTCAAACATTTTCGTATGTGCGTAAATTTATGATACTCATAAACAGATATATAAGTACTCATAAACAGATATATGCTAACAGATATATTAGCTGGACTCACAAGGTCACAAACGTGGAAGTTCTGCGACGCATCAATCAGAAACGAGAACTTTTGCAGACCGTCAAGATGAGAAAAGTCGCATATCTGGGACACGTGCTTAGGCACGATAGATACGAACTGCTACAACTCATCATGATGGGAAAAGTTGCTGGAAAACGAGGTGTAGGTCGCAGAAAAAAGTCCTGGCTACGCAACATCCGCGAGTGGACAGGCATCGCGAGCGCCGCCGAACTCTTTCGCCTCGCGAAGAGTAAATCAGAGTATGCGAAGCTGACTGCCAACCTTCGCTAGTTGGAGAGGCACCGCAAGAAGAAGAAGATAAACAGACAGAATTAAATCATGTATGTATTAAAATTAACAACAAACGAAGCGATATATGGGCTAAACCGAACAGGTCACCTGTTACAAAATAAATCTTCAGATACAGTGTCCGTTAACAAAGTTGAATCCGATCCAAGAAATAAACTATATCTAAAGGTAACTTTATTGTAAAGATGGGGTCGAAGGATTTATTTATGAGTTTGTAGTACAACATTATTTCTCAAGAATACCGTTCAAACGTTGATCTTCCTAGCTGATAAGACCTAGTGCTGGCATAACCTATGGTCTTTTAATACACCATGCCTAATCATCGGATAACCTAATAGACGTATAATAGAAGCATTGAAATTATACGATAAAAACCTAGAAATTTATATATTGAGCTATTGAATAAATTAATTGAATGTTCGATTAATAGAATATCAAGTGATTTATTCTTTGATCTTTTACTGTTTTGTATAGATGAATAACTAATTAGGTACAAAGCCACTTGTAAGTGATCATCGAATTATACCACCATTTGACATATTTTACATATCTGTAAAATATGTCAAAAATATAAAGGGCCCCGTAGACGATCAAATATTTGATCAAACTTCATATTAAATTTCTGTTTGACAAACGTGTTTGTCAAATTATTTGATCGTGTGCTGGGCTGCGGGTTTTTTAAATATGTTTGTTATATGAAACATGAAGTTTGATCAAACATGTTTGACAAACAAGTTTGATCGTTTACGGGGCCCATAAGATTAATAGAAAAAGAGTAAAAACGATGTTAAGCTCTATATATAGAGTATGTGTCGGTAATTTTGTAAAACACTTTTGCACCCGCTTATTATGTACCTAACTGTTGTTAGATTACTATGTCCAAAGACCAAAATATTATGAAATAAATAAGTCCATATAATTAAAATCGTATATGGGAATAACAGATATATAGCAGGTCAACCAAGATACGTATTTATGTTTAAAAACTCGTAAAAGTAGAGAATTAATAATGAATCTATTAGTAGTTGAACGGGTAACTTATTAATCAAATAGTCAAATAAAAGCATTTAAGTAAGGCCTAAAACTGTCTTGTTATATCTTTAAATCTAATTTCCCATTATTAGAACTCTATTATAAGTATAATATAAAAAAATACACAAGAAACAAACCTTGTTGAAAGTAATTCGACTTTCTCACGTAAACGCAGACGAGAGCCATGAGCTGTAGCTGCGAGAGCCGCTGTCGTGTAGACGGTGGAAGGGGGAGGAGGTCCCGAAGGTTCGCAATCTCTGCGTTGATGAGGTCGCGCCGAAGCTTGCTCGCGCCTTTTGTTGATTTGCCTTGATCGAACCTGGGAATGATAGATAGAATATAAATAAGTATTATATACATTTCATACTGCTACTTACATACTGACGACGCGTTGGCGCAGCGGTCACAGCACTGGCTGTTGCGCTGGCCGTTGCGGGTTCAATCCCCGCTCACGACAGACTGTTATATTGAACATATACAAACATAGATGTTTGTCGTGGTCTGGGCGTTTGTGCTTGTGTATTGTTTGTGTTTCTGGACCCCCGACACATAAGAAAATCCTACTTGGGGCCGTTGAGTGTGAAGCGTTTATTTATTTATTGATATTAGTGATTTGGATCATGATATTTCTTTTTTTATATCATTCACTCACGGTGATCTGTTCCTAAGGTAAGCAACTTAATGTTTGTGTTATAGGTAATAGCCGGCTGCTACAGCTATTTTTTTTTTAATTTGATAAATGAACATGGAAATAATACATAATATATAAATACAAATATTACACCCACACTCAGGACTCAGACCCAGGCCAGAAAGCAGGGCCACTACAAACTGCACCAACAGGCTAGTCAACATATTAAAATCAAAACTATATTATTATGTATGTATTAGTTGCTATGATAGTTAATCGTCCAAGCTTATATCCATCAAAAAAATAAAATAAAAACGTAACAATACTTATTACTTATATGTTTGAAATCCTTTTTTTATTTTACTTCTACAGAAAGGAAGTTTTTTGACAAAATACTCATTCTATCTTACAAAATCAATGACATTTAATTATGAGTAAATCTTTTTGTGAATCATTCTTATATTAAAATACAGAGTTCTTTTTATGTATGAGGCACGTGCAGCGAATTATAAAACTAAATAAAGTTAGCGGCGTCTATAACTTAATTACTTTTCTAAATATTATTTCATTGACTGATAAAAAACACCGCGATCTTAATAATTTTAAAATTATGCTTAAATAAAGAAAAATACTTAATAATAGTCTTTTTAATATTCAATATGATCAGCATAGAAAAGAAGCATTAAAACGATTTGTACCAATAGACCTATCAATCAATCATAAATTACATCAATATTCCTTGTAGGTACATAATTTAAGATGTGACAGTTAAAAGGAATAATTAATAAAGTTATAACTATCTTTAATGTACTTTCAGTCAACATCGCGTGTTCTACCGATAGGCTTTTTCAAGTCAAGCTCTTGTAATATAAAATCCAGTCTGAACTTTTGATATCTTTAATATACCGGATACCGGTTGTCTTAACTTATACCCCATGACGTGTGCCGACTAAAATAGTATTGCTTCAATCAAATGGAATGCGGTTAATTAATTTGCAAATTGTTAGTATCTGATTTAACTGCATCTGTGTAGTATATACGTCATCGGAAAAATTTAGTTACCAGGAACGTTATACCTCAAAAGTATTTATTATTGCTTGTTAATTTAAATTTAATTAATTTTACATACTTCATCCGTTAGTTTGACGACTATAGCGGGTACATTTATAAGAGTAAATGCGCAATTTGTATAAAGTAAAACAATTCATTAGTTGCTTATTGTTTTTCAATTGTGATTTGTTATCGTCACTGCTTGTGACGTCGAGGTTTTCTCTATACAGCCTTGTTATTTACTGTGCAAAGTATTACAAACGTAAAGTAAATAACAGACACTGAATATTAGATTACATCGAAGATTTGTCGATGGGTTTAAGTTCGTGCAATTTAAATACCGTAATTGCAAGGTGAAAAGCTTCTAACGCTTTTTTTTTCACTCAACCACTGGTTAGTCGTAGAACTTGTGATATGATGACGAATATTTAGTCCCTAATAATGCTTTTACAAGAGTTCAAAAAGTTCTACAGTTTCCGAGATTCCCGTGTCTACCGTGCATCCTCTGTGACTAATATAGCCTTAGTAGGAAGCACCCGCGGCTATCTTAAAGTCGCGGATGTCGGCAGTGATGTATTTATATAGGAATCGTGAGTTGAAGGCTAGTACAATATATAACAATGTATAGTTCAAGCTATTGAAGATGTATTTAATTTTTTTTTAAAGGCTATAATCAATACTGAAGCCAAAATATTTTTACTGGTGTCGTGGTTATAGACTAACATAAGTGGGATAAAACGTTCAAACCTGATGAGAAATAGATTTTATTAAAGAAAAAACAATATTAAATGCCTCGATTGACAGCCACACAACTATTATTATCATTTTTTTAAATATTCTTTTCACGAGGTGCTTGGTCCTTGATCGGTTGATCGATTGTTAGGTTGTATTGTTTGTAACTGGCTGGTTTTTGTATTGTTTGTAACTGGCTGGTTTTGATACCATGAAAAGGTGACATTTTAAAAATAAAATTAGAAAGTAAAAAACAGTTTTTCGCTACTTTTCATTTGTTTTTGTGTCCGCAAAAGCTAAACGTTGATACGAGCACATATGTGATATGATATTGAAAATATTATTACCGAGTAATTACATATACCTATATATATACTAATAGGTAGGGAGACCGGGGTCAATTGAAAAGTTTTCCGAAAAAACGGCCATAGCGCCTACATTTTCTATCAATACTGGTTTGTGAAAGGTTTTAACTATAGCTAGATTATCTGGCTTTAAAGTTGCTATGTTGATTTTTATCGATAGGTATCAGATACGGAATCACAAGCGCTTTAGAAATCCTCGAAAATTGTTTCATTTGACCCTGGTTGCGGGTCAATTGAAACAATGAATGGGGTCTATTGAAACACCTAGAAATAAAATATTTATTTATTGTAATAATCATTTAAATTTATTTTTTTAGTCATAATGAAATTACATAATCCCATTCTTTGATTAGAACACAGTAAGAGATAGTTTCTACCATCAAATTAACAAAAAAATCTAGCATTTATTGCTATTAACTTAACAAAACTTTCATATGTTACTTCTTGCTTAATCATTTACAATATTTGAATATTTATAAGCTTTCATTACACAATATGGCACTTATTATCTTAGAATATGTTAATATTGATAAGTAAATTAATAATATCAACTATTACTAACAAATGTAGGTAACCAAGTTTTAATAAACAGGGAGCAACAATTTTAATAGATCTTAAAAATAAACTTGGTAAAGTCAGTCAGAGTCACAATTGTGACACAAATAATTGAGGTCTCCAGGCGTGCAAGCCTCATGTGCCCACATCTTACACCCCCAACACTGCACCAAGTTTTTTTCTGGTCTGCTTTTCTCAAAACTTTCAACAAGGCAAATGCAGTTATCTGATTCATCTTCAGAAGTCAGTTCTTAAGTTTGCTTTGGTTAGATTTTTTACCCTTTCCTTTTTTTTTTGTTACTCAAGTTCTTTTTCACGTTCTTTGCCTGTTTTTTCTGTTTTTTCTTTTCTGATTCTTTCCTAATTTCTTCTTTTTTCGGAAGTGTCCGTGTAGATAGTCGACTTCCTCTTTCTCCTACTACCTGCAGGCAGCTTCCTTGGTGGAGCAATGGGAAAAGGTGTGTTGATTGGCTTGTCTAAGTGCTATTTCCTTGGATTTGATCTCTTCGTAAGCTTTTTTATACAAATCTATACTGCACTCTCCACGATTAGTAGTTTTTGGACGGTTTCGCGGCATCTAAAAACGAAAAAGAAGTGTTACTGCAAAAAAAAGCTTAAAACCACATACAAGAGTCAAGTGAAACATGTTTCAATTGACCCGGTAAATTTTGTTTCAATTGACCCAGAAACGTCATGGTGAATATTTAAAATCGTAGAAAAATAACGGTAGAAGGTAGGTATACATAAACCACAACAAATTCAACAAGAATACCATACAATTAAAAAGTTAAATAGTATTTAAGTACTACCAATGGATATTGACTAATATACAAAACAAAAACATCAAAAATACTTACTTTTGGTGCCGGAAAAGCAACACACTCGCGATAGTAACGTCCGATGATCACAGAGCCACGGCTAGCACTGTTCCACAGGTTCTGACACGAACGCAGATCCATCCCTCCTAAGGGACCGCTCCGCTATCACTTCTAGTTTCGTAGTTATTGCACTTGTTTCTATTGACCAGTGTTTCTTTTGACCCCAGTCTCCCTATAGGTATTAGGTACATACTAAAAGTGTTTAACATAACTTATGCTAATTAATTTATTATTAAAAAAAGTATGTAATGAGTGACAATTTGTCAAAAGTCCGACAACATCGAGACATATCGACTACATCCATGGATGTATCGATTCGTTATGCTTAGAATAATCGTTTCGACAGGTTTACCATTTATAAGAAGATTTATATTGATTTTAATGGACTTCCATTACATTTATTTAGACGTTTTTATATATATTTTTATGGTTCGTAAGATTAACGTGAATATTAGTATAAAAGCAGTAAAATGTATTTATTAAGTGTTAATGCCTACGTTATTGCATACATTTTAATGTCGTTCTATTTATTGAAACGATATTTAATAGACTTATCAATCAATTTTTATTTTTACGATGGTTTTGAAAGGTTTTAAATTGAATCTTTAAATATTTATATCAAATGTTACGAGTACGTAACTGGTTTAGTTTGTTTGTTATATTATTAACTTGTTTACTTCACGCGTTAAATACCAGAAAAAAACCTCTGAGGAATTATTTTAAAACTAAATACAAATTCTTTATAATACGCGAACGAAATTATTTAAATAAAACGAGCGAATATTTTGCAAACAATTTTATTATAATAAAAACAACATAAAACGATTACCACAAATAGCGTTTAAACAATTACTAATAATACAAAATTGGTCACGCATTCGTTTCCTGATAATTAAACTTTTAGTTATCATCATTAAAATTGGTTCACATTCGATAATAATGTAATTCTTCTACAGTTGATTTTAATTATAATTCGAATATTTAAAGTGACCTTGGTGAATAATTTATATAATTACAAAACACTTAACACTAATGTCTAAACTCTAAAGGTCAATCTTTGTGTTGTTTTTTTTTTCTGTTAACCGTACAGTTTGGCTCGTACTTTTGATTGCAGATCCCATAAGTTAAAACGTAATGTTTTAAATGGTTTACCTCTATAAGCAAGTATTCTAATGAATTACTACAATTTTAATTTGTCAGTTAATTTAGTTAATATTACGCATGCACTTTTTAACTTTTTCATTTTATTTCAATAGTAATCCTTAAGGACCACTTGAGAGCTGCAAACATTTATTAATTCTCGACTTGAATAAAAATTATTAATTTTATGAAAAATTAAACTTGCAATAAATTTCTACTTAGAATAATATATAAAATAATATATAGTCGTGTAAAACTGTAATTTTGGAAGTTAAAATATTTCCTTTTTGAAACAATACTGATGATATATCAGTAACGTAAGTTTAACAAAATATTAAAATTTTCATGAATACTTATTTTCATTGATCATGCTTAAGAATTTTTAATAATTAAAGTCTTAATTTTCTGATTCTTTTTTAATTTGTCGAGGTTTCATACGGGAGAAAAATTTAAAAAATTGAAAAGTTATAGAAAATGATTATTTATTTTAACTTGAGTCATTTGACAATTTTCAAGACAAGACGACGTCTGTCTTGTTAACTAGCATGTAATAAAATAATTGAATATATTAATAAATAATAAGACTGGATGTACCGATTTTGATAAACCTTTTCTTATTAGAAAGCTCGTGGTTCTTGTGTGTAGTAACATTTGAGGTATATCTAAGAATGCGTATATTTATGTCGTTAACTTGTTCGTGTAAATTGAAGTCGGTTTTTTTTTTTTATAAGGAACGCAATTATTTATAAAAGTAATAAGAAAAATTACCGAGGACAAGGAAACATTGATTTTTTTGGCTTTGCGTCATTAAATTCAAAAATTTACGTAAATACATACAAGCAATTATCACTTACACAAATACCGTATTATACCCACGGTAGGTTTTATTAATAGTTTTTTTTTATGAGGTAACATGTCAAGTGAAGGTAAGCAATATGAAATCTTAAAGTATAGATCAATTAATGTTCGTGTAGCCGTGACCCCACTTTTAGTGTCTGTTAAAAATTTGACCCAGTACTACCTTTTAGCTACCTGGTTCAGACATCAATGTTTTTATGTAATCTGTTTGTTACTTCCTTTAAGGTAATTTTTCATATATATTAATAATTATAATATTAACAATTAGAGTAAATTCTATCAAAGATGATAATCCAAGTATTAAAAGTATGCATATGGTTCCATTTTTTTTTATATTCTTAACGGTCTTAATGATTAATTACATATCATTAAACTGAGGTAGGGCACAGCAGGAAATTTCCTGCTCAAAATATGGAGCAGCCCGACTGGGGTAGTACCTCGACCTTACAGAAGACCACAGCTAAATAATACTGCTTTCAAGCAGTATTGTGTTCCTGTTGGTGAGTAAGGTGACCAGAGCTCTTGGGGGGATTGGGGATAGGGTCGGCAACGCGCTTGCGATGCTTCTGATGTTGCAGGCGTCTATAGGCTACGGTCTTACCATCAGGTGAGACGTACGCTTGTTTGCCAACCTAGTTACATTAAAAAAAAAAAATCACAAGAATTAATGCACCATACTTGATATAACGCTCATAAAACAATTTCTAAATTTTAATAAACTTTTTACATAAAATGTCTCATATGGCTTGCACAAGAGATAGAGGTAAAGCTTAACAGATTTTTTAAAGATAAGAACTACTAAAAATAAAAAAAATTGTAGTATTAACTTTATTTTAGAGAATAAATACATAAATCAAATAGTAAGTAGCCGTTCATTCACTACGTTCTGTTGAAAGCTGTTAAACGAATGGCTTGTATAGTCTGGCTAACGAAAGATGAGACTGAAAAAACGCGGCAAATTTAAAAATGAAATATTATATATGAAAAAAAAAATATTAGCGTCGGACCACGTCCTAGCTTTACTAGGAAGTCACAGGACTGTCGATCTGCAGTCTAAAATAATAAGAATACTGAATAACACCCGTTAACCAATTAAATAAAGTATATTTAAATCTTAGTAGGTTTCTGCTAATTATTTCCCAATTAAAGAGGCAATATACCCGATGATGGGAACCCACAGTGTTGTCATTTAAAAAGTATGCAAAAAAATCGAGTCTCATCTTTCGTTAGCCAGACTTTAATTAATAAAATTCATTCATTCATCAGACACAGTCAGAACTCGTTAGATTCAAATAATTTCTATTTACATATTGGCTTTCCCTTGCAATTAGTTTTCATAAGTCGTTACTGATTTTATGCAAATAATTTACAAGCCTTCGAAATGATTTATTCTATGTTACACTAGTTTACATTTCGTAAATGTGATCTTTGATATTTTCTTTCTGATGTTTTTGCGTCATTTAATATTACCTACCTATAATTTTTTATTGAAATATACTTTCTTTTTTTAAGTATGTAAATTTTAAATGTTTTGTACAGTTTGCCAAATAAATAAAAATTTTAAAAGTAGGTAAAAAGTAGTTAGTACCTACACCATATATATATAGTAGTAGTACACCAGTAGCATCGCAAAGCGCATTGCCGACCTTATTCACATTGATAATTGTGTTTGCTAGCAAACGAAACAAACGAACTTAAATTACATCGACAAGTAATACAACGTAAGTAAACAAAAAAAAAACAGGATGCATTATCAGATCCTGGTGTCCTTATTACGGTACCAACCTTGGAATATTTCCTTTCCAACAAAAAAGAATCATCAAAATCGGTTCATGAACAACAAAGTTAATCCGCGAACACACATAAAAAATATATACGGTCAAATTGAGAAACCCTTGTTTGATGTTGGTTAAAAACAGTATTATTTAGCTGAAATCTCCTGTAAGGTCGAGGTATTATCCCAGTCGGGCTGCTCCAAATTTTGAGCAGGAAATTTCCTGCTGTGTCCTACCTCAGTTGTTGTAATATTTAAAAGTATTTTGTGGACATAATTAAAATATGCATAATTTCTATATGTACAAGTATAATTATATCACGATCACGATACAGCCTGTAATATCCCACTGTTGGGCATAGGCCTCTTCTCCATGTAGGAGAAGGATCGGAGCTTATTATATACCTAATTTTAAAAATACTGTCAAGATTTCTTTTGTAAAGCAAGAACCAAACAATCTTATCTTTACGTGACAAGGAAAAAAGTAATTAAAAACAAATTTAATAATTTATTGATCTTTTAACGCAAGCATATTTATAAACAAAACAAGTAAAAACAAACCAAACGATACCATTGCACAATGAGTGTTTTAAAGAATTCCAAACGAATAACTTAGCTCCAATTTAGCATTCTCACGTTAAAAAAGAAGAAAACACTTCGTAAAAATGGTAATACCGAAGGCTTCAATCAGTAGCATAAAGCGGCTGTATCAATGACGGACAGTATGACCACTTATTAGCTTATAAAGAACTGCACGCGATGTTTTGAGTTTGAAAGGTTGTGAATGTGCGTTTGCTTGCAACAATGTTATATTGTTGCAAAAATGTTTATATCTTAACAATCCACACAATCTCTTTTTAATAAAAGTATTCTTTGAAATTTTTCAGGCTTTAATTTCTTTTTATTATATTTTTTAATAATTTATTTTGATAATTCTTTGTGAATACAAATCTAATACTTTAAGTAACTATTATAATTGTCTTCTCATAACACCGAAGCAATTCAATAGTATATACCTAATATGATGATGATGATATTGTTTGTGTTGTCTGCGTTTGCTACTTGATTTAAAACTTAAATATCTTAGCATAAATAATTATCATAACATAAATTACTTTTTACATTATAAGGTTTTAGAATACATATACCAATAGTTGATATTTCCTATACGAAGAAAATAAATAAAGCATATACATATAAGTGTAAGCTAGCCTTATACATCTCAATATGAAATTCAAAAAGCATTCAATTACGTGAACCGTATTAAATTTATCATATTCAATAGCTAAGCTTGTTTAGAGGCGGTCTGACGTGGAAACCTACCAGTTTTCTCACGGTGCACGCGAGCCGCTACGAAGGCGCTCAATAATTTAGGCAATTTTCCAATATCGACCTGTCTGTGGTGCAAGTACAACTTTTAATTACGGGCTCAAGTAAATAAATAATATAAAACAGTCATTTTTAAGTATTTTTATAATTTAGTTACGAACCTATTGTTTACACTTTTTAAGTTATTGTAGATATGACTTTTTTTTATTTCGTATCCTGGATAATATCTAGAATAATTTGTATGTAATTATAAAGCATTTATTCCTATTTTTATAAATTATTATTCAAAGATTAAGTTTTATTTTCTCTATAATTATTATCAACTAACTTAAATTAGTGGTATTTCAATTTAATATAATGACATTACTTTGAAATGTAGTCTATACTAATATTATAAAGAGGTAAAGTTTATAACTTTGTTTGTATATACGGGGTAATCTTCGCAAATACTGATCCGATCATGAAAATTCTTTCGCTAACAGAAAGCTACACTATTCAGGAGTGACAAGATAAAAGGAAAAAGATAAAAATATATAAAGATTTTAAATCAGCAGGATTTGAACCTGCGCCCTCTGACGTGCCGTGTCAACAATTCAATCTAATCAAGCATTATTATTTGCCTTAGAAATTAATTGGTGATTTTAAAATATTTATATTTATCTGATTTGCTGAAAATAGTGAGAGTGTATTGGAACATATCAAATTTCACCGTACCCTTCTTATGTGAAATGGATTATAACGCCCAACGAAGTGGGCACGGGTCGGCTAGTCTTATATAAGTTTGTCACCTTTAACTTGTACCACATACAAAAGCCTTGTATAGAAACCGCAACAGCGTATCAGCGCACTGTACAAGGCCCTTGCATTACTACCTATGGTATTCTTCTATCTTCAAACTACTCTATAAATTCTAATTGCTTGTTTCTATATTTTTTTCGTTTCTATATCCTATTGTATCTAAAGATATATGGAAACATGATTTCTGCATTCATTATCTTGGTGTATGCTTATTCACCAACTTCAAAAGAGGAGGAGGTTCTCAATTCGACTGAGATTTTTTATGTATGTTACCTCATTAATGTTTACTGGATGTACCGATTTTGATGATTCCTTTTTTTCTATTGCTTGTCATGTGCTCCCATTTATTCTATGTCGAAAAAGCGAAAACACTTGCATAAGCAAGTTTTGTAGAATCGAAGGATGTAGAAATGTTAGTTGTTTTTTTCATTAAGTTATTATAGCAAATATTTTATACTCCTGTAATGTACATACCATCACATGTTGAATTTACCTCACATACTTCTTTATAAAGAGTTGATTATGATAGCTCAGTCTAACAATCGGCTTGGAAAGTGCGCTAAACGGAGCCTGGGGCAAGCAATTTCCTCGTTGGAATTCTAGTCATAATATGTGAGATCTACTCGACTTATGTTCGCCTGGTAGTTTAAAGTTAACATCATATAAAGAAACCTTACTGGTTATTGAAAGTATAAAAAGTATCTTTTACTCGACCGTATTTTAAGTCTAAAAAGCGTTTTAAATAATGTACGTACGTTGGTTTATATATTCCATCGAAATTTCTAAACACACATGGCCACTAAACTTAAAAATAGCGTGCCCTATATTAGCAATTATTTTATTGAGCAGCTGATACAAATTATAATTACATTAAATTACCTATTCAATTTTTCGCGGAATATTTCAAAAGCAATTTACATTACATAGTACGAATTCTATTATATATGTGATTCAAGGTCTTATAAAAACTTACATAAAACGACAAAAAAATCGTCAGAAGTTTATAAATATTAAACGTGTGGTATTTAAAATATTCTAAGCTTTTTTTTTTAGTCTGTGCAATAAGACATTTATAAACGTTTATCAATACGACTTTGAAAACTTACAACTTTGTAAATATTTTAAAGATTATAATGAATACAAAAGTTATATTGCCATTTGACGCTTATTATATGTAACTTATGTTTGATAACAAGTATTCGGTAACTCAGGCTTAATAACATCTTTGAAAAAATAAAAAGTAGCGAAAACAGATTTTTAAGAACAATATTTTTACTTTAATTAAAACTATAGTAGGATTAATTTTTTTAATAATAAATACTTTGAAAAAAAGGAGAATATTTAGTAAAATAAATAAATTCTTCCGTATTTTATACTCGACTAGCTTCTGCGCGCGACTTCGTCGGCGTGGACTCCGCTCCTATTGGTCTTAGCGTGATGATACATAGCCTATAGCCTTCCTCGATAAATGGGCTATCTAACACCGAAAGAATTTTTCAAGTCGGACCAGTAGATCCTGAGATTAGCGCGTTCAAACAAACAAACAAACAAACAAACAAACAATCAAACAAACAAACTCTTCAGCTTTATTATATTAGTATAGATACTGAATACAAAATCGTATTTATTTATATATCAAATTTTATTTTATAATTTTTTTGTATGTATATATGTTTCTAAATCTCTGTCTATCTCTAATTTTCTATCTTGGTCGCGCATCACGCTAAAACTACTGAATTGAATAAAATAAAACAAGATTTAATGACAAATAAAAATAAAATTTTGCTCGCATTAGAAGCTATGACTAACGACCAGGTTTGACACTGACTATATTGGGTAATGTTATTAGCTGTCAATTAACCTTCATCTGTCAGCCACTCGCGCTTAAGGCTTTTTCTCTTGTTAGATAACATAATATGTGTAATTACTAAAATTGTCCATTTTTATACTTTGAGTAGTACCTATTAACCACTACTTATATTTTTTAATTGGGATTAGAGTATAAATTAAAAATAATCAAATCTATAATCTTAAAATAACTGTCAGAGCAATAATTGAACTCTAAATTCTACATAGTATATATTTCGTAAAACATGTAAGGTTAATAAATAATTACAATTATAATTTTCATTCGTTTTTCCATTTAACATCGTAGTTAGGATGGTCTCAAAAAAGCCTATAAATGATGAGGAGTAAACATACTTACATACTATGATTAATAATGTGAAGCCTATATCTGACTATATCTATGTTTAATAAAAAGAAATATGTATGTGTATCTATTTACACACACATTTTAATTTAGTGACGCAATTTTTTAGTGAATATACTGTTAGCATATATGGACTTTTTATAATAAAACCTCTTTTGATAATTCTTATAAAAATTAAAAATTGATGTGACGTCTGGCTCTCTTTCGAAATTTTGGTTTAGCATAATGGTGTGATATTGAATTAGATATAAATTGGTGGTTTATTTTGCTTGGTCAATGAATTATTTCGTGATTTGTGTTTTATTTTAATAAATCTCACTTCTGGTTTCTAACATCAGAAGTGGGATAGTGTTCTCGCGTCCACTAAGAGTGTTTAAGTAACCACCAATTTATATCACGATACCATGAGAATCGCGTTTGCGTAGTCCCGTTGAATTGTCGTGCGTTAGATCGAAGCGCAAATCGAGCCGATTCTTCAAATTTTTACTGATTCTCGTTTTTATTTTAAATTAAAGAAATGTTTTTTGGGTCAGGTGCAGCCGAGCGAACCAGTAGTGAACCGGTCGCGGGCTTTGGGCGCCGCTGGATCGGGCGACGCATCTGCTGACTGCCTTCTGTCTGCGGGCTGCTCTGCCTGTCGGTCGCGGGCCTCGGGCGCCGCTGGACCATACGATGCAGCTGCTGACTGCCTTCTGTTTGTGGGCTACCTGGCCTACCATTGGGGCCAATTAGTAGGTGCCGCGGCGGTTGACCATTTTTGATCTGCAAACGCACCGACCTGTCCTGTCCTGAATCTTCCTGTGCTGGTTACCCTGCTGGTAAGTTACGAGCTTCATGGTACGCCAACGACGTGCTTATGCCATGGTGGTGAGTTGATGTTTCGGAGATAGCTAACGTGGTGCTTCCTCTCTGGTGTTTGTATGTTTTGGAGATAGCTAACGTGGTGCTTCCTCTCTGGTGTTTGTATGTTTCGGAGACAGCTAACGTGGTGCTTCCTCTCTGGTGTTTGTATGTTTCCGAGATAGCTAACGTAGTGCTTCCTCTCTGGTGTTTGTTTGCACTATGTTAACGTAGTGCCTATGTTTCATTGTGTATTGGGCTGTTCATTAGATGTGTGGAATGAATTTATGGGGTTTTAGGGGGGAAAAGGGGGGAGGAGGGTGGGTGGATTACCCTCTGGTACTACTCCCACGATGCGAAAATCCATTAAAACGAAGATATTTATAACTAAAATTTTTATGTTAAAATCGTGTAGAAACTTACCTAATATATGTGTGGAATGAATTTATGGGGTTTTAGGGGGGAAGGGGGGGGGGTTGGGTGTATTACTCTCTGGTACCACTCCCATGGTGTGAAAATCCATTAAAACGAAGTTGCTATACTATATGCTAACTATATGTTATTTTTTTTGTTTCTGTGACAAAAATATGCCGGTAAATAGTCTAATATTGAAATTAGATAGGTTAGGGTTATTTTTTTTTTGTTTCTGTGACAAAAATATGCCGGTAAACAGTCTAATATTGAAATTAGATAGGTTAGGGTTATTTTTTTTGTTTCTGTGACAAAAATATGCCGGTAAACAGTTTAATATTGAAATTAGATAGGTTAGGGTTATTTTTTTTGTTTCTGTGACAACAATATGCCGGTAAATAGTCTAATATTGAAATTAGATAGGTTAGGGTTATTTTTTTTTGTTTCTGTGACAAAAATATGCCGGTAAACAGTCTAATATTGAAATTAGATAGGTTAGGGTTATTTTTTTTTGTTTCTGTGACAAAAATATGCCGGTAAACAGTTTAATATTGAAATTAGATAGGTTAGGGTTATTTTTTTTGTTTCTGTGACAAAAATATGCCGGTAAACAGTTTAATATTGAAATTGGATAGGTTAGGGTTATTTTTTTTTTGTTTCTGTGACAAAAATATGCCGGTAAACAGTATAATATTGAAATTAGATAGGTTAGGGTTATTTTTTTTTGTTTCTGTGACAAAAATATGCCGGTAAACAGTCTAATATTGAAATTAGATAGGTTAGGGTTATTTTTTTTGTTTCTGTGACAAAAATATGCCGGTAAACAGTCTAATATTGAAATTAGATAGGTTAGGGTTATTTTTTTTGTTTCTGTGACAAAAATATGCCGGTAAATAGTCTAATATTGAAATTAGATAGGTTAGGGTTATTTTTTTTTGTTTCTGTGACAAAAATATGCCGGTAAACAGTCTAATATTGAAATTAGATAGGTTAGGGTTATTTTTTTTTTGTTTCTGTGACAAAAATATGCCGGTAAACAGTTTAATATTGAAATTAGATAGGTTAGGGTTATTTTTTTTGTTTCTGTGACAAAAATATGCCGGTAAACAGTTTAATATTGAAATTAGATAGGTTTTTTTGATTTGACTTCATTATGCAATTTAGTAGTATAATTTTAAATTTTCAAACCGTGAGAGTGGTACCAGAAGGTAATTCACCCACCCTCCTTCCCTTTTCCCCCCTAAAACCCCATAAATTCATTCCACACATATATTCGGTAACTTTCTACACTATTTTAACATAAAAATTTTAGTTATAGATATCTTCGTTTTAATGGATTTTCGCACCGTGGGAGTGGTACCAGAGGATAACCCCCCTACCCCCCTCCCTCCCCTCCACCCCCATCCCCCCCTAAATTCATTCCACACATCTAATGAATAACCGTGTATTGTTTTATGGTGTAAAACGATGACTATTTGTCTTTAGTGTTTTACAACTGGAGTATTATTTATGTTCTCCGACGCAGATAGCAACAATGACGTTGCGGAGTCTACGCCTGAGCAAGCAGCCTCTTACGACGATGTGCAGGCTACAGACGAGATGATGACTGACCCAACGCCTAGCACCTCCAGAGCTGCGGATCCTCTGCAAATCCAGGCAGAGGAGGACGAGAACGTCCTCCAGTCAGGAGAGGCCGTGTTAGCATATATGGACTTTTTATAATAAAACCTCTTTTGATAATTCTTATAAAAATTAAAAATTGATGTGACGTCTGGCTCTCTTTCGAAATTTTGGTTTAGCATAATGGTGTGATATTGAATTAGATATAAATTGGTGGTTTATTTTGCTTGGTCAATGAATTATTTCGTGATTTGTGTTTTATTTTAATAAATCTCACTTCTGGTTTCTAACAATACATTTTTTATTTACTTCAACACAAACTGTTTCAGAGAATAAAGAAAATAAATAAAATAATAAAATTATACTATTTAGTGTCGTTATTCGTAAGTAGTACACGTACATATACCTAGAAGTATATGTATAGTATACATATACTTTTAGGCGATTTATTCTTTTGTACAGATTTACGATAAAACAGAAAAAACAAACGAAGGAAAGTTGATAATGAATCATCACATGTTTAACATCAATAAAGCACCCGGAGACGAGTGAGGAGCAGGGTCAGTGCACGCTCACACAATAGTCCAGTCATTAGTACGCCATTTGCATGCACTAATTATGGGGACACGGCAACTTCAGCGTCAACTAGTAGTGTCAGAGTTGGGTTGTTTGTTTTTAACAACTTAGGAAAAAGCATGAATTGTAGATTCAATGGGGATATTTGAATTTAAATTTTTATATCAATTAAAAATGTTGGTTTACTAAATACTGTAAGATTTTAAAACTTTATTTTAGTAGCAAATAAAAATAAATAAACTATACATAAGATAGAAACAATCAATATGTCAAAATCGTTAGTGTAAATGTTGTCAACATTTTGATCCGCTCGACTTCACTCTAAACTAAAAATACCTAGGTACTAAAGACAAAACTTGTATGAACACGGACAATAGACCATTTAAAAAATCTCTATAAATAGTAAATGAACAAGGCAGTACAAAGATAATATATGTACGTATTGCTGCATATATATGTGTATATGTAGTAAACTTATACACAGTAACTGGAATGATAACGCTTCCAATCTAATCGCATGAATCCTCAACGTCAGCTATAAACAATCTGCCTCTCATTATTCGCGATCCTTGACAGAAGTCTAACCCTTAATCGAAGATTAAAATTAGCTGTCGACTAAGGAGAGCTACACGCTAGCGACTTAAAGTTTTAGCATACAAATTTGTCAAAATAAAAATTTATAAAATTAATATTTGATCAATTACTGTTTGTCACTAAATTTAACACGTTCGCTGCGTTGTGAGGTCATATTGGCTCACAGTGAACTTTCATGTGGTGCGGCGCGCAAAATAGCGTTCTTTCCCCTGGTGCGGAAGGCATAACTTTGTGTATTTCTATCGTAGGATTTTTTTTTAAATACCATTGTTATTGCCACTTTAACGTGAACAATCCAGTATTTTGAAATACTCGTGAGTCAATTTGACCTCACCCGCACCTAAAGAAAAAAGTTTCACCCTGGTGCGGTGTGAGGTCAATATGACCTACCGCTCCGCGCACCTCACACCCGCACTGAACGATGCGCTCGCGCCATTTCGTGCACTCAGTGTTGTGCCACGCTATCGACAGTTACCTAAGACGTCGCGTCGCTTGAAGCCATTTTTCTTCCATAGCTTTATACAATAAATCCTACTAATAACAATGAAATGCTTAGGTTTTTGGGAGTCATCATTGTCTTGATCATCATAGTATTTTTGTTTGCCATGCTTCAACGAAGAACACAGGGAAAGTTTTCAATGTCAAGAATCATAAATTACGTTATATTACGTACCTACCTACTAACCAAACGATTGAAACGCGCTGATTGATTCAAGAAACCTAAAATTATGATTAATAATGATTATTTTATAACACGTAATAAAACACTTTACAAATACATACACTATTAGTATTGTATTTTAATTTTATAGCCTCTTAAAGTTAGTTCATACAAACAAATACAGTAGGCTCAATAAAATTTTGGGAAAATTTATCGAGTGATGTACAACAGACGTGTTTCCCATCACTAGTGTTTTGATAACTTCAGTGCGTTGTATGGTCAAACGGACCCCACAAATTGTTTCTCTTTTAGACGCTAAACGAAACAAGCGAGCTAAAAACGCAGCTAGGTATATATTGCTTGGTTATTGGTCTTTGATCTCAATATAAAATATATTCAATAATTACTATCACCATTGAGAAAAACCTGTATCAAGACAGAAGTGAATGAGGGCTTATTTGACCTCACGACGCGCTGTAAAAAAGTCCTCTATGGGTCAATATAACCTCATGACGCACCAGCAAAAAGTACACTAAAAATCCTTACGCAGTGAACGTGTTAATTTGACTGAACATTTTTATATAGATTTTATAAGCTAATTTGCAGTCAAATGTTTAACAACATTATATAGAACTAGTGAATTTGGCGTCTGCAACGTCACCAAAATATCAGGAGTTTCAAAATAAGAATACCGGTAAAAGTAAAAGTGTTCCTAATGACCGTGAAAGCATAGAAACTTACATAAAACTAGTGTAATATTGATTAATGCATTTTCAGCAATGTATTTTTTTATTTTATTTTAATAGCCTGACATAGTGGAAATGGAATAAGTGTCAGAGTCTTGTGTGTGCAGTTACCCTTTGAATTGTTGTTCGCCGGATTGTTTAACGCCGCCTCTCATACATCGCCATTGCTTTATAATTGTTTTTCACGCTCATTAGCTGTAATTGAAATAAATCTTTTGTTTGATATTTATTTTTATGTGCGCCGGTTAAAGTTATGTCGTACGGTGGACCACACATATGCTAAACTTTATTGTACATAATTTTTTATACGAAATTTATTGATGAATAAAATCAGATTCGAAAGTGAAATTTAACAACAGACTAAACTCTATTATGATTTTATGTAAATATATTAAATATTATACTAAACTTTAACAACTTTCAGTGCACTTTATAAAACTTATTCTGTAGGTATTGTGTACATACTAAAGGAAACATTCTTAAAACACTAATATTGTACTTTGTAAAAAAATAGTCTTAAAGATACAATAACATATATTTAATACTACGAGTTGAAAATGGGTGAAGAAACTGGACTGCATGTTTTTTAATATTTTAGTTATCTCTACTCCAAGAGGAATTTTCATTTACAATTTCGAGGAATATTACAATCGCAGATTCAAGTGAGTATATAAATTTAGAAACTGGGAAATAAGTTTTTATCTATCACGATCACGATCACGATTCAGCCTACAATATCCCACTGTTGGGCATAGGCCTCTTCCCCATGTAGGAGAAGGATCGGAGCTTAACCCACCACGCTGCTCCAATGCGGGTTGGCGGATATATTCCCTACTATGAGTATGACCGACGGTCCCGGTTGTTATCGATTTATAAACGTCAAAATCGTATTGATAAACGTTTATAAATGTCTTATTGCACAGACTAAGAAAAAACAAAGCTTAGAATATTTTAAATACCACACGTTTAATATTTATAAACTTCTGACGAATTTTTTGTCGTTTCATGTAAGTTTTTATAAGACCTTGAATCACATATATAATAATAATAATAAATAAATAATAAATTCTTTATTTGTACCAAATACTTTACAATTTCTTATCTTAAATTATTTAAGTAGCTTATTACCTTACATTGCATTACTTTATTTCCATCATGACATCTAAACTAGGCATAGCCTGTATCTCAGATGTCAGTCTCATTCATTACATAGGTATTTAATTTTACATTGCATGCTCATAATAGTACAATATTATTTTGCAATAACAAGTACACAAAAAAAAAAAAAAAAACAATAATCAATACGAGGGTAAGCTAACAATTACATTGTGTTCAAATGAAATGTATAAATTGACAACGACAACTATGAACTTAAGTAAGTTACTATGTATTATTTATTTCGATTTTTTTTTTAGATATAGTTACTGTATGATATGTATTTCTTACAGATTTTCAATTTATATTTAAATATTATGCATACGATTGTTTGTATGTTTCGGTGTGTGTTTGTGTGCATGTGCATGTAGTGCATGTATGTGTGCATGCGTGCGTATTGTGCGTGTGTGTTTATGTGTGTATGTTTAGCTTCATGAGTGTGCGTGCTTGTGTGTGTGTGTGTGTTAGAGTGTGTGTGATTACTTTGTTACTGAGAACATCTTTTCAATATCGTGATAATTCTGATCTTTTAACCAGTTAATCAGTTTTTCTTTACATTTTTTGGTATTTAAAGGGTAAATATTAATAATAGCATTAACCTTATTATAAAGTGAAGGACCCAAAAAGAATTGAAATCTCTGCGCAAAACTTGTTTTAACAGGAGGAAGATAGCAAACTTTATCTTTACGACGAGCTGATGCTATTTCATCAGAAAAAACTAATTTTGAGTGCTGATCTAAAATGGTTTCTTTAATAAATAATTGCCTAACGGTGAGGACGTCACAGTTAGCGTAAAGATCTTTAGTAGGGTATCTAAAAGGCTTAAACGTCATTACCTTAAGTAGTGCTCTCTGTGCTCGTTCAAGTTCAATCATGCGCGTCTTGCAGGTGCCGCCCCACGATGTTATGCAATATGATAAAATAGATTGTGCTAGTGCAAAGTATACTGATTTCAACAAATTGAATTCTGCTATATGGCGTAAAGTTTTAAATACGTAGATTAATTTTCTTGTCCTTTTGGAAAGTAAATTTATATGATTCTTCCATGAAAGTGTATTATCCAGTTGAACTCCTAGATAATTAATAGTTTCTGCTTTAGTGAGACACATACAATTGCAAGTAGAATTTTGCATGGATCTTGAGCCACAAGAGTGAAATCGTATAGGGTACTCATAATCTCCCGGGATACAACGCTTAGATATGCCAAAATATATAACTTTGGTTTTTGAGACATTTAGTGTGAGAGAGTTATTTTGCATCCATTGGGACACAATACCTAGTCCGGTCTCTGCTTTTGTTGTAGCACCCACCCAGCTTTTGTCATAAAAAACCAGAGCAGTGTCATCTGCATATGTGATTATTTTACAATTCGGTAAATTAATATTGCACAATTCATTAATATATATTAGAAATAAGCTAGGACCAAGGACACTTCCCTGACGAACCCCGTATGATATACTGACATCAGAACTACAATGGTCTCCAAGCTTAACCCTTTGCTTGCGGTTACTCAAATAATCAGTGAATAATTTGTGTACAGTGCCACGAATACCAATAGACTCCAACTTCCTCAGCAGCATGGGAATAGAAACCGTATCGAAAGCTTTGGCCAGATCCAGAAATACTCCTACACATCTAAATTTTTTATCCAGCTGAGCTCCTACAAATTCATAGAGATCAGAAACAGCATCTTTAGTAGATTTCCGGGCTCTGAAACCATACTGGTTGTTTGAGAGAATGTTCTCTTTATCTAAATATGAAAGAAGTTTATTATTTATAATTTTCTCCAGTATTTTAGCAAACACTGTTAAAATTGAAATCGGATGATAATTACTGATACAGTTTTTATCGCCATGTTTATAAATTGGATGAACAATTGATGTTTTAAAAGCTTGTGGGAAAACACCACTATTAATGGACAGATTCACTATGTGTTTCAAAAGAGGAGCCAATATGTTTTTGGTGGACTTAATTATATTTGTAGGTATGTTATCCCATCCTGTAGCACAGTCATTCTTAAGGTTGTTAATTACATTTAAGATATCCTGATCTGTAACCTCAGACATGTACATGGAATTCACTGTCTTATTAGAAAAGTTATTTGAAGTAAGATTGGTTAGATGATCGCTCGACGTTGATGTTATTTTAGATGCTAAAGATTTCCCTACATCAGCAAAGTAGTGATTAACATATTCGACAGATTTTTCTGGAGTTTCCTTAATTTTTAGTAAATCTATTGCAGGTTGTCTATTAGTTTGAGAGTTAGTATATGTTTTAATGAGTCTCCAGGTTGTCTTTGCATTTTTTGAGCATTTTTTTAACTGGTCTTGTTCATATGATCTTTTTATTCTCTTTAGCAAATCGTTACAGAAATTTCAATAGAATTCATACTATGTAATGTAAATTGCTTTTGAAATATTCCGCGAAAAATTGAATAGGTAATTTAATGTAACTATAATTTGTATCAGCGGCTTAACGTGCTCTCCGAGGCACGGTGGGGAGACCCACAAGGACTGCACAAACACCCAGACCACGGCAAACATCTGTATGGCCAATACAAATGTTGTCGTGTGCGGGGATCGAACCCGCAACCGCTCGCGCAACAGCCAATCGCAATCCAGTGCTGTGACCGCTGCGCCAGCGCGGCGTTTTATCTATGCTAATTTCAAATCAATAAGCAATGTGTGTATTGATAAATAAAGCATTTTTGCTGTGCAATTTTTTGTTAAATTAGGGAGTAGAATTATAAAAAAATATAGCAACCTGCCAAATTTCCTACACAAATTCAATGTCCAATGTCAATGATACCATAATTATAATTATTTCTAAGCCTAAATATATTAACTCAACATTGTATGTTGATTACATTTGAATAAACGTAACAGGCTTGATATGGTTACGTTAAGGCTTTGTGCTCAGTCATCCGTGACCTTGAGATGTACATAAACGATTAGGAAGCTTCATGGTGTATTAAAAGATGATTTAGAACTCTATTGTAATGGCAGGGCTTGATGGAATTTCCGTATTTTTGTCACCAAACATTATGAAATTCTGTGAATATTTGTTTAATTTTTTATCAATTTTGTAAGTTTTAAGAATAAACGTGGAATATCAATCATAAATGAACAAATGCAGCTAATACTTTGGTAAAATGTATTTTCCTTTTAAGAAAGAGCATATCATTTGTTCAAACGTGTGAGAGTGTTTTTTAAAGAAATGGCAAATACGGCATCTTAATTACTCGTGTCTTTATTTAAGTATATACTTATCCTAAACTACATACATATGATTATAAACAACTAACTAAATGTCTGAATGCCTCACAGTCAACCTTCTCCAGCAGTATGGGAACCCTCTGCAAGGTGTTCACAAGAACGCATGACCACTACGCCAACCCATGGTCAAATTAAGTTATGAAACTGATCTCTATTTTCCTCGAAGACTGACAAGCTACTTCTAAACAGTTTTACTAAAGGCTTAATAAAATTTCAGAATTAATTTAAAGCTTTCTCTTGTGCATAATCTTCATTTAAAACTCAAGCTTTTCAATCCAAACTCGTAGGTCATAACAATTAATTTATCTTATTTTGTTTCGTCGAATATAAAAAAAAATCAAACAATTAAATAAATTATATAGTTAAATAGTTAATGTATTTAACGTTTATTATTTATATTTTATTATGCTACACCGTGCTACACCTATTAACTTTTCACAAATTACCAACTAAATTTACTAGGGGGTCAAGGAAAAAAATACCATACACTTTAGAATACCTAAAATAATACGTTTTATGATGAGTAAAAAATGTTAGGAAAAACTGCTAACATACGTAGTAAAATAATTTTAGTTGCTCTTGTCTCTATTGTTCGGAGATTAGACTGTTACATACTGACACTATTTGCTAAAGGTTAATTTTTATAAATTAGTCATCCAAACTCAAGGTTAAGGCGCATCAGACAACTATTGTTATATAATTGACATGATTTGTCCTGCGTCATTATTATGAAGAGATTTAATAGGTTTTTTTTTTTCCAAACAATATTACATTGCAAGCGAGTTCTTTATATGCTGAACAATGCTAAGTTCTAATTACAGATGACATTCATATCACTTTTATTACAAATAACATCCTTGAAAAGTATGTAGCTTATGTTACAAAAAAAACATACTTAAAGACCTATAAAGACATAATGAATTGTTTGCTTTAATCAACAACCTCTAAAACCATAAATCCACTTTTAAGTCTTCTACCATTATAACTCTATTGTATCTAGAATTAATAGGCAATATAATATCATAGCAGGCTATATAGTATCATTTGATCATTAATCGTAAAAATCAAAAAGGACAAAACGTCAAAGGACACCAAAAACTAATCATGAAATAATTCTTCTAGAAATCGTGTCTAACTAAATTACAAGCTTTTATTTAACTTGCAATGTATGTATGTAAGTTTAATATAATTGTTTGTTCGGGTGAAATCTTGCAACTCAATTTTGAAGCAGATATCTTCCACCAATTGAGCTGTAATTTGTTATACAGGTTCAATTTGGATGACAATACATGGTTTGCATGTATGTATGTTTGTTCGGGTGAAATCTTGCAACTCAATTTTGAAGCAGATATTTTCAACCAATTAAGCTGAAATTTTGTGTACAGGTTCAATTTCGATGCCAATGCATGGTTAACTTTGTGACGTCATTCTAAATCCAATAGGGCGGCATATCCAAGAGTGCGGACTAGTTATTTTTAGTGCACTTCTACAATATGGGTATCAAATGAAAGGGCTTTCTAAGAATAATTCGAATAAAGTGACGTGATAACCGACTAAAAAGTCAAAAATAAATTAAAAGTAAAAACCTTTTAAAAAAAAGCTTTTATTTGAATACGCTAAAACGAAAAAAATAAATTTTTACTTTAAAACTTTTACTAGGACTACTAAACTTAGCATCAAATTTTTATTTCGATTATTAATTCTAACCGCAAATATTAAGGCTTCTTATCCACTATATGCACAGCTATGTTATTATATATTATAACTAATGTTTAGCTATGCACAGCTCACTATACTTTCATTTAGATGAACTTATTAAATCCACAATAGAGAAACGAAATTTTCATTAAAAATGATTGCGCGTGTTTTATATTTGAATCTGTACAAATATTTAATTCAGATCTAATTGTTTTAGCCTCCTTAGGCTAAGAACTCACGGAGCGATTTTCGCCCGCGTCCGCTGCGGTTGCGGGCCCGCAGCTTCTGTAGAATGCAAATATTTATATAAAAAATTAAAGCACATTTCACGACGCGTTTTACGCCCGCGGTGTACGCGGTTGTATGCGGCTCCCGCTGTACCGGCGGGCAACTAGTAGAATCGCGCGGGCCGCGGTTAATCGCAGCCTCGGCGGATGGCGCCCGCGCGCTTTGCGATCGGTTGGTGGGCGACCGCGGGGGCCGGCGGGCGGCGCGGCCGGAGGTACAGAGATCCGGCCATTTTGCATCAGTGACTTGTCATTACACATGGCATCGTGACGTTGTCAACAAACAATAAGTATAATATTCTAATAAAATGGATATTGAAATAGATCTCTTAATTACCTTAGTACAAGAAAGGCCAGTTCTATCATCGATCATCGCCCGTCACGTTTGCGGGCGATGATCGCAACCGCGGCGGCCGCGTAACCGCGCGAATAACCGGTCTCGTGAGTTTTGAAATAAAACCGCAGATCCACGACCGCGGCGGTTGCGGGCGAAAATCGCTCCGTGAGTTCTTAGCCTTACTGTGTCTTGAAGAGCACTCAACACTTGATAACGATGCTATTCATTGTATGTAAAAATTCATTTGCCAAACTATAAAATATTAACAGACTTACTTAGTTTCAGAGATACCTACTTGTGGATTACTTTATTGGCTGAAACATAGTCAATAATAATAACGGCTTAGTTCTCTCACTACTTTTCACTACGGGTGATTTTTATTATGAGAGTACAAACTAAAGCATTCAACTTCACTAGTAATCGACAGTATTTAATAAAAAAATCAGCTGTTCAAAAAAAAAAACACGCAGTTACTTATTTTTTTGTAAAGAAAATGTTCTTGACAAAAAATATGTAACTGTACTAAGGGATTTAAATAATCGTCTAGTTTTATTTTTTCGATATATTTAGGTAATAGCTCTATTTATTATATTTATATGGATTCACTGGATATTAAGAATAAATTTTTTGACAAAATTACTGACGTAAATTTCACTCTGATTTTAAATGCTTACAGATTGGAGATAAAAAGGTACGCTTAATACACATTCAATCAAATCATGATGGTTTTTCACGATCTTTTTATGCCTATTTTTTGAATGTTGATTTTTTTTTACGTTATATAAATGAAATAAGTTATTGGTATTGTACGTTTCTATTTAAATCAATAATACTTGATCGAGTGGACTGTTATTGTTAATAGTAATTTATTCTTCTCTCATCCCAACATTGCATCCGTAGATCTCTAATATATCACTTCGCACGCCGATATTAAAGTACTGATGTTATACCGGAACTTGATTTAATGTAGTCACTGTTATTGGATCCTGATTATTTATTACTAACAGCGTTCGTGGGAAAGATGCAATATCGTGTGCGTAATACGTATTTTTGGTACTTATGTCCAGGGCATAAGGTTGAAAATTGCTTAGTAATTATTTTATTCCAGGTGTTTTAGTATAACATGCGAAATTGTATCAACTGAAAAGGTAGTATATAATCCTGGTTGATACACACATATTCCAGAAGCTAATTTGTTTTGTTTCAATAAATATAATTGAAATTTTTAAGGTGCAATTTTTTTTAAATAATAATTATACAACTCGATTTTTAGCAGCTAAAACTTTTTTATTTGACAATCCTTACAAAAAATAGCATCGGTAAGCACTTAAGTATACGAAAGATCGTTTCAATTGCTTTGAAGTATACCTACAGATTATATAAGATATAACTTATTTTAGGTCGATCAATTGTAATTTTGTAGTACTCCGTAAAAACATCTAAAAAAGTTTTTTTTTGACAAATTTAATAGATTATCTACTAAAAATATATTCTTATATAACGCTGCATGATAAGAAATTCCTAGAAGACCTGTACACTAGCAGGATAGTTTCTATAAGTAACCTTTGTAATAAAGAAGTGATTGTTAAAATCTGACCAGTAGAACCGCGGGTCGCAACTAGCTTATGTCAAAATAAATAAAAGCAAAACTTAAGTAGTTTTTAATAAACGTCATAACAAACGATGTTGAACTCGATATGTAACCTCGATACGTTTAAAACTAAAATATTGTAACAAAAAGCTTCCATCAAAGGCTAGAAATGTATCTATCAATTAAATCATGGCTCATGGGCATTGATTGATCCGTCAGTAAGTAAGTAAATCCATTAAGATAACACTCTGTTAATTGTAAATTTCTGCGGCTGTCAGACGAATGTACGTTTAGTTTATTGAATCTGATGCAAACCTTAGAAATTTTATTTTACGTTTAAAAAAAGTTTGCATAGAAACTGCAATAGCTAAGTTACATAATTTATTTATTTGTTTGTCAAACTAAAATATCA
Organism: Melitaea athalia; assembly: GCA_905220545.2. NCBI lineage: Eukaryota > Metazoa > Arthropoda > Insecta > Lepidoptera > Nymphalidae > Melitaea > Melitaea athalia. Next base: position 6,628,993 of record HG992197.1, on the reverse strand, counting down.
CATGTACGTATAACACAATTATTGTAAGTATTCAAGTAATTCATACCATCTTCACGATGCAGCCTGTAATATCCCACTGTTGGGCATAGGCCTCTTCCCCATGTAGGAGAAGGATCGGAGCTTAATCCACCATGCTGCTCCAATGCGGGTTCATACTGTCTTCAATTGTTATAATTTGATACTAAGTATGAAACTATAACAATATCAGAGCCGGATATAGTTCAATACCGTGTCCTTGACTTAAGTGTCGTTGCCATTTCAACCGTACAACGATACATTTGACCCACTCCATCATTTGCATAATTTAACTCGAGAAAAAGGTGTGTTCGTAGGCATTTCAAATATCCCTTTCAGTATTTCAAGGTAAAAAAAAAAAATAGTACATATATGGCCACTAATCTATGGCCACTAGGTTGTAGTTGTGATTATAAGTATATTGTAAGGATCTTAGAGAAAGGAATATATTTTTATTTTTATTTTAAATAAACTACGTTTTAAACTTTGAATTTTTTTTTATCTTACAGTGCTTGTTAAATTAATCCATCTTTTAAAAGAAGAATTAATTTAAAAATCACTGTAAGGTAAAAAAAGTTGGCTTTAAAAATAGCAAAAATATACCTACGTATTCATGTTATAGCTGTCTATTAGGTAACAGATTTTCATATTTTAAACTTATTTATTACTCAGTCAACTTTTTGTCTTTAAAAGACTACAGATATCTACTTACATTCAAAAATTTTAAAAGCCTCAAGCATTATTTTAATTATTCGTAATGAATAAAGTCGGTAATACAATGGCTTGATTAAAACGAGTACTGATCTTTGTCAAAACATCCCGCTAGTTCTGTCAACTCGATGTCACTAATATCTAGAGATGTGAGTTTAGGTAACATACTGGCGAGTGATAAAGGCTTTGTCAAATAATTTCAAATGTTACTAATGTTTGTGTTGTATGTGTTTTCGAACCCAATACTTTCTCATTTTATTTTGTGCTATTACAGAAAACAAAATATGTCATAAATAGACCACACAAATAAAAAATTAGATTTGATCTAACCATTAGTCATTTATTATTACAACGTACATTATTTATATTAATTGTTTGCAATAGTAATTTTAAGTATCAATAATTATCCAACATTTATTGGTGGAATGTGTTCGAAACGAAGAAAAGAGAAAGAAAGTACCTAATAATAAAATTTAATTTCTATTAAAATTATGTACAAATTTTTCAAAGTATTGGTGACTCCATGTTGGAAGCAGCCAAGATAATTTATAGTTTTAGATTTGTCCAGACTTCTTGGCAACACTGAAAGTCGTCCGCATACAAATTCGACCAATCAGCGGCTTTCGTAATAACTGTCACTATTCAATTCAAATTTTTGTTACTTATAATCTGCTCTTCCGATCGTTACACACGCTAATGTAATTTAAATTCTTTTAAAGTTTAATATAGTTCTATACGCGCAACGGTTTTATTATTTCAAAACCCAGTATCTAACATAACTGGTCATTCGGAGCCAAATCAATTTCGAAAGCAAATAAACCAGCGGCAGCGATCGGAGAAATACGCAAGTCTGGGAGCAGTCGTCCAGGTCCATAGCAGCTTTGCAGTAGGAGGAGAAGCCAAGGGTAGTCGTTGGAATAATCAATCCTGGAGGAAGCTAGTTTGGTACCTGAAAACGCGCAAATAGGTACGGCCAGCCATCCCATCTATTCCCGCCCACTTCCACTTCAACTGTTTAATGCTATTTAATTCTCTAAGTTTCAGTAATTACTAGTCAACTAATACCGGTCGTGCGTGTCCAAGTACTTCGCATCTCATTTGAAAACGTCTAAACTGTGAGTACCCTCTTTTGTCACGTTCCACCAAAATGATTGAGCCAAGTCATGATACTTTACCACCTAAATCTCGCGATAATTCTCCCTATAGGCATAGTGATAATAGTCTAGTAAAAGAGCTAGTTAAAAAACGCGGTATACTCAAAGGCAGGTTAACTAGATTTGCAAATTATGTGTGTACTTTAAAAAACGAAACGATCTGTAGTCAAAAACAAATAGATTTAAAGTTGCGTATTCGGGGACTTTCTACTATGTTCAGCGAATTTAATAATATACAAACCAAGCTAGAAGAATCTGTATCTGATATTGATGATCAATTAACACAGCGAGAGCTGTTTGAAAGCAGCTATTACAATGCAATCTCTGAAGCTGAATATTTATTAAGTTTATGTAAGGTCACTGACACTTTAAATCCATCCGCACAAAAGCCAACTATTAAATTACCTGTCATATCCTTGCCTACATTTGATGGTTCAATTGGGAATTGGTTACAGTTTAGAGATAGTTTCGTAAGTCTTGTACATAACTCCAGTGAAATAAGCGATATTGAAAAATTCCATTACTTAAAATCATCACTAAAGGGTAGTGCAGAATTAGTTATAAACTCAGTAGAATTTTCGGCAAGTAATTACTTAATCGCTTGGGAATTGCTTCAAAATCGTTTCAATAACCAAAGATTACTTGTTCAAAGTCATGTAAAAGCGTTATTTACTATGCACAGTGTTAACAAGGAGTCACATATTCAGATACGCAATTTAATAGACACAGTTTTAAAGAATATACGCGCTTTATCAAACCTTCGTGAACCCGTAGAATATTGGGATACACTACTAATATATTTAATTGTTTCTAAGTTAGATCCCAACACAGAACGCGAATGGGAACAATATAAAGGTACGCTATGCTCAAAAAATGATAACTCCTCCACACCTTTAAAACTTGATAGCCTAATGAAGTTCCTTTCTGACCGAGCTGATATGTTGGAAACATTGCAATTATCACACAGTAAACAAAATCATGATTTTAAAAAACTCAACACTCAAAATTCAATTAAAGTTCACTGCAATGTTTCCACAAATAAGCCCAAGGAACGTCAATTATATAATAACACTAAAAAGCGCTGTTTGTTGTGTAATGCAAGTCATCCACTATACGCTTGTCAAACGTTTCTCGATTATAACTTAGAAACAAAACTTAAATTCATTAATGAGAAAAAGCTGTGCATAAATTGTTTACGTTTGGGTCACACAGTAAGCGATTGTCGGTTTGGACCGTGTCGGAGATGTAATCAGAAACACAATTCGTTAGTACATCCCGATAATAATTACTACAATATTAATACGACATTCACAAGTCATGCGGATAACGCCACTGAGGTGAGTGATGGTCGCGTACTGTCAATGACGCAAGCTGCGCCCGCGATAGTCAGAGGGACTGCACCCGCGCCCTCAGCCGCCTCCCCGCTCACACCTTCCTTGTCAACACATGCATCTTATATTAATGCAAATAATGCACACTTTGATACTAACTGTATTCATTCCGCTAATTTAAAACCGGTATTATTGTCAACCGCTCTAATACAAATAACGGACAACTTAAATAAGTTACATGTAGTTCGCGCCCTTCTGGACAACGGATCAGAAAGATGTTTTATTACAAAATCATTATGCGATTTATTGAACATAAAGGTTATACAGTCCACGTTCGAAATACGAGGTGTTGGTAACTCTGTCACAAAATCAACGCAAATATGTGACATTGAAATTGTATCGACGTCCAACACTTATAAAGCGCATTTACAATGTTTTGTTTTGCCTAACATTACTTCGGCAATACCTGCGATGCCATTACAATACACGCAATTTAATATACCCGATTGCATTCAATTAGCGGACCCGAAATTCTATGAAACTAGTAATATTGATATTTTAATAGGTGCTGATAAGTTTTGGGACTTAATAAAAACAGATAAAATTAAATTACCGAATGGGCCTTTCTTATTAGACACAGAATTAGGGTGGATTATTTCTGGGCCTATTTCTACTATTTCACGCGATAAAGGGTACGGAATTCAATGTAATTTCTCAGATGCGATTGATACCCAGTTACGACAGTTCTGGGAACTCGAAGAAACGTTTGCGCCTCGGGATACGCGCAGTGAGGATGAACGTGCTTGCGAACAACATTTCGTTAAAAATACTACGCGCACGATTGACGGAAGGTTCGTTGTACGTATTCCTTTTAAAATTTCACCCGATAAATTAGGCGAGACGTATTCGCAAGCGGAACGCAGGTTCTTAGCTCTCGAGAAACGCTTAGTACGTAATCCGGAGTATAAAAAACTTTACTGCGATTTTATTCACGAGTACATACGCTTGGGTCATATGAAACTAGCTGATAACTATGGTAAACCTCATTATATAATGCCGCATCACGGTGTACTCCGCGAGCATAGCACGACTACAAAGCTGCGAGTGGTGTTCGACGGCAGTGCAAAGTCCAGCACAGATATTTCATTGAATGACCTCCAGATGGTCGGTCCACCGATACAGGGCGATCTCATTGCTATACTGTTACGATTTAGGCAGCACAAGTATACGGCTTGTGCTGATGTCGAGAAAATGTTTCGCCAGTGCTTAATTGATGAGGATCAACGTGACCTTCAATTGATCTTATGGCGGGACGACCCGTCAGAACCTATACGCGTTTATAAACTTTGTACTGTTACGTACGGAACCGCGTCCGCTCCGTTTTTGAGTTGTAGATGTCTCAAGCAATTGGCGGCTGAGAGTACTGATCCTGATGTCACTAGAATTATCAGCAACGACTTTTACGTCGACGACATGTTAACGACGCATGATAACAAAAATCAATTATTAAAGATTTGTCAAAATGTATCTAATCACTTACTATCAGGTGGTTTTCCGCTACGCAAGTGGATGTTTAATTTTAATTTAGATGAAGTCGAAAACGGAGCATCCGAATTATCTAAGGAATTGTCATTGGGTAATAATGTCCACGCTAAAACATTAGGATTAGGTTGGTTTCACATTAGTGACGAATTTCATTTTAACACAAATTATGAGATTGACAATAAAATTATTACAAAACGATACATTTTATCAAAGATTAGTCAGATTTATGATCCTTTAGGATTGTTGAGTTGTACGGTGATTATAATTAAAATTTTATTACAAAAATTATGGCTATTGAAAATAGGTTTTGATGATGAGGTTCCCGCTGACGTCTCACAAATTTGGAACCGTTTCGCGACTTCTCTGCTTACGCTTAAATATATACGCGTGCCGCGTCACGTTGTAGGTACCGACCCTGCGAGCATCGAACTGCACATATTCTGTGACGCTTCGTCTGTCGCGTACGGGGCTTGTGTATTTGTGCGCACCATAAATCGTGACTCATCGGTAACCGTACGATTGTATTGTTCTAAAGGAAAGGTTGCGCCTCTAAAACCGGTTAGCATCCCGAGATTAGAACTTTGTGGTGCTTTGTTGGGTGCTAGGCTTTATAATAAAATCCGCGAATCAATAAACTGTCAGTTCGATAACATTATTTTCTGGTGTGACTCCACCATAGTATTAGGATGGCTGCGCATGTCTCCTAGTCTATTAAAAACCTTTGTTCAAAACCGAGTATCTGAGATTCACGAGATCACTGATACGTTGAGGTGGCGTCATGTTAGCGGCAAGGAAAATCCAGCAGATTTAGTATCCCGGGGTGTCGGACTGGAAGACCTCAAAAATTGTGTTATGTGGTGGGAGGGGCCAACTTTTCTTCAAGACCCTGCATTTGATTGCAGTCAGTCACATAACGAACAAGTAGATATTTCTTGTTTACCTGAAATTAAATCTAAACCTATTAATTCATTAGTCAGTTCGTCAGAAATTTCATTATTCCCATTTAAAAGATTTTCACAATTTAATCGTATGAATCGGACTTGTGCATACGTATTACGTTTTATACACAATACACGCTATAAAAATAACATTCGACAGGGCTCTCTTACTGTTGATGAGTTACAAAGTGCCAGTGAGACGTTGGTAAAACTGTCACAATTAGAAACATTTGCAGATGAATATAGATTACTTTCTTGTAATAAAAAACTAAAATCTAAACACAATTTTAATAATTTAAATATATTTATGGGAGATGATAAAATATTACGAGTAGGGGGGAGAATAAAACAGTCTTTATTATTTAACTTTGACAAAAAACATCCGATGTTAATATCTTGTAAACATTGGTTTGCAGTGTTGTTATTTCGTTACCAACATAAAAATCTTCATCACGCCGGGCCACAAGCCCTATTATATAACATACGCGAATCTTATTGGCCTATTGGAGGTAGGAATCTTGCAAGGCGCACGGTCCACGACTGCGTCATCTGTACCAGACTGTCAGGTAAATCGTTATCCCCTATTATGGGCAATTTACCACCAGAACGAATTACACCCACCTTTCCATTTAATCAGTGTGGTGTTGACTACGCTGGACCAATGCTCATATTGAACCGTAAGGGTAGGGGTTCTAGGATAATTAAGGGTTACGTATGTTTGTTCATTTGTTTCGTAACTCGCGCGGTGCATTTGGAACTAGTCAGTGACCTGTCTTCGGATTCTTATTTGCTTGCTTTGAAACGCTTTATAGCTAGGCGCGGTAAACCTTATCAGATATTTTCCGATAATGGTCGAAACTTTGTCGGAGCTGCTAATGAGTTCAAAAACGTTTTAAAAAATAGTTCAAAGGATATAATTGAATACGCAACTAGTCAAAATATTAAATTCTCCTTTATCCCTGCGTATGCGGCTCATTTTGGTGGATTGTGGGAAAGCGGCGTAAAATCTTGTAAGCACCATTTGTTGCGAGTGGTTGGAAACGCACGCCTAACTTTTGAAGAGTATGCTACGGTACTTTCACAGGTTGAAGCCATACTTAATTCCCGACCTATTAGTCCCTTGTCTACCAATCCCAATGACTTTCTACCGCTAACTCCTGCTCATTTCCTGGTTGGACGTGCCTTGACAGCACCTGCAGCAGAACCACTGGCTGAAGTTCCAGTCCATCGGCTGACACGCTATCAACACCTGGAGCAAATCAGGCAACATTTTTGGAACCGATGGAGCAAAGAATATATCTCCGAATTGCAAATAAGGACCAAATGGAAACACCATAAGTCTGATCTTCAACCTAACACTATGGTCGTCATCAAAGACGATAATACTCACCCATTGAAATGGAGCTTAGGACGAATCATATCCACCAAACCTGGAAAGGATGGAATATCCAGAGTCGCGGATATCCAAACCTGTGGAGGAATAATCAGACGCGCATTTCCTCGAATATGTCCTCTGTTCTATGAAGACTCAGAAGAGAGAAGGTTGGATGCCAGTGCTTCCAAGGCCGGGGGCATGTCCAGACTTCTTGGCAACACTGAAAGTCGTCCGCATACAAATTCGACCAATCAGCGGCTTTCGTAATAACTGTCACTATTCAATTCAAATTTTTGTTACTTATAATCTGCTCTTCCGATCGTTACACACGCTAATGTAATTTAAATTCTTTTAAAGTTTAATATAGTTCTATACGCGCAACGGTTTTATTATTTCAAAACCCAGTATCTAACAAGATTAAAATAGAAATTATGAATAGAATTTGTAGTTGAATTGTCGATTGTCGTATAGGGTATTATGGGACTGACATTTTAATTATTTTAAACTAGCTTCTGCGTGCGACTTCGTCTCCGTGGAATAGGACCAATTCTGTCATACATGATTTGTGCGAAACTTTAACCGTTTACGCAGCGGAAGCTCTCAAAAGGAAGAAAAAACCGATTTTGAAACATTCTTCCTTGGTGCAACGCTCCTATTGGTCTTAGCGTGATGATATATAGCCTATAGCCTTCCTTGATAAATGGGCTATCTAACACTGAAAGAATTTTTCAAATCGGACCAGTAGATCCTGAGATTAGTGCGTTCAAACAAACCAACAAACAAACAATCAAACACACAAACTCGTCAGCTTTATTATATTAGTATAGATTTAAATACAGATTGATAAATAACATAAAACCTCTTTTCAACCGATTGTACACTATCAACAAAACAAACCTGCGCTGATCCGCTTACGTCCGTCTGTCCACGTGCCTGAATCAAATCTATATGTACCCGTGTATGATTAATGGCCTACGACGCTACAACGGGAAACGGGATTAATGAAGTGACATTCTTGATACGTTTTTTTTTATTGGGACATTTACTTGCTTTATTTGTATTATGTGATACAATTTTGATACTTTTATAGCTAAACTTTTTGATATTAATTAAAAAAAAACAGTTTTTTTTAGGTATGTTGTAAAAATGCGCTAATTTTGTTAATATTTATTTAAAAAAGTTATTACACACAAAAAAATTTGAATGTATTTTAATCAGAACCTCTTAAATTATAGGTACATAATTTCGCACTTTTAACTCTAAAAAGGGATAGAATTTACGAAAACTTACCTTAGTTATAAATAATTTTGATGATTTATCACTACATATTATAAAACAAAGTCTCTTCCCGCTGTCTGTCTGTCTGTATATATGCTTAGATCTTTAAGACTACGCAACGGATTTTGATGCGGTTTTCTTTAGTGAATAGAGTGATTCCAGAGGAAGGTTTATATGTATAATATATGCATAATATAGTAGAGGAACACAGATAATTTTAAAGTTTTCCAATGTGATGTCGTAAATAAACACATTTTTTGCGATTCATTGCACCCGTGCGAAGCCGGAGCGGGTCGCTAGTTTAATATAACAAGTATAGTTTTTTATTCAATAAGTCATATTTTAGAACTGTAAAATCTATTAATGTTAAAAGTTGTCTACTTTTCTAAATCAATATTAAATTGCCAACGCTAATGATAAAAAATTGTTTAAGCCGTTATTTTCGGCATTTCTATAATGGATGTCATATAATTTCGGAGCGCTTCTTAAAACAGTACACATTTAACCGACTGAAATAAAAGCAAGTCATGCTTAGTCTAATATAAATAGCTTGCATTTATCGAAAGCGAATAAAGTTAGTTATCCATTAAAATACTTGGACATAAACATAATATATGTATAGAGATTTTAGTGGAATAATAATAAGTATTATATTTTATTTAACGAAAGTTAGTAATATTTTTCTGTATATTAAGCTTATAATTTATTTTATTTCAACATTTATAATGTAAATAAAAGAATAAATAAATAAGATAATAAATGAATCGCTGTTAGCGATAAGGCCGATTATGCACTTTTTTTTAAATATAATATTGTTACTTTTTTATGAAATTTCATATTTGCAATAAAGTGTTAAAACAAATAAATAAATAAAAAGAATGATTTTTACCTAAAATTTTAGTATTTCATGCTTCTGTAAGAATAATATTTTTTTTTTTTAATTACTTAAACCATTTTTACCATAAAGCAAGCATTTTGAGCGATACAATTATGCTACAATTTTTTCAATAATTTCATTTCATAACTATACATAATATTATGTTACAATTATTGCTCATTTCAGTTCAAATTTTATATTTAAAAACAATACAAAAAACATTAAAATGAAATAAATACTTATGCAACATACACTTTTTGTTGTTAGTTAAATTGTTTTACTATAATATAGCGTGCAGTGTACAACATGCCTCACTGCCGTAATGGTCTTACGCGCATTACGTTATTTTGAGTGGCTTGTAGCGAACAAAAAATCAAGACAATTTGTGTTATGCGTGGAACATTCACGGACCCTCAGTAAATCAAGCGGGAATGTTAAGTTATGAAATTATCAGCTGGAAATCTTTTGAAACTCAGTGAAATTTAGCAACGGGCTTATCTATGTGTGACGTTATGGAATCTTTCAGTTGTATCTGCTTTATTGATACACCTTCCACATCCTTCCTTCGTGTCGAATTTTAATAAAATTTTGTATTTCTATCATTTTCGAAAAGTTTAAAAAGCATTAATAAAAGTTAAGTATTTGAGGCTGTATTTCATAATAAAAAAAATCAGACAATATTCTAATAATAATACGTAGTAGTACCTAGGTACTCGTAGTACGTATTTCATTACTTATAATAGCTTCACTCATATATTGTTCAATTCCTAAGTTATTGTTTGAATGTAAATTTGAGTTTTACATAAAGTTAGATCATTAGCGACGTATAAAGCGCTCTTGAAATCTCCTAATGTGTAATGTCATTACCTAGGTTTTTATTAATCGAAACAAGACTCTACTTTATTAAGTTAACCAAACTTTAAAAAGATCCGCTTCCATACTGCTAATGATTACGCTAAATATAAATATATTTAAGAGTCTAAAATAATATTTACTTAAGTAATATGTGATATTTTATACGTTTTTAATTCATATTAACGAGATGACAGTACAGAATCACACTAACTGAGTAAGTCACGATCGGCGCCAAAATGATAATGTTAATCAGTTTTGTAAACAGATTAAGAGATTTTTTTATCACATAATCGATATAAAACTCTTTTAAAAGAATCCGAATGAATTGGTGTCGCGTAAATGTGAAAATTCAACAAATGTGTGTACCTATTAAAGTTAATGACATTTGAAACAAATACGCGAGAGATGTAAATGTAAAGGAGATTATGTTAAAATATTTGACACTTTTAAAGGTTTACATGTATAAAATACAACATGCATGAATAAAACTTTTTTGTAACTTTATTTTATAAATCACTAGCTTCTGCGCGCGACTTCGTCGGCGTGGACTCCGCTCCTATTGGTCTTAGCGTGATGATATATAGCCTATAGCCTTCCTCGATAAATGGGCTATCTAACACTGAAAGAATTTTTCAAATCGGACCAGTAGATCCTGAGATTAGCGCGTTCAAACAAACAAACAAACAAACAATCAAACAAACTCTTCAGCTTTATTATATTAGTATAGATGTACGATAATTTTTCTTAACAATAGGTCTTGAAACTTTTTACGTATCTAATAACTATAAGATGAATACTAGTGTTTATCTAAGCATTTTTTTATTGATAGGGGTTGTTTGTAAGAGATCACTATAAGTGATAAGACCGTCTTTGCACTTTTTTAACCCACGATATTGTTATTTTCCTTATGTATTTTTAAATATGGAATAAAGTATTAAATAAATAATAAATAAAAGTGGAAATGTTGGGCGCGGATATCTGCTCTTATTGCGAAGAGGGACACTAATTCTCAACAATGTGAATGTATGGAAATAAATGGCTCGGAATTAAATACATTATAAAGTCGATTAAACGAAAGAAAACAGCCTTACGAATGCATATGAATACGTGAGTGTGTGTTTTATGGTCGTAGAATAGAGTCTACGCTAGAATTCCGCAGTACGTTTAGAAATTTTGACTAACTTATAAATATCGAATATATAAATAACTAGCTACGCCACGCGGTATCAATGTGCAATTTCCAATCCCGTGAGAATGTCTAGATAAAAAGTAGCATAATTATGTCTTATTCTAGATTTTCAGCTATCTACGTATCAAGTTTCATTAAAATCAAGAGTAACAAACGTACATACATCCATCTTTAAAAATTTTCGTATTTATAATATTAGTAGGATACTTTTACAGTAGAATAGAAGAATAATGGTTAATGTAAATTCTTGACTTACGGTAAACTTGAAGGCCCATATACAAAACATAATGATGTGACAACGTGATGTCGATTATGATTGAAAGAGAACATGAAGCAGTACCATAGCCAGGATAATTCTACATGGTAAGTAACGGAAATAAATGTACGGAAAGGTAAGGACAACTTTTTTTAAATGCAACGATCGTTGATCATCGGATCCTGTTTGTACATTATTATTACACCTCTTTGTACGCTGGCTATTTCCACAAAAATTTAATTCACCAATAGTTTTCACTAACAACAGTACATAGTGATACTTCAAGTTAGCACTTCATACGTCACTACTCAAACATGCTCAGACAGCGTGAAACGTCATTATTTAGCGTAGTTAACGTATTTAATAAAGCAATGTGCATAGCTACCGATAAAATTACTTTACACACGCCGACGTAGATTTTATTTACAAATTTGACGTAACATATACTAACTGTCTGTATATGTCTCAGTGTTGAGCAAATACATAATATATTCTTTAAGAATGTGATGCGATGTAAGGTGTCAATTCAATTTGTACGGGTTAACTTCTACTTCTAACGGTTGCTATGGCATGTCGTAATGTTATGGGTGTATTTTAGAAAAAAAAAATTAAACAAATACAAAATGTGACAAATAACTTAAGCGCAATCATAATGGCCTTAGCTTTGATTATACCAAGACTCATTCGCACTAAAGAGATCCATCTGATTTAACAAATAAAAATCAAATTTTGTTGTACTAAAGCAGGCTTTAAAAACACTTTTGACGATTGTAAAACAATATATTATTTTAATGCAAAGTGACTAACATATTTGAAATGCACGAGAAGAACTGGCAAGAAATTTAGTGTTTGATCTCTAAAAATACAATAATTAAGTACCTACAATGTTTCGACAGAATACTAAGGGGCTGTCTCCACGAGCGAGCGTATCGCCGGCGATACGCTCGCTCGCGGAGACATTTCCATACAGATTGCTGTCTCCACGAGCGAGCGTATCGCGAGCTCCATAGAGAGTGTATAGAAATAGGTGGCACGACGATACATCGCCGGCGATACGCTCGCTCGTGGAGACAGCCCCTAAGCGAGCACACTGCAACGGCTAACGGTAGCCGTAGTAGTTACGAGTACGACGTATTAAACAAATTTTTACGCGAAAATGAATCTTATATGTAATTTAACTGTCACGCTGTACGTTAATTATGTGAAATGATATATCTTGATTTTCTTAGAAATATATATTATGGCATGTTTCGTCACAGTTTAGTTAGCACCATAGATAATAATATATTCCTTTTTTTGTTTAAATGATTATAAACGTTTTGGTAGCATATAACAATGTTACCTTTTGAATAGTTGTCTCACATTCAACGGTATCCACTAAGAATTTCTCCTGTTTCAGGGTTCGGAAACATACGCAATACACGATTATATTCGCCCAGACCATAGCAAATATCTGTACCACTTCTACCACCACTTCAGCCTATCACAGTCCACTATTGGACATAGGCCTCCACAAGTTCGCGCCCGATATTATGACGCGAACTCATGTGTTTTGCCCATAGTCACCACGCTGGGCAGGCGGGTTGGTGACCGCAGGGCTGGCTTTGTCGCACCGAAGACGCTGCTGCCAGTCTTTGGCCTGTGTATTTCAAAGCCAGCATGGACGATTATCCCGCCATCCGTCGGCTTTTTAAGTTCCAAGGTGGTAGTGGAACTGTGTTATCCCTTAGTCGCCTCTTACGACACCCACGGGAAGAGAGGGGGTGGCTACATTCTTTAGTGCCGTAACCACACAGCAGCAATATCTGTACGTCCAATACCAAATGTTTACCCTGAGCCAGGATCGAAACCGCCGTAATCAACCGCAGAGCAATAGCCATTTATATTGACTGCTGCACCATCGTGTCGTCAAATTCGTCGATATAAATTAAAAAAAAATTTGTTTCAAAATATTTCGTCGTTCTGAATTTCTTTGAAGTAGGTAATAATCAAAGCAGCTGAACATATTTTTAATTAATATCATCAAAAGTAGTAAGAAGTGAACGCTTTATTTAAAGAAATCAACATTTAAATTAGACATCATGATTCAATGATATTTCTTCTTTGAGCCGTCGGTCCCGGTTGTTATCATGTACACCTGATAGCGATCGTTACTCATAGTGGTGGATTAAGCTCTGATCCTTCTCCATGGGGAAAGAGGCCCTATGCCCAACAGGCTATATTACAGGCTGAAGCGTAAGCGTACTTCTTTGAAAAATCAACACTTGTCGTGGTTCGTAATAATAATCGTTTGCAGCTATTTGTATTAACCATACAAATATTTGTATCGGTCTGGACTTTGTTTTCATACATTGTCTGCGAGCTAACTATCGGTCTCGGTTATGACACACTTGTGATAATAAACATTATCGTAGTTGTTTTATTAGTACATCATTAGATGCTTCATACGTAATGGGTTGCGGAAATGTGATGAAATTGAACTAAACATAGTCAAGTCTAACTAGTAATAGTTATACTTTGAATACACTAAAAAGCGACCTCAAATATGACTGGAGTCATATGCGCCAGTCTTAGTTGAGTACTAATTGCAAAATATATGTTATTTAGTCTAAAAGACGTATTAGCTATCTATTGTTATAATTTATATTTTAACAATTTTGAACTTAAGTCCTAGTGCAGTACAATACCGGCATGGTAAACTTTAAAACATTACCTACGTTACTAACGAGAGATATAAACAAACAATCTATTAAGAATCGAAACTTGGTTGGATAAAACCGCGTCTAATCTTTAGTTTGTTTTTAAATATAACAATAATAATATATTCCTCCTTCTTTCTTTTCTTTCTTTTATGGTTTAAACCCAAAGCCCAAAAAACTTTTTAAAAACATCATTAATTTCGATTACCTTAAAATAATTTAATATTTGTCACAGCACTGGTTTGTGGCTGTTGTCAACCAGCAGTGGAGCAGCGTGGTGGATTAAGCATTAAGCTCTGATCCTATTCCTATATGTGGAAAGAGGACTATGGCCAGCATTGGGATATTACAGGCTGAAGCGTATATAATGCAATAACTTTAAAATTAGTTATTAAAAAATACAAAAATATCTAGTGGAACTGATTGCAGAAATTTAACTTGTCCTTATCATCATCGTATACGAGATCAATTCGTATACGAGTATGATTTGATCCTTAATTGGACCATTGATTCGATAAAAATAGTGATACCATAATACAAATAAGTCTACATAAATTAAACTTGTCACGATTTGAGTGGCGTTCTCCTGCGCCTTCAGAGTAATTACAACCTCCTTACAGAAATAATTCAAAATTTTGAATTGGTTTATCTATATCCATCGTTGTTAGTAAACTCCCTACTATTATAATTTTTTTAAGTTTCATGTCTCTTCCATACATTCTCCGTTCTTGCTTTAAGATTAAGGTAATCTCATCCGTTTTGATGAAAGATTTACACTTAAATTAAGTGTAAATCTTAGTGTAATAAAACAGACAAGACATTTAAATTTATCTCTGACAGTATTTGACAAACCCTTTGCTTCTGAGCACCTGCAAACGATCGACGATAGTCTTAATAGGAAAACTATACAACAATCTACAATTGAGAAGCATTGAAAATTAGGTCTTGTTCTATTCCTATGTTTGAAAATGTTGTTATGTGTAATAGGCCTTAATAAGTTTTTAATTTTATAGGATTTTAGATATGTATTGAAGTGTAAAAGAGCTTAAGTTCGTATGTGGAACGAACCTTGTGAACATGATGACGAGGCAAGTGTGACAGTGGCACGCTCTGAGTGGCGTCCCCGCGCGCCTCCACAGTTGGCATCATTAGCGCGCGACTCTCCAGCTAGCCACGCTTTAACACCTGGAAGACAGGAAATATAATAAATGCAAAATGTTTATGATTTAAAAAAAAATTAATAAGGGCCTATTACACTAGTTGTGATAAAGTTTATCCTTCACATAAGTTACGAATAGACTTTAGCAGCAGGAGGTACATAGGCTATTAGGACCGGTTTCACTTAAATTAATAAACTAAAATAATTAGGTTCATAATAATTTGCAAATAGAAATATACCATAAATATTGTGCAATTCGATGGTGAAAAACAATAGGTACTATATCATAATCTTTTATCAGTAGGATATAATCAATTGTCAAATAGCATTAGCGGCAACTGGTAAAACAGGACTTAATTTTTATCGAAGAAGCGGATAACAAAAAATCAATAGTAGTTAGAAAGTTTATAAATCAAATACAAAAGAAAATAACACTCCCGTTCTATATCTATAAATATGTTCAAAATATAGAAAAATTCGTTACATTCCTTATTTTGATAGTAATTTTTTTTGGAATTTTATCATTCATCCTTTTTTTTTCGTTTCATATTTGAACTTACTATTAAAGGCCCGTAAAGTAAACAAAACAAAAAATCATTAGCCTACCAATGGAAGAATTTGAAGTACCTACATATAGCAACGCAAGTTGATTGGTTAACCCATATACGGTGGGTGATAAATATTTCGTATCGAGTATTCCTAAAGATGGTATGCTAAAAATGTCTAAAAACAAGTCATAATTGCACTAAAGCCAATCCAATGAGAGCGTTCAGATATACTCCTGAAAAGGTAATGGGCGGAGTAATCGCTTTGCTTGTTTGGTAACACAAAAAACTGCTTAATATTTTTTATCGGGAGCCTTGAATTTACATAGAGATGTTGAAGTCTATTTTAATTCTTTTAATTAAAATAACATGCGAGTAGTGTCTTTTTCGTAGATCCGTTGCATGTTTTTATGTGTGACGTCATGAGCTTCCTTTTCTTGTATTTATATAACTGGGGCTTTCTTTGTCATACCGTAAGTGTTCGTTATGTTGATTAACCTCTTGTTTATAAAATATTAAATGATAAATATTAAATGATAGCTGTCTAAATACATTTCTCCGGACTCTGATAGATATTTTTGGCGGAATCGTTAAAAATAGTTCGTCGTTACACAATTAGTGATTGAAATGACATAAAAATATCTTTAAATATAATAAATCAAAAAATTATTAAAGTAAAATTTGAATGTATTTCAGTTAGGTTAGGAATGTTTATCGCATTAAGATAACAGTACAAATTACTGTTTTCACCGGCTCAATAATTTAGGGCCGTAGTACTAAGGGCGTGCATTTAAAATGATTACAACCACTTTGGCCCGGTGATTGGACACATTTTGGTGTATAATTTTTTATGCTATTATTTGTAAAAAAATATCTTGTAACGAGTCCGTAAATGCTCGTTTAGTTCATAAATTGTCGAGCTTTTCTCCAATATTGATACAATGTTACTTAAAATATTTGAATCATCATCTATTTTATGATATCTACTAAAGTCTAATAACATATGAAGTGTATATTTTATATAATGATAGTTGTGAAGAAAAATGAAGATTTGTTGCGCTTCGGTTCCCGTTAGAGGCGTTTTGTGTTGGTCATCTAAATATTTATTTCAATCTAGATGTGTGTTTGTGTACCTTCTTAACGCACCGACGCGACGTGTTAAATCGTTGGTCCGGTTTTTGTCACATTCTTTGATAACAGTCATTAACATAAGGTACAAAATATATTTCAATTCAACTTGTTCATGTCACTATACACTTGTTCATACCTACAATTAGGTAACAACGCATAGAAATTTGTTTAAAACTGTAATAATTGCATAAAAAACTATATCTTGGAATATATCAAATATTCAACTCTGGTATGAATAATGATTCATACTTTCATAGATCAACTTACATCAATCATTCACTATTTTTCAGGCATGGTATTTCAATTAATTTTTATTGTATGAAAAAACTGATTTTCAAAAGGCGCGTACTCATGCAATTTGTATTTTCCCCGTGGACACTGCACCGAAAGAATGAATTAATTGTAGATTTCTTACAACATTAATCTGGGAACTGTTAAGTTCTATATATTTGCAAATAATAGACAATATTATAATCTTAATATATATAAATCTCGTGTCACAATGTTTGTACTCAATGGACTCCTAAACCACTTAACCGATTTTAATCAAATTTGCACACCGTGTGCAGTTTGATCCAACTTGAAAGATAGGCTATATTTTATTTTGGTATATGTAATTATTATATTTAAGAAAAAAAAGGCGGTACGAAGTTCGCCAGGTCAGCTAGTAGTCTATAAGTAGTTATAATAACATATGCTGGTACATTTTTTACAATGCAGGTAACGGTAACTAACATTGTAAGATATTGGTGAGCTTCAGTTATCAATCTTCTTATCTACCATCTAGCTCAAAGTATAACAAGAGAATTGTTATAGTTTTGTAGAAAAATATTTATTGATCATTAATGATGGATTCTTGAATTAATTTACGCTGCCTTAATTATAAGCTATTTAATTAAGTATCTTTGTATAAACCAATGATTCCGCTAAATATTTCAAAGAATTATGTTGCAAAAGGGGGAGGAAACATCTATAGGCTGCTTTAGAATTAACAAATGTACCAATATTCTACGAATATTACGTAAAAGTAACAAAGTGAATTTAACAGTCGAACGCTAAAATATAGGCTTAACTTAATTTCATGGTAATATAAGTTATCTGATAGCAAAAGCCGCGAGCGAACACTATATATAATTATAAAAAAAATTAACCTGAATTTTGAATAATGGACTTTATTGAAGTGTCTGGGTAATTTATAGTGTAGGTTCGACCAAGTTGCAAGCGACGCAGTAGTGTAAAGGTCGATTTACATCAGACGAGCGAATGCTCATTCTATCCCCACTATATCAAATTCTTATCAAATTATTTTAGTGTAAACAGGCGTAGAGCATTCTTTCGTCGTTATATGTATGAATACGAGTTTTTGTTTACACATAAAGATCAAGAAAGAATGCTCTTGTTCTAGCTCTAGCTCTATGTTCGTTTGGTCTAAATCCACCCTAACACAAATGTAGAATTTCTCTAACCGTAGTTTGTACTTTTTAACCGACTTCCAAAAAAGGAGGAGGTTCTCAATTCGACACGTATGTTTTTTTTTTTTTATGTATGTTAGCTCAGAACTTTTGACTGGGTGGACCGATTTCGATCAATTTTGTTTTAAAGGAAAGGTGTTGCGTGTCATGTGGTCCCATTTTAATTTAATTGAGATCTGACAAGTGCTTTTAGAGTTATATCTAATAATGCGTATTTACGTGACTACTTTTTCGTCGACCTACGCTATATTATACCGCATAACTTTTTACTCGGTGTACCGATTTCGATGATTCTTACTTTAATCGAAAGTTAATACTTGTCTTGTAGTCTTGCTTAAATTAGATCGAAAACTGATTACAACTTTTTGAGTATTAATCTTTAATAGCGCGTATTTACTTGACTATTTTTTCGTCTTATTACGTTGTATTACTTGTCGATGTAATTGATGTCGGTTTTTTTTCGTTTGCGAGCAAACACAATTATGTATCTGCGATTTAATATGATAAATTACCAATTCGTTGGTGTTCGTACAAACAAACAAAACTGTTACCATTATGTAAAGTAAGATTAAACTGCCTCGCCGGCAACTCTCGGAGGTACGTAAAGTCATAAGTTTGAATAGTAAATTATTATTATCTGTCTACACTCTACACCGATACACTTTCTTGAGATAATTTTTAATTTTCAAGATTAATCGTAAAAGAAATAAATAGCTGTTATTACTGTTTCGTATTTATACATAGGTAATTATGAATGAGACTTCGAAACTTAAACTATATAATTATAGCGTTTCAATAGCAGATTTTAATTATTCTGTTACAGCGAATAACATAATGACAGATGCATGATAAATGAAAGTACTTTCTTGTATTTTCAACTTAATTTTACTAAAGTTTTAATAATTAAATTTTGTTTAATATTAGATTAAAATTATTTCAATCTAATATTAAACAAAATTTAATATTGAAAACCAATTTTATTAGTGACTGATACGAAAAGCAGTTACAAAAACCAATAAATCACAAACTGTGCTTGGAACTTTCAGTAAGTCGGCGATAGATAATCCTTATAAGGTTTTGCATTGATTCAGAAATAATTTAGGAGAAAGTATTCCAGCAAATTTATAGCTTGAAAAATATTAACTGAAGTATTGTTAATATATAACATTATGTATGTATCAACATGGAGATATACATGTAAATACTAATATAAGCACTGCTTGATTCCGAGACCCCTAGCAGGATAGACACGCTTACAGCTGAACAAAAATGCAGAAACGACTAAGCGCTACTAAAGAAACAATATGAGAAACAGTAGATCCTGAATCCTAGCCACTTATAAATCGAATAAAACAAGCCGATATTGTATTATGGATATTATCTATCCCTCTCCCGCCAGCAGCCTCTAACTACGTTAGAGCGGGACGGAACTACCGGTTGAAATGTCGTAGGTCATTAGGTTCTTACCATGTAGGGTTCGCAATATGCCAATATGGAGGCAACCGTGACTTTTATAGTTTGGTCGGTTCGAACAATGGATGCAAGTTGCGTCGATGACCTGCACTGTACGGTCTTAGATGACATTGATAAGAAAACAGCAAGTGGAGAAATTAATTGTGTGATTATTTCAACTTATTGAATCGTTGGTGTATGCAAATTGCCCTTTGAGGTCCAATGTTCGCAGCGCTAGATACTCTGTGGGCAGATAACAGCATGAAGCAAAATTATGATATACTAGAGTAATAATTAGCTGAATTGCGTTAGCTCACTGATAAAACTAAATAGATTTGGACGTGTTAAGTGTATGCTTTCAGCTCGTTTTGCATATTATTAATAATGCTAAATATAGTCTTTAATTTTAGTTCAAATTATACATAATGGTTAAAATGTTTGACTTAATGGATTAGTTCGTGTTTAGATTTTGACAGGACGATGGTCATACTAGGTCTTAAATTTTATATATCATAGCTCTAGTAGCTATATTTTAGTTCATACATGATATTCATATAAATAAAGGTATTTTTTTAAAATGACAGCAAAGTAACATATCACATTCATAGTGACTTTTTTCGTTTATTTAATGTATTATGTATGGAACAGTTGTATGTATCACACGTATGTATAAGACATGTTGTCACAAGCTACAGAAAAAATAATGTCCCTAATTTTATAATATAATTTTAATAAATTCATACTCATTGTGTTAGCTATTGCTAACACGATAAAAAAGTTCACGTTTTATAATTAAAAGAGTAGCTTTAAAAATATTAAAAGTAAAACTTCCTTTAACGATACATAACAATACGTCTGCTCCGTAGTCTACGCCAGACTTTAAAGATCCGAAATCTCGTTTGTAAAGGTCATTGAACTATCACAATGTTACCATTTAAACGCAATTGTAAGGCACCGAAATTAATAACCGTATAAGAAAACACAGGTTTGTCATCTAAAAGTAATCGGGACGTCGATTCAAATTATGATAAGGAGTGCATTAGTTCTGGTAGGGCATAATGGCCAACAATTAGGGTACGAGCTACGTAGCTGTGGATGCGGTATTTTTAGTGTTAAAATTAATTTTAAAGTAATATTTTCAATTCATTCCACATTATTAACATGTTAGTTTTAAAACTAACAAAGCACTTTATGTATAATTTCTAAGAGAAATCAAAGTATTTTTATTAAAAAAAGCTACTTATACGAGTCGCTTATAGTACATCATATTCTAAATTACATCGCTAAGTCGCATGCTTTACTTTAGAACTTCTAGAAAAAAGTAAGAAAAATGTATACAGGATTTCACACGATGTTCATCTTCATCGCATATGAAAAGATGCTTTTTTTAGGTAATACTAATTTGGAATTTTAAAACTTTGTAGAACTTAATGTTTCTACTATTAATACCTCATACTAAAAAATATTAAATTTGATATTTTTATACGACTAGGTCGGCAAACAAGCGTACGGCCCA
Organism: Melitaea athalia; assembly: GCA_905220545.2. Lineage (NCBI taxonomy): Eukaryota > Metazoa > Arthropoda > Insecta > Lepidoptera > Nymphalidae > Melitaea > Melitaea athalia. The sequence goes on along the minus strand of HG992197.1, from coordinate 6,607,495 downwards.
CTTTATAGTAGCGGTTACCGTAACCTATAAACGGCTGCAATACCAGAAGCATCGCAAGCGCGTTGGCAACCCTAACCCTGACTGTCCTCAGAAGCTTAGGCCACCTTACTTACCAGAGGAACTACTTGTGAGTAGTATTATTTAGCTTTGATCTTCTGTAAGTTTGAGGTATTTCCCCAGTAGGGCTGCTCCATATTTGAACCGGATATATCTTGCTGGGCCCTACCTCTATAAAACTATTATATTTGTCATAGATGCAGTAACAAACTTATAGTGTATTTTTTGTTATTATTATTTATTAGTTTAAGCTCTGATCCTTCTCCTACATGGGGAAAGAGGCCGATGCCGAGCAGTGGGATATTACAGGCTGAAGTGCGATATAATATTAACAGACGTTACACCTACGTCACTGAAATTAACTTTTAATACGGTACCGCGGTAAACATCGTCAAAATTACATATTATCCCTATGCATATTATTGTGTATGAAATGCACATCTATTCTTAAATATTTTTTCTTAGATCAATGTACCAGCGTATTTAAAAGGAACCAACACTACTCTGGCACTATACCGTACCATACGTTTTGATTTTTTTTTAATCCGCTTGCGTAATCTATAGAGCTTCTACATCATACTAAAGTAATATCAACAAGAATATAAAGTAATGCTTATTTCTTGTTTCATAGTAAAAATTAAAGAATATTTTTAAGTAAAAATAATATTGTGTTGTTATTTCTTTTTAAAAAAAATTAGCGTAAAAAATACATAAAGTTACTTTCCTAATTAAATAAAATCTTATAGTATGTCTGTAATTTAGGACACAAACCTAGACTAGTGTGAAAAACAAGTTGAATATCAATCGCATTGAAAATAGAGTGAAATATTCATAATTAATAAATTTAAATCAAATAGCCACAAAGCTCTCAACAACATCGTAAAGCTTTATCCGTAGCATATAAATTATATAATTACAAGAACGTAAAATAAAATATATAATAATAAATAACCGTTTACTCTGTCAACAACACTGTTTACGTAAGGGTGGATTTAGACCAAACGAACAAAGAGCTAGAGCTAGAACAAGAGCATTCTTTCTTGATTTTCGAACACTCGTATTCATATATATAACAACGAAAGAATGCTCTACGCCTGTTTACACTAAAATAATTTGGTAAGAATTTGATGTAGTGGGGATAGAATGAGCATTCGCTCGTCTGATGTAAATCGACCATTAGATGTATGTATTTATTATAATACATTTTGTTTGGTCCAATGTTTTATTTTTACTTTTTTGATTAAATACTTTTTGTTATTTAGGGCGCCTTCAAATTTGCCGCCGCGCGACAAATTTAAACTGTAAGATATTGTTCCGCTCTTAGTAGGTTTTTTTTGACGTAAAGAAAATTTCTTCTTAATCTCTACGAGTCCGGTATAACTTACAACCACCAAAACAAAGGTTGAGCTATTCAATGATTCAGTCTGTAATATCCCACTGCTGGGCATAGGCCTCATTCCCCATTTAAGAGGAGGATCAGAGTTTAATCCACCACGATGCTCCAATGAGGGTTGGCGGATATATTCCCTACCATGAGTAACGATCTCCATCAGGTGTACATTATAACAACCGGGACCGACAGCTTAATGTGCTTTCTGAGGCACGATGGGGAGATCCACAAGGACTAATAACCAGATCGGAAATAAATATTTGTATAAACACAAATATCCACTCCCTTAATACTCAACTAGATATATTAATGAAATAAAGAAATTATTAAATCATTTTAATTATTTATGTTTCAATATAAGCTCCTGGCACATGACCCGACTTTTAAAAACACATTAACACTGGTCCTGAACAAAGCACCCAGGCTCGTTAAACAAAGACCACCTGCCCACCCTCTCGGTTGTTAAGTGATTGCTAATGAAAGAGCTCGCACCCCGTCCTGTCCTTGCAGCGAGTGCTAATGTGTAAAAATGCGGGGTAAATATTGATAAGTATTGGTACATCTGCCTTCAAGATTTTTAGATGTTGATGGAGAATTTATTACAAGAGGCAAGTATTTTAAACATTTTCTTTATTTATTATTTATTTATATACAATCAACAGTGCTTTAAAAATATACAGTTCAGTTTTTAGTTTAATTCACATTGATTTTACAACATTGTATGAAGATAACTTCATTAGGTAACTCCATTTCATAAAAGTAGATGCTACAATTTAAACTAAATCAAACATAATACAGTTTTTAATTTATCATAAAATAATGTTGTATTTACGTATTATAATCAAAGTCTACTATGACAGATTTCTAATAATTTATGTAGAAAACTAAATGTGTTTTAGAAAGTCTAGAATCTAGTGTACATTTTTTGAATCATGATTAATATTACTTACTATTTAGTCAAAATATTCAAGACTAGCTTCTGCGTGAGACTTCGTCGGCGTGGGCTCCGCTCCTATTGGTCTTAGCGTGATGATATATAGCCTATAGCCTTCCTCGATAAATGGGCTATCTAACACTGAAAGACTTTTTCAAATCGGACCAGTAGATCCTGAGATTAGCGCGTTCAAACAAACAAACAATCAAACAAACAAACTCTTCAGCTTTATTATATTAGTATAGATTTATAACGAATATTTAAAAGTATTATGTATACGAAAAAAAATTATGATATTGATTCATGTATATACAGTAAACTAGCTTCTGCGCGCGACTTCGTCGGCGTGGACTCCGCTCCTATTGGTCTTAGCGTGATGATACATAGCCTATAGCCTTCCTCGATAAATGGGCTATCTAACACTGAAAGAATTTTTCAAATCGGCCCAGTAGTTCCAGAGATTACCGCGTTCAAACAAACAAACAAACAAACAACCAAACAAACTCTTCAGCTTTATATATTAGTATAGATTGGTTACATAAATTTTAATTTTAGAATGAGAATTATTTATGATATTTATGTTCGGAGACATAACGAGAGCTTTCTAGACTTCAGAGATATTGTATTTAAATGTCTTGAACATTTGCTAAAGAAAATGAAAATTGCTTTAGAACAATTAAAAATGTAATTTAACAATATCAATACAAGATTTATATAGTAATGATAAAAAAAAATCACTAATTGCACGCCATATTAATAGAAGGAAATATGTTTAACAAATGCAAGGGCTAAAAGGTCAAAGAACTTCAACATCTATGAATCATAACGCGGAACATAAAGATTATATTAATATTTATTAACGAGGATAGATCCAAAATTACTCAGTATTCTATTTAAAGATACAAAGATGATGGCATACAATGAAGTGACAAACACGAGTCGGAACTGAATCCAGAACTTATAATATTTTTCCCATGCATCGATAAACACATGATGATCTAATCGTATAGAGATCGAGATTACAATAATTTATGGGTCAACATAATGGAGCTTAGGATTTCTCATTACTGATATTCATATACTGAGATTTTTATCTTAATGTACTGTTAAATGGTATAACACTTAATAATTATAATTAAGTATTAAAATACAAGTAGTAATAAAATAATGTGTTAAATGACTGGTAAATGGTAATTGTTAAGATATTTAGTTTTTTCTTAATTGCTTGCGCATATAGGTACCTACTTAAAAAACTTTAATTCAATGAAATTTTAATTTCTATAATATTTGTATATTTAATTTTGTGAGTATGTAATTAAACTTCATATACTATAATATTAGTACTATGTTTGTCCTCAATAGCAATTATTTCGAAAATAGTAAATGACGTCGATAGACAGTCTTTTTGTGATGCATCAGGGAAAGAAATCACATGGATGCAAAGTTAAAAAACAAGAGGAAAAAACGTAAACGAGATGCGCCCGCGTACGCAAAGATCTCGGTCAGGCGGGAGCCAACTTCTTTTGTTTCCAGCTTCGAATCAGCCAGAGTTTCGAATCTAGATTCTGTTTATTTCTTTTTTTCCTTTTTTCTGTACCTTTTTCTTTATTGTCTTTGTGCGGCCAGTACGGCTTTTTGAAAAAAAAACAAGACCCGGTGGCTTATGGCTCCCCATTGATATGCGACGTTCGAATTGAAATTTAAATATTTGCTTGCGGATACTCGACGAGCTTCATCGGCTATTCTCTTTTTGAAATCACTGTGTTACCATCTTAATATTTAATATGTTACTCAGTGAACAGCGTTTCAGATTGTAATCAGAGAATAGAAGCCATTCCTTATTTCTTTTTACAGCTTTTAGTATTTTTGTTGAACTTCTGTTTTAACCGACTCATCGACCTTGACAGGATAAGTTTGAGGACATAGCAAATTATTGTAATTTATCCTTTTGAATTCCTAATATTTTGGCATTGCAGTACTGTCACAAGTGCCATGGTCACTTGTGTCTTGTACACTCGCCATGAAGGTCGCAACAGTGTCGAAGTATCGGAAAATCAGAACAATTAACGCCTAATTTCTATCCATACAACTGCCTACATATAAATGATTATGATAGGCACTATAAAAGTTTATGAAGTAATATCAAGCTAATTCGAAATATAAATTAGAGTGACAATTCAAGATATTTTAATTGTCCTTTTTCTAGAACATATTAAAAAGATACAAACAAATTTAATTGTAAAAATAAATAATACGAATTTAATTGTGTTATTTGAAACGAAGATCAGAAGATATTAGTGACCGTTCCGTTAACTAACCACGACTGGTTTTTAGCCAAAACACGAACATACAAAAAAATTCGGAATATAGCTCAACGAATGATTTTACACGCGGAAGTATTCAATTGGTAGGAAGTAATAATAACATTAATCAGACCGTATCTATAATGATTAATGACACAAGAAAATCCTGAAGCAGTAAGAGGGTCTTTAGTATAGGTAATAAATAATCTGTACTTTAATAAATTAATAATATATAAAATAAGGAAATGCGTTGATACAGTTTTAGAACTTTCTGCATACAATACGACTCATGTCTTGTGTCTTTGTGTTTTTTTTAAATTCTAAATTGTAATCATTACATAGTATAAAACATATTACATAATATAAGTCGCTTCCCGCTGTCTGTATGCTTAGATCTTTAAAACTAAGCAACGAATTTTGATACGGTTTTCTTTAGTAAATAGAGTGATTCCAGAGGAAGGTTTATATGTATAATGTAGGTAACATGCATAATATAGTAGAGGAACACTAATAGTTTTTGCAACCGTACGAAGCCGGGGTGGGTCACTAGTATTATATTTTTTTTTACAAACCATTAATCCAACAGAAGAGAATAATATTGCTGAGAGAATAATATTTGCTCGATTTTATGTTGAAATATTCTTTAAAAGGTGATAATTCCTTAATAACCCGGTAGGTAGCAACTCTACGCATTCTGTCCAAATTGAATTTAGAAAAACACCATTTTTAATAAACTCAGAACTAAGAAATCACTAGTTATAGTCTAGATTTGGTAGGGCTAACTTGTTTAGATTCTGTACTACAAACTTAGTGCCATAATATTTGCTTTATATAACGACGCCATTTTATAAGGAAAAAGTGAATATAATTCATTAATTAAGACGTAAAACACATTTCTTAAAATTGTTGTTGTTATTTTTTCTACGTTCGCAACGGTACCGATATTTTTACACTGGCAACAGTACTAAACTACTAATATACATCGAAAACTTATATGAACAAACATTGTACGTGCAAAAATTTTGTATATCTCGTAGGTAAACGTTTTACAAAATAGGGTTAGTGATCATGAATCGTTAAAGTTACATTTTCCAATTCGACTAATTAAGGTCGTTGAACCCTTTTCTCTCTAGTCCCGAATATACTGTTTAAATTCATTCGTTCTTTGTTTGTAGAAAACGAAAATAAGTAAAAAAAAAAACAGAGACCCGATAACTGTCGTTTTATTTCAAAGAACTTATCTTTTATTTTGGAATTTTAGCAACGTTGGAATCCGAATATTTTTATATTTCGTTTGATTAATGTTAAAATATTTGTCACTGTCTGGTTTTAGTTGTGTTTAAAATAAAGTAGATAAAGATAAAGTAGTAAATGACTATCAAAAGCTATTTTAATGTTACATTTCACTAAATATCTCAGTTTAAAACGAAGACAAAAGTTGGACATAGTTTATTTTGATATTATTTAGTGGAATATGTTTAAAATTACAAATATAGAAAAATTAACTTAAATTATAAAAAGACTCTGGAGCTTTATTTGCTTTTGAAACTTACTAAGATAAGGATTTTAGGTTCATTTTAAAATTTATATGAATTTTAGTATGATCGTCTGTATATGGAACAAGGAAAATATAACGGGATTTTTCGATTAGGAGCAATGCGCTTGATATTTGATGATTGATCTAAGCTAGGGATAAGACTACGTAGGTCTTTTAGTGCATTGACGTAATACGCACCTAGCAATTAATAATAAACTATAAAAAAACCGGCTAAGTGCGAGTCGGACTTGCGCACGAAGTGTTCCGTACTATTGACTATTTTTATTTTTATTTTATTTTTATTATTAAATAAAATATACAATTAAGTATTTTGTGAATATTTCAAGTGCCTAACTGTTACCGTTTATTGATATCGAGCAAAAAAGGGCAAAAAACGCGTTTGTTGTGTAGGAGCCCCCCTTAAATATTTATTTTGTTTTGTTTTTAGTATTTGTTGTTATAGCGGCAACAAAAATACATAATTTGTGAAAATTTCAACTGTCTTGCTATTGCGGTTCTTGAGATATGTACAGCCTGGTGACAGACAGACGGACGGATGGACGGACGGACAGACAGAGAAGTCTTAGTAATAGAGTCCCGGTTTTACCCTTTGGGTACGGAACCCTGAAAACATTAAATTTATGTTTTCCGTCTAAAACTTATTAGTTTGAAATAATGTAATTTCAATTGAATATTTGTAAAACTTTTTTGTGAGAGATTGTATGTGCTTGAAAACTAACACTTATCTATTATTTACTTTAACACTTGCTTAGGTATTTTATAAGTCTTGAAGAATAAAATAACAAATTAACCTTATCAATGAATTCATTAAGCTTAAAATTTATACAACTGTCGATATATTACAGGTGCAAGTAGATAAAATAGATCTACTAAATAATAAAATTAAATACTATTTATAAGTATTATATTATTACTCACCGTTAGACACAACAATTATAATTACACCGTATTGTTATAAAACAGTATGTGCAGTGTTTGCCTATAATTAAACAAATAATTAAAAAAGTATTATAAAAACATATCGAAAAGATATTTAATTATATTTGATGCATACATACGTACTTTAATTATTTTACAATAAAGTATAATGACGCAGGGTATATAATTATATATGTATGTGCATTGTGCATTACTTTTGCTTTTCAAATGCATTATGGCGTACATTTAAAAGGAATTTCAATACACACGTCATTGCTGATAAAACTGAGTCCGGATTATCCAAGCGGTGAACGTTAAAAAATGTACCGGATCAATTGGATGCGTCATGCCTTGACCTATTAATGCTAGGTTTGAAGGTACTCTACACATATTATACGCTTACATGCTAAGCGACGACTGGATTTTTGTTATTCAATAAATGTGACGAACAAGCGTACGAACCGCATGATTATAAGGGTATACTGTAGCCAATGGACGCCTGAGCATTGCAAGCGCGTTGTCGACCCTAACCACTTACCCTAACCCGGAACTGACTTTCTTATCCACCACAGGAACACAACACTACTTAAAAATAGTGTTATTTAACTGTGAATCTCGTATAAGAAATTATATATATATCAAAAAGTTAAGAATTAAAGTTCTTGGGTAAATTTACAATAGTTAAAAAGCCAGTTTGCATATGAAAATTGATTTTTATAGGTCCTTTTTTGCGTCCGATTCCCCTAATTGACAATTTTTAAATTAATATAAATCTGTATATTCTTCACCGAAAAAAAGCTCAACAGTAGAAATTCTACACAATAATACTGTTCTGTTATAAAATAATACATCACACATATGTACGTACATTTTGTGTTTAGAAATGCGTAGGGTATGTACTTACAGATATAGTAAAGTACCTAGTAGATATTTGCCAGTATATTTTCGTCGCAGACAGAAACAAGAGCTTAAACAAAACGGATGGGGCAACAAATCAGGACTAGAATAAACTATTTTATATTTGTAGAATGCGTGATAAGGACTACAAATTAAAAATGATAGAAACATTTGACAAATCACGTGATAATTTTTGGACGTTGTGTTCCATGCACTTTAAACTTTTGCACTCATGTCAAACATTTGTATATACCATATTTGGCGTTGTCTGAGAGTTTTTGCTTGTGTATTGTATGTGTTTTCGCACACCTGACACAGGAGCGGCCCCTAGATGCAGATCCGGGACCCTCCAATTAAAGCGGCTGAAGGCTCCCGCAGGGGGTTTAGTGCGGTAGTGGCACCCCCAAGTGCTGAGTCCCACATACGGTCTAGGACTGCCTACCCGGGCGTCCTGGATATCACCCGTAAATGGGTTACCCTGCGATATCAAAAAAGCGGCCCCTAGTAGGGGCCGTTGTGAGGGGTGAGTGTGAGGAGTTTATTTATCTCTCAATTGTTGCACTAAGATAATAATAGAGGCAGATTATTAGGTTAAGCAAACATTCTTAAACAACTTGATGTTGAAACATAATCAAATAAGCCTCGTATACGGACAGCCTAAAACCTAAGTTTCTATTCAATGATAGCCTATACCTGTTTGTATAATTTTTTTGTCTGCATTGTGAATTTGTCTTACAGATTTTTATGCATATAACAAATGAGTACATATTACAAAAACCGTATTTTAAAAACAAAGGATTTACCACTCAATGATATTTTTTTAGTCTTGTTGTTTTATATAGGTTTTGAAAAAAGAGGTTTATAGATATGAAAGGGCTGTATTTTATTCATTTCAGATTATCTAAGTATATATATAAAAATGAATGTAGGTCTGTATGTCCCTTATAGAATCGTAAACTATGCATTTGATCATGTCATGATCTTCAGCAGTGTTATGCATGAGCTCACAAAGGTTTCTGAGTTGGTGTGATAAAAAAGCGAAGCAACGCACGCAGTGTACAGCTAGTAGTTTATAAAAAATCAGCCAAGTGCGATTCGGACTCGCGCACGAAGGGTTCCGTACCATAGACTAGGCAAAATATTTAGATTTTTTTTGTCTAAATATTTATTTTATTTTAATTATCAAAGTAAAAATACGACTGAGTATTTTGTGAATATTTCAAGTGCCTACCTGTTGCCATTATTGATATCGAGCAAAAAAGGCAAAAAAACTGCGTTTGTTGTATGGTAGCCCCCCTTAAATATTTATTTTATTTTGTTTTTAGTATTCTTTGTTATAGCGGCAACAGAAATACATAATTTATGAAAATTTCAACTGTCTAGCTATCGCGGTTCTTGAGATACAGCCTGGGACGGACAACGAAGTCTTAGTAATAGGGTCTCGTTTTTACTCTTTGGGTATGAAACCCTAAAAAAAATAACACAGAGGTTTGACACTTGTAATAGTTTTTTAATTTTTCGAAATAAAGAACTGAGAAGAGAAATTGAACATTTTTACAGGGAAGCTCATTGCAACGTATTCCTCATCGTGTAGGAAAGTACAAACCATTTATAAAGAAAACATGTAAAATGCGTAGGTATCTAGAAACTTTTTACATTTTTCTATTTGTATTTAGATACAAAAAAAATCTATTTCAAAATCAGTAAATAGCGCAACAATATAAAATCTGGGTTCGAAACCACTTGACATGTAATTTATCTTAGTTAAACTCTTATACTAAACTTACTAATCTGTTAAGTTAGTCGGTACAGCTTTTAATTTATAAATCATTTTGGATTAAATAATTAGACCGGATATCAAAAATGCATAATGTTTATTATGCTAAATGTTTGCGAATATCTAATTGTCTCGATATTGTAATATTTTCTGTCCTTATAGGATAAACTAGCTTCTGCGCACGACTTCGTCCGCGTGGACTCCGCTCCAAGATAAATATCTTAGCGTGATAATATATAGCCTTCCTCGTTAAATGGGCTATCTAACACTGAAATAATTTTTCAAATCGGACCAGTAGTTCCTGAGATTAGCGTGTTCAAACAAACAAACAAACTCTTCAGCTTTATAATATTAGTATAGATAACCATTGTTTCTGTGCTTGTAGTAGTTCATTATTTAATGTTAATGTGAGACAGCAAAATTGACGATGGAAATTAGAGCACAACAACACCTGATATATTTTCAGGAATCATTATATAAATTATATTTTTTACGCCTAAATAGTTTTCATTAGATATTTCTAATATCTTCAGGCCATTTTCTTTTAATTTATTATCTAAGTTGTAGAAAATAGCTTATATTAAAAAAGCGAGAGTCATATTTTAATAACATGTAATTTCTTACCGTTTACTAATCAACGGTAGTGTAATCCTTTCAGCTTATAATAATAATTACCATACAAATATTCATATCAAATTGCAGTTTACACGTTTTCAGTTCACACTTCTAACGAGTCAAAATTCACGCCCTTGTAACCACATGACTGACTAAATAAATTTAAGTAGACCTTACAAAGTGTTTAGCACTGAATTCGGAACACTTTAACACATGTTTACTTATCATTGTTTAAAAAAAATGTCACTTCAATCCGTTCCATACGCACTATTATTTAAAAATAGTTTCAATACTACAAAAAGGTCCTACAGCAAATTGAAAAAAAAAAATGTAAAAAATACTGGCAATCAACGTCAAGTCAGATCGAAGCAGAAACGATTAGAAGTCATTCGTTCCATTTTCGAACGCAACAGAATTTTGACAATTACGTTTCGTTCGAGTCGGTGCGTGTCAGATTTTGACAGGTTTATGCGCGCGCGTGTGAGCGTGTAGAGCGCACGGGCATCGGCGCTGCACTGCGTTCGCGCGCTTTTCGACCTACGAAACCTTCTCAGCCTCTCTAGAATGGGATGTATTATATTTTCTCACGGAAAGGACTAACATAGGATGATCCCCGCTCAATAGCATCTTCGCTGACTGATGCTGTCCGAGTTTTGTTTCCATTTTGACGTTTGAAGATCTTTTTTTTAAACGGGATTAACCGTTTATAAATGTCAGAGGTTTATGGAGCGTAGTGAATTGCGGTTATGGTCTTTTTTATGTCATAAGTAGAGTGATGTTCAACGGCTATTTCCTATTGTAAACCTTGTTTTATAATAAATAACCAGCTCTACAACGCATTAAACAAAGTTCACAGCTGTTTTTGTCATTCATTAAAGTATTTTAGATATAGGTACCTACTTAGTTTTATTAGTAAGGATGCTACATTTCGGCAATAGTTTTTTCTTAAAGAAAATATCATATGAATTATACACAAAACAATTTATTATTATATTTCATATTAATGTTTTTTTACTATTAATAATATTTTATAAAGCAATTTGTAATAGTATAAGTATGTAATACGTGAGAAAAATTCTCCCATATTTGCACACGTCACGGGATCTAATGTAAAAGACATCAACGAACTGTCAACCCCTCCCCATATATATTTAATATTTTATTTTCTCTTATTATTACTATTTAACTAATTTTATATAAATGTGTGTCGTAAATTTGTGTTTACTATTTATAAATTATACATTTACAATCATATTGTATTAAAAATAAAAATTTTGCTTAAATTAAAAAAAAATATTTAGAGCAATTTAAGGATAAAAGGAATTATTTTAACAATTAAAAAAAACTTAAGACTTATTTTGATTCAGTGTACTTGCGTTTTCACATAAAACATAGATAAATAGGACATTATCTTGATACAAACGTAATCTGTACCTAATTATATAGTCTAGTCATTTTTTCTAAACTAATATTCCAACAAAAATTTAAATAAACTGAAAACGCTACGTAGTGGTCTGTCATAATGAGATAACATATCATAAAAATGTTACGTTATTGTCAACACAAGTAAAAAAAAATGTGCAAGCGAGACAACAGTCAGTCGTCGCTAAGCCTGCGACAATTGTTTCCTCTTTAAATTGAACAGTCGTCACGCGTCACCGCTAAACCCTGCCCACTCGGGCGGGGAGCAAGAAACTATTGCCATCTCTCTTGTTACTAACTATTTTTACAATGATGAATAGAGAGGAACAATACGATCGGTTTTTACACGGTTGCACAGTTTTTTTTTTCGCTACATATAGATCAATTTTAAAACAATATGTCATTGACCTCGTTGATGATGTTTTTGGTGTACAAAATGTGATTAAAAAAATTTCAGTAACTCTAGGAAGATTTTTTTGAGGATAAAATTTATTTTCCTCATCATCAAAAGTAGAGCTACAAAGTGTTTATTTATTTTATTTATTTGATTGTTGTTGAGAATATTCAAAATATAATCTTGTATTTAAAAATTACAATCAAACATAGTTATTAATTTTTGTAGATCTAATTTTCATTAAATTAAAAAAAGTCAAAAGATAAATCTTTACTATTCGCTTTAATAACATAAAGAATTTTTTTTGCTTATAAAATAACGTGCTAATAATATTATTAGCACGTTATTTTATATTTTATTTATTATTATTGTATTTATATAAATAGTCTAGCTTGATTTTAATTTATAGTATCTATATAAAATGATATGTAGGTACATGTTTAGGTACTTAATTGTTCTCTTTCGAAATTAATATAAATAAGACAAAACTCTCGGCGTAATGGTTTTGCTGGCTTATCTAACTTTTTTTTTAGTATAAAGTGTAGCACAATGATTTCCACCAATTACTTATATTATAAGATATCATATGAGAAATAAACGTTACTAGTACCTACTGCAGGTATTGTTATAAATTAACACTTAAATTTATTTTAATATCTATAGCAATAACGTGGAATTACAAGACTGAAAAAATATGATAATTTCTACAAAAGTTGTCGATATCAGCTATAGATATCTAATGAAAAATAAAAAATAAAAAATCAAGTTATTCATCATATTTATATTCTCAAAAATACTAAAATAGGTATAGTTAGGGGTTTTAGAAGCGTTTTTTTACATTTGTATTATTTTCTAAAATTGTACCTATACTTAAATTTAAATATGGTTTAGTTTACACACATTCAACAAACCATAATAGCGTAAAAAAGAAGTGGTCTCTGTCTATACCCCTACGGGAAAGAAGCGTGATTACCTATATGAAAAAAAAATAATAATAGCGTAATTAGATTTTTTAGGAAGATTATAAAGATTTGTTTTTCCTAAATTGTACAAACTTGAAAAATATTTGTCAGACTAATAAAACCCGTTTTGATGTAAGTCCAATGTACAACAAAGTGTTTTTAGATTTTTAAAGAATTTTGATTTTTTTTTAAATAAAAATACAAGGTAAAAACTGTTTAATTAAGACTAAATAAAAATCACACGAACTTATATATAAAGTTCTAGACTAGCCCATTTCCCACAGTAATGCTCGGTTTGCGCCATATCGGCTGATATTGAGCGTAATTTGTAGCTTCGTGGTGCCAAGAGATTTACTGCGCGCGAGATATAGCCGCTAATGCGGAACCAAAACCCTTTTTTATTTTATCTATATAATATATAGGATTAAAAATTACGACAAAAAGTTTACTAGATTTTATGACGTTATTTTTCCTGTAAATATGCTTATGTTGGATGAATCATTTAGTTAAGTCAAAAAGAAGAAAAAATGGCAGTTATAGAGACTGCCTATAGAAGAGAAAACTTAGGACTTTTAGTATTAAAATTTGCATGTCGGTGACCCATCCAAAAAGTGTTTAACACGCACAGCACACGGACGCTGCGCGTAATGTCATGGGCATGTTGGTGACGCGAACTCACAAGATTTTCCACTACCAAAAGTGTCCAACGTGGTTAAAAAAGTTTTCATTTCACAAATTTTTACCCAATTTTGTTAACAATTTAATTTACCAATTTTCTTTGTTGCAGATAAAAATAAAAAACAAAAAATCAATTTTTGAATTTTTAACATAAATTTTGAGGTTATGTGAAAAAAGTGAAAACACAAAGTTGCAGATCTTTTTATTACCTACGACTTTGCCATTTAATTTTTTTTTATACGAGTATCATTTTATTAGTTACTGTTTGAAATATTAAAATTATTATTATAATATGATTAAGCACCCCACGCTTTTTCACTTTATTTTCTACTTTTAAGTTCGATTGCTATTAAAGCGTGTTTTTTTAGTTTTTTTAAACTATAATTTATTTCCTGAATTTTTAGTGTCAAGACGACAATTAAAAAAAAAGCGTGTTATATTGTATTGCCATCGGCCCTTGAACCCTGAGCAAATTTTCAAGTTAATCAGACTCCTAGAAGTAGGTGAAAATGAAGTTCAAAGATTCCGTTACATACATAAATACATACATACATACATACAGGTCAAGCTAATAAAAGCGTGTTAACCTACAACTTTGCCATTAAATTTTTCTTTATGTTTCTGAAGTACGAGATTCTATCACTCATCAGAATCTTACCGTATCTGACGCAACATTTTTTTAATCGATCTAAAATGCCGTAAGGTCCGATTTTTGTTATTTTTATCATTTTATGGAGGTATTTTTATAGTGGTAATAGTGGTACTTATCTATACTAGTAATATAATAAAGATGAAGAGTTTGTTTGATTGTTTGTTTGTTTTAACGCGCTAATCTCAGAATCTACTGGTCCGATTTGAAAAATTCTTTCAGTGTTAGATAGCCCATTTATCGAGGAAGGCTATAAGCTATATATCATCACGCTAAAACCAATAGGGGTACGCCCCTATTGGTTTGGTGGCACCAATGAAGAATGTTTCAAAATCGGGTTTTTTTTTTGAGAGCTTCTACTGCGTAAATGGTTAAAGTTTCGCACAAATCATGCATGACAGAATTGGTCCTATTCCACGGGGACGAAGTCGCGCGTAGAAGCTAGTCATTTATAAATTTGTAGTGTTTACTTATAATCGTTAAAATAATATAGAGTCTTACTAGTAGAGTTCCGTTGGTTCCTTTACACTTTAGACTTTTAGAGTATTAACATTTAAAGGATTGTAAAATGAAAAAAGAATACGAAATCCAATGGTCTTTTACACGTGCTCCTTACACGTACTGTGTACTCAATGAAATGCAGTAAAAACTCAATCAAGTGATTGCAGCGTGAAATTCATTAAAGGATTTAAAAAACTACATTGCGTTGCGTCAGTGAACTGTGACAGGAGCGCGTACCGGCGCTGCGTGCTTTGCGTTCATTGGATGCCGAATTCGATACGATTGTAGAAAAAAAATCCAATTATACCCGTTACTTGGTACAGCTATTTGTGGATTTAAATAAATAATATTATTAGCCGTATGTTCGTTAATTTTCTGAACATTTTATAAAAAAAGTTATGACTGTATTCTTATAACGATGGAGTACTTTGATTGAAAACTAGTTTCAATACTTTTTTATTTATTTATATTAAAATAAAAAAAATAATAATACGATAACCTAGCTCCTACCAGTCTGAAAATAAAAGATCTCTCCTTAAAAAATCTGTTTTATAAGGTATCAAATATTTCGTTACCACTAATACGAGGACAAAAGTAAACATTGCTTGTAGTGAATATATCAGTCGAAATAATAGTATCACCTTTTACTATGATTCAAAATAATAAAACTTTTGACAATTATTCCAAAAATACCAACTTATAAAATTAAAACCTAACAAAAAACACAGTATCTACCTATCATCATTTCTTTGTCTTAATTAATTTTATAACGTTTCGACGAAGTACGATTTTTTCTTCTTTCAAATCAAATCAAATCAAAATCATTTATTTCGCCATAAGGTGTATGTTACACACTTAACGAAAGTAAAAAAAAAATGATTTACAAAAAAAAAAAACTAAACTTTACTATACTATTCCTATTTATTGCCTGTTATCATCGTCAGCTTTATTCTGTTTTTTTTCTATGCTACTGCATGTGCTTTAGAAACGCAAAAATGAATATTAAATTAGAGAACCTAAATTAGAAAATAGTGATTGAGTTACTTGGAATATATCACACCATATCCTCTTTTTCATTGTCAACTCTCCCCTTTTCCTCGTATTAATTTTACTCATACACTACTAGTAACTTAGACATTTATGGAAGAAGGTCACTGAAAATTTTTGTATGTGACAGCGCTTAATTAGGTCTGCTCGTTGGCTGGCTATACCCTAAAAAAAGTTAACTAACGGACTATGAATAGAAAACAATTTTGTGCTTGGAAAACTCGTTTGGACTGATTTTAGGAATAAAGTTAGACACGTAGAAGTTCGTAATGGGACCTATTGTTAGATGTTAAAAAAAACTAGTGGACCTAGCTCAGTTAGCTAAAACGAAACGATATTTTTTCTTATATCGTTACCTACATTATTAAGCGACAAAGAAGCTCGGAAATGAGTTTTAGTTTTATTTTTGCAATTAAATTAATATAATAGATACTTACTATTTAAATGAAGGTTTTTTTAGTTACAAAAATAAAGGAAACAAATAAATACTGCAATTTAATAAGTATATAGGTAATACTATAATCCTATCCTAAAACCTAAAGGAATGACAAATATGTTATTAATAATATCGTCAAATGAAATGTTATATAGATAATCACACAAGTCAAACAACCGAACAGTCTGAGTAACATTATGAAACTGATATTCCTTTGAACTTCCTTAAATTCTTCGAATAGCAAAGTGTGTCAAAATCGATACGATTCAACCGTATCTTGTTGAAAAAACATCGATCAACTCACTAAAATCAATGATCTCCACTGGGTTCTTAGCTTCCCAGTTTCGAAGGTCCATTTTATACGGTTAACTAATTCAAGGAGGGGCAGTCAATTGTGAGTGGATAAATGCCTTAATCAAACTTTCAAACAAAAACTTTGTTAAAAAATCACATTCTTAGAATACTACACTTTTTAAAAGGGTACAGAATTTGGTGATGAAAAAAGCAAGCTATCGCTATATAAAGGAGTGTCGATAACTTTATTAGTTTTACTTATGTATTAGTTACTTAGCTAATAAGTAGGTACTATTAAGCCTAAGTTCTAGTAATAAATAGTTGTAATTATGATATCTATATAATAAAAATGAATGTTGCTAAGCGCATAACTGCAGAATGGCTCGACCGATTCGGCTATTTTTTTGTATGTTCCTAAAAATCCCACGGAAGGATTTTATACAAAAAAAAAAAAAACATAACAGACAGAACGAAGTCTGTCCAGGCAGCTAGTTGTGTGACTCGTAGCAGATGAAAATCACATATTTTAATTCAATTAAAATATTATAGAAGCGACGTGAATTCGAAAAAATTGGCGTACTTACATGTAGTGCATTCACAAGAACGTAGACGTAGTATGCAATGCATCTTGTTTCATAAAAAAAAAAAAATTTCACCTAATGCTGTCTGCTATGATATGCTAAATGTACTGTTTTATGTTCTAGTTATGTCCTACTTATAGAATATACAGTTTTTTTTTTAATAATTGGTCTTACTCAAATCGACTGAATATGTTCAAAAACTTTGAACCGGTTAGAAATGAAAAGTAATCACTATATACTGTAAGCATAAAGAAGTAAAATTTTATGGAATTTATACTACAGATTTACCAACGCATCATCATATAAAATCTCTGTATTTTCTGATTTTCTCACAGAAATAAGTAATGAGCTCAAGGTAATAATGTAAAGATATTATTCAATCTAATCTCAAGTAAAGTAATCGGTGAATCATCAGAATGGATGCAGAGGCACGTGCACACAGAATTGTTTTATACCACGCAAAAGTATTCAACGCACATTGAACGGACGCGAGCAAATAAAAACGAGACAAATAGGGATGGGCAAGTATTTACAAATGTTTTATTGAAGAATTTATTACTTATAAAAGTGTTAAGAAGTTGGTTTAACTATTTAATTTCTTCCGTTATTTTCATTCTTTATTTTTCATAAGCCTTTTTATCTTTTATACTTACTATACCATTACAATATATCAATTGATGGGCGTTTGTTTACAAAAAGTAGGTACTGAAGTATTACCGACTATTTTATATAAAAATTCTTAATAATATGTTGGGATTGCAGGTTATGTGTCATCAATTACTAAATATATTAAACAACCTTTCTTGTTTTAATTTCATAGCTTCAAAACAATATTGTAATTAAGTATCGATCGATATTTTGATCAATGTCAGTCGCATCACTAGCGCGAGGAATCGGCGCATACGAGGGAATCTCGCGTTACGCATATCCCACTTTCAATTTCCTCACATATTACAATAACTTTTTATATAAAATCGCAGGTATTCCTGCCCACAATGTGCATCTGCCGCTTGGAATTTCAATATTTCCTTTTCATACCCTTTTACAATAACGGTATTATAATTTAAATAGGTAATGATGAAAAATATGACTGACGTCTTTAATAGAGTCTGAAAATCTTAAACTGTGTATTAAAAAATCTTTATCGTATTCTTTTACACTCAAATAATATCAATAAATATATTATAACAACTTATGTCTACACAACTTTCGATCGTAATTCGAAAATGAACTTTGAATTTGATTTTAAACATACTATTATTGGTAAAGACTAATCATACCTAGCGGTTTGTTTGTTGCCACCGTTTTAGTTGAATGATTATTGGACGCGTAGTTTTCATTGCTGTTTGCATCGCATCGTGAATCTCCACTTCCTGAAAATTATGATGCTTTTTATTGCTTGACCTTTCTGTATAAAAATAATATCTTACTCACATAGTTTGTCACACATAAAAATGTATTTTCTAAATCAAACTAGCAACTTTATAAATTAACATATTCGAACAACCAAACAAACTCATCAGTACTATATCAGTATAGACATAGTTTAAGCAAATCAATTTGTTTTACATTTCAAATGCCATCAATACATGAACGCTGCCCAATGTTCCCATAGATACTTTACTGTACACATTTCTGAATATTCGCTCCACGTCCATGGCTATATAGACGTACGGGATTCCATTCGCATTATGAGGATAAAGGTATTGTTCCGATTGTTTATTGGACGGGTACAATAGCTTGAAATACGCGGTAGTCAAATAAAGTATACGCGATCAATAAATATGTCCCCGACATGGTATGGTAATATCGCTTTAAAACAAAGAATTGTTTACTTTATATATGCTTAAGTTCACCGATGATTACGATCGTATTTTACTCTTAGATAGAAAAAGGAACATTTGGGGAAAATGTTATTAATAAGTCTTTGTTGGGCATACTAATATTGATAGCGTGTAAACATAAGGATACAAAGAGCCCTTGAAAACTTTAGGGTTGTACCATATTAAGCTATCAAAGAATAAAGCAATACAAGCACTAATTAAGACTAATAAGCTTCGCTATCATTCTTCAAGGAAGATTCCATTTTATTAATCTTCTTCGGATAATTCATAACTGATAACTTTTTACTGGTTGAGCTGATTTTAGTTATTCTTTTCGTATTTGAAAACAGCTGTTCGTCATGTGGTTCATTTAAATTTAAGTGCGATCTAACGATGGCATTTTTTAATTTTATACCCAATATTGCGCATTTGAAGTCGTTTTTTTTAATTGTGAACAAACAGAATTATTATTACTTTCATTTGCATGAATGCACCAAACATACTAAGTTTTGTAAGAAAATTTGTCATGAACAAAATACAATATTTCGTCGTTTACACCGTTATTATATATTTTCAAAATTGTAGGTTAAATATTGTTCGTAATCAGTTGTTCGTATTGTAGGTGGTATGTAGACCAATCGGTATTTAAATTAATTTAACGTTTACTTGACTTTGAAATGAAAGACTATTCGTATAAGCTATTCGTGTATTGACAACGTAACAAAAGGAATGATGATCGAATAATGAATTTGAATATGAAAAACGTTACAATTTTACGTTTAAGAAGAACGAATAATATTGAAGTTAGGCGCGGTTCCCCCGCCCGTCGCCCTCCTATTCGCCGATGAGCGACAGCTTCATGTTATTCGAAGCGCCACCACTGCTCGCTAGAGGTCGCTCGAACATGGCCCCCGCCTTGGAAGTACCTACTTCCAACGAAAAAAAAGGGTCTCAGCATGATGTAGCCTCTTTGGTTGTGCCTTCGTCTACCGGCTGCAACGGCAGCGGACAGATTTTTGAAAAAGCCCGTTGAACGATGCCCGTTGATGTGCGGATATCTGCAACACGAGCCACACCATCCTTGCCTGGAAAGGTACGTAAAATTCTCCCCAATCTCCACTTCAGAGGCGGGAGCTTATCCTCCTTGATAAGAACCAGGGTGTCAACAGAGATGTCCTCTGCCTTGTGCTTCCACTTGGTTCTGAGCTGGAGCTCCGACACGAATTCCTTTGCCCATCGCTTCCAGAAGTGTTCCCGCATCTGCTCCACTCTTTCGTAGCGGTTGAGATAGCTGGTGTTCCGAGCAGTGAGATTGCTGGCAGGCGAGATTAGCGGTCGTCCAATTAGGAAATGAGCTGGGGTGAGAGGAGAGAAATCATTAGGATCAGAGGACATAGTAGTTAGGGGACGGGAATTCAGGACAGCCTCGATTTGTATAAATACAGTACTGAGTTCCTCGTATGTTAAATTCGCGTTACCGATTACACGTTTTAAATGAAACTTACATGATTTTATCCCTGCTTCCCATAAACCGCCAAAATGAGGAGCGTAAGGTGGGATAAACCTAAAGCTTATGCCAATATCAGATGCAAAATCAGATATCTTATTAACGTTTTTACTAAGTTCGTGTAAAAACTCTTTTTCAGCACCAACGAAATTTTTTCCGTTGTCAGAAAATATCTCTGCCGGCTTGCCACGACGAGAAATAAATCGTTTAAGTGCTAGTATATAATCTTGTGTGGAGAGGCCACTGACCAATTCTAAATGTATAGCTCGAGTAATAAAACAAACAAATAAACAAATATATCCTTTTATAATCCTTGCTCCTCTCCCTTTACGATTTAACAAATGAACTGGTCCAGCGTAGTCCACGCCACAACGTATAAAAGGAAAACCGACTTCTAACCGTTCAGAGGGCAGATTGCCCATGATGGGATTCAAAGTCTTACCTTTCATTCGCGTACACGTAACACAGTTGTGAACTGACTTTCTAGCTAAGTTCCTAGCACCAAGCGTCCACCACCTTTCCCGTAAAGAAGACAGTAGCAGCTGAGGGCCACCATGTAATAAACGTTTATGTTCACTCTCAAACAACAACACTGTAAGTCGATGTTTACTACACAGTAAAATCGGATGTTTCTTATCGAAACTAAAAGTCGAATTAGAAAGCCTACCACCAACACGTATTAATTTGTTATTATCCATAAACACATTTAAACTCGCGATTTTATTAATTTGCCTTTTGTCTATAACCTGTTTTAGCGGCAGATCATTAAATAAACAGTGATACACGTCCGGAAACGATTGCAACTGAGCGACACGCGCTAAAGTTAACTCGGATGTTTTTAATTCCTGCACAGACAAATGTAAACAACCGGTATGCAGCTCATCACTACTACAACGTCTACGCGTGTTATTAATGAAACGCAATACATACGCAGCGACGCGCTTCAACTTATTATAGGACGAGAATCTATTGAAATCTATAAAACCATTATTACAAGGCTCTGTACACGTCAATACAATAGGTTTTGATCGTAATTCCGGTAAATTATCGCAAGTTTGTAATACATTTTCAGGTTTAAAATTAAAATTATGTTCTCGTAAACAACTAGGTCCGTGCCACCAAAGGTTTGACCTTGTGAGCAGTTCGAAATTAAGACCCCTAGACACTAGATCAGCAGGGTTATCTTTACTTTTTATATGTAACCACCGCGAGTCACCTGTTAACTCGTTTAATTCTGTGACTCTGTTTTGTACAAATGTTTTTAACAAGTGCGGAGACATCCGTATCCAACCCATCACTACAGTGGAATCTGTCCAAAAATAAACGTTATCGAATTTTAAGCGCAATGAATTAATTATCTTTTTATAAAGTTTCGCACCTAATAATGCCCCACATAATTCCAACCGTGGGATGCTAATCGTTTATAACGGAGCGACCTTACTTTTAGCACATAACAAATTTACCTCCACATCAGAGTCGCAGTCATCGTACGTACGTACATATGCACAGGCACCGTAAGCATCCTCAGACGCATCCGTAAATATGTGAAGTTCGGTGTGTTGAGTGTGCATGCTCCTTACGAATCGAGGAATGCGTAACTCACTCAAACAGTGCAATGTTTTAATATAACGATTCCAAGCTACAGTGACGTCATCAGGTACCGCGTCATCCCATCCGATCTTACTTAACCAAAGACGTTGCAACAAAAATTTTGAAATAATGACCGCGGGAGCTAAAAGTCCTAATGGATCGTATATTTGTGAAATTATAGACAGCATTACACGTTTAGTTAATGGAATAGAATCAATAAATTTATTTTTAAAATTAAAATATAATTCGTCGCTGTTACTATGCCATCCTAAGCCT
Source organism: Melitaea athalia (assembly GCA_905220545.2). Classification (NCBI taxonomy): domain Eukaryota; kingdom Metazoa; phylum Arthropoda; class Insecta; order Lepidoptera; family Nymphalidae; genus Melitaea; species Melitaea athalia. The sequence continues at coordinate 6,584,886 of HG992197.1, read as the reverse complement.
AGAGTTTTATTTTGTGAATGTTCCCCGACGGCAAGCTCTTTACCGCCCCTACCCCAGCCTATAAAAGTATATTTTTTGTAATAATAAAAATACTGACCGATGTATTTTAATTAGCTCTATCCAAAAACATCGCCAGCTTAAACTGCTCCACCGTATATTTCTAATGAAAAATCAATAAAGATTTGGGAAAAAATTTTTTTATCTTAATTTTGATACAGCCATATCTTTTTAAATAAACAATATTTCAAACTGCTCCAAACTGCTCTACATCCATATAATACTGCTCCATAGTAATTTTTATCGGCTCCGCTATAGTTAACTGTAAAATAAGTAAAATTCATTTTGTCATAAATGAGCTGACTGAAGCGGGTAGCGCGCAGGCGCGGATCTCATTCATTGCCGTATTGCCGGGATAAAGTTTAAATTAAGGTCAAGAACATGGAGATACAAATGGTGGGTAACATGGAGATACAAATATCTATAGGTACAAATAAATAAAATTGGAGTGTCTGTTTGTAATATTAAAATAACCACTTTTTACTAAATGTATATGGATCTCTATACACGGCACATATTCCACAATAACATTTTTTACGATTATTGTCTGTCTGTCTGTTTGTTCCGGCTAATCTCTGAAACAGCTGGACTGATTTTGACGGGACTTTCACTGGTAGATAGCTGATGTAATAAGGTGTAACTTAGGCTAGTTTTATTTTAGATTTTTGTTTTTATAACTGCGAACTGAACAATTTTTGTTAAATTCCACGCGGACGAAGTCGCGGGCACAGCAGCTAGTTATTTATAATTTTAATTTAATGCTGAAAATGGGGTTTAATGTGAAATGGGTTGCGCGCGCGACGTCAAAAGCAAGTACGACACATTAATTAATTTATTTAAGGTATTGAATACCTATATATTTTTATAATTTGAAAAAAATATGGTGTATTGTGAACACTATAAATACTCAATTCCTTTTGGAAATTTTACTTAAAGTTAATTTTTCAACAAGTTAAACGATTGTTAACTAACAAAATTTTCTCGAAATTCCGTCTCAATTGTACATAAATGAAAAAAAAATGTTTAAATAATTGTCGTAAAATTTTTCGTTTCGTAGAGCCTTTCTTATACTCGTCAAGATCACGCCATAAAAGTAAAAAATATATTCATTCTTTGTTTATAATAATTATTGTACTTGAACAAAAACTGGTAATTTTTCTAAAAAATTATGATTTTTCTGGAACTACAATTGAGACGGAATTTGGAGAAAATTTTGTTAGTTAACAATCAAAAATTAACTTTTCAATACCTTAAATAAATTAATCTATGTGTCGTACTCGCTTTTGACGCCGCGCGCGCAACCTAAAAATATCACGCGGAAACCCATTTTTTTTAAATTATAAATAATGGAGATAGAGTTCCGGGAGCTGGGAATTTTTTATTGGACCTCCTCTTTCAGAAATTTTTTTTTAAATGTCTTAATTACAATTAACAGTTTATGAAATATTGGCAAAAAACGAAAGGCCATTTTTTTCCTTTTTTTAATTGTTTGTAACTTGTGCAATTTTTATGTGCTTAATACATTAATATTAATACACGCTTTTAGAACATTTTTCTAGGCGTCATTCCGGATGCAATAAGCTATCACACATAATTTTAAGAGCAGTATCTTTATTTACGCCCGGCATTATGAAAAAGTACTTCAAAATGTTGATTTTCTAATAAAAAGCCACAAAAAATATATATTTCGGCAAAATAAACACGCTTTCATGCCATAAAATTAAATTAAATTTTAAACCTTTTTTATTACCGCGAAAACGCTACAGCCATTTTGGTGACGTAATATGGGTAATAACAAAAGTGTAAGAGAGTAACATAATTAACCTACAATTACTATGACAACAATCAACAAATTAGTAATGAATGCATATTATTTCAGTTGGAACAAGATATGAAGAGATATTATACGAAAGAACACAACTATTTCTCCTTGAAGTTAAAATTCTAAAATTGATAGATATTAGATATGGACCCCAGCTGTTGACAGCACTGACAGAACTTTGTTATTGCCCGTATGACGTCACACCAAGGCGGCTCGTGTTTTAGGTCACGTGATATACAGATTAAAATATACGACTTTTAATTTCAATATAATAAATCAATAATGTGCTTTTATGATTCCAAATCAGAATATTTAGGTGTATTTCAATATAAATTTTAATTTTTATCAAATTTTATAATTTATTTTTCACTACGGAAAGTACCCTTTTGTATCTCCATGTTACCCACCATTTGTATCTCCATGTTCTTGACCTTAATTTAAACTTTATCCCGGCAATACGGCAATGAATGAGATCCGCGCCTGCGCGCTACCCGCTTCAGTCAGCTCATTTATGACAAAATGAATTTTACTTATTTTACAGTTAACTATAGCGGAGCCGATAAAAATTACTATGGAGCAGTATTATATGGATGTAGAGCAGTTTGGAGCAGTTTGGAGCAGTTTGAAATATTGTTTATTTAAAAAGATATGGCTGTATCAAAATTAAGATAAAAAATTTTTTTCCCAAATCTTTATTGATTTTTCATTAGAAATATACGGTGGAGCAGTTTAAGCTGGCGATGTTTTTGGATAGAGCTAATTAAAATACATCGGTCAGTATTTTTATTATTACAAAAAATATACTTTTATAGGCTGGGGTAGGGGCGGTAAGCTCTTTCGAAGTAGCAGCTGTGACGTCATAATTAAACGTCCACTTACGCAAAGGAAAACAGCCTTTACGTAAAATTCTAGACGTTTTCTCACAGATGTCAGATAAAACTATAGGATCATCATGCCCAGTGATTAGATCGTCTACATAAAAATCTTCGTTTATAACACGAGCTATGACGTCATCGCTGCACTCGTACGCAAGTTGCCTCAAACAACGCATGCTCAAGTATGGTGCGGACGCAGTGCCGTAAGTAATAGTATTTAGCTTGTATATTCTGAGAGGATCCGAGGACTTCTCTCTCCAAAGTATGAGTTGCAGATTTCTCATGTCTTCTTGTATGAGCACTTGACGGAACATTTTTTCAACATCCGCGCAAGCAACGTGAATATATTGTCGGAAACGTAACAAAATTGCAAAAATATCATTTTGAAGTGAGGGCCCTATCATTTGTATGTCGTTTAACGACTTTCCCGAACTCGTGGTAGTGCTACCGTCGAACACTACCCGTAACTTCGTAGTAGAACTATCCTCACGAAAAACACCGTGATGCGGAAGAAAATAATACGGTGAATCATTTATAGAAATACTCGTATGTACAACCGACATGTGACCTAAATTCTCATATTCTTTCATGAATTCACAGTACATTTGTTTGTAGCGAGGATCTAGACGATCCAGTTTACGTTCTAAAGAAAAGAAACGATTTTTTGCGGTAACATATGAGTCTCCGAGTGACTCTGGTGATTCTTTCAATGGAATACGGACCGAAAATCTTCCATTGGCTACTCGTTTACTCGTTTTTATAAACAAATCTTCACACTTCCTTTCGTTCTCGGTAAGAACGTTAGAAACGTGTGGAATTTCTTCAATCTCCCAAAATTTTCTTAATTGAACGTCTAAATTTTGAGCAACATCACAATGTACTAGATTACTATTACTAGTACCATCTTTATTCGTATAAAATATAGGACCCGAGATTAACCAACCTAAATACGTATTCTGTAGATATGGTCCATTCGGTAAACGTATTTTTTGATTTTGTAATAATTCCCAAAACTTATCTGCTCCTATCAAAATATCGATTTTAGACGGAGTATTAAAGTAAGGATCGGCAAGGTGAACGTTTTGTGGTATGCGAATAAGGTCCATATTAATCTTTTGTGTCGGCATATTCGAGGTAATAGACGGTAAAACTAAACATTTGATACTCGTATTATAATCGCATGTTTTTGAACGTATATTTAAATCGCATGTATTAGTCGACTGAACAACCGATTGACCTATACCCGATATTTGTAAAGTGGACTGTGTTAAATTAACGTTTAGTCGTTTACATAATTGTTCTGTAACGAAACAATGTTGACTTCCATTGTCTAAAAGCGCTCGCGCAGTATGAAATACGTTCCTACTGTCGGCTACTTCTATTAAGGCAGTGGAAAGCAAAACGGAATGAGACAACGTACGCGACTCGTCAGCTGTGCTATCAATATTTATTTTATCGTGGGTAGAATGCAGCGCGGTCGATGTAGTGGTCGCACTATCTCGATCAGCTGATTCCTTATTCGTACTATAAATAGGAGGTAATAAAACGTTGTTAATACTTCCCAAATGTAATAACGTGTTGTGTTTAGTCTGACAATGCTTACAGGGCCCGAATAAACAATTTTCTATCGCATGACCCGAACGTAAACAATTGCGACAAACTTTATTATCATCTACTAATTTTATTCTATCTTTAACCGTTAAGTTTAGAAAAATAGGACAAGTGTAAAGAGCATGATTGCTACTACATGCGACGCAGTTATAAGAACGTTTACCACCCGACTTATTCAAAGAATCTTTACGCGTAGAAACAAAACTATGTAATTTTGTTTGCGATGTCGTTTTTTTAATATCACTATGAGCTCGATTATCGTGCGATTTTTGCGAGTTAACACCTGTATGATTGGCATATATCATTTCTAATGTATCAGCTCGATTGCGAAGGAATGTTAACAAATCTTCTAACTTTAATTTAGTACTAGAATCCTTTTGTGTCGCGTACGTAATAGATCCTTTGTAATTTTCCCACTCTTTTTCCGTACAAACGTCTAGTTTAGATGCTATTAAATATATTATTAAGGTATCCCAATGATCTGTGGGTTCGTTTAACGTTTTAAGAGCGCGTAAGTTACGTAAAACGGTATCTATTAATGTTCGGATTTGCTTAGGCGATTCTTTATTAATACTAGGTACAGTAAATAACGCTTTGATATGATTATGCACTAAAAGGCGTTCATTATTAAATCTGTTCTCAAGTAAAGCCCAAGCGTGCGAATAGTTAAGAGCCGTAAATTCTAAAGCGCTTATTACTTGATATGCAGTACCGGAAAGGGATGATCGCAAATAATGAAACTTTTGAATCGCATCGAGATCTGAACGCATATGTATCATACTAACATATGAATTTTTAAATTCTAACCATTGATCATAAGAACCGTTAAAGGAGGGTAGCTTTATTTGAGGTAATTTTATACTAGAAGCTAGCGAGCTATTACAGTTAGAACCGTCATTAATATTTGATTCAATCAAAGATTGTGCTGATGCCATACACGAAAAATAAATTTCTTCAAAATTTTCTCGGTATTCTGTATGATCTTTCATATCATCAGACACTGACTCGATTTTACACTGAATTTTGTTAAATGCCTCATAACTGTCTTGGGCACTTTGCATTCTTAACTTTAATTCTGCTTTTTTAATTGAATCTATAGGAATTTGTTCAGCATTTAAATTACACAAATATTTTTTGAACGAAGTTAACCGCAATTTTATACTACCCCGCGAACGTTTTAAATCAACTAACGAATCCTGTTCTGAATCTGATTTGCATGGAGATTTTGGCAATTTCAAGCTATCACACTTACTAGTCATCTTGATGGTTTATAGAAAGAAAAGATATACTCACAATTTTAAATGAATTGACTGCAAACGATGAACGAAGTTACGCTTAATCCGGAGAGGATGGCGATGGATGGATGAATAGAGGAACGGATGGATGGATGGATGAACGATTACGCCTGGAGATCTGGAGATGATGAGAATTGATGGATGGATGATGTCCACTCTGCTCCAATTCTGCTCAAATCTTGATCCGTCTCGAAGTACCAAAATGTTCGTAATCAGTTGTTCGTATTGTAGGTGGTATGTAGACCAATCGGTATTTAAATTAATTTAACGTTTACTTGACTTTGAAATGAAAGACTATTCGTATAAGCTATTCGTGTATTGACAACGTAACAAAAGGAATGATGATCGAATAATGAATTTGAATATGAAAAACGTTACAATTTTACGTTTAAGAAGAACGAATAATATTGAAGTTAGGCGCGGTTCCCCCGCCCGTCGCCCTCCTATTCGCCGATGAGCGACAGCTTCATGTTATTCGAAGCGCCACCACTGCTCGCTAGAGGTCGCTCGAACAAATATATATTACATTTACCCTTCGATTACGCGAGGGTAAACCTCGTGTAAGCTGGTAGAAAAGCCAAAAATTTCTTCAAGAAGAAAGTTTAAGGCTTAAGAAAATCAAAGTAAATAAAAAACCTTATAAATATACAGTTTATCTATTTTTAAAAATAGTTTCACGGCTTCGAGAGTAGAACCAGCTCGTTGCGTCTAATGAGTGAGTGAGCTTCATTAGCGCAACAAACATCGCCGACTTCCAGCCATACATCTTGTATGAGACCGCGATGCGCAGGGTTGATGCACACTTTTATTTATTGTGAAAAAAATTTTAATTTGTTAATTAAACTCGTAGAATTAAGTATTTTTATGTGCAACCTTATCAATGTATATTTTATATCTTTTTTTTTAACTGTGGTATTCCACATTTCTTCAATTTTATATTTGTTGAAATAAAAGTTACAGTAAGAGAATCGAACCTACAACTGAACCACAACGAAACAGAAGGCAGGGTCATTGCAAACTACGCCAACGGGCTAGTCAAACAGTTAGTTTCATCTGTATCTATTAAAAATGTAACTTCCATAGAAATTTTCCGATGTATAATATTTACTAAAACCGTACCGAGATCCTGACCATAAACAATTCAGCTTTGTTACTCTTGTATAAACACCTTTCTCTTGTTTACGTTAGTTATGTATTGTATAAACTTTTACAACCTTAGGTGTTGTTACAGAATCACAAAGTAGCGCTAGTTAGCTGCTGAGTTGCTGACGTATTGTATTGCGGGTACAAATTGATCGCACGCATCACAGAGAATCGCCGCCTTTGCCTGTCACTTCGTCACTCCGTCTGCCTAACGAGCAAACTTAACTTTACCGATGTGTAACAAAATAATTGAAAAAACAACATTAACTGCAAAGAAATAAAGGCTATTATGTTAATATAAAACTGCAAACGTAACATTGTAAACAATACTGTGCTTTTACGATTGTTAGGACAATTTTTCTACTACGTGTTATAAGAAATGTTAACTCTTGATTTGACTTATCTCTTATATCATTATGTATATATGTATGTGTACACAAAGGAGGTGGTTGACTGAATTATCATCGCACAGTCGAATTTATAGGAGAAAATAATGTAAAATTGGAATAATTGATGGTTTTTGTTTAACAAAAACTAAAAATTTCAGAATATATGTACCTACGCTAACCGTAATTTTAACTGGGGTAAGCAGCACCAAACACAAACCAGGAAATATCTAGCTCAAAATTTGGATCAGACTGACTGAGGAATATTGCTTGCACCCAGTGCTGTGTTCCTGTGGTGAGTGAGGTGATCAGAGCTCCTGTAGGGGATCAGAGGTAGAGTCAGCAACGATTCGACTTGAATAAGTAATTAAATAAATATGATTTTTTTAAATAAGTGATTATCTATACTATAATATAATAAAGAGGTAAAGTTTATAACTTTGTTTGTATATACGGGGTAATCTTCGCAAATACTGATCCGATCATGAAAATTCTTTCGCTAACAGAAAGCTACACTATTCAGGAGTGACAAGATAAAAGGAAAAAGATAAAAATATATAAAGATTTTAAATCAGCAGGATTTGAACCTGCGCCCTCTGACGTGCCGTGTCAACAATTCAATCTAATCAAGCATTATTATTTGCCTTAGAAATTAATTGGTGATTTTAAAACATTTATATTTATCTGATTTGCTGAAAATAGTGAGAGTGTATTGGAACATATCAAATTTCACCGTACCCTTCTTATGTGAAATGGATTATAACGCCCAACGAAGTGGGCACGGGTCGGCTAGTTATTCATAAAACGAATAATCATATTTTATAAGTAAAAATAAAAGAAAATGTTAATAGCATCCGCGGCAAGTTAAAAAAAAATCAGTAATTCATTTATTTATTTATTTCTATGTTATTATATTTATGAAGATATTACTTATTCAAACAAACGAGAAAATAGTTCTTTATCAAACACATCAATACATAAAAGATAAATTCTCAATAACAATGGTAGCCAACATTCAATAAATATCGTAAAGACCTATGCCGACAATGATCGGCATTGTGAAAAAAATATACTCAGACCGGACTCAAACCAGGCTCCTTAGGCTACTGCGCCCGCGCCGGTGGTCTTTGTCCTCGTATATCCGAGCACTCGTTATTACTGTAATTATTATATTTCAATGATACAAATGTAAGTAAATTCAATTGAAATTGAAATCCATCTATCTTCAAGTAAAGCCTATTATTTAAAGGGCTTATTAGATCTTTCAAGTCCAAAACTCTATTAATAGTTAAATGTATTTATAAAACTTTATTTACGTATGCATAGAAACTGTTAATTATTTATCTTTATGACAGACAGATGATGATTTTTAATGTAATAAAAAGAAAATATTACGTATAGAGAACTTTATTTTGTAACAAATTATTTTAGTTTTTCAAATACAATTACATATAGGTATTGTTGTATTTTTAAGTCAAAAATATTCAGCATAATCTCTGTCTTCACTGGCAACTCATGGCACATTTAAAAAGTTAAGAGAGCTTTCATATAATGTAGTAAATTAGTTATTTCAAACTACAGTATTTCCAGTTTTGGTTATTAATTTTAGATGATTATAAGTGGTATTTTTTTTGTGTCTGAGTTAAAATTAATGCTATAACGCAATTCGATCTAAGTTTTTTTTTTAACCTAAAAGAGTATTTTTTATCACTTGAACTATATTATACCATACTAGATATTATTTAATTAAAAATATTAATATTGATTATAGACTACATTCCTCTAACATAATACATTCATAAATCAATATAAAAGATTATTGACAAATAGAGGCTAAATATACGAGTATCATTTAAAATTTACTTAGTTGCTTTCTCAAAGTTCGCTTTTGAGTAAAGTAGACATAGCTAATAATATTTCCAGTACACATCGGAAATACATTCACAAACAGAAAGCATTTCGGCGTACGCGCACGCGTAATCTAGTTAAGGCGCACACTGGGTACATTAGTGATTATTTACCGATTGAACTCACACCCTACAGGGATGTAGTCGTACGTGCGATGCGCAACTAATCTAATCTCGGAGTGCGATTCCATTGTATTATCCGTCTATTTGGGACCAAAATATTTTACAATTTGTTTTGATTCTACACTTCAGATATTTTTCAGATTGAAATTTATTTTCGGGTTTCCTGGAAGAAATTGATAAAATCAGTCACAACACGACCCACTGTACTACAAAATAATTAATCTTTAAAAGTTGTCAATCGATGGTTTTATCGCATAAATGACATTACCGGAAAAACGAATTAATACACAAATTGTTATTTTTGTGTACGTAAGTCAAAGGTCGAATTAAGTCGAAGGAATTATGAGGTTTTTTTTTCTAAATAATAAGCATAGCGTACTTATCAGCTTGGCTTTTAAGGCTTCGTATTTTACTTATTATTTTGAACATATGTATTTATTTACATACATAATTATAGTATTTATCTTTTCTGTAGTCGATTAAAATACTATTAATAAAATGCACTACGTTCCTTATGGTTTAACCCATGGTTAGGGTAGGGTAACCTAAGATTGCGCACTTAACATTTGACTTGCTGTAAGTCAAAAATAAAATGAGTTAGCATAATCATCTTTATTTATTTTCAAACATACATTAATATACTTTGTTAACAAACAACTTAATCAAATATTTGTTAAAATTTTTTGGAATAATTGAGCAATATATGAAAAATGGTAAATGCGCAGTCTTAGGACTCTGGGTGGGTAAGACTGCGCAATAGGATCGCTAAGACTGCGCATGGAGAACAGAAGCTTTTAAGGTAATACTAAGTTATCTTAAGCCCTATTAATACTAAATTAACCCATTTTAGGTACAAAAGTCAAACTTGAAGTGTCCAATACCAATGTCCGCTGTGCATTTTTCATGCTACTGACGCCACCATTCAGAACATACAGAACAACCAATCCAATCTTCTGTAATCGATATAGTACCTATTTTTTTGATTAGGCATCCTGTAATTAAATAAATTTCATTGTGATAATCAATAAAAACAAAGAAAAACAAATAAATAAACAAATAAATATCTTATAACATACACACACGGTCGTCTGTTCCTAACGGTAATTATTGAGGTATTATTGAGGGTAGAAATAAATATTGTTTTTAATAAAATAACTTCTGGTGTTATTTCCAACAATATAATATATACTAGAAGGCAGGGCTACTACAAACTGCGTCAAAGAGCTAGTCATCAAAAATGAAGTTTAAATTAGGGGGAGATAAGTCTGCGCGCGCAGTTTTAAGGACCCTGGCTCTGCGCAATCTTAGGGAATCGTTTAATATGCAAATACATTACTATCCATGCCATCTCTTGAGAAGATGCGTAAAATATGCAACCGGGCAGCGTTGTAGGTGGAATTCGTTTTTAAAAACGATAACTAGATTTATTGGAATATAGCTTAATCAGACATGACCACAGTTTCAAAATGACTAAAATTAACATCAGTTACGAGAATTATCTTCAAACTTACCTAGCAGATCCGATATCCCACTGTTTTCAATTTTTTTTTTTCGCAGCAAAACCACTCATATGTACGCATCAAAATACGACAGAAGTTAGGCACAGATGTCGTTTATGTTTTGAAATATTAGCATTGCGCAGTCTTACCTCCCGCGCAATCTTAGGTGACCCTACCCTACATGTATGCCTTTTATTCTGCTTCTATAATTAGTGTTTTGACGTTTTACGGTCTATATTATTTTAAGATAGGTATTACTCGTATTTATAGATTTCTACTAGTGACGTAACAAATCTTTTAAACACATGATATTTACCCGACTGCCAAGGAAGGGTTATGTTTTTCGCGCGTATCTTGTATGTATGTATGTATGTAATATTCTTAATTACCTCATTTCTCTAGAACCGCTGGACGGATTTGCATAATTGAGATATCGTTAGATTTGTCTTAGCAGCCCAAGTGTTCTTAGATAGGTGACATTAAAAAAAAACAAACATGGCGGCTGTGCGAAGCCATTGTAGTTAATGAAGAAATAATTTTTTTTTTAGAATACTATAGTATGGGTATCAAATTAAAGGGCTCAATACAAGGATTTCAAAAATGTATATTATGATTATTATTACCGTAATAATAATAAAGAAATACAATAAGAAAGTTTAAAAAATGTTGACTTTGCTCTTTCCGTTTTTACGCAGGCGGGTTTTTTGTTTTCTTTTAATTATATTACTTGTTTTATGGTTTAAAGACAAACGAAAAATCTTTTATTTATATGTACTGTACATTTATATGTATGTAAATAAAACGTCGATCCGTAATGTGAACGAGCACGGTCGCCGCAGCTCGCCATAATAAATATGCAGTAAGTTATGGAACGCCGGCAGCCCGGTATTACATTAAAGATATAACCCACTCTGATTCGGATTCAATGTTACTGCCGATTCGTTTTAGTGGACCTTATCTTTAGCGATATTCAGTAAGCAAAAAAATAGGCACTGTTTAATAATAACTACATCTAGAAAGTCGGTCCCGGTTGTTATCATGTACACCTGATAGCGATCGTTACTCATAGTAGGGAAAATATCCGCCAATCCGCATTGGAGCAGCGTGGTGGATTAAGGTCTGATCCTTCTCCTACATGGGGAAAGAGGCCTATGCCCAGTAGTGGGATATTACAGGCTGAAGCGATTACACCTAGAAAATGCTTGACAAGATTCTCTGGATTAATTTAATTATCGATTATGAGGTAACCACGCATCTGCCGATCTGCATCTGATAGCTGTTATGTTTCATTATAAAGTATTTCTTTTTTCTTCATTTGTGTATTATTAGTATTATTATGCATATTATTTACACAACCGTTATAGAACGGAGTAACAAACAACTTAATACATTATTTACATAATCTATACTAATATTGAAAATTACAATTATACCTAAATGATATTTATAAAGATGATAAGTTTGTTTAAGCGTGCTAATTTCAGAAACTACTGATTCTAATTGAATAATTCTTTTTGTTTTGGATAGCCCATTTAGCGAGGAAGGCTATATGGTATATTTTTCCTCAAATGAACTCGAAACCTCGGGACACAGCAAGTACATCTATAGCAATTATAGAATTCCCAACAAGATAATAATGAACTCATAATTTTTGCAACTCAAACGTTACCAGTATAAATTGTTTTCAATTAAACAATGTAAAAACTTATGTCACGATTGCAAAGTAGTCGATAAATCAATTCCGTAGCGCAGTAAATAATAGCTGTATCTTAATTATTATACCTATTAACGGAATATTATCATCTCAGGCTCGTATCGAGTATCCTTGATCGCGTCTAATAATACCTTATAACAGATTTAAACTGGAATTAATAAATGATGTTATCAATGTATTGTTGTGTGGTTTTCTTAACTATGTGTGCATTCGTTTTAATGTTAAACACTAAACAGTCTTAGCTTCAAAATAAATGTATAAAATTAAAAAAAAAAGTTATTAGGTAAAAACAAAAATTGTTACTTTACGGTATGTATACCTACTAATGTGCACCTGTTCTAATAAGATAAAAACGGTTTTTATTTGTAAAAACGTAACTTTCATTAAATCTAACTTTAAATTACTTCCAAATTATATTAAAAAATCCTTAATTTGTTTTAATAATTTGGCTCTATTAAAAAAACAATTTAATTACCTATTATATTCGCAGAGTAACTTTATAGTTTTTAATACAGCGAAAATTCAGTAATTATTGTCTCAACTGAAATCAAATGAATGATATTTTTAGTATTAACTTCATTTCAATGAATCGTAGTGTGTGACTTTAATTGCCTTTAAACTGTGTTAAGCAATCTTTTACATAAAGCTAACTTTAGCCAAAATCATGTCTTGTTTGTTTGACTGCACTGGCCTATTAGTCAGTTTCGAAATGTCACTCTCTAATTCATAGAAGAGAGCTACAATCAATGCTCAAAGTTTTGAGAAGGAAATAAAATGAAAAAATAAGTTACACCTCACACTCAACGGCCCCGAACTGGATTTACTCTTGTCGATAGTCCGGAAACACATTCAATAAACAAGCACATACGCCCAGACCACAACAAACATCTGTATGGCCAATACAAATGTATCCCATGTGCGGGGATCGAACCTGAAACCGCCATCGCAATAGCTACAAGTGAGGACTGTGACCGTTGCGATAACGCGTCGTCGAACGATCTAAAGATCATAAATCTATACTAATATAATAAAGCTGAAGAGTTTGTTTGTTTGATTGTTTGTTTGTTTGATTGTTTATTTGAACGCGCTAATCTCAGGATCTACTGGTCCGATTTGAAAAATTCTTTCAGTTTTAGATAGCCCATTTATCGAGGAAGGCTATAGGCTATGTATCATCACGCTAAGACCAATAGAAGCGGAGTCCACGCCGACGAAGTCGCGCGCAGAAGCTAGTCAATAATAAATAATCAGTAAACGATTAGTCGTTACAGTTTGTATAACAGTTATACCCATATAATGATTTTGTATTTTAGTAGAAAGGCAAATAAAAATAATTCAATTCATAAAAAAATTACATATTTACTAGTTACTTAAACGTATTACTACTGAAAAGTCTAAGTAATTCTATCATGCTCTATACCTGTGCTATACACCAATACTAATAATTTTCTCACAAGTGTTATATATTCATATATGACCAGAACCTTATTACACATTGTAATTAGATTATTGTTTTTACCTAGGTGGATACAAAAATGTCTAAAGTATACTGGGGAATTTTTATTAGAAATATATAATGTGGATTTTCCATTCTTCACAACATACAATTCCAACAATAATATCGTTACTCTAAATACGAAAAAGTTGTTTAATTACAATAAGTTTACGCGTAAACATTAGAAAACAATACTTTTGTGAGCGCGTCCGCATTTTGTCACTACATATTCGAACCCGTGTCCGGTACCTGAGCTGTTGTCGATATTCACCTACCCCCGCTCATTCTATTATTAGAGTCATTTTGACGTTGTGACGTGTTCGCCTGCCTTCACTCATTTATTCGAGTCATTCCGTCGTGTGTGGAACGATCGTTGCGGCCGCGGCTGGGGCGGTCTTGGCTCCGTCTTGGCGCGGTGCATTTGTGGTGTCCTGCTGGTGGCTTGACCTCAACTCTTTCCATGGTAAGTTTGTGTACACGAATTAATTGTTACTTATTTAGTTAGACAGCGTGGACAACTCGAGCAGTGAATGGGGAGCGTTTGATACGTATCTTTGGAGGGCCCTCCTTAACCCTACACTTGGGTCGCAAGTCCCAGGCACTGCTCTGAGTTGTCCCTCTGCCACGCGATAGATCCGGCACCCGTTCGGTAAGTCCATTGAATACTATCTAATAATATATTAAATGATCTATATAACTATCTTGTGTTAACTTGCATTGTCAATTAACCAGTCTGGCCATCCTTCCTCGCTTCCGATTACTACATCAGAAGTGGGATGCAACCTTAACGACCCACATCGCGAAAGCCGTGCTCCGAACAATAAGCAGTGTGCAATTAAGTTGCAATATTTCGTGGTGATAAGTAGGTACATCGATATTTTAGTTCTTTTCGGTCGTTCTGTTGTGTTCTTATCGGTGTACAAGGGTTTTGTTCAGTGTTCAATTACGTAATTCAATTTACCGGTTATTTGTTGAATTTAATTTTGTAGTTATTGATTTTCGCTAATAGATTTTGCGATTCTGTTTTTATTTCGATTCGGTCAGAATATTAGATTGTGAGCGTGATCGCAGTGCGAGCTTGCAGCGCGTTCTAGGTCCAGATCTAGTGAAAAGCAAAGTGTATCGAACGGAATCGTTGCGTACTATCCGAGTTTTTAAGAGTGAATACTCAGTTTTTATATTTTTGATAAGATCCACCCTCACCTTAATGACTCTCTTCGCTCACGGTATGGAAGCTATTTTTCGGAAACTAGAACATATCTGTTTCCATAGGGTAGTTTTAAATAATCGTAATTTGTAGTATTCTGAACTCAGTTCAAAGTTAAAATATTAAATGATTCGAGCGTAGTTGTAGTATTTAGGTTGTTTGTTAAAGTTTTTGTGGTTACCCACTTGTTTGTGATAAAGTGTTAATATCGTCTTAGCTTGAGTATTTCCGATTACCCGGATACTTTTTGTGTTTGTTACACGATATATCTTACACGATATTTTAACTGATATTATTTGTCGAAGTACCGAAAGAGCGTAAAGTTATTAATTACGTGGCGTAAAGTGATTACCGTGATAATAATTAATTCGATATAGTTAAAAGTGTGTATCGTGAACTATAGATTGAAGTGAGGAATGAGTGTTTCTTTGAGGGTTTTAGTCTTATTCTACCTCTGATTTATTTATTTAAACTGTTTAAAAGTTGTTTTAGTTGTTCTGTTTATGAACGTTTAGATTACAGAGAGTTAATTGATAACACCTTGGTACAATCCTAAACGTATTACAACGATAGTTGTAGGTAGGTAACCTCAGATTAACAATTTTGTTTATGAGTGGGTAACTATTAAAAATTCTTATTATATTCGATTGTTTTCTTTTAACAGTTCAAGAAAATTTGAAATTAGTGACTCCCTCACACGTTTCCAATTTGATTTGAAATAATAATCGATTTTAGTTGAGAAGGAATTTCAATCGATTTAATGAAATATTTTTAGTTAAAAAAAAAAAAAAAAAACAATTATTCCTTGAGTTAATTACGTAGCTAGTTTGTTAAATAAATAAGTAGACAAGTATGCGATTTTCTAAGTATATTTGCTCATACCTCTTGATGTAAAATTGATTTAGACTTTATTAACCACGCATTTTAAAGTTAAATGACACTAACGCGTGAGTAGTAAAATTTTAAGGCAGTCGTTGTAGGTAACTGTTAAAATTCAAGTTTTCATCTATGCTAAAAATTATTGAGTAACTTTGAGAAGCAAGGGTTGTAAATGGAACTATATGATTTCGATAATTCCTTCATAGAGACAGCTAGGCTTTTTAATATCCTATCGGTGATTTTGTGTTGTTACAAAACGAGGAGCGTAATCAAACGAAACTCGATCCGAAATATCGAGGCCCTTTTCGCGTAATAGAAGTTCTCGGAGGTAATCGGTATATTCTTAAAGCTTTAAATTGTAAACGTACCTACAAATTTGCTCACGAAAGGTTAAGAAAAATGCCAACACGTCATGTACCAGACGATTTTGATATAATTTATGATCTTGTTGACAATGATGATGTTCAGGTTTAAGTAGAGGGAGAGACTTGAGTGAACGACTCTATCAACTGTAATGTGCTCAACCGTACCAGGGTAGTTATTTCGTAGTCGTAACGCTGTAGAAGGTGTCTCTTGGGGAAACCCAAGAGTCTATGGGTGCGCGGTGTGCGTTTAACTCTGGCGGAGTTCGTGGTGTTTGACACCGTAGCGTGTAGTCATAAGAGGTGACTGACTCGGGTGATCCATTCGATGGATATGCGTACTGAGATGTATGTGACTGACACAGGTACTGTGATTGCTCTTCGTCTGGGGAGCCGTGGTGTTAGAGGTCTTTACACGTGGATTTGGCAAGCTTGGTTGTAACTTGTTGTCGAAGTATAGTTTTCGTCGTGATGACGTCGATAGTACATGGCTGTGGTATTTGTGTGAAGTGATTAGTTATAATTGGTTTAATGGCAATTACGATTCAGATTATTGTAAAATTCTTGAAACGATCTATATCAGTTTAGAGAGTTTGTATACTTTTCCCTTTTACGTAGAGCTTGGCTGAGTACAAGGTACTGTTGTGACTTTTTCTTCTTATTCCTATATACCTATATACCTATATACTGCCTACTTATTGTACTTACTGTTTAGGTGTTTGATGTGTGACGAATGTGGTTTGAAATTTGTTGGAGTTTCGTCCTAACTAATCCAGGGTGATTAGGTGGTGGACACACGGCTTGGTCCCAGAAGGTAGACGAAATTTGTCGTCCGAGCCACACCCATGCAGTGGGTCAGCTTGTCATTGACATGTATCTAGCATCATCTGACGAAAATTGTCATCCAAGTCAGGTCCGTTCAGGCGGCTGACTTGTCCTGTATGATTGCTGATTATGAGTGAGACGAAATGTGTCGTCCGAGTCATTGGCCTGTCTAGCAGCAGACGAAATGTGTTGTCCGAGTCATCCAGCGAAGGATTGGCTTGTCGAGCGCTAACAGACGAAATGTGTCGTCCAGGTCATTGGCTTGTCTAGTGATAACAGACGAAATGTGTCGTCCGAGCCATTGGCTTGTCAAGTGGTAAGCTAATGTTTACAGAACTAACGACAGTACTTAAGAGACGAATAGTAAAGTGAAAAAAAAAGTGAGAAGGGATAAAGAGACAAACAATCCGGGCTAGTATGGTCTCCCCTGCTGTTGTGGGAGACGATCCAATACTGAAGGGATGATGATAGTATGGTCTCTCCTGCTGTTCTGGGAGACGATCCATGTTACGCTGCAGGGGTCTCGCCTGCTTTAGTGGGCGACGATTTCGACCAGCCTGTTTTACATTAGTATGGTCTCTTCTGCTGTTGTGGGAGACGATCCATGATTCACTGCAGGAATCCCGCCTGCTATAGTGGGTAACGATTTAGACCAGCAAGTTTGAACTGTGGTGGTTTTCATGTTTTAAACCTAGACCAGTGATATTTACCATATTGATATGACTGTAATGATTATGATGATAACCATATTAAATGTGACTGGTGTGACTGAGTTCTATATTTTGGACCCACGAATAATCTTCATGACTATTTGACTACTATCTTACACGACTTAGAAATTCTACTACTTAGAACTAGACAGAGCTGATTAGTAAATGAGAACGCTTTTTGTTGGTAATTGATGCAGTTGAGTTGGTGGTCGTACGGACAGTGTCATCCGGGCCATGGGTAGCTGGTTGAAGGGGCCTTGTACGCCCGGGCCACGCTACAGATTGGGGTGAAAGGGCCTAGCACGCCCGACCCACGGTTGATAAGCTGGTCGAAGGGGCCTTGTACGCCCGGGCCACGCTACAGAGTGGGGTGAAGGGGCCTAGCACGCCCGACCCACGGTAGGTAAGCTGGTTGAAGGGGCCTTGTACGCCCGGGCCACGCTTTAGGGTGGGGTGAAGGGGCCTAGCACGCCCGACCCACGGTAGGTAAGCTGGTTGAAGGGGCCTTGTACGCCCGGGCCACGCTTTAGGGTGGGGTGAAGGGGCCTAGCACGCCCGACCCACGGTAGGTAAGCTGGTTGAAGGGGCCTTGTACGCCCGGGCCACGCTTTAGGGTGGGGTGAAGGGGCCTAGCACGCCCGACCCACGGTAGGTAAGCTGGTTGAAGGGACCTTGTACGCCCGGGCCACGCTTTAGGGTGGGGTGAAGGGGCCTAGCACGCCCGACCCACGGTTGGTAAGTTGGTTGAAGGGGCCTTGTACGCCCAGGCCACGCTATAGAGTGGGATGAAGGGGCCTAGAACGCCCGACCCACGGTAGATAAGCGGATTGAAGGGGCCTTGTACGCCCGGGCCACGCTATAAAGTGGGGTGAAGGGGCCTAGAACGCCCGACCCACGGTAGGTAATCTGGTTGAAGGGGCCTTGTACGCCCGGGCCACGCTATAGAGTAGGAAGGGGTGAAGGGGCCCAGTACGCCCGACCCGCTAGTGCATTACGGCCTTAGCGTTTTTTTTTTGTCAGGAATGACCGAACGGTTGTTAATGTAGCTCACTATAGTTGTATAGGTCGGGTTAGTAGCGTCGAGTTTGAGGGTGCGCGACATGGACGCACGAGGTCGTGCGATTGTCAGGATTGGCCGTGTGAGCGCGTCCGCATTTTGTCACTACATATTCGAACCCGTGTCCGGTACCTGAGCTGTTGTCGATATTCACCTACCCCCGCTCATTCTATTATTAGAGTCATTTTGACGTTGTGACGTGTTCGCCTGCCTTCACTCATTTATTCGAGTCATTCCGTCGTGTGTGGAACGATCGTTGCGGCCGCGGCTGGGGCGGTCTTGGCTCCGTCTTGGCGCGGTGCATTTGTGGTGTCCTGCTGGTGGCTTGACCTCAACTCTTTCCATGGTAAGTTTGTGTACACGAATTAATTGTTACTTATTTAGTTAGACAGCGTGGACAACTCGAGCAGTGAATGGGGAGCGTTTGATACGTATCTTTGGAGGGCCCTCCTTAACCCTACACTTGGGTCGCAAGTCCCAGGCACTGCTCTGAGTTGTCCCTCTGCCACGCGATAGATCCGGCACCCGTTCGGTAAGTCCATTGAATACTATCTAATAATATATTAAATGATCTATATAACTATCTTGTGTTAACTTGCATTGTCAATTAACCAGTCTGGCCATCCTTCCTCGCTTCCGATTACTACACTTTAAATATGTTTAATTTTGGTAATATAAATTCCTTACGAAAATTTTCAAGAACAAGTGTGTACTAGGAAACTTGTAATAAAAATTGGGGAGGAATAAAATTCTTAGAACAATAAAGTAATAATAACAAATCTTATTTCTATGATTAATATGGTATTTCCGTGTAACAGACAAGGAAGGTTTTAATATCACAAGAAATATCTTTTAATCACAATCTACTACATTATGATTTCAATACACCTGAACTCTAATGCTTACGCTATTAAAGGAAAATCTTATTTGTATTTAAGTTCCGGGAACAATATTATATCTTTCAACATCACTCGGTCCGATTACTAGTACCTAATTACAATAATCTATAATGACTCGAAAAAAATATTATCATTTTACCTTGTAAGACAGTGATGTAATATTATAGGAAGTTTTAATTTTATAAACATAGAAGTGTTTTTCCTAAATTAATTATTAGAATTTAGAATGAAACACAGTGGTGGCTTGACGAAGACTACTTTATTACATCCTTTCCATAGACACTGTCACATCAGTCACAGACACACAGTACAGAGTAAAAATATATAATGTAATATTAATTAGTAAGTAAGCAGCGCTAGTGTCGCTATAATTATTTTGTTAATCTGTCTTAAATAACACCCTGACCTAACAAAATAATCAAATACAGATACAATTCTAACTTATTTATCAATTTTTGAAATAATTATCAAATTTCTACCATACCAAGCATTTTTAAAAACTTATAATGTTTAGTTGCACTTAAACTTTTTGTAAATATGTCTGCTGGCATTTCCAAAGTTGATACATATTTAATTTCTATCTTTTTTTCAGATATACACGCTCTAACAAAGTGATGCCTTGTGTCAATATGTTTGGTTCGCTTATTATGAAACATTGGATTTGTTGCTAACTTAATAGAACTCTGGTTGTCACTAAACAAACATATTGGCACATTCTCACACAATACATTTATTTCATTTAATATATTAGCTAGATATATTGCCTCCTTGCAAGATTCAGATAGGGCCATATATTCGGCTTCCGTACTGGACAACGCTACTGTTTTCTGCTTTTTTGCTTCATAAGAAATGACTGATCCTGCCAAAATGAAACAAAACCCAGTATAAGACGGTCTATCCATCACACAAGAGGCCCAATCAGCATCAACATATCCATATAAATTACATTCTGTCTTTCTATATAATAAACCATAATTTATTGTTTTTTTCAGGTATCTTAATAAACGTTTCAAATGTTTCCAATGAATTTTATTAAAACAATTATTATACTGACTCAAAAAACTTACACTATAGGAAATATCTGGCCTTGTGAGCACAGACAAGTACATCAAACTTCCAATCAATTGTTGATATGGATAATTTTTCTCAAATTTATTGTTTACATCTCTTTCTAATTTTAAATTAATTTCCATAGGTGTATCTGAATGTGAACAATTCAACATGTTAAATTTTGTTAAGATAGTCTCAATGAATTGCTGTTGATCAACTGTAATACTATCATTATTAACATTAACACGCATTCCAAGACATTGTTTAATCTGACCTAAGTCCTTTATTCTGAAATTTGTTACTAATACATTTAACATCTCTTTATACATATTCTGACAATTATAAAAAACAAAAAAATCATCTACAAACAGTGCTACATAGATTTTTGTATTTCTATCATTCTTTATGAAGAGACATGGTTCGTATAATGATTTTTGAAACTTTAGCTTTAACAAACATTCTTCTACTTGAGTATACCATGCTCTGGCCGATTGCTTAAGGCCATAAATACATTTTTTTAATTTAAGAACTTTATTATTACAATTTTCAATATCTGAACATTCTGGTATTTCCATATATACTGTCTCATGAAGGAGACCATTGAGAAATGCAGTAGGTACATCTAAATGATTGATTTTTAAACCTAGTTCAACACTGATAGCCAACATTAGTCTCAAGGTAGAATATCTCAAAACTGGAGAAAAAGTTTCATTAAAGTCAATACCTTTTTGTTGTGTAAATCCTTTTGCTACTAGTCTGGCCCTATATCGCACTTCACCTTCACTATTATATTTCTTTTTAAAGACCCATTTGTTTTTCACAACCGTACCATCTTGCGGCCTATCCACTACTTCCCAAGAGTCACTGTCACGAAAAGATTTAAGTTCATCAGTCATTGCACACTGCCACTGATCTTTTTCAGATCCACTCATTGCTTCATCGAGAGAAATCTGCCCACCTGACATATCTACACACATGTTCACCTTATTATGATAGTAATCTGGTTTGCGCCTAACACGTTTCTCTGGTAGATTGACGTCGCACTGCCTAGAGGCAATATTCTTTGCTTCTGGTGACATTGACAATGTGTCAACGAAACTGTCATCTGATTCGCTCGATGAAATATCAGGGATATATGTCTTATCATTCTGATTTTCATTATCTGAACTATTCACAGAATCTTTGTCGGCTGACTCATCAGGTTGGCTCTGCTCTTCGATCAAAATAGATGTTGTTGGGTTGTCATCTATTTTCTCCATTATAACAACATCTCTGGCAACAATGACACTTCGTGACTTCGGATCATATAAGCGATAGCCCTTGACATTCTCTGAATATCCAACTAGGTACATTTTCCTCGCTTTTTTATCCCATTTCCTTCTTTTCTCTTTTGGTATATGGACCATTGCTGGGCTGCCGAAAATCCTTAGATGACTTATATCTGGCTTCTTGCCCGTCCACATTTCATAAGGAGTAGTATTCTGGTCTAAGCTGGCTGCTGGTGATCGGTTCTTAATATATACAGCTGTGTTTACAGCCTCCGCCCAAAGGAATTTTTCAAATTGAGCATCATAGAGAAGACAGCGTGCCTTCTCGACTATGGATCTATTGTTTCTCTCACATAGTCCATTTTGTTCTGGTGTATAACTGACTGTTTTCTGATGAAGTATTCCACATTGCTTTAGATAGTTAGTCATCTTCGCTGAACAAAATTCTGTTCCGTTGTCTGATCTTAATATTTTTATTTTCTTTGACTGCTGGTTTTCAACATATTCTTTGTATTGTTTGAAATACATAAATGTTTCATCCTTAGATCGCAGAAAATATACTGTGCACATTTTACTGAAGTCGTCCACGAATAACAGGTAATATCTTGCTTTACCCAGGGATACATTTTCCATTGGCCCGCATAAATCTGTGTGGATCAATTCTAGGACCTCCTGACTTCTGCTGGTGCTTGTTGGAAACGGAAGTCTTGTTTGTTTGCCTTCACAGCAGACTACGCAACTGGACATTCCAGTATCACATTTATCGTCAACACTGATACCTTCAGCTGCTCCATTCTTTAATTTTCTTAAATCACTGGCGTTGATATGGCCTAACCGCCTATGCCAAGTAATATTTGAAGTTTTTACTGCTGCTGCTAAATGTTGTTCAGACTTCACAACTCTTAATCGGTATACACCATTTTCTAAGTGAGCCTCGCCAATACAATCGTTTTGTGAATTGTAAATTAAGCATCCTTGTTGATTAAACATTACTCTGTTGCCACTCGCAATTATCCTACTCACCGATAATAGGTTTGTGGTGAGGTTAGGTACACACAAAACGTTTTTTACATCTATCGTAATCTCTTTATTACCAACACATGTCGTGATCTGCATGTCTCCGGAGCACAAAACTTGCACTGCGGTTTGATTTGCAACGATTATTTCTTTAGTCTTCGGTTGATAACAAACGTTTGATAGTAAATTCACGTTTGAAACAATGTGCGTGCTTGCGCCGGAATCTAAGTACCAATCTGACTGATTAAATTCTTTTGTCAGAAAAACTGCACTAAATGCATTTGACTTCGTTTTTTCTGTAGCCGAACACTGATTTTTAAAATGTCCAATCTGCTTACATTTATAACAACGAATTAGCTTCCTTCTCTGCGCCATGTTGTTTTCACTGTTACTTGTACAACTGCCGGGTTGTGGCGCCAGCGTTCTGTTCTCTCTGACATTTCCGTATTTGACAGTAGTGCCAACATTACGCTTAGGATAACTTTTTGCGGCAAATGCACCTTCCGACTTAACCTCAAAATCTGCACTCATGTCTAATAACTTGGTTTTTATGGAGTCCGCACTGATGTTTATCCCTGAATGCTCGATCGCCATAATCATTGGTCCATATTTCTCTGGCAATCCAGCTAACATAAGTGACCCAATCCACTGGTCGTTTATCTCGAAGCCGGTGCCTTTTAGTTTTTGACCTGTTTCTATGATCTGGCTGACATAGCTAGTCATGGTCTCACAGTTTTCTAGGCGTATATTAATCAGGTTCCTCAGCAAACTAATTCTTCGTGAATATCCCGAATCGTCAAACATATTTTTCAACGTCTTCCACAAGTCATATGTTGTTGTAGCTTGTTTAATATGCACGTAGAGAGTTGCGTCGATTGTGAGTATTAGCTTTGCTTTCGCCTTTAAATCATCTGCTCTCTGTGTCGGAGTTGCTGACGACGGTAAAGCTGCCTTAATGGCGTCCGCCATTCCCTCTAACACGAGCACATTTTCTGCCGCGAAACACCAGTCGTCGTAATTCTCGCGACCTTTTAACTTCGGTATATTCGCCAAGTAATTGGTAGACATAATTCAAAAACTATCACTGACCTGACTGAATTACTAATTTTATCACTGGGACTGGGCCCATAACCTATTAGAATTTAGAATGAAACACAGTGGTGGCTTGACGAAGACTACTTTATTACATCCTTTCCATAGACACTGTCACATCAGTCACAGACACACAGTACAGAGTAAAAATATATAATGTAATATTAATTAGTAAGTAAGCAGCGCTAGTGTCGCTATAATTATTTTGTTAATCTGTCTTAAATAACATTAATTTCCTAAAAACTAATTTACCCTTAAAAACTTTTAACAAATATTTTTAAAATTTTATATGGAAAATGAGAATAGTGATAATGATTTTTGTAACATGAGTAAACTTTATTTTAATCTGAATTAACTACTATCACATAAATATCTACGTAAAGGTATTAAAGAACTCACCACAAAAACGCGCAAACGCCGACCGCAGGCAAATAGAAAATTGCAAGATAAAAAAACCGCAAGAGCCGAGATCTCCCAGATTGAAACGTTCACAACAAATTCAACACGTGCCTTAAAGGTTTTCAAAACGTAAAAACACCGCCCGAGGCCATAAAATATGGGTACATAAACACCAATATGAGACGCCGCAAAAAAATTAAAAACTAAGTAATGACTTACAAAACAACGTCATAAATTTAAAGTTAAAGAGGTGTTATAATTAATGTAAGAATCGCAAAAGAACGATGGTAAAGGCTCGGCTAATACCTTAACCTTTTGAGTTTGTATGTCATAATATTTTATATTCATCAGTCATAATATATTATAATTTTGTTCAATTTTTATGCACGGTCTTGTAGTGAATGATAATAGTCACGGAATCTATATATCTTATCTATATACAAGAGATTTTCACCTATATATTGACTCATTAGGATATCTCTGGAACCGTAAGGTGTAGAGACTTGAAATTTGGTAAGAATATTCCTTTCGCCGAGAAGAGGTCAGCTAAGAACAAATTTTACGAAATACCACCCACAAGAGGGGGTTGCGGGGATTAATAACATAAGTTATATGGCAAAACAACGTTTGCGGGATCAGCTAGTTTTAATATATATGTATAAAGAGTTGAAGATAACCTTATCGTTTTAAAGGTGTTCACATTTTGAACTTACTTTTGATCAGTTCCAATTCAGGCTGTAACATCCCACTCCTGGGCATATGCGGCTTAGTCCATGTAGGAGAATGGTTACCACCATTCTTTCTTTCTTACTGATTGTATTGGTGACTTTTCTTACTGATCAAAAATACCTTTTTTAAGAAAATTAAAATTCTTTTGCAGTCCTCGTCGTTCAAACATTTTTAAAATTATGAAAATTTTAAACAATTTATTAAAGACAATTAGATTAGGATAAATAATTATAAAGTGTTGATATTCATGGCTGATTGATTTAGAAAATATATTTGCTACTCGCTATTCTACTTAAGCTGAACCTATATTTTTTTTAATTCATAATAATATAAATTCTTCAATAACAAAAGCCTAATATCATGTTACTAAATACATCTATACTAATATTATAAAGCTGAAGAGTTTGTTTGGTTGTTTGTTTGTTTGTTTGAACGCGGTAATCTCTGGAACTACTGGTCCGATTTGAAAAATTCTTTCAGTGTTTATTTTATTATTAGCCCATTTATCGAGGAAGGCTATAGGCTATATATCACTAATATTGATATAATTTTGCGTCATATAGCCTGTTTAAAAAAAAAAAATTCGACTACTATATAACCTATTCTACTGTGTAGGCTATTCAGTATTATGCTACTAAACTTAAAAATGAAATAATATCCAAATATATAATCTAAATATTTGACACAATTTGAGAATAATTATATGTTTACTTATTTTAAATATTTTACCGCTAAAGTAGGTACTACCTTTCTGTAACTATAATAGACCAACAAATCATTCTTAGTTAGTACATTGACTATATTACCTTTAGAGAAGAGAAAGATTTTAATCTTACAACGGTTAAGCAACAAAAATGTTCTGTTCAATTGAAATATTACGCAAAGATAAACTTTAAATACTAAAACCTAAGCGTGTCGTAACTTTAGTGTTTTGAATATCTTACAGAATATGATATGATATGGGCCATTAAAGTTTGTACTCTGTTCTTAAATAATACCGAGATCGTTACACAAGTATTTTCCATAAATTGTATCTTAGTACTTGTCAAAATAAAGGCGGCTAATACGTTGTTTTAAGCAAAATACATTTCGGCTATGAGGTAAGCCGAAGCTCCACTTTGTTTGAAAATTATATAGAATACTAAAGCAAAATATAAATACATTTTCATATTTTTGGTTTCAATAAAAGTAAAAAATAAAATTGACGTTTTTTAATTCATTTTGCTAAGTATTGTATGATTAAATATGTATGACCACTCATTTGTAGGGATTGCGATGACGCTTGTTCTTAAACGCTTGTTATTCATATTAATTTTGTCTACTTTTTTCCTAATACACGTATAATTTAATTCTCACAAGGAAGGTGAAATAACTGTGAACGAACGCAAAACTGTCCAGTTTATTTAGAATACAATAAAATTATATCAGACATGTTAAGAAAATAAATACGCTCTGTGACAACAACTAGACCACGTACAAGTATTCGTATAACAAAAATATTTGTCTTGCGAATATCAAATCCGCGACTCTCATCTTGCAGTTGAAACCACTCCGCCAACCTGTCGTCAAGATTCTTGAAAATACTCGACATTCGTGTAATAAAATACAATATGACAGAAAAGCTATTTAAAAGTCATCCTAGAGTGTGAATACAATAAAGAAAGCGAGTCTGGCACGCCATAAACTTGTACGCTCTTAACAACTCACTTACAGTTTATTTCTACTACTAGCTTTTAAAAGTATCTTCACGAGAATACATTTTTAGAGCAGATTTAAATTTTATTAAGTTCATTCTTAAATTACATTTTTAATTTTCTAATTACATAATATCTAGTTTTAGATACTAGACACGTGGGGCAAAAATAAATAAATTAACTTGCTTAAACTATTTTCTATCAATTTCTCTACTTACTTACTAACTCAAAGACATAATAAACTAATTATATACCGTAGTATGTGTTTCCTTCTCCGTATATGGCCGTAGTGTAGTAGTGATTAAATTATATAGTGCATAGATATTATAGTGTTATTTTTATTTCATTTATAATATATAAACTCTTTACACTCGCACTAGGATTTAAATCTTGTGCCACGAGCCCGGAAACATACACAATGAACCAGCACATAAGCTCAGCTGCTCAGACCACAACAAAGCCTAGACAAATATTTGTAACGTGGATTGAACCCGCGACCGCCACCGAACAATTAAAATTTATAGAGCTTAAAGAAACATTTATTAAAAAATTATTTCTATAATAATCACGATTCAGCTTGTAACATCCCGCTGGTGAACATAGGCCCCTTTCTCCATGTAGGAGAAGAATTGGAGCTTAATCCACAACGCTGCTCCGCTGCAAATTGACGGATACATACCCTCCTATGAGTAACAGATCGCAATCAGTTGTATATGATAACAATCGGGACCGACGGCTTAACGTGCTCTCCGAGGCACGGTGGGGAAACCAACAAGGACAAACATCCAAACCGGAAAGAAATATTTTTACAAATACAAATATTCATTTCGAGGATTAATCGAATCTGCAAACTTCCGGTAAATAGTACACGTACCACTACACCAAAGCGGTTGTTCTTAAGCATTTTGTTAAGTAGTTAGGTCAGTTAAAATTATGAAAATATGACATTATAAAGCAGCGTAATTGAGACTTAGTTTGGAGGAAAAAAGCAGAGAACAATTGTTACAACAATTAAGAATGATAAGGAAATATTAAAACTAATTTTATCACTATAAGCACATTCAGTCAAGACTAGTACAATATTCGTGTGACTCACAGATATTACAACATTTAGATATATACAAACATATTAATTTGCTATCACACCTGGGATAATTAATTTGCAAATAGTAGTTTACTTTGACACTATATCAAACTTAGATTAGAATAGTAAGTACAGATATGGCATGAAACATGTGTCAAATAACACGAGCTTCGGTATTATGTATGACACAAACTTAGGTACTGTAAAGGAAGCTTTTGCTATGAAATTGTTTGAAAAACGTCATATATACACTTTGCCATGGTTAAATTACGGATTATGTTAGTTGGTGCACATTTCATACGTTAGTCTAAGGATGATTGTTGCTTTTAACCATTTTAAGTTTTACTTGTAAGTGGCTTATAAGGGCCTGCTGCACTTTCTACTGATGAAGTAAGTAGTTATATCACTGACTTATTTGCCTCCAAGTTGACCTCCAAGTTTGGGTTTTATATATGCCAAATAGAAGAACCTGACAAACAAAGTGGACTTTTTATTATAATTATATGTCAAAAACTATCAGCAGCCTGTTAAATTGGTAACACCGGCACACAAAAAGAAGTGCTCTGTATTTTAGACCTACCCTAGGCGGGTACCTCATTAGTATTTCGATGCGTTGAATCCGAATTTGACGTACGTTTGGTCCGTAAATCCCTAAATTTTGAGTAAATTCCAAAAACCCGCCAAAATGGCTAAAAATCGCAAAAAATGCTATATTTATGCAAATAATTTTTTTAAAGAGCCATTGAAATTCATGATTAACATACTTGGGCTAGATAAAAAAACACTTGCATAAATATAATTATACTACATGGCTACATGGCTAAAATTGCAAAAAAATGCTATAGCCTTTTTTTGGCGGTTTTTGGAATTTTGAGTAATTTTTTTGGAATTTACTCATAATTCAGGCGGTGCACGGTGTACGGAACGAACGGAATTCGGAATTTGGAACTTAAACTGTTGTCAATTACTTACATCTAGTATGTCATTTACTTATAGTTAGGCTCTTTCGCAATAAAACGCTTAAGTTGAAGAGTTGGACAACTCAAAATAAAGTCACATATTGAGCTTAGAAATTTTAATAAAGCGACAATTCTGATAAGTTTTATACATATACTTCGGATCTTGATTTACAAAATGTAATTATTTATTATAATAAGACGTATTATATTCTATTTTCCAGTTAACAATAAACTTTAGCCTTTGTTATTATGCAGTATAAATTTCTCGTTAAACATCAAGGAAAATTTATTAAATTGTATATGTAAAATTTTAAGTGGAATCCAACAATTCTGTTTAAATGGCGTCATGTTTTAACTGCATTTCATCAATGGTGATTAATATTAATTTTATAATTTACTAGCCGTCCCGTGCCCACTTCGTTAGGCGCTGGGTTTTTTGTCTTAATTTACTTTAATCGAAGCACGTCCAAAATGATATGACAGAAATGAATGACATTACAACATGCTTGTACTGTCAACGCTGAAAAAAGTTTCAATTTAACAGCAAAATGCCCATTAACAAAATGATCCTCCTTTGTTACAAAAAATGTGATAAATGAAGAATCGCTCGACCGATTTTGTGCAAACTTCACATAAACCATCTACTAAATAGTCCCAACAAAGCCTACATATTTGGTTTGGATATGTGAGCCCGTTCTTGAGTTATAAAATTACAACGAAAAGTGCCATTGATTTTTATATATAGTATAGAAGATAGATTGCTATAATCTTTTATAGTCTATTTTTACTATATTAATTTTACTTTTTTTTAGCATTACGACTAATAATATTTTTAAGCGCTTAATTTACCTTTCGAACTGTACCTACATATTTTGCCAATCATTGTAAGACATTTACATCAACAAACAAACCAACTGTTCAAGCTATTTTTTATGAGGTTTCTAGTTCGAATGTATTTCTTGTATATCTACTTCACAATTTTTTATTGGGTGTACCGATTTTGATCAATCTATATTACTAAATACAAAAGTATTCGAAACCTCGTGCTTATTATGTTCTCCATTTAAATTTAAGCGAGATCTGATGAAAACGTTTTGAGGGAGGTATACCTAATAATACGGATTTAAAAATCGGTTTCTTTCACCTTAAAACAAACATAGTTCGATTAAGCCTATAACATTCCACTGCTGGACATAGGTCTCTTTCTCCTTGTAGTAGAAGGATTGGAGCTTAACCCATTACGCTGCTTCACTGCAGGGTGGCAGATAATATATCCTTACTATCAGTAACGATTGCTATCATGTGTATATAATAAAAACCACAACCGACAGCTTAACGTGCTCCCCGAGGCACAGCGGGAAGACCGAGAAAAGTTGAAAGAAATATTTGGACATATACAAATATACATCCCGAGTGGGAATCGCGGGAATCAAACTCACAAACCGCCAATGTTTAAGCGTGTACACGGCACACGTACCATTACACCAGAATGGCTGTTTAGTAATGGTCTAAGATCCGAGAAGCTAAATCTCCCCTCATTGCTACACTTACCTGCAGCCAGGTCAGTAACCTCAGTCAGCAGTAACCTGGCTGCAGGTAAGTATAGCAATCATAGAGATGGGTGCCTACTATAGTCAGGTATATAATGTAAAATATTGACGATTTTAGCTTACTACATGTAATTAACATGAGAGGGAAAAGATTTTTTAGAAGAAAAAAAAATTTTTTTAAGTATTATTATTTTCAGCAGGCTTATGGTGGCAGAGGTTGTTTTTATAACTTCACAATATTGAAATCAGCCTATAAAAAATTGTTTCATCTAATTAACAGATGAGGGAAGATTTTGTTATATTCCGGATCTTAGACCATAAGTTATTACTTACCAATAATGATTACAACTGTATCAAGGTTTATTATAAAGTGTATGCTAGGCTACGTATGCACAGATCCCAAACCGAAAGTTGTTAGTTCTAGTGTAAAGCCATAAATTGCTACATTGCACTTAAGACACACTGGTCAATTAACAATTTTAGCAGCTGTATCGAAACGCGATAACTTGAATCAGTACAATTCTGATTAAACAAATTCAGTACTGAGCATAACAATCCATAACTTGATACACAACCTCATTGGGTCTGATTAGACTGACATTTAAATAAATGTTTTTAGATTTCTTGATAGGATTTGAAGCTATAAAAACATTGATCTAATGTCTAGATTAGAATTAAAAATGTGTAAGTATTAAACGTTGGTTGTGATTTTCTGAGATGATTCTCAAAAAGTATTCAAAAAATCAAATTGGTTGGCATTTTTTTCTGAATTAGCATTCTATTCCCCGTTGGGTCAAAAGTAATTATACGTTTTGAATATTATTATTTTTTATTCCATAAGGAAAATGTTTGTGTTCAGTATTGTTAGGTTCTAACTTCTAGGTTTTGGAATATTTGAAATTCCAATATATTCTATTACTGGTATAGAACGTGTGGTCCTTAATTAAGACATAAACCCATAGGCTTTGTCTGAAACGTGACCCGAGAACTATAACTACATCGCGCAACCCCGGTAACAAAGACATATACACAGACTTAGTATCTCTAGAAAGTATACTTTTAATGTAATTTTTGTGTACATTTTTTTTTAATTTAGCGCAATTTTTTTGCTACTATATTATCTCATCCTGGCATGGTGGATTCTGCTCTTACCCTTCTCGTACCTGGAGAGCGAGGCCTAAGCCCAGCAGTGGAAAGTTACAGTCTGAAACGTTCGATATTATCCTGTTTCCAAATATGATGACGCTTTGGTTTTTCTTTTTCTTATCTCAGTAGGAAAGGCAAATATCGTGGACTACCTTCCCAAACCTACGAAACTCTTTATAGTTACACTAAGCAATTAAGAACTTCAGATATTACGCCCAAACAGTTAGAGGTTCCTGACAAAACACACATTTTGTCTGAAACGTTCGATATTATCCTGTTTCCAAATATGATGACGCTTTGGTTTTTCTTTTTCTTATTTCAGTAGGAAAGGCAAATATCGTGGACTACCTTCCCAAACCTACGAAACTCTTTATAGTTACACTAAGCAATTAAGAACTTCAGATATTACGCCCAAACAGTTAGAGGTTCCTGACAAAACACACATTTTGTCACGTGATCAGGTGGTGATGTCGACCATAGAGTTATTCATAGTACTGTGAAAATGAACCTATTCCTAGAGAATCGTTGACTATGAAATATTTATCTATAAATAGTCTTCGACCCCTACCTACCCCTTACCACACTTCGTCGATTCCCTACCCCCCTTAACGTGAAACGTAATTTATAGACGGTCCATTATTGTCAGTTTCAGAAATCACCGATTTAATATTTAATGTTTTTATTTCTAACTTACATTTCCAGTATCCGTACCGCCGTGTAACATTCATGTCCCTTACGTATTTCTTCACACAGTAAGCGCGTTGTGAAGTATGCAGCGTTGCCGGTACAATTTTATGTCACTTTGACGATGTTATCGAGTGTGCAAATGCGGCCACTCATAATGGCCAGTCAGAGATCGCAAACTGTATGAATCAATATATTTATTTAGGACTATTTCTATACCTATATATTTCTTTTCAATCATAAAATTTTAAATTTTACTATGTTAAACGTATAATGAAACATTTCATTTTGAAATTGGGAGAAATGAGACCTGTGAGACATACATCATTAATTTGATATAAAAATTATACGATTGATTCAAAATCTAATAAGAAGAAATGAAAAAAAAACTTGAAAATAACCTCCTGTATGTGTAGCTAGTGAATGCCTGACTTCCCGTAACAAACCGAAAAAAAAAAACATAAATGTGGTTTAATTCGTTAAGCCATTTAACAACAAATTTTTGCATCTCTATGTTGCAGAGTCATTTTCCTGAAATTCCGTCCATTCTTACGACGAAAATCCCACTTGTCTTTTGTGAAGTAATTATCTATACTAATATAATAAAGCTGAAGAGTTTGTTTGTTTGATTGTTTGTTTGTTTGTTTGAACGCGCTAATCTCAGGATCTACTGGACCGATTTGAAAGATTCTTTCAGTGTTACATAGACCATTTATCGAGAAAGGCTATAGGCTATATATCATCACGCTAAGACCAATAGGAGCGTAGCACTAATGAAGAATGTTTCAAAATCGGGTGGTCCTATTCCACGGGGACGAAGTCGCGCGCACAAGCTAGTTATTGTTAAGACGAATTATATAATAAAAAAATAAGTTTCATATACAATTTTTATATTCAGATCTTAAAACAATGTTGTTAACCTCTGCAACGAGTGACACCAAAATGTGTTACAAAATAAACGATATATCGAACACATTCTAACTAACATATTCTGAAATATATATAATTCTTCTTGAAATTACCTAATTTGCAACTATTTTAGTAATAAAACACATTAAGTTCTTAGTCATTTTATTTTGTAAAAATATATCTTCATTTTTTTATTTTGAAATTTAATTTATTATTGACAACCCATACTTTCCCGCTTCCCGGTTTCGTACGAGTAGTATTTATCAAAAACAACAAAACATAATGTAAATATTTACGTTTACAAAGTGAGTTGTGTTTTCTAAATTCACTAAGATTTTTTTTAATCAATAACAAATAGTATTCAAAATCGAATTTGAAAATTAATCGAGTATCGAGTAGTAGAGGCTTTATGGTAATAAATCAGCCCACCGCAAGTAGGAAATAGGTACAGGTTAATTTACGGTAAATTCTTTAAAAAATAGTAGAGTGAAATGTTGTAGCAGATAACATAATATAAACAATGTTTTTTTTTCAATTTTAATACAATCAATCACATACTATTTGATACAAATACAATAGTAAAAGTCGTATGAAACAAATCAGTCTTAGAAAATATTGTAATAAGATTTGTTTTATAGTAAATCAACCTCTCAATTTCCATTTGTTCAATAAAATATTAAAAGGCGCCATAAACAGGTCCGCGATGGCGTCCGATTTTATTTAGAAGCGTAGCGAAGTGTTAATTTGTCGGTCTTAATTTAATTTTATGAGCGCAATTTAGTTCACAATAATATTGTTATGTCCATTACTGTTGCATACAATTTATTATTGTTTTAAAGTAATCATTTCAACTTACTTGCTAAAAAATTAATGCGTTAGTTTTGTGGAGGAGTTATAGCTGTTGATTATCTCTTAGTTTTGTGGAGGAGTTATAGCTGTTGATTTTCTCGTATTGAATCAAAAAACTGATATTTGTTCGCAATATTTTTCATTTATTGTTTGATAACTAAGCAACAGGTCTGTTGCTTTTGCTTCAAGTTATATTCATTATTATTTTATTTATTTGAAGGCAAATAAGTAGGCTTCAGTATGTTTCATTATAAAACAGTAGTCACACTGTATCGCATCTTTTTTTTTCATATAAAAGAATTTTTATAACAATATAGTAGCCATTTGTTGAGTAGTAAAATTTTATTGTAGATACCACTTAACCCGTAACATGTACAGCAGAGAACAGGGCACTTAGCCCTAATAGTGGAACTATTATAGTAAATACTGAATTGATTTTACTCCTTATAGCCCGTCGTTATTGGAACATCTTAAAAAGTAATTTCGATTTATATTGGACTATAATTGAACAGTAGTTAGCTATTGCACACAAGGATATATGGGATTTTCGAAGTGATGACAATGATTCAGCCTGTAGCATTCCACTGCTGGGCATCGGCCTCTTTCTACATGTAGGAGAAGGGTAAAAACCAAGTTACACTTTGATCATACGCTTGTGTGCAAGACTCTACAAATTTTTTCACTCCGGGTAGGCAACAAATGTTTTGTGTTTTACGTGATAGCCGACCGACGTATTTTGTTTTTGTAATGAAACATGAAATAATAACAAAACCTACAAAAATAGTACATGTATAAATATTAGGTACATTGAAACTTGAGGAGGGAGTCGAAGCCACAACAGGCAGGTTTACACGAACTGAGCTAGTGGACCAAACGATTATTATCTACATATATTCAAAAACATTACAGACGAAATGGTTATTTATATTTTATAAAGACATATAATATAAATAAAGCTAAAATTCACAATTTAAGTTAACAAAATGGAATTAGATTATAGATTATAAGTACAATCATAAACTAATTCAAGTATCTTTACTTAGTTTATAACGGTACTGTAACCAATTCAGTAAAACAATTAATTGTAACATGTTTAATCATGTATCGAACCACGCCATATCTCACCTCTTAGCGCTCCCACACACGAACGGCACGTTGCCAACGGCAGAGGTCGACGGCAGCCGTCGACTGCCGTCGAGCGCCGTCAGCGGCAGACGACTGCAGCCGTTGACTGCCGTCGAGCGCCGTCAGCGGCAGCCGTCGACTGCCGTCGAGCGCCGTTGGCGCGGCCATTCTCCGAGAAGCAAATTTTAGGTGTCCGGGCTTGTATAATCCGTAATGTTATCATATTCAATCATAATTTTTTTATATATATTAGAAAGCATCCGTATCTAGCTGTAAAAAAAATATTGGCTTCTGTTGTAAGTAATTAAGACTAAATTAATTTAACTTATGTTCAAAGAACCTCTGTTCTCTAATTACCGTGGCGTGTCCGCACACCAACTTAATCTTAAAAATTGCTTGTAATTTTTATAACGTAAAGATTTACTTTGATTCATTCAATGTTTTAAATGATATTAAGTAACGTGTATCGCACAACAAAATATCGACTCAATAGAACCAGTCTACAAATAATTATAATCAAGTAATCGCATGTCCAATGGAAAGTTATAATTCCCGTAACATTTGCTGTTCTCGGGTGCACATCCCTAAATAAAAGTATTTGGACCATCACTACCGTACGCGTCGCGTCTCCTCAGTGTGTGTCAAGGCCCATCAGCATCTGAATGTCTCTATGGTTAGTGTACCTCCAATGAAGCACGTGAGTATATAATTACCGTAGCCTTGGTTAAAAACTTTTCTAATTACCGTTGTTCTTAGTTTAATACTTGATTTTTAAGATAGACCCAAGTTGATCATGTAAATGAAGACAGTACTTTGGCCTCCGTACGTTGTAATACGCTAGTATTTGCATACTGTGTTGGTTTTCGAGATTTTAAAGAAAATCTATCGTTTTCTAATTACCGTATACTAATTACCATATGTTTATAATTACCGTTGTATGAAAAAATAATACTTGTTTACTAACTGGAACCGCAATCAACGCCGACAACGAATTAAAAATGACCCTTTTTGTATCAGCAATCAAAATAAAAGGAGAAAGAAAGGTACAATAAAAGAAAATCCGCAATTCTTGAAGACCAAAATCTTCGAGCAATGCGTCCTGCCTGTGTTGACATACGGAGCCAAGACATGGACACTGACCAAGGGACTGGTCCACAAGCTTAAAATCGCTCAAAGTGCAATGGAACGGGCTATGCTTGGGGTTTCTCTCAAAGTTAGAATTAGAAATGAGACTATCCGTGAGAGACAAAAGTAACCGACATAGCCCACAGAATAAGCAAGTTGAAGTGGCAGTGGGCTGGTCATCTGTGTCGCAGGACCGATGGCCATTGGAGCAGACGGGTCCTGGAGGGGAGACCGCGTCTTGGCAAACGCAGTGTGGGACGTCCTCCGGCACGTTGGACCGACGATCTACGTAAGATTGCCGGTGTAGGCTGGAGATGAGGATTGCGGAAATTCAGGATGTCTGGCGCGAACATGGGGAGGCCTATGACCAAGCAGTGGACCGCAATAGGCTGAACTGTCAGACTGACTGAATAAAAGTAAACGAGATAAAAAAATACTACCTGTCTGCGAAATGTCACCAAAAAACCGGAAGAAAACTCACACATACTTATAAAATTACTCACACACACGTCACACACTGATAAACTTACTCACTCTTATAAAATCAGCAACTGGACATTTTACAAGATGCGACCATTTTGGGTCGTGATTCCAGAGTCTTGCACTTTGAGTCCTTCACTCATAGACATGACGCAGTTGCAGTATGGAGTCATCTCATACGTGCAATGACCTTATAGCATACCTGTCTTAAATGTCATTGAAAATGAAGCTCCTCATGTAAATGTCTTTCATTTTCTATCAGATTCTCCGACTAGCCAATATCGAAATAAAAAAATGTTGAATGAATGAAAATGTTAATGATGGCGTAGGAGCAACGATAAAAAGAACTGCAAATAGTATCGTTGCTCAGTAGGCCTAGCATGCGCGCCAAAACAAAATTTTGTCTACCCCTTTACTCGTATTATCTCTCTATGTCTACAGTCGCTAACATGCGTGCACGTGATACTCTTCTCGTTACGTCAATAGAAGAGACAACAAGAAATTGATTGAGTGTTCTAATTTTTATTAAATTAGAGCAATGATAAAATCTCTTTTTCACTATTTGTAGGTTATGGTTATGAGGGACATCGTTAATTCTTTCGATTTAATTATAATTATATGAGAACGAATTATTAATGTGTGTTATTATCATTTATCATATTTTACATAGACTTTATATTATTTTCTAATTACCGTTACATTAAATATAAAAACATTTCTAATTACCGTACTCATAAAATTTTTAAGTCTCATTATCTAGAAAACTACAATTAATTGTTACATGCCAAATTAATTATTGAATTCGTATCTTTGATTTGTTTCATATTTTAATGTGTTTAAGTCAAATCAGTGAAAAATAAAAAACGTCACGGTAATTAGGCAAATAACGCCGAATTGGAGAATGGCCGGGCGGCGCGCCGTCGGTTGCAGTCCTCTGCCGTTGAGACCATGCCGCTCACACGTCGACGCTATCTTAGTACAGGAGCCAGTTGTAAAATGAATTCCGAGGAAGAAACACTGTTGTTGTTTTTACTTCGTCGCCGCCGAGAAAAACTAAAAATAAAAACACGTTCGGTGTGGGTTCAAGAAATACTAATCAATAGAGATCAAGATGGGCATTTTTTTACACTCTATCCACTTTCACGAAGAAACGAGCAAAAGCTTTTTAATTATTTTCGGATGTCCATTGCTTCTTTTGATGAGCTGACGGCTATTTTAAAAAGTTCAATATCTCGCCAAGATTGAATTAATAATTATAAAAATTTAAAAAAATATATTAAAATAATGAGTTAGTAAAAAAACATGTTTAAAAAAAATGGTCGGTTTATTATAAGTTGATTTTGATTTTTTTAAAATCATTGTTATTAAAATAGAAGTAACTAATAATTATTATGTATTATTGTTCCTATAGGTAGTACTTGTATTTTGTTTCAACTTAAAATGGTGATAAATGATGTTGATCTCATTAAACAAATAATCTAAATAACTTATATCTTTTTATTATTTATATTTATGCTAATATTATAAAGAGGAAAGATTTTTATTTTTGGATTTTCGTTTGTAATGAACAAATTCAAAAACTACTGGACCGATTTTAAAAATTCTTTTACGAATAGACTGAACGTGTTTTTATTTTTCGTTTTTCTCGGCGGCGACGAAGTAAAAACAATAACAGTGTCTCTTCTTCGGAATTCATTTTGCAACTGGCTCCTTTACTAAGAGAGCCGACGTGTGAGCGGCATGTTCTCAACGGCAGCGGACTGCAGCCAACGGCGCGCCGCCAACGGCGCTCGACGGCAGTCGACGGCTGCCGCTGACGGCGCTCGACGGCAGTCAACGGCTGCAGTCGTCTGCCGCTGACGGCGCTCAACGGCAGTCGACGGCTGCCGTCGACCTCTGCCGTTGGCAACGTGCCGTTCGTGTGTGGGAGCGCTAACGTGTAAAGTTAATTACTTCGGCTAACTTAAACTTAGGTCACAAGTTACAAAGATAAGCCTCCGTTCTATATTCACAATTAAGTGATAAGTATCAACAATAACGTTATATCGATAGAGAAAATGTGATTACTGTTTGTTTGTGAGATAGCTGTATCGATTTTTTGTTGCGTAGATTTATATGTTTTCGTTAAATTCGCTGCTTTTTTGGCATTAAAATAAGTTTTTATACAAATGAATTCCTTAATAATCGAAAGGTAGAATAAAGAAAAGTAAAATTGTTTTTGTATCAAATAAGCATTTTTAAGTAAACGCAAAATTTGTCGAAAACCCATACAAACGTAAATAAATTATATCAGAAGTAGTAAAACCAATTCTTTCAAATCTACTGCTAACATAACAGTGCTTTTACGACAAAATGTAATCTGTGGTTTCTTATTCACACAATCTTTACAATAAAATCTTTACAAAATTTCGAACATTGATTAGGTAACTATTAACAGATTTTTTTTAATATTAAAATGATATCTCGCTTTATAAGTCGTTGATGGGGTGGCATCTTGTGAAAATAATTATAAGCTTTTTTCTTAATTTTCCACTCCTGTACATTTGTGGTAGATTACCATCTTAGAAGCAAACTTAGCGTTTACAACTGACTGTTAATAAATTAGTTTATAGTATTTAGATTTACAATAATCGCATACGCACAAATGATTCCATTCTGATAATTTTCCAAATTGTAATATTTTACGTGTGTGAGAACAATAAGGACAATAAATCAAAATTGGAATGCATGCTTCCATCTTGTTTCATATCGCACGCAATGGCACGCGCCGGTAGCACTGGCCACTTAAGTTTCCACTAAACATAATCAGAGTGCCTACAGATAAAATATTCTAACATAAATTTCAATTAAATATCTTATATATATAAATAATAAATAAATATCTTAAAACATAGTACGCACACACTATCGCCTGTTCCTAAGGTAAGCAACTTTAATGCTTGCGTTATAGGTAACAGGTAACTGATATAACTAAATTTTTTTGATAAAAATATATATAAAAATAATACATATGTAAAGAAATGAATACAAATATTACACCCAGACTCGGACGGGAATCGAACCCGCAACCCAAGGTACAAAAATCAGGGCCACTACAAACTACGCCGACGGGCTAGTAGATTAAACCTTTAAACTATATTTATTTTTAATAAAACAAGTAAATACTAAAAAAATATTTTAATAATAATAAGATTTTTTTATAATAGTCTTGGGTTAAGCAATCGTAATATTTTGAATTTTTATTTAAGTAATTTATCTATACTAATATTATAAAGCTAAAGATTTTGTTTGTTTGTTTGTTTGAACGCGCTAATCTCAAAAACTACTAGTTCAATTTTCAAAAATTCTTTCAGTGTTAGATAGCCCATTTACCGAGGAAGATTATAGGCTATATATCATCACGCTAAGGCTAATAGGAGCGGAGCACCAATGAAGAATGTTTCAAAATCGGGGTATTTTGAGAGCTTCCGCTGCGTGCGCTGCGTAAACACTAAGTTTCGAAAGAATCATGTATGATAGAATTATTCCTATTCCACTCGGACGAAGTCGCAAGCAGAAGCTAGTATAGTATAAGCCCTTTATTATTTTCAAATAGCCTAGGCATATTTTGAATTTTCAGTAAAGATCTAGTTCACATCAAACAATATGAAATGTAATCCTATTGCAAGATTACAATAACTTTTGCAATTGTTGCTGAATTACTGCCGCGTCTGATCTGCAATGATTGGCCATTGATTGTATGATTAGGCACTTTTCTTCGATACCATAGCTTGTTTTTTTATGGGACTTTAACAAAAATAAAAGTGTAGGTTCTTCTGGATACAATTTAAAAAAATTGTCCGACTGGACTAAAAAAAATTTTGGCGTATGTCATAATCTTAAAAAATCTATTATTATTTTAGTAAAAAAATAAAACTTTTTTACAAACACAATTTTCTTTACTTTATTTTCTTTTATTGCAACGCCATAACAAAAGCGGAGCCCGAGAAAATTAAGCCCGGTTTCCACCGCGAGCGGAACGGATCCATTAATGACTTCGTTAAACTCGCAAACGCAAACTGCATACTTGTATTTCCACCAACAAATAGTGGGACGGAAAGAGCCGAGCGTGTAGAAAGAGTAGAAATGAGCTCGCTCAGTTCTAGGGAGCGGAGCGGAGTACTTACGGACTCCGCTCAACTCGCAATTACAATTTACATAGTAGCGTTTCCACACAGAAAGTGGTGAGCGGGGCGGATTGAGCGAGTAAAAAGAAATTGAAAAGAGTCCGCTGTGCAAGGCCTGCACCGACTAGTTCAGAACGGACTCGCTCGCTGTCTGCATCCAAAATCTTCGTTTAGCGCGTTTTTTTTTTTGCATAAGATACAACAATACGTCTTTCGGTAAGCCTATAGGACATGGGGCATCAATTTAAGGGGTTTTTAGGGGAGAGGGTAAGAGGGGGGTGGCTGGGTTACGTTCTGGTATCACTCCCAACCCTAGAACTGGGCATAGATTTTTGAAGTTTGGGGGGGGGGGATTACCCTCTGGTACCACTCCCACCCCCAGCACTGGGCATCGATTTATGGGGTTTGAGGGGAGGGGGGAAGGGGTACCACTCCCACCCCCAGCACTGGGCATCGATTTACGAGGTTGTGGGGGGGAGGATGGGGTTATATGAAGGCAAAACCTATTCAGTCGTAAATCTTTTCAATTTTGAGCTTAGATAGGTTTTAGCTTATCGGCATAAGTTCGTTACAAAAAAAAAAAATAACCCTAACCTATCTAACTTCAAAATTAGACCGTTAATCGACATGGCGCGGAGGGAGGTCAGCCCTTGTCCTCCGTGTTAAAGTGCGTGAACGAATGCGTAGGCTCCGGGCTCTCAACAGAACACTCTTGGGGTAGGACAGACCTAGACCACGTGGATAGTGGGGTGCTCCGA
The DNA here is from genome assembly GCA_905220545.2 of Melitaea athalia. Lineage (NCBI taxonomy): Eukaryota > Metazoa > Arthropoda > Insecta > Lepidoptera > Nymphalidae > Melitaea > Melitaea athalia. Next base: position 6,542,936 of record HG992197.1, on the reverse strand, counting down.
TTCGGGTTTGGGTATTTTTCGGATTTCTATATCTATATAGTGCAATGCTGGGGGTGGCAGTGGTACCAGAGGGTAACCCCCCCCCCCCCCCCCCCAAACCCAAAAAAACTATGCCCAGTTCTGGGGTTGGGGGTGGTTCCAGAGGGTAAAACACCCACCCCCTCCTCCGCTCTCTTCCCAAAATCCCATAAAAAGATGCCCAGTGTCATATAGCCCCGCACCCCCAACCCCCAAAACCCCAAAAATCTATGCCCAGGTCTAGGGTTGGGAGTGGTACCAGAACGTAACCCACCCACCCCCTCCTCCCCTCTCCCCTTTAAACCCCATAAATAAGGCTATCCCGTGTGTCTTTTTTCTGTATACATAATCACTGTCATCACTCGACTCCGTGTCACTCGATAACATCGATCTCGATCACAACACGGCAACCAGCTCAAAACTTCAACTGAACTCGTTCTCTGTGGAAATTATCAATTCGTTTTTCATTTCTCATTTTCCGTTCAGGTCGGTCCGCTCATTTCTCTATCTAGTTTCATTTTGCAGTGGAAATCAAATGACCAACTCTTCGTTGGTGGAAACGCAAACCTATTTCATTAAAAAGGAGTCCGTTCCGCCTAACCATTTTCCGCACATTACCCTTTCGCAGTGGAAACCGGGCTTTATAGGGACATTCGCGAACACCTAGTTTAGATTGTACGTAATATTCTATCTGCTATTACTTAGGTTTTACTGGCGCAATCGGTAATATACTTGATTTATAAAAGTGCTAAGTTTATCCCGCGTGGATGGCTAGTTACTCTACAATATTATTATATTTTTTCATAATATTTTGAACTACGACGCAAATTGTTAAAGTATATAAATGTTTACACCGTATTTCATTTATTGACTCGTTATATTTATAAAAGATTTATTGATTGGTCTGTAAAAGAAATTAATAAGTCTTACGGTAAGTAGTTATATTTATATTATAACTCTTTATGACTAAATTTTGTAATTAATTATGTGGATTCTTATTTTTAATATTTTTTGCTCTTTTTAGATTGATCATGTTTTGTAAAAGAAAAAGTAAATACAATCTGACGACTGTACTGTGCTGAATCCAAAATTTTTTACCTGAGGTAGGGCACAGCAGGAAATTCCCTGCTCAAAATATGGAGCAGCCCGACTGGGCAAGCCCCTCTGCCATACAGAAGATCACAGCTAAATTATACTGTTTTCAAGCAGTGTTGTGTTTCTGTTGGTGAGTAAGGTGACCAGAGCTCCTGGGGAGAATTGGGGATTGGGTCGGCAATGCGCTTACGATGCTTCTGGTTTTGCGGGCGTCTATAAGCTACGGTAATTGCTTACCATCAAGCTGACATAGTTATATAACTTTTAAAAAAAAAACAGAACATAAAGGCGATGATACCAAGCAGGTACAGTTTCAAATTTGAGTCAGCAGCGAGAAACAAGCAGGTTTTATCATATCATCATCCAAATATTGACGTGTATATCCACCAAAAGAAGCACAGCTCTCAAATTAAACTCCCAGCCCATTCGGTCTTAAGAGTACTTACACTTATTTAACTTACTACGTACAAATATATCCTCAAATTTAAAAAGTTAGCTTTATCTTTACGCATTCTATTTTATTTATTCAAAAGGTCGAAGTGAAAGAAACAACACTGTTTGGAGAAGCAAAATAAACGATATGTACTTCTCAAACACCTGACAGTCTCATTACCGCGAACTATCAACGCACGCTACACCCACGTGAGGCAAGCCAGACAAAATGTTTTTTTTTATTTTATTTTAACAAACAACGTTATTCTATAAAACATATTTATTTAAAACCAAATTTTTCATCAGGTAATGTATTTTTTTATTTCAAATTATCATCCACTACTCTAAATTAGCCATACGCATTACGCTTATCCTACAGGCGATTTATTATATAAGACTGCAGATCAACAGTTTTCTGACTGCCTAATAAGTTAAGACATGACCCGAAGCGGAGAACATATAATGTAGTATTATAGCCATTAAAAATTTTGAATTCGTATTTAGGTAATTAATACTTTAACTAAGACTAAGGAAAATACCTCCTGTATCTAGATTATATCTACACCAAAAAGGTTTGTGTATGTTATAAATTCAACTGTACTTTTATTAACTCAACTTTTTTTGTTCATTTCAACTTATTCCCGCCCCATTGCGCAAAGTATCACCTCTCACCCGGCTGACAGGGCCGCAGCTCACCGCTTGACACGCAATTAAATAATGCTCCAAGTGTTCACACTAAATTCAATATCTCCAAGCAAAGGTAGATCTAGTTCCGAGATCGTGTTACCGCTACTATTTGTACACGATATGAAATCGTTTTAATAACAGACTCGACTTCGAGAAACTATGAAATTAAAAAAGAATAATTTTTAAAATTCGATTTTTAAAAATAATCCAATAAGTTGATGAAAATACACCTACTAGCTTTATGTTGCAATAATGATGTTTTATTACTTACACTGTATGTATGAGTTAAATATTTGTAATTTTACTCAACTGAATTTCACTCAATTTATTTCTAGTTTTCTTGTAGCATTTTTGTGATATATCATTTTTTATTTTTCTTGTAATAGCTATTCATATGTAAAGTTGAGACAACTAAAAACTCAATTCAAGTTGAATTACTCTGCGCACAACACTTTCGTTACTTGTACTAATATGCTAACCGTTATTTCGCTAACGTAACGTGAAGAAGGAAAACGACAACACACAATAGATAACGTTATTACCTAGAATATCGATTCCTTTAGTAGGCAATTCACAATGAGAGAATAAATAAAATTAATAGTGTGAGAAGTTAACGAGATATAAGGGAAAGTGTTATGTGGTAAGTGATTCAGTGCTATTCAAGATCAGTTGAAACTGAACACGCTTTGTTTTCTCGGACAGTTCCCACAGCGAAAATAATTGACTGTCTGTTCAACAAAATATCGTATTCGCACATTACTTTTGTATCACTTAGTAATGAATTGCATGTAGATTAAAAAACAAACTAACTTAGCCTCTTACTCGTATACTTCTATTGAAAAGATATGTATAGTCTGTGCATTAAAAATATTAATTGTCTCTGTCAAACTTTGCGCGAAAATAACTATATACTGTACTCAGTGTAAAGATTTTGCTCCTTATACGTTTTGTTTAGTCATTTATCCTTTTAATTGAACCTTACATTAAGAGTTCGTACACTACCGACATTACTTAAGGCTTAGTGACACGAACGCATAACTCACGTCATACCAACCATTACTGTAAGTCAAAATGGCGGCTATCAAAGAGAAAGCTCGCTCTCTCACATCATTCTCCAAGCTATGGTCTATGAAGGGCTTGCGGAACTTAGCATAGTCGCAATAAAATTTGAATAATATGAACTTTATTTTTCTAGCAATAGAGTTCGAAATGTAATGATATTGTTTTAAATTTTATTCGCTCGAGTGTGACAGGACTAAATTTATCAATTTACGAAGATTGTTCTTTGTCTTGCACTATTAACACGTTAACGTCATGTTCGGAGCGTTACAATGGTTGCTAAATATTAAATTATGGATATTTTACTTGCTTCCACGACAACATAACACATTGTTCTTTAGAGCAGCAGTGCGAATACGTTATTGATAGTTGAGAGTCTCGTGGTTTATATACTAACATCGTTTATTTTAATATAATATTAAGTCTTGAGCACACTGGCTACTTAAGCTATTTGTAATATAATATCAAATATCAAAATTCAAAATTCTTTAGAAATATTTTGTGTTCAAAATTGTTATGGTTTTTAATTAAGACTTTTTATTGTTTGTAAACAAATATCTTTAATACATAACATCATAAAAATGTTAATAATTTTTAACTACCCAATTACATAAAGTTTTAATATAGGCCCTATGAATATTCTTACTAAAATCGTAATTACAGCTAACACAATTCAAACGTAACATATATATATACTAATATTATAAAGAGGTAAAGTTTATAACTTTGTTTGTATATACGGGGTAATCTTCGCAAATACTGATCCGATCATGAAAATTCTTTCGCTAACAGAAAGCTACACTATTCAGGAGTGACAAGATAAAAGGAAAAAGATAAAAATATATAAAGATTTTAAATCAGCAGGATTTGAACCTGCGCCCTCTGACGTGCCGTGTCAACAATTCAATCTAATCAAGCATTATTATTTGCCTTAGAAATTAATTGGTGATTTTAAAACATTTATATTTATCTGATTTGCTGGAAATAGTGAGAGTGTATTGGAACATATCAAATTTCACCGTACCCTTCTTATGTGAAATGGATTATAACGCCCAACGAAGTGGGTACGGGTCGGCTAGTTAATTATAAAATAAAACACACGTTGTCATACACAGTATATTTCAGTAACATTTTAATAACATTTTTTTTCAATTGAATGAATCCGAAATAAACTGAAAGCTAATATTATTAATTTGAAACAATTAAGTGCATTTTAAAGAATCTACTCTAAAGATTTAACTCCCAACTGTTATCAACTTTTATGTAAATTCTTATTTTTAGCTATAAATATTAATATTATTAGCGATAAATAAACAAATTAATATATTGAGTTATATCTAATACACATTAAATAGTAAATGGCAAAAGATTTCTCAAAGGAACTGATGGTAGGCTTAATTTTATGACAAAAATTTATTAATATATAATTATGAATCTAGCTATGAAATATTAATTGAATAAAATAAATTATTTTATGATTTATTTATTTTTATATATTAAGACCCTTGTTATTATAAACTTTAGTCTACAGTCTGTGGAATTTTCACTTTCGTCTTTTAAAGTTATTTATATTAAATAATATTTTGCAAAGGAACTTTATATCTTTGTTATTTGAAATTTGTAATTTAAAGTTAAACTGCGTATATTTTTTTCGATTTATTGATCATAAATATAGAAAAATCAATCTCAAAACGAGTCAAATGGCCGATAATTTGAAATCAAATCTATAATTAATTATTGTTCTTAATTTCATTAACAATCTTTAAGTCTTAAGCGATAGGAGTAGTATGACTAATAAGTAACTTAATATACTCTTTCGTCTCTACATTCCTTTATATACAATAAAAGAACTAATATTGTCAGTGGCACCATATCTTTTCCTGTAGGTGTAAGTACTTTATAACTTATTCTATACGCTTAATATTCAAACTATCTTTCCAATTAAAATTAAATAATATTTCATGCGACGCTACAGCATTAGCTAGCAGCAAGTTAACTATTACTTATATATATAATTCTTTGAGCCTAAAAAGCATATATTCGTCTATATATTTTCTTCCTATATTAAAATTGAATCTACCTACAAAATTATCTTTCAGAATTTCACCCGTTTTTCCGAACTTTTTCGTTATAAATGATTATCGACTTGATACCATATTATGTTAATATTAAAATTTTTTTCTTTTGAAAGAAAATCTTTAAAGTTTTTATTTTGTCAAATGAGCTATTTTATATTATTTTGAATCTACTTCAAATTATATAACTGTAATTAACAAATGCTATCAAATAGATAGAAACATGAAAATACTATTTATATATTAAATTGACACATAGACGCCAAGAAAATAGGCAATGCAGCAGATTAAACGCTATTACATAACTTAAACGCATATAATTGACATACCTAATCCTTACACTCTAGAATTAGTTTAGATTAAAAATTTTGTTTATAACAAAATATAACGTAAATAAATAATAAATAAGTCCGTTATTTTCGTTGCTAATAAATTGCTACTTTATATTGTGCTGAAGTTCTTGAATTAAAATATATAAACGTATTCTTACAGCTAACCTCTACTCAATTCCATAATTAGTACTATACCCTTCGATGTTCTACCTCATCCTATGCTTATTCGTTTTCTTCTTTTTATATCTTAATAAATAGTAGTTAAATAAAATACACACAATAAAGAATTTATTGTTATTAATCGAAGTACTTACATTTAACCGGCTGAATATTAACGAAAGCACATTTACGATATTTTATTTTATTTTATAACTGTTTGTTGATATTACGTCCTTGTAAAGACAGAATATTAGCCGATTACATATAAATACAGTCCCACTCCGATCCTATACTACTAAAAATACAAAAAAATACCACTAATGTTCGTAGGCCGATATTGAAACTTCTTTCATACACTTAACAAGCGAGTATTTAAGATGCAATTTGACTCTATAAATTGGAGACACAGACAAGGCACGCAAAATAATTTACATCTACTGCTTAACAAAATCTTTTATCTCAGCTCAAATTAATAATTAACTCGTTATATTTTAATTTGACACTTAATTATATAAATTTTATACACGTTCCACAGTAGTTATCTTCGATTCAATTACACGTGTAGTAAAAGTTACATATGTTATTAGAAATATTAAACAATACTTAATTACATATTTAAATATATTTTATAAGTGTGTCAACTATCGGATTAAGTAATTTAATTAAAGTTTTGACTCTTAATTTACAATCTATAACGTTATTTGACTTTCAAGTAAAACAAACACTATAATATGAGTTTTACGCAACTGCCCTTAACATGTGACGGTTTCTACACTAAATTTTTATTATTTAAATGTTTTAAAAAATTTATTGTAATTACACATCCTCGGTGAACGTCATATCTTGCGGTTAATGGTTACATGTATTTTCCTGAAAGAATTTCATTAGTATTAAACAGACATAAAAAAATTTCAAACAGATATTTGATTGAATTTAAAAAAGTGTAGATACGTATAGTTTTATATCAAGTGAGTACTAAAAAACGAACATACTTCTCTACTTGTATAATAGTTTCACCTTTATTGTCATTAATTTTTTTTTTATTGATAAACATTGTAAAGGAATATGTTCGTAAATATGTGAGTAGTAGCAATATAAATATTTTGTGGAAAATTTAAAAAATGAAAGTGGTAATTGAGACATGAGTATGTGTCATAAATATTAAAAAATCAAAGTATCAATAATTGTAAGGCGTCTAAATGCAATTAAATTGTTGTAAAATTGTTTACCAAAAGGCGATGACGGCAGACAATTAATATTAATGAATACATATGTATAAATTACGTATATGTTGAGTAAGAGATCAAAAATGTTACTGATACGTTGTAAGTTTAATACAATAGAATAAAAGTGTGAAAGAGAAATAAGGAACGGTCTTAATCAAAATACTTTATTTTTATATTGTGGATTGATACATACATATGTATAGAAAAAAGTTCAGAAACTTACCTCTTATAATTATTACTAAAAAAAACATCGACAAAACTACAATTATTAACTAACTAATTTACTAATGTTAGTACAACTGTATGACAATGAAATGATTAAATATAGGAACTTGGTTGGGATTTTATTATATGACATCTATTTAACCCCCTATTTTTAAAGCCACTACCATACAAGCGTTTCTTGAATGTACGAGTTCTTTTGACGCATTACAGGATTAAGAGATCAAGAAACTCAAATACAAGAGCAACCTAAAGCAGATCTACAGCTCTTAACATGCAAAGCAAAGAGTTAGAAGATAGAAGAAGGAGTACATCTATCTGACTTACAATTATTAGTAACAGCTGCGGTAGCATTGGCGGCTACGCCCGTACTGACGCCGGTCATAGTCGGAGTGCCGCGATATCGAACTAACCAAACATTTGTTTAATGTTATCACCTGCAAACAGCAGTAAGCAGAACGTACGCCACGAAGCATCTAGCCTCTACACAATCGCTATGTTCAGAACGTGAACACGAGACAAACAGGAAAGGCGATTTTGAGCATAAAACTGGCAAAAACTATTTTAAAACTGACGCTCAAAGCTCATCTGCATTATTATACATTTCTACTAGCTAAATAATTTCATTTTAAATTAGGTAGCAAAATTGATGTCTGTAGTAGGCATTTGTAAATCATTAAAACCGCATCATCAGTACTGTTGTTTGTTTTATGCTCAAAATTAGAATTATTTTTATTAGAATACACAAAAATATTGTTATATTATAGTCAAGATAGTGTCAGAAGATGAGAAAGAAAGGAAGAGACTGTTACTATTAAGGGGCTGAGGTAAGCAATAAAATGCGTCCTAATATGCAATCACACAATTAAGACTAAAATAATTTTAACAGAACATTGACTCTCTAGTTTCCTAAATTAGAACCCACTTATACACCAGTTTTTTTTATATTTAATAACATTGACATAGTTACATACTTACAAGACAATTATTAAACTATTCCATGTTAAAGATGAAACTTGTTTTTAAGCAAGTATTTGAAATTTTAGTTAAGTTGTCAAAGTATAGACAATTTAGATTTGACAAATTTCATCTAGACATCAAGACATCCAATTAAAAGTACAAACTAAATTAACTCTAAGAGCCAATCACTTGACAACATCGACATTTGTAACAAAGTGAAATTAATAATTTTACTACTTACCGAATAAGAGGCCTATGATAACTATACCAATCACGCCCATTATAATCATCATCTGAAAAATTAAAGAAAAATGTTAAATTTCATTGGGTACATCAAGCTTTAACCGCCATAGCTTTTATAACGAGATTAAATAATTATTATTTTTTAATTCTAATTAACCATTTATTCATTAATCGTTAACTTTATATTTTTATAATTTATTTCCGATATTAATAAAACATAATTATTTATACCTTTAGATTTTGTAACCAAAATTTATTTTTCAAACTTTTTGCTTGCTGCTCGAACTGTGAAGCGCCTTGTTGTAGGGCATCTAAAAATAACAAAATTTTAAACTAAAAGCTCACATAAGCTGCATCTATATTAGTATAATTATGTTCTTATTCGTTTCTCACCCGCTCTATCATCTAACTCCGATAATTTTGCGTCTCTGTCTAGCACCTTTTCGACATTCGTTTTCATAATATCCACAACCTGAAATTTTATTATGAGTTATTTGTTACCTCAATATATAACTTATTTCTGAAGACCAAAGTCAGCCTTAAAGGTAGAATAAGATCCGTGACCATTTGGTGAAGAATATCGTATCAAATACTGCCTGTATGAATCGAAATTGTAATCTTATATATATAATTCTCGTGTCACAATGTTAGTTACAATACTCCTCCTCATCCGAAATGGCTGGACCGATTTTTATGAAATTTTGTGTGCTTATCGGGTAAGTCTGAGAATCCGCCAATATATATTTTTCATACCCCTAAGCTATAAGGGGATTAAGGGGGTTAATAACATATTTGGCAAAACAACGTTTGCGTGGTCAGCTAGTAGTATAGAAAATTTAACTCCAAACCTCTACGTACTGGAAGAAAATACCTTCAAACGAGCAATAGCACATAATTATACACATAATCTGAAATAAAAGTTTAATGATTGCAGTAATTATCTGCTTCAAAAATCTTACTTCATCAACTTGTGCTTGCGTCTGTTGCAGCCTTCGCTGAGCTGCAATCTGCTGTGGTGTGCGAGGCCCCCCAATGATTTCCCCATCTGGTCCTGTTTGGGGCTCCGCTGGAGCTAAACCACCTGGAGTTGCACCTTCCGCCGCCCTGAAAGGTAAAATTCCAGACTGTTTGTCTAGCAGAACAAACAAACACTTTTAGTAGATACCAAGGCTTTGCCAATCCTTCGTTTAAGTATTTAAGCGCCTGGAACGGTATACGCATCAGTTGTAAACAAAGACTGATTTTTTTGAAGTGAAACTTTTTTAGGCGCATGAGGGGTAAAATTTGAGCGACCGGTAACGCAGCAGCATCATGACGGTCAGTACTTGGATGGGTGACCGTTGATTTTTTCAACTAGTTTTTTTTTATTATTTTAAATTTGTGTTTTTAAAGAAGTTTCAATTCTGACATGTGTAGGTACTTTGTACGCACGCATTTTTTTTTTTTGTATTTCGTTTTAATATTTAAACATTTTTCAAATATTTTATATAAAAAATTTTTTTAATTTGCAATTTTTTTTAATTGCTTATTATTTTAATTTACACTTAACTAATAAGATGCTTAACGCTATGGTCGATAAAATTATTAAATATTTAGTTCATGTTTCGTCATGTTTTCGTAAAATTTAATAAAATAAAGAGACTTCCCAGAATGTTTCGAAATGTAATGAACTTTCTAACAATATAAAGATTGCTTTTGTATTTAAAGTATCAAAGTGTACTTGATTTTTTGAGTATCCGTATTATAGCCATCACATACAGTAGTGTTGGCAAGGTGCCATTTGATATATCAAAAAAGTAGGCCATTAAAATTTTCTAAAACTTGTTACAAGAATATACTGTTAATAAATATTTTAATGTATATTTTTTTAATAAAAAAAAAACTAAGATGTGTAAAAAATTTATCTAAAAAAATTATCTACTAAGGTACGAAAATATTTTTTTCTCCGATTTATAATAGTTATTTAAAATACATAGTTTTATAACTAAAACTTAACATTTGAATATAAAATCAAAAATTAAATCAAAAATTACTTTGGGCATAACCAAATTTTTATAACTTAGGAAATAGACGAAAATTTTTACCGCAATTCGTTATCACGAATTTATGATGCAAATCTATACAAAAAAATTAAAATTCAACAACCTTTAATTCAAATAACTTACATTTCGTTTCTTTTCACACTTCTATTTACGACACACTAAGGTAATAGGAAGCTAAGGGAGGCTTTCCTTCACTGGCGTTTCAGCTTGCCGCAAAGCTCAACTGACATGGCCGCAGTAATATCGCGCACAAATGTGCTACGTCGAAATTTTGGACCTGCGTCATGGGGGTTGTTTTGGCATGGGGAATGAAATGATGTAATAAAAACAACGTTCGATTACGTAAACTTCATGTAGGTAACTTGTTTATTATTAGTACTCTCTTTAATATTTTACAAAAATTGATAGATATATAATTTTTTTTACAGCTTATAAGAATATCAATAGTTATCAAAATTACGCGCTAAATGTAATAAAATAAATAATTTGTAAATTTTGGTAGATTATTTTACTTGACTAAAAAAAATCAAATAATCGTTTCTCTAATCTTTCATAACAGACATTTTAGGTTTTCAACTCTAATTATTTTAAATATATTTTGTACTTGAAGTTAGCACCGTCCAAATTTAAATCTTTTACTTTGATAACATTTGTTAATAATAAAAAAAGATAATCATTATTAATTAATAAAATAATAATTTAATATATCATATTTCGTCTCGCTAGTACAGCATCGCGGCACAGCGCCTGCGCGCCGCTGCGTTTGTCTCATCGATTAACGCGCACTTGTGGGGTAGGTCCGGGGATTGACACACGTTCTCAATGAATGCATTTTCTACATGAATGTACGTTTATCTCACTTATATTGTCGTTTTATGCGTTTTTTACATTACTGTGTCACATGAGGCTTTTACAAACGAATGTATAAAAAAATATATAGATAGATACCTATATTCAGAGTAATTTTTCTTCAGTTCATCTAATTGTTTTAAAATAATAATATTTGATGTAACAAGCTTTTAAAAGGTTATTGTAAATCATTATGTATAGTCATTGAAATTTGATGTGGCATATTAATGTAATTAGGTAAACATTTTCTAGTGAAACAAACGATCGAAATTTTGAAGATGGAGTTATAAAGCTTGTTTATTGACAAAGATTATAGGCTATAAAATATCACGCTACGTGTTAGCAGCGAATTTAAACCTGTAAACGCAGCTAAAGATTGGCTCATTAATAAATTTTTCATTGCACAAAAAAGAAAATGTTATGAAAAAGTTGTAAATTATTCAAAAATTTTAAGGGCTTAATGCTGAAGGCTTAATCCCAAAAAAAGAAAAAGAGATAGGTACATAGATAAATATAACCCATACTCATGTATCTATAAAACTAAAACTTTTCGCATATTGTATATACGCGCAAAACTTTCGAACGACTATTACAAATTGTCTATTTCTTTTTTTATATAAATCTTATCAGGAAAAGGTTTATATTAAAGAAAACTTTCAAAATGTATCGAAAAAAATATGGCGGCGGTATATAAATTATAATACCTTAAGAATCTTTAGTTAAGAGGGTAACGAAGATCGGATTAAAAATCTGATAAGGCTAAATAACGATGCCATACTTTGTGTTAATTAACACGTTAAAAGTATTAAGTTTGGTATCAGAAAGCAATTAAGGCGTACTTCTCGCGATTTATTAATTAGTATAATTTATAAGATGATTCAGATGAACTTTAAAATTGTAAAGTTAGTAATTATAACTTTGTAAATTTTATTAGTCATTAACTAGTGTTTTTAATTTATTATTAATTTTACTAATAAAAAATCACCCATGGCTAGCAAATAAAAACAAGAATCAAGCTAAAATATTAATTAAAATGTTGCTAGATTTTTTTTGCTGTATTGTATTTTTAGCTATAAATGTTAAGAAGATTTTAAAATAAAACCAAATCCTACAATTAATTTACAATATTAATAGCGCATCCAAAAATGTTTTTTTAATTATTGTTTACAAAATCGTTTTAAACAAAATTACATAATAAACATAATTACAGTTAAATGTCAACAATGACATCCGTAACATCTCTCGACAGACATATTAAGCGTTCATCAAAATAATTTATTAAGTTTTTATCGCTGTATCCTTGTCGAAATCACCTCGCTTATAAACCAACTAGCATTAATACATCAGTTCAATTCTTATTTGTTATTGAAATATCAATCTTGTTACAAATGAGGTAAGATCTTAGAAATTGTGTTTACGTGTGGCCCACTACGTCGATTCTTAATAACCAATAAAACGACAATACAAATTATGTTCCTTTATGTAACGTAGATAAGACCCGAGGTTATTAAACTCAAAAATGCCTAAATTATTTTACTTTCTTTATTAATATTTGTAACATAAGCCTTAATAAAAATATCTACATAATTATTTCGACATAGCGTTTTTTAATTTGAAGAAGTGTTGAGTTGAAACGTGTTTTATAAATAATTTTAGTTACAAATTAAGGGCCGATTTCAAATTTATCTTGCAAATAAGTTATAGACTTTAAAAGGCATTGAGGAACTATTTCTCCTTAATTAATAAACTACAACTTTTAAAGTCATGTTTGCGACTATAAATATCATGTAAATAGTGGAATTCGATTGTAAAAAAATTATTATGTATCAAAAACTTTATCCATTGGATACTGTCATCCGTCAAATAGATTTATCCAAAACTGGTGACACAGGGCCTAATATAATGGCCAATTTTAAACATTATTATTACTCGTTTGTTGCTTGACTTGCTTGTTATTATCAAATATACAGTAACGAAAATGTTAAAATGAATTTTGACTTATCGTAAATGAAAATATCAAGAAGATCCACTCAAGACCGTCTTATGATAAATACATTAAGTATAAATTTTATAAGGCCATTAAAATTAGGGCGGTCGAGCCTCGAGCAAATTGTTGTGAGCGGAACTACAAAAGGCACCGACTAATCAATTGCCTCTCCGCTCAGGAGAAAAATGTACTAACCGCAATAATAACAATTAACAAACAGACGTAAGGGTTTTATTTTTTTATTTGTAATGATAAATAGTTTTGATATGTAAGGATTTATCGCAGTCGTTTTGTCTATACGCTTGAATAAAATATTAATTAATCGATTTAGTACTTGCATTGTCTTTTAGGAATGTGTACAAAGAAAAAATACTATTTTACTAGTAAACTGTGTAGACGCCGCGTTTTGGCGCAACGGTCACAGCACTGGTTTGTGCCTGTTGCGTTGGCAGTTGCGGGTTCGATCCCCGCACATGACAAACATTTGTATTGGCCATTCAGATGTTTGCCGTGGTCTGGGTGTTTGTGCATTCCTTCCCACCGTGCCTCGGAGAGCACTTTAAGCCGTCGGTCCCGGTTGTTATCACATACACCTGATAGCGATCGTTACTCATATTAGGGAATATATCCGCCAACCCGCATTGGAGCAGCGTGGTGGATTAAGCTATGATCCTTCTCGTACATGGGGAAAGATGCCTATCCCCAATAGTGGGATATTACAGACTGAAGCAAGGAGTAAAACTGTAAGTTACTTTTAGTTCCATAAGTGCATCAATATTATAAGAACTTAAATAACTCACAAATTAGAATTAAAACTTTTTTTTTTTTTTAATGTTTCGCCTTATCTTAGTCGGTGCGAAAATTTTGTATTTCAGACACCCTACGCCACTTTCAGCATATATTTTATCCATCCAATCAACAGTAAGGCCTAAGGCGGCTGATACCAACATTCTATCAACAATTAGCCCACTTAACTCGCAACTAGGCACGGTAAACAAATCCGGGCTTTGTCCACCGAGTTAGCGTGCGTAGGCTAAGTGCTGCGATCCTTGTTAACAGTTTAGGTTAACAAGGCGACCGAGGTGTTTGCTAGGGTTATTGGTACAAGGAGCCAGCACCTTGCTCGTCTTTGTATGGTATAAGTTGAAAGCGGAGAGGTTAATGAAATTTCCCTACAATATTTTTCTTGAACAAAAATGACATCTAATAATTATATGTATTTGTTTCGCGGTATTTTCACAAGTATTTCTTTGTGTGAAGAGGAGAGAATTTAGTGTTAATTAATGAACTTTATACATTCAATACAATATTGATCATTTGTTCACGTTAAACTTATAAGAGAAGATATGGGAAACCATAAATTATTCGATTCAAACTGGTCATGACTCATGACATCAGTGCGCTCAATGGAACAAACTCTTTAATTTTATTTTATTAATATGAATATAAAAGTACTTTTATTTTTAATGTTTAAACAAAATTTTTCTGAAGTAAATAATATTAATAACTGGAAAAAATTCACTTTTCTCAAATTTATAGGAATCACGTGTAGAACATTCAATTGTTTCATAATTTTGGTATACATGTTTTTTAAAAACTTTTAACCCATTTTATAGTGTTTTTCATTTCATATATTTTTAGTTGGTGATAAGCCCAAAAATATTTGCTTATTGCTAATATAAAAAGGGATAAAAACATCTTGAAACTAATCGCTTTATCTAACAACTTAAAAACTGTAGACTGCTTTACATAGCTCTGTCTAGATTTTTTGCTCAAAATCCCTAGAGACCCGTTATGATCGATACACGTATAATATTTCTCGGTTATATGTGAAATATGTTACTTTTCCGCTACCGTTCGTTATAATTTTGACATAACCTCCATTTATTCGGTCAATATTTTTTGAGTTGTGGTTACCGCACATGTATTTGACTTTAAAAAAATGTTTATGTGATTTATAATAGACTGTTAAAGAACGACAGTACCGGTGCTCTGATAACGAGAGATGTAATATTTTTAATGCAATCGGGTTCAATTATATTATTAACTGAGTTAGGGCAGAGCAGGAAATTTCCAGCTCAAAATATGGAGCAGCCCGACTGGGATAGTACCTCGACCTTACAGAAGATCACAGCTAAATAATATAATATATAAAATAATATATAATACTGCTTTCAAGCAGTGTTGTTTTCCTGGTGGTGAGTAAGTAAGGTGACCAGAGCTCCCAGGGAAATTGGGGATAGGGCTGGCTACTCGCTTGCAATGTTTCTGGTGTTGCAGACGTCTATAAGCTACGGTAATGGCTTACCATCAGGTGAGCTACGCTTTGAGTACGCTTGTTTGGCGTCGGCGAATTGCCGACATGACCTGGTAAAATTTCAAAAAAATGGGGAAATATTAAAATAAATTGTCTCTTCACCAGTACTTCACAGACTATGTATTTCAGTTCGTGCCAACTGTTAACATTATTTAATGTAAATCTGGTGAAAACCCTTAATCGTTAATGCTACAGATTAAGCTCCAACCCTTCTTCTAAAAGCTATAGGAAAGAAGGTTTGGATTGGATGAAGGAAGACTTGGATTGGATTACGATTGGTTGGATGGAAAATTTACAAATTGTTTTCATGTATGTATTGAAATCATCTTAAAAATCCGTCTAGCACAAACATTCGAAAGTCTTACTCGTAGTGCGTAATTCTTTTTAAAATCAATCGTACTGAATTAAAAAAAATATTGTTCAGTTCGCAGAGATACAAAATAAATAATTTTGTATAATAAAAGTAGCCTAAGTTACTCCTTATAACATCACCTATCTACCAGTGAAAATCCCGTCTGAATTGGTCCAGTCGTTTTAGAGATTAGCCGGAACAAACAGACAGACAGAGAAAAATTGTAAAAAAAAAATATGTAGGTACCGTGTATACATATGCATTTAGTAAAAAGCGGTTAATTTAATATTACAAACAGACACTCCAATTTTATTTATTTGTATATAAGATAATAAGTAAAACATAAATAATATCTAAGCGTCAATTATCAAATAAATTCATAATCACTGATCTTCTAGAAGATTGACTATCTAATTAGCAAAATTTGCACAAAGCATACATGTTTGATCAACATATTACTATGGCTATGCTACAAAACTAATCATGTATAGTATATAAATCTAAAAGAAGCCTCGAACCAACGACGGGTCAAGTTGAAACGTAATAGATTCAAAACATAACGCAATTTTACACGTATTTATATAAACACAACCAAAGCAAAATTTCGGAGAAGACAGGATAGGTATATGGTATCGTATTCGCAAAAAATCTTTTTCAAGTAATTTGTATACTCACACACATACTCATACAATGCACATACAATAACTCTATTTCATACAATAAGCGAGAAGAAAAAAACTTTACTAACGCTATAAAAAAGCTTACTCTTCACTATCACTACATAGTATAAAACAAAGTCGCTTCCCGTCTGTCTGTCCCTATGTATGCTTCCACCACTACAGCCTATCACAGTCCACTGTTGGACATAGGCCTCCACAAGTTCGCGCCCGACATTATGACGCGAACTCATGTGTTTTGCCCATAGTCACCACGCTGGGCAGGCGGGTTGGTGACGGCAGGGCTGGCTTTGTCGCACCGAAGACGCTGCTGCCCGTCTTTGGCCTGTGTATTTCAAAGCCAGCATGGATGGTTATCCCGCCATCCGTCGGCTTTTTAAGTTCCAAGGTGGTAGTGGAACTGTGTTATCCCTTAGTCGCCTCTTACGACACCCACGGGAAGAGAGGGGGTGGCTACATTCTTTAGTGCCGTAACCACACAGCACGCAGCATGTATGCTTAGATCTTTAAAACTACGCAACGGATTTTGATGCAGTTTTTTTTAATAGGTAGAGTAATTCAAGAGGAAGGTTTATATCTTATATTATTAAACGAGCAATTCTTGTATATATATATATATATATATATATATATATATAATCTGAATCTCGGATACGGCTGCAACGATTTTCGTGAAATTTAGTATGCAGGGGATTTCGGGGGCGAAAAATGTATCTAGCTAGGATTCATTTAAAAAAAAATGTCGTTTTATCCCTGTTTTTAGGCAATGAAAAAATATCATTAGAATACGAAGCTTAATTTCACCAATGTCAATATAGCTATAATGGCGTAATTAAGAAATCGGGGGGTGTCAAATCGTGTTGACCCGGGTTCGAATCTCAGTCTCGAGATTAATTTTTTTTTCTTTTTTTTTTAATTTCACTCGTGATTTATTATTTAAATAAAATTAAAATATAAAAATACCGAGAAAAAAAAAACAAAAAATAAAATGAAAATACCGAGCTAGGCTCGGTCACCCAGGTACTGTATGTATAATACATGCTGCATAATATGGTAGAGAAACACTGATAATTTTAGAGGTTTCTAACGTATCTTTTGTTGTAGATATTATTTAGTATCAGCATTGCACCCTTGCAGAGCCGGGGCGGGTCGCTAGTTAGACATAATTCTTTCTGATCTCTCTCAATCGATTAGTTAACTATTGTGTGTCACTTGCGACTGTTTTGGAGCCAAATATAGTAATGAATTACTAGCGATGATAGCTTATCCTCACTATCATAGTATTTCTGCTAAGAAGTCATCTTTATAAATTATTCATTATTTTTACTATAAACGAACACTAGAAATACTTAACCAAAAATGGAAGGTTCATCATAATAGATAACTAATTCGGTCCCGGTAACTAGATCGTTTAGCGTACCATTGTAAAGAGTTTTGTCACCCTAAGACGTTCTTAGACAAATTTCGGCGTTTTTTCGTCTAGCCGTATTATCACGTACTCGGTAATTGAACCGGGTGCGCGGTACATCTGTAGGAATGCTTATTTTTTTTAACTACAGGTCGTGAAAATTTTTAATTTTCAGGTATTCAACATTTTTAAAAATGCTTTTCTTATATTTACAATTAGATTTTTTTTTATACTAGAGAGATATACTTTTCTTTAAACTACGTTTAAAGTTAAAGAGTTCCTCCTAATATGAGCTTAAAATTTCAAAAAGCTATTTGTTGAGAAAATTTTTGAATAGTGACAGAAATGGCAATACGAGAAATATTGTTGTGCATCGAAATCTTGAAATTAAATATTTACACCTGATGATAAATAAGAAACATACTGATTACTGTTCTTTTTTTAATTTCACTAACATATTCAAAACATAGACAAGTCATAAAATAAAAGTGGTATCATGCTGTATATATGAGCAAATGTATACAATATAAGTAGAAACGTAACTAAGAAGTATACCAGAGATGTGAACGCAAACAATCGCACGTGTTACGGGTAACAGTAAAGAAGCATAAGCTTCTGCTACCTTCAAGAAAAGATCCACGTCCTTGGAATTGAAAAGAAAGATTTTGAAACAAGATCAAAAATACATTTCTAGCTTCTTAGATTATATGTAAATATCTCAAAATAAAGACTAAAGACCAATGTTAAATGACAAGATTAAATAAAATAATACCTTTAGTAATTTAGTAGTAGCCGACCGATGGCGGGATAACCATCCAACTGCTGGCTTTGAAATACACAGGCCGAAGACGGGCAGCAGCGTCTTGCCCGCGCCGCCTGCCCAGCGTGGTGACTGGGCAAAACACATGAGTTCGCGTCATAATGTCGGGCGCGAAGTTGTGGAGGCCTATGTCCAACAGTGGACTGTGATAGGCTGAAGTGATGAGTAATTTAGAGCTACAATACATCTAGTAATTTTGCCATACTCGTATATATCGTACCTGTAAGGATATGTCCATAGTTTTTATTTTTTATTTTCAATTTCTTCTTATACAGAACTTAATAATCTAAAACACAATACACTATTTTGGAAAATACAAAGATTTGTAGATTTAAAACAAATTAATCAATAAAATAAATTATCTACCAAACAGCTAATAGCATCATCGTAATAATTACAGGCATTAACAAGTACCAATTTACGAAAGTGGTAACATCTTTGACGCAATTATCCATTAATCCGATAGCCCAACAATGTGAGGTTTTCATCGCTAGGCCTATACTATAGTTATACTACACCTCGATATTAATTGATCATTGTTGTAGTGTAATGGGATCGTCTTGCTATTTTGATATTTATAGAGACTGAGCTCAACATCAACGTAAAGCGTATACATTATCGTTATTTTTACTTCAAATATTATTTATTTACGCTTGACCTTATGATTTCTTATGTAATTTATTTGTGTAAGTATTCAATTTTTTAGGACTTATTACCATGGACGTGCACAGAATTTTTAAGGATGGGGTATAAACAAAGAAAAAGTAAAAACTCAATTAGTAGTAGAATTTAAAAATGCTTTTTATTTACTCCGACTT
This sequence comes from Melitaea athalia, assembly GCA_905220545.2. Lineage (NCBI taxonomy): Eukaryota > Metazoa > Arthropoda > Insecta > Lepidoptera > Nymphalidae > Melitaea > Melitaea athalia. The sequence continues at coordinate 6,523,158 of HG992197.1, read as the reverse complement.
TTTATTTATCTTCTCTATGAACACTACTTCAATATAAGCTTGCGGAGATTTTGGAAAATCTACCTCAAATTTTCTTATTACAATCTAAAATATTAGTTATCTTCGAATCAAGGTGGGCGAATGTCCCAACTTGCACCACTATGGGTACGCCTATGCTTATTAATTACAGGCTTTTTGCTAAAAAGTATAAAAACTTCTTACTCTTTTTATGGTCTTGTATAAATACTTTTATGTTATATCTATATAAACGTATGATAAAATACAATCGTGACTATAAAATCTGGAATTGGTTTATCCATCAAACAAGAAATACTTAATTACTTACAAAACTTAGCTAGTTTTTCAAATCCTTATTTAAACATTCAACACTTAGAGGTCTTAGAGTCCATGTATTTAATTAAAGCAAAGCAGTCAGAGAGAAATAGTGGTGACACAATACACACAGACATTTCTAAGCAAATAGTTCTAGGAACGTCTAACTTGTGACGTCAAATACGCAAGTTTGTTTTGCGTTATTTGTGTTTGCTCGTTTGCTCAAACAGGCATATCGGTTGGAGGGCAAAGATTTACGAGGGCTTCTGTTTGACATAGCTATTCGTGATAATTACGTACTAGCTGACCCGGCGAACTTCGTACCGCCTAACAGTTGATTCTTTAATTTTTTCTTTAATACTTATCCTTCCTGGAACCCCTCCACTAACACTTAAACTTTATGGTATGGTATTAAAGTTCAAATTGACTTTTAAGTATTATTACGAATCTTTTGTATGGGAATATAGAAAAGTGTTGTTTTTAGACTTTTTCAGGCCATTTTTTATTTCTCTCCGTAACAACCATCCTCGTACTTCAAGGAATATTATAAAAAAAGAATTAGCGAAATCGGTTCAGCCGCTCTCGAGATTTGCGCTTAGCAACATATTCAGCGCTTCATTTTTATATAAATAGAGATATGTATTGTCTCATAATATGCATGGTAACGATATGAAAGGAGGAATTCTCAATACGGCTGTATTTTTTTTTAATTTTCAAATTGATTTCATTTTAAAAACTTAAATAAAAAATCTCAGATTACTTTTTAAATTAAATTTTATCTCCATGATATTTTTATTAATAAAAGTTTGATAACAATGTAAAATTTTAGTCTATAGAAATATTGTTGTAAGAGCGATGAGTGCATAATCATCACATAGTGTAGGAAGCGTAACATTTCTTATAAAACAACACGAAATCAAAAAATATAATCATCTAATAAACTCGTTCAGGTAGTTCTTAATTTAATAGCAAAAGTACATTCAAATGATTAATCTTCTAAAGTTCTTCATGTTCTTCATTGTAAGCAACGTTGTCCAAAATATCATATTCTGTTACTTGTATATTTAAAATTTAAAAAAAAAAACAATTTTGTATTCATGTTATATAGGAAAGAAAATATGTTTTTTAACTGTCTGATCTTTCAGCTGCAGCTGCTTCGTACTTGCATACATCTACTTTTACGTGACGATATTCTGAAATAAGAAAATTCAATTAAGATTGTTTATTTTCACTTTACATATATTATATAAAAATTGCATGCCTACAAAGTACACATGTCAGAAGTGAAACTTCTTTGTCAAACTAATTTAAAAAAAGAAAACAATTACAAACAAACCAAAAATAACTAATTTAAAAAAAAGAAGTTAAAAAAAAATAAAAACTAATTGAAAAAAAAAACAAAAAGCCAACGTCACGCGGTGTTCCTAGGCGGTCACCCATCCAAGTACTGACCATCCCTGACGTTGTCGCGTTACCGGTCGGTCAAATTTCACCCCTCAAGCGCCTAAAGAAGTTTCACTTCAATAAAGTAACATTTGTTTTAAAATTTAATCCCGTGAATACTTGTACGTTAAACTTACGTTTCTTTTCATCGCAATTATATTCATACAAATCACAGTTATCGTTGAACATTCTGGAAATTCCTAAAGAGTCCTGACCACATATTGGGACGAAATCGTGTTGACATTGATCAGCCATTTTACAGAAATTGATAACCTGAAATTAAATAAAATTAAATTTATACATCGTAAGCATACAATAAAGATAAAAACATATACTTAATAAAAAAAAAATTCTCACAGGCTCTAAGGGAAAGAAGTAATCCTCTGCCTCAATTTCAACGTGGCTCCATGTTTTTGTGGCGTACTGAATTATTATCAAACCTTAAAAATAAATATATAAAATAATTTAATTAATGTATAGTAAGATTAGTTATCTTGCTCAACTTTTCTACTACGAAGACATTTATACGCGTTAACAGTTATGGCTACTGATCAACTGCTATGACTCTAGTATGTTTCTTAGCCTGTATTATTTTTTAACGATTTACATTTTTAATTATAAACATGTCAAACACTTGTAGTGTGTATACTTATTAGTACTAATATATGTACATACTACATATGTACTTACTTGTTAATAATATTTTCAATGTCATATCTCACATGTGCTCGTATCAACGTTTAGCTGTGATCTAGTCTAATATTCAATCGTCTGTTTACACTGTGAACTATGTCTATAGAACAGGACATTGGAACAAAACATACGCTTGTGTAAACTTTATGTGGGGCACTTGGAGATGTTAGCCAGATGTTAGAAACCTTTAGTAAAATTATTGTAATTTACAATTACTATCAGTTTTAAACTAAGATTTGTGTAAAATTCATCGTGATATAAAATCTTACTCCATGAACTCCTTTGATCGAACAGCACTATACCAACGTATCATTGTATAAAATATCTATAAATCGACAGAAAATATATGTATTTAAAAATTATTATTTATAAAGCCCTTACTAATAACAAAATGTTATACAATAAATGAGTCTCTATATTCATGTCTATTACAAGAAAATTAACGATATTAAAAGAATATTCGCTCACCTATTGACGACTGCAATACCAGAAGCATCGCAAGCACGATGCCGACCTTACCTCCAATAACCCCCCTCAACCAGGAGCTTTGGTCCCCTTACTCACCACAGGAACAAAACACTGCTTGAAAGCAGTATTATTTAGGTGTATTATTGTGTAAGGTCCAGGTACTTCCCCAGTGGGGCTGCTCCAGATTTTGAGTAGGATATTTACTTCTGCGCTCTACCTCAATTGTAATAAAAAATAATTTTTTTAAAAGATATTAACACCGTAACGAAATATTTACGAGCAGATACGAAAACTTTCACTAATAAGAAGCTTACACTTGGTTTAGCTTAAACTTCTTAATTTACTGACAACACTGACTACGGATATTGCGAAATTAAACGTTGAGTTTATGTACCTATTATGAAGAAGCTTAAACTACCCGCTTAGAATCAAGTAAGTGGAACGTAATAAATTCTCAATTAACTATTTTCGTAATTCACTTACTAAATTTTAATTTTTACCACACTAGTTAAAACATTTGAAACTTAAAATACGAATTAAAGAATCTTTAAAGTTTATTTCATATAGAAAACATATTTTTGAAGTTCACTCCTTATGAAACAATATGAGGCTCGTATTTTGAAAAATTATGAGGAGTGGAAAACGTTGAAATAAAGCAGTAAAGCTTAGCAGTGTCACGACCTGCCCTGTGAGTGACGTTTTACCGCACAACATCTCTTGCAAGCTATATTAGCCATTCTTGATGACTTTTTATTATCTCCAGTCACGTGTCGGAGCTGACACTTCTTTTGTTTCGTTATCAATCCATTTAAACATACATTTTATTAGGGAAGTAAACTAAAACCTGTTCCTATATTATAATAAAAAAAAACGATTTGTTCTGCTTACGAACCGTTCAATTTCAAACAAGACATGTTCAAAATTCTGCGCAAAACGTATTTCGAATATAAAAACCGGGCTCTAATAAACTTTAATAACATTATAAATTTAAAGATTTGCAACACCTGTTGATTTAATACCGTATTAAACTACGACATGTGTGCATCGGATATTATCATTCAATAGATCAATATTACACGGGGATGTGGTTCATCATCATTATTTACAGTAAGTGTACACCATAACAGACAATTTACTGTATACTTTAATAAATCCCATAAGTTTAGTTGACGAATTATTTAATACAATATTAAAATAACTTGAGTACCTATACTAAAATAAATATTTTTTTCCTGCAAAAATAAAAGTTAGCTTTAAATTATATATTGTATTTTATATGTGGACGTCTTTACATATCTTATAAATAACCTAATTACATTAATAAAGTCCATGAACGATTATAATTCATTAGAATATCTAAAAGTGAAAATTGTAGAAAAGTGAATCCTTAATCTGGTAACATATTATGTATATTTCACCACTTTTATAATATTTTATTATTTTTGAATAGTCCTTCCATTCACAATCCTATTAAAATCGTATCAGACTGATTTTGAACATAATCATTACGATTTACTCGATCCAACGGATTTTAATACATATTTATAATAGCATAAACATTTCAAACTAAAGCGTGATATAATTAATAAGTTAATATTTAGTATTATATTAGCATAGCTCCATATTTCAGGTATGTTATGGACTATCAACATTCCATTCGCTCGATGCCATCTACCAGACTACGCATCTACACCGTCTGTAAGCCTGGTTTTATGCTGTTTTCTAATGTTTACGCAATTTTACTCATAATAATGAAACAACTTTTTCCGATTTTATCGCGGTTTATTAAGTTTTTTAGATGCCTGATGGTTCCTCCCGTGACCATGGTTGCTCTAAAGTATCTGAAACGGGAAAATGTGTGAATAAGCTGTGTAGCTTCCGCAGTAAAAAATATAGCCACCTGCCGCCCCTTCTCTTTCTGTGGATGTCGTAAGAGGCGACTAAAGGGATAACACAGTTCCACTACCACCTTGGAACTAATAAAGCCGACCGATGGCGGGATAATCGTCCAACTGCTGGCTTTGAAATACACAGGCCGAAGACGGGCAGCAGCGTCTTCGGTGCGACAAAGCCAGCTCTGCGGTCACCAACCCGCCTGCCCAGCGTGGTGACTATGGGCAATACTGCAACACACATCCGTTCACGCCATTTTTGGCGCGAACTTGTGGAGGCCTATGTCCAGCAGTGGACTGTGATAGGCTTCGCTTCACTTCACTTCAGCCTACTGATATAATGATAGCCTAAGCTGAAGTGAATGAAATGAAAATATATATTTCGTCATAATTATGGTTATTATACACGTATGTACAAAAACATTAAAAAATCTTAAAAATCAAAGAATCTAACACAAAAGCCAATTTAAAAATGGCTACTTCTTAATATTTAGTACATTCCGAACATGACGAACTTAGGTTATCTACCTAGTGTTATCCAACAAATTTATCATAAAAATATTCATTTTAACCGACAACAAAGACAAAAAAGTAAAGCAAAAGTTTTAACCAAGTAACTGTGATTATAAAATTAAGACTAAATAAATATTTTGTGTTTCAGAACAAAATAGACCAGTTCTGCAGCCTCGCTGACAATTGTATACATGACACCATACCGATTTGTGGTAAAATGGGGGACGAGAAGCGAACTTTCCTGGATTTATGTGATTTATTAGAATTTGCCTGCGATACTAATCAAAGTATGTATACACTAATTATAGGTATCAGTACGATAAGCTAACCTCACTAAAAAGATATGGAACTGTTTTTTTCCACTATTCGTAACAAAGAAAAATATTAATAATCTAATTATTTTATATTACTTATTTAAGCAACTTTCTGTCTCTGGTCAAGTAGTTCCTATTTCTATAAAACATACCTTATAAAAAATGTTTTAAGACTGCTATATGCCTAATAATATATATAATTATGTTGATTAGTCATTTGATTCAGCATGTAAAATCCCATTGCTGGGCATAGGTCTATAGGAGAAGGATTGGAGATTAGTTCACTACGTTGCTCCACTCCGGGTTGGATGATATATTCCCTACTATGAGTTAAAACATGATACGATCGCAATTAGGTATCTACGAGTATGATAAAAACCGGAACCAACAGCATTACTTGCTCATTGAGGCATAATGGGGCGACCCACAAGTGTGTCTTGGTCTAGACCAAAAATAAATATTCGAATAAATAAATATTTAAAGAAATGTTTCGAAAAATATCCATCGCGAGCAAAAACCGAACCCGCAATCACCGACCGGTGTTAAGCCACACACGGTTTTATATGCACTACTACACCCCTGTCTGTGTGTATGTGTATAATTAGCATTTTCAAGGTTTGTCTTTGTTGCGTTATGGGTTTGACATATTATGAGAATTCGTACCAACGTTCAAACATAACTCAGTGATAGCGCAACGGTTTGGTTGTGTAAATTATGATGCGAATTCGAACCTGCACTAATGAAACATGAGAATGAATAGTAAAATCATAAATATATATATATATATTTAAATAATATGTAGATATAATCTTGGGATATAAAAAAAATAATGTGAGTATTTTTTTGGCCACGAAATTAATAAGACCTTATCAAGTTTTTTTATTTTTATTTTTTCAGTTTACGTCCATGTCGAAGATATGGCAGGATGTCCAAATAGAAACAAGTGAAATCATATTATAAAAAAAAAGAATAATAAATGTCACATTATACTAATTGTCTTTAACTTTACACCGTTTTCCATAAAACAATAAAAAAGTTAGTTACAATCTAAATATTTAAATAAATAAATAAACGCTTCACACTCAACGGCCCCCAGTAGGATTATCTTCTGTGTCGGGGTCCGGAGACACACACAGTACACAAGCACAAATGCCCAGACCACGACAAACATCTATATGGCCAATACAAATGATTGTCATGTGCGGAGATTGAACCCGCGACCGCTAGCGCAACAGCCAGCGATGTGACCGCTGCGCCAACGCGGCGTCATCACTATCAATACGTAAGTATATAAATAAAAACAAAGCGATCAACTTGTCTATTAAACTTGGAATACTTAAAATTAATAAAAACTAATATACGGCAATAACAAAAAAATAGTATTCTTAAATAAACTCTCGAACAAAGCCACAAGCAATGGCTAGTTAATTATAACGAAGCAAGATCATACACATACTAACTTTTTGCACAAAAAAATAGCTTTACTTAAATATGTGTTTAAGTACCATTACGGTAATGCCCGTCTGACCCGAGATTGCGGAGGGAGATCGAGCTATGGCTGGCTGTGTGGGCGTGATAGAGATGGAGATATCTCGAAGGTTGACCGGTAACAGGTTGGGGCAGAAGTAACTATAGCGAATGCAGTAAGGTACCAAGGCTCGGGTGAATCTTTATACAGTCACCTCATATTTATAAACTGCAGTTAATCTATGGTTTAAGTACTAAATAAAATTTTATAAATAAATAAAATGTTTGTCCCTTTTGTACATTTTCTTGTTCATTTATGTGCGTTTACTTTTGTTAGGTTTCTTTATGGCGTACAATAAAGAGTATAAATAATAATATTGTTTCGCGATTTCTTATTAAATGCCTAACAACGAACAAGTTTGTGACGTTCCTGAAAATACTGCTGAAAATGTACTCTTTTATTGACTAAATTTTGATAATTATGGTTCATGCTGCATGGTTAATTAATGAGTATAGTGTAGGAAACTGGTAAACCTAAGCCTGATACAGCGTGAGAATATTTTTTGTTAAATATAATAAATCTTTGCTTTATTCAGAAGTTCATACTTTGTTGGTATTATTGTACCTACTATTTGTGTTACTTTTATTTCGAGAAAAAAAATATTTATCATATTCTAAAATTTGTTATCGTCTTTTATAATAATAAAATACCTGTTAATAACTAAGTAACTATTAGAAAACTTTTAATTAAGAAACCGGTATTGGTAACTATTAATGTTGGAACCGGCTTTTCAGGCCGTGAGAAAGGTACAATTTGAACAAGGCATAATTAGCGGGTGCATTAAATCAGAGCCCGCCCGGCGATTTCGTTGATTAGCCAGCCGAGTTCAGGACAGGTGGATTTTAGGGGTCAAGGACAGAGGTGAAAAGTTTCTTATAACTTATATAATATTATAGCTTATTAATCCAACCTTAGCCTTACAATTTTTTGTGAACAGATAAAATTATTTTATTTTGTATAAAAAATGTTAAGGGATTTTACTAAAGAATAAATAAATAGCAATCAACAAGTTATATATTTCACGATTCAGCCTGTAATATCCCACTGTTGGGCATAGGCCTCTTCCCCATGTAGGAGAAGGATCAGAGCTTAATCCACCACGCTGCTCCAATGCGGGTTGGCGGATATATTCCCTACTATGAGTAACGATCGCTATCAGGTGTACATGATAACAACCGGGACCGACGGCTTAACGTGCTCTCCGAGGCACGGTGGGGAGACCCACAAGGACTGCACAAACACCCAGACCACGGCAGACATCTGTATGGCCAATACAAATGTTGTCGTGTGCGGGGATCGAACCCGCAACCGCTCGCGCAACAGGCAATCGCAATCCATTGCTGTGAAGTTATATATTTGCAAACATTAAATTAGAAATATATTTTTTAATTTAAAGAAAAAAAAAACAATTATTTTTTACGATCTTTTCCTGTGCATACATTTTTACTGCGCATTGTTCTACATTTTCAAAACATAGTTTGTGTTTTTTTTATTATTTCAAAAGGATTAGCTGCAGAGATTTAGTTATTATTTTAATTTTCACATTGTGGTGCCTAGTAGGTAATACCTCTACCTAAAAATGTAAAAACGTTTGTTTTCTCATCTTGACGAAGTCTACAAATAAACAAACAAGCCTTTCATATTTGTCATAATAGTCTACTCGTATGTATATACTTTTTAATTGAAACAGATTATATAAAATTTATGGATCTGGTGTATTACTAGGTAGTAGGTACGTACTATATACAGGCGCTCACACAGCGGCGACAATTTGCGGGTTCAATTCTCGCTAGGAATGAATATTTGTATTTATACAAATATTTCTTTCTGGTCTGGTCGTCTGTTCTTGTGTGTCTCTTAACCTTCAAGCACGTTAAGCAATCGGTTCCGGTTGTTATCATATACACCTGATAGCGATCGTTAATCATAGTAGGAAATATATCCGCCAACTCGCAGTTAAACAGCATGGTGGATTTAGTTTCGATCCGTCTCCTACATTGAGAAGGAGACCAATGCCCAGCTGTGGGATGTTATAGGCTGAATTAAATATATAATTTGGCCTATAAATAGAATGTACAATTTAATAGCTTTAATTACTTTTTATTTTACAAAACTCCTTATAGGGTGCGTAATCTAATTAAAATACAATTTTATTAATTTGCCAGTTCTATCCGCCATGTTGTGCAGAGCACCGTATTATCATTTTAATCGTGTGTTATCGATGCACAGTCTTATATTGAGACGGTGCAAAAATTCGTATATGGTACTTATCTTAAACCCTTTCTGGATTTAATACCATATGCACAACCTGACTCATAAATAATCGGTTAAGTAGAGTCGGTGAATTTGAAACAAGGTTAAATTATATGTTAACAAATTATTCACATATATATTTCATAGGAACTCTACTGTGTTATTATCTTTATCGTACTAAACAGCTATTGTGTGTCTATAGAAGCCCATTTAGAAGTATATTGAAATAATAAACACTTAATGACCCTCAGTAGCATTTACTCTTGTGTCGTCCGGAAACACACACAAGCACAAACGCCCAGACCACGACTAGGACCTATATATGACCAATACAAATATTTGTTATGTGAGGGATCCCGCGACCCTTAGCGCAACAGCCAGTACTGCGACCGCTGCGCCAACGCATCGTCAACTTTAATATAAATTATGATACACATATTTCAATAATTCTCTAAATATTTGCACTTTATACACTATGAATTCATAATATTGAATACACCAACATGAAAATACACCAATGATAACTCGATCTGTAATTCGTATTCTCGTCTTTCAGCTAATTTATTTCAGATCTGTTTCGAGTATTTTTTTTTTTGTCTAAAACACGTTCAAAGTATTCCATAGCACCTTAAAGTTGCTGTAATATTTCTTTTCTCAGAGCGCCATCTCGATAGTATCGCCATGTTTAGTCCAAAAACCGCCGAAATTTCTTCAACCAGAAGGATTCTCAGTAGAGCTTGATAGAGCGTTTTGATAAGCATCGGTTAGCCTAATAACATGCCGGGTCCTTTGTCTATTGTTTACATTGGGGTGCACTACGTGATTTTGTAAGTCACGCCGGCACCTTTGCTTGGACCTCCCTGCTGTTATTGTTAAATACGTCGTCATTGTGACGAGTGACGCGACAGGGTGCTCCGATAGTTAATTAGCGGTTGAAAAAGAAATTATGTTCAAGCTTGTTATTGCATCTATTAATGAAATTGCTAGAATTTATAAGATTAATAGCTATCTTTGTTATATTTTTACTTGTTATGACTACGATAAAAGTCTAATGTACTATATTTTTTTTTTAAAGTTAAAAAGTACATCAAATTATTATAAAAAAGGTGGATACTGTTGTAAAATATTTTGACTTAACACGCATTAATTCGGTTCATAAAAATATCAAATATCACACTGTATCAAATAGGGTGCGCGCGCGCACGTGGCGCAGTTTAACCTGCGCGTGAGTGGTGCGCTAATGACCCAATGTCACTTGCCCTGGGGCCGCCGAGCCGCCCGGACGTCACCAAACACTACCTTTGATATTGCCGAAAATCAAAGACAACCAGGAGATCGGCCTTTTTTTGATATTACCTTATTAAGAATCAAGATATAAGACTTCCTTCCTATTTCTTTAATAATCAATAGTAATAAAAAAATTCTAAGAACTACCTTAGTAGTATCAAAAAAATTTACCGTTGAAATGATTGATTATGTATCAGTATTAGACATATTTCTATGTGAATTGGGCCTATAACTTTTGTCGCCTGTAACTAAATTCGTATAAGGAAAGAATAAAGAAAGCATACCTTAAGAAATAAGGAAAGCATACCTTGTCCTTTTTTATAATATAAAAAACTATAATGTAAGCAGGAGTATCATCTTTTTTTTATAATAACTGAAAAAAATTACGAAATAAATTTCATTTCAGCTTACTGAAGTACGTAACATGTTCAAATTTTGCTATTTCCATTGGTATTAACAGTAAACTACAATTTTTATGTAGAAAATGTATGCTAAAAGTACATTATGTAAGGTACCGTACCCAATATTTCATTAGATATTTTAAAGAGTTGATATAGGTACTTATTATAACGGATATAGTGAAAAAGATTTAACTTGATTCAAAAACAATGTAAAGGGTTAGCAAAGTCGAATTGTTTCGGTTTTAAATAACTGGAACATTCCGTATTCTCTTAATTCAGTAATTATATTATTGAGATCTATTAGAAGTGGTATTAGCGCTTATTTCTATAACTTAAAACAGATTTATGTTGCGATTTCATGATAAAAATATTTTATTCAAAGTAAACAGTTTTGTACCATAGTCGTATGTTGTATTGACCTGAACTCTACGATTTTTTACTTATTTATTACAACTAGTGGTCGTCCAGAGGTCGAAATTCGACCATAATTAAAAAATTTAATTCAAGAAAACCAAATAATTATGAAAATAAATAACCTTTTTAAAAAATTTCAACTTAACTACAGACTTTGACAATCAACAAATAATATAATATGCGTGTGTGAGTGTTGCAGTGTGTGTAATGCCTTTTTTATTAATTTAATGTATATTTCATGTATAATTTTAAGAAAATATTAGCATTCCGCACTCCTTCTCTATATACCTAAACTATAAGTGTGCGAAATTTCGAACTCCTACGTACGCACAATTTTCGTAAAAAGGGGTAGACAAAGTTTTACTTCACGTATTTATAGATTCCATCAATAAAACCGACACATAATAAATTATTTTATCTTTTACTGTAAAATAAGCCTATAAATGCTAGTCAATTGCTGAAATGTTGAATCTTATTTTGCTATTACTTTAAAGATTTTATAAATGAGACAAATATAAAAAAAAAATTGCGGGAATTTGAATAGACAAGTAACTCTAAAAATTACCCTTTTGAAAATTGTCAGTATACCATTTTTGTAATTATAAATTTTGAATTATTTCCTAACTAAAAAAATTCCAATAACATATTCGTCGTTTATATCATCTTGTATTGAATAATATTATTTAGCTATTTAAGACTTTTTAATATCAGACTTTATATCAAAACCATGACCTTTATGAAAAACGAATGTCATCTCATAATTAGAAACATCATATTTATATTATTTAGAGCTCTTCATTATCACGATTGGGTTTAATGATTCACACAATTACATCAGCTTCACGGATATCCGCTTATTTTTACACGTAAATTAACTTATTATTTTTTTAAAGCACGACTACTAAAAGCTGGTAAGTTTGTTCTGACGCAAGCAATCTATAGTTCATTCATTTTTATTTTAACGTGTTAAGTCAGGCAACAGGAAAAATATAGGTAAAATATAGGTAATTCATTAGTAATTACTAATTGAGTATCTACCCAATGATGGTTTTTTTTCGGCCATGGCTCAGGAAAGTCCAATATTTATGAACTTTCTAATATTGTAGTCTATACTTATATGTATGTAAAAGGATACTTATACAGATAACTGCGCTGCTGTACCGAACTTTTCAGTGCATATTTTCCTCTTTCTAAAGGTTGTCTTGAAGAGATCGCTACTAAGCGATAAGACCGCCTTTGTACATTACTAGCTCTATGTGTAAATAACTGTTTTATGTGAATCTTTTCTGAGTGGTGTGCAATGAAGTAAATTCTATTCTATATTTTTATTTTTTATTGACAAACTTTTGAGTAGGCTGACTAAAACTTTTTTTCATTAGAAGTTTACAATATTCCAAAAGAGCATATATCTATATTTTAAACTGTAACGCTACGACTTCACTGTGAGTCCTATCGACGTTCTAGGTCATAAATTTTATGATAGTTACAGTAAAGTTGAATCGGGAATTATAAATTTTTACCTAAATACCCAAATCATCTACACTACTCCTGCTTGGAAAAGAGCGCTGAACTAGAGATATGATCCCTTGGTAAAAGAAGTCCAATTCGATTATTTGAAATGAAATGTATTGAATTGCCGTTGCCGTGGACTATAGAACCTTGCCACGCCTTTGCGTCGCCGGTGGACTACGAGTATAAGCGCATTCACTTCAACCTATCGCAGTTCACTGCTGGACACAGGCCTCCACAAGTTCGCAGGGCTGGCTTTGTCGCACCAAAGACGCTGCTGCCCGTCTTCGGTCTGTGTATTTCAAAGCTAGCAGATGGATGGTTATCCCATCATCGATCGGCCTTTAAAGTTCCAAGGTCGTAGTGGAACTGTGTTATCCCTTATTCGCCTCTTACGACACCCACGGGAAGAGAGGGGGTGTCCATATTCTTTACTACACACAGCTGATAAGCGCATGGCCTACTACCATTCCCAGGAACACTAGCGACCTTACTTACCACAGAAAATGGCAAAACTTGAGAACACTATTATTTTTCTAGGATCTTTTATAACGCTGTTTTTATAGTGAGTAGTAATTATTATAATATAATAAACGTCTCACGTGATTTCTCTCACGTTTACATAGAGAATCTTGTAATAAATGAGTATCTTTTACATCTTGACTACCTATCATATACAGTTTTCTCCTCCATTTTACTTTATTGATATAACGTCGTCGATTCAAATTACAACAATTTTTCAAATCGTTTTGTGGTTCGTTTTATTTATTTTAAGTAAAGATTGATGTGATACCGTGTCCGGTCTGATTACGATGATCGCGGGTAACGCGGTAGCCGCCCGCAGGCGATGCGCTTTTTTACTTTAAATATTTTTATTACTGGTTTGTTGCACTCACTACTTACATAAATTTATATACTAATATGAATCATGAATAATACAATAATAATGTGAAATAGTTTACATGATATTTCGTTTATAATCATGTACCAAACTGTGCAAATGGTTTCAGACTTTTAAATACTTTTAAAGTACTAAGTCACTTTGTTATAATAAAACAGACTATGCATATCTATGAAAATTTATTGATTTAAATAATAGGTAGTATTTATCATAAGTGTAATTTAAAAATATCAGTCTGATAGAATAAAATAGAATTAAACACAATTTTAACCCGTATTTGTGGCTCAAGTCACTAAAGGAAAAAAAAGGAAAAACATATGTATTCGCTGATGTACCCGGAACTAGTCAGGACTAATTTTTGAGGCAGACTTCTGGTGTCTCCTTGTGGTTTTGATTTTGAAGGTTGTATTGAAATTAATATTTAATCAATAAAGTTAACAAAAATTACTTGATTTCTTTTTACAAATAACTACAAAACTAGTCACCATAATATGGTGGTTATTTATTTATTATACCCTCTCAATCCCCTCTCAATGTAAAAGTAACAAAAAAAACATATCCGCTACACCTGTTATATACAACGCAGAACTAAGTATATAAGAAGGTTGTTTATAAAAAGAGGCTTAACAGAACGACCACTCATTAAAAACTAATTAACTTGAATATTCGTATCAAGATTCATTGCACATGCCTTCGCGCAAATCGTCGCGCACTTCAAACCGACGCACTTAACTAAAGTATTAAGAACTGTCGTTAACCACTATCACGATACCATCATCTCTTTTACGCAAACTATCTGTAATTACAACATTACTTACATCCCTCTCGGACTCATTAATATGAAGCAATGTTCGTAAAACACCGCTCTTTCCATTTCTTTCACGCCGAAACAACGGAAAAACGCACCGCTGTGACGTCTATCCGTCCCCCTCGCACGTGTCTTATCTGCCATTAAATAAAGTCGTTGTTTAAAATTTTCTTTTTATATTTAAAACGAAAGCTACTTTTTTCGGATGACGAGTCAAAAGTATTTAAAATCGTTTCGAAATTGATGTGTCCCTCGACACGACGGGACTCGTTAAGGCTCTGGCGCGTGTTTTTCGACAAAAAAGAAAATAACGCAGGCGGGAAAGAGAGGTTCGACGGAGGCTTTTTATAGTCGCTGTCCCGATGCGCTCGCGCACGGAAGTATCGGAGCTTCAGGATCGCTCCTAATCTCATTCTCATAAAAAGCTCACGCATATATTGACGCATTATCATTAGTTTTGAATTTGGAAATCGTTTTTTTTTTTTTTTGTGATACGAACTTGTTGTGAGGGTGTATAGGTGTTAAATTATGTTGGGCACGTGTTGTTTATGGTTGTTTTTATGGCTAAATATGACATTAATTTAGTGAAGTTTTACGAACAGGGTGGTTATTGAGCAATCATTGAGACTTCATCGTTCGTAGTGTGTGGTCATGTTTATTTAAATTTTTATTTGACAGTTTAAGATGGAACTCTAGTAACTTTGTGTTCAAGTGACTTTATTGAAATATTATTTTTGTTTAAAATAACGACAATTAAGATGTTTTTAAGGTAAGTTGTAAATTTTATTACAGATTATTAATGTGATTATTGAGTTATTAACACCGATTAAGTAAGGCTTTATCTAAAAATATTTATTAATAACATTCTTCAATCATCATAATATTGGTCAAATGACTTCCTTAAAAATTTAAATTTTAAAAACAAAATATCTATTTTATACCAACTTTAAAAATTGTATATGGTTTTTTTATCCCATCATTTGATTTAATTTTTTATTAAATAATAATAACGTATATTAACAAAACAACCGTCATACTTTTTGTTTTATTTACTGAAAATATTTTTTTAAATTAAATCATTATCATTATCAATTAAATCAAATCAATTAATCAACTTTTAAAAATAATCAAACAATATCTTGACAATAATTGTAGTGACTAATATGTAAATGAAAATAATTATAACAAATTTCAAACAGAAGTAGAATTTGTAATACGGTTCATTACGTTACTAACTTAAGTAAGGTGCAATGCATTTTTAATTTGCCAATGAAAATAAGTTTCCTGACAATGAAAATTATTAGTACAAATGAATTTTATTTACTCTGAACATTTATAAGGTGCAACCATAAACTAATTCAAAGTTTCCGATATTCATAATTAAATATATAATTATGTAATAAAAATACGTATATTATATACCATTTTATTATTACTTATGTTTTTATGCATAAAGTAAAGCAAGACTTATTGACTGCGTTCAAGGTATAATGTAATGATTCGCGTCAATATGACTATAATGATTGTTATACTGGTGTTACTATTATTATCATAAAATTATTTTCATTATAATATTTATTATTTTATGATTTCAATTTTACAGTCAAGTTTCTTTAGCGTCATTACACTTTTCAGTAATATTAGATTGGGTTAATTGGCTTGGGTTGTATATATTTGTTTCAATAAATAAATATTGCAATAATTTCCTCCCACGTTAGATGCGATATTCAAGTAATATACGTTTTAAATTGACTGTGTCCCAAGTGGATTCTCGATTTAATTCCGTCTGAGTAGTTTCACATTTTCATCTATAGGTCTTATGTTTCATTTTTGCACGCGTCACACGCTTAAGCGTGTGGGTGTGCTTTACTATCGAAAGACGGCTCTGTGTCCATTTTCCAAGATAAAATCGTTCTTATACGTTAAGTTAGGCACTGAATTTAAAAAAAAAAGGTTGATTCGGAAACTAGACATGTTAATCTATAAAGTCAGCGTATTTTCTTTTCATTTTGTTTAATATTTATAACAAAAAAAACGTAATTAAAAAGTGATATGTCAGCTGTCCGTTGGTCTGTGCCCTTTCGTTGTCTTCACGTTTTAGAAAAATATAAACAATTAATTGTAATAATTTCTTTTGAATAATACTTCAGTCACTCTAAGGATGAACTGTATATCTTTTTATGATTGAACTCTTAACCGTTTTGAAGATATTAACGAAATTCGAAAGATTTTCTGGGTTTCTTTCATAAATATTTTTTCTTTTTTAAACCCCCGCGCAAAACGAGGGGTGGTATAAGTTTAACGTGTCTGTGTATCTGTGTAACTATCTGTGGTACTTTTTTCTAGTTGATGAGGGGATCTGACTACCTTCCTTATGTCCTATCGATTCTAAATTTGGTACCGTGTTACTTTAATGATATTGAAAGTATATGGTAGGGTAACCAAGACCTGATCAGCCGTTCGAAGATCATCAGCTCTTTAATAGTTGATGAGGGAATCTAATTACCTTCCATATGTCCTATCGATTCGAAATTTGGTACCGTGTTACTTCAATGATATTGAAAGTGTATGGTAAGGTATCGTATTATGTATAGTAAGGCATCCGCCAACCCGCATTGGAGCAGCGTGGTGGA
Organism: Melitaea athalia; assembly: GCA_905220545.2. Lineage (NCBI taxonomy): Eukaryota > Metazoa > Arthropoda > Insecta > Lepidoptera > Nymphalidae > Melitaea > Melitaea athalia. The sequence goes on along the minus strand of HG992197.1, from coordinate 6,505,789 downwards.
TTAAGCCCTTTAATATATATAACAAAAAAATGTAATAAAATAATATATCTATAGCTGTCCGTTGGTATGTGCACTTTTAGTTGTCTTCTCGTTTTAGAAAAATATAAACAATTTTAGCGAAATGTATTAGCTATTGAACGAGCGGATAAATAATAAGATGTTATCTATCTTCGCTGACTCTTTATTGAAGAATAATAATGATAGAAAAACAATATTCAAGTAGAAAAATATAAAAAAGTAGAAAAATACAAAATATAATTATAAGATAATAGAAAAACAATATTCAAGTAGCAAAATATAAAATATAATTATAAGATAACGTGCTACGTGTACGTAGGTACATAATTTTACTTACTAAATTGTAAAACAAATTATCAAGAAGAATTTAAAATCAATTTCTTTGACGACTATCAAAAACACGCCACATTACTCTCCTCCGAGACCGAAGGTCGATAGCAGGTTGGCGGGCCAGTGGAACCAGATGCTGCATAGCTCTCGGTGAGTTGGAACTGTCTGCGGTGATGCTTGCGAAGCCTGCGTTGCCGTTCAAGCTCGGGTTTACCAGTAGCTTAGCGAATGACCACCAGTTTAGCAAATGAGCTCGGTTTAGCGAATGGATGAGCGGATGATAAAATATTCGCTAACTCCGCAGACTTTTTATTAATGAATAGTTATTGTGTTATAATATAAAAACGATTCAATTAGCAAAATGTAAATAAAATATTAACAAGAAGAGCTTAAAATCAAATTCTTTGACAACTATCAAAAAATATTTTTATTAAAATGATAAAAAGAGGTTTTATTATTGTTTATATAAAAAGTCTATATATGTAGAGACGCCAATTAATTGTAATTATTCCTTTTGAATAATACTACAAAGGATGAACTCTTTTTCTTATTATGACTGAACTCTTAATTGTTTTAAAGATATTAACAAAATTCGAAAGATTTTTTGGGTTTCTTTCATTAAAATTCATCAGTCGTCAGTTCAGCCTATCGCAGTCCACTGCTGGACATAGTCCTCCTCAAGTTCGCGCCAGACATCCCGGTTTTCCGCAATCCTCATCCAGCCTACACCGGCAATCTTACGAAGATCGTCATTAAAATTATCACCGTCTATTTTTTTTCTTCCTCTCTCCTATTACATGAACTATTTCTTTTTTAAATAACTTCTGTCTGCATCTAGCGACATTATTGATATTACTGGCTGTGAATTTTTTAAATGACTTCTGTCTGCATCTAGCAACGTTATTGATATTTTTGGCAGTTAAGTTTTCTCCGGCTTGTTGGACCGACGATCTTCGTAAGATTGCCGGTGTAGGCTGGATGAGGATTGCGGAAAACCGGTATGTCTGGCGCGAACTTGGGGAGGCCTATGTCCAGCAGTGGACTGCAATAGGCTGAACTGACTGACTGACTGACTGAAGTTAAAATTGTATCTGTGTTTCGTGACATGACGTGTCGACAGATTTTCTATAGTATAAAATGCCAAAAGAAAATAAAAACTCTGCAAGAAAACGTGCTAAATTACAACGTGATTATAAAAGAGAACGTCGTAAAAATGATGAAAGTCTTTCGAAAAATTATAAAGATGATGTTATGATTGAGCTGAATAAACTTAAAAGCTGTCTTGGAAATAAAGATAGTGGGAACTATTCTGCTCAAATTGGTAATAAAGATGATATAAACCTTGCTCCAAAAAAAAAAAAGAAAATGTCGAATGTCTCAAGTTCGTCAAAACGATGATTTTAGACAAAGCGAACGAGAAAAAGATAGATTAGCTAAGCAGGCTCAGCGATAATTTATTGCCTGCCTTAACATATTATAAGAACGATTTTATCTTTCAAAATCGATACAAAAAATAATAATTTTTTTTTCAATTGTTTCTCTTTTAGGCAATTATTATTAATTTTGAATTCGTAACACAATGAGCGTGTGAGGCGTGCACTTTTGGATTTTCCAAATTATTTATTTTTAATAATATTATCAATTCCTATTTAACACTGTTTGGCGCAGTGTGGTAAGTATGGCCAAAAATCTAACCTTACGTATACGTACGTAACCTTAAGTATGTAAAATTCGTTTTACTTTATTTTTTTATCTCAGGTCTTCCATGACTTGACAATATATAACATTTGTTAAGTAATAAAATAGTTTTTTCGGTATTTTAGGCTATAAATTTGCTTGTATTTCTCTTAGCTTATCATAATTATTATAGTTTCGTGATGGATAGATATCACACTTATTGCATTTTCCGATTTAGTCAGCTGTCGATAAGTAGTCATGTTCACTAGGTCTGTTTTATAAAAGACTCTGGTTCATTACTAGTATTCTATTTTTTATTATTTTTTATACAACTAGGATAAACAAGTGTACGGTTCACCTAATAGTGAGCGATCACTGTAGTTTCTCTGCATCACCAGAAACATCGCAAACGCGTTGTTGACCCTATCCCCGAACCTCCCCAGGAGCTTTGGCAGTAGCTTACCTACACAAGCTCCAAAGCAGCAGTGCAGCTTTGGAGCTTGTGTAGGTAACACAGAAACACAACACTGCTTGAGAGCAGTATTGTTTTACTGTGATCTTCCGCAAGGTACTTACACGTTGTTGACCCTATCGCCGAACCTCCCCAGGAGCTTTGGCAGTAGCTTACCTACACAAGCTCCTAAGCAGCAGTGCAGCTTTGGAGCTTGTGTAGGTAACACAGAAACACTACACTGCTTGAGAGCAGTATTGTTTTACTGTGATCTTCCGCAAGGTACTTACACGGTCGGGCTGCTCTAGAATTTGAGCAGGATATTTCCTGCTGTGCTGGGGCAACACTCAACAAATTATATTGATATAAGCAATCATGTTTGCGAGACGGTCGATTCGACTTGTGCACTTTTTGATAGGAACAGTCTTTTATTTTGACTAGTGCTTATATATGTCACAGTCAAAACTCTTAATCAGTCAAAAGTACTATTGACTAGCGAAATCAGTCAAAAGTACTTTTGACTAGACAAGTTGGTCAAAAGTGGTTTTGACTGAAAATTATTGGTTATTAGTACTTTTGACTGCAAATTTGCGGTTAAAAGTACTTTTGACTGACGCTCTCCGTCAAAAGTAGTTTTGACTGCAAAAAAGCGTCAGTCAAAAGCACTATTAACTCTTAAACTCTATTAACTCTTAACTAGTTTAGTTTTAACTGCAAATTAGATAGGTTAGGGTTATTTTTTTTGTTTCTGTGACAAAAATATGCCGATAAACAGTCTAATATTGAAATTAGATAGGTTAGGGTTGTTTTTTTTTGTTTCTGTGACAAAAATATGCCGATAAACAGTCTAATATTGAAATAAGATAGGTTAGGGTTATTTTTTTTTGTTTCTGTGACAAAAATATGCCGATAAACGGTCTAATATTGAAATTAGATAGGTTAGGGTTATTTTTTTTGTTTCTGTGACAAAAATATGCCGATAAACAGTCTAATATTGAAATTAGATAGGTTAGGGTTATTTTTTTTTATTGTTTCTTTGACAAAAATATGCCGCGACCACCTTACTTTTTAAGAGTTTTGACTGATACAACCAGTCAAAACCACATTTGACGGAATCATTTAGTCAAAAGTACTTTTAACCAGCTCCATTGGGTAAAAGTAATTTAACTGTTATTTTAGTCAAAACCACTTTTGACCAACTTGTCTAGTCAAAAGTACTTTTGACTGATTTTTTGCAGTCAAAACTACTTTTGACTGATTAAGAGTTTTGACTGCAACATATACATTAATTAGTTTATTAATTAGCCGCGTTGGCGCAACGGCCACATCACTGGTTTGTGGCTGTTGTGCTGGCGGTTGCAGGTCCGATCCCTGCACATGACAAACATTAGTATTGGCCATAAAGATGTTTGCCGTAGTCTAGGTGTTTGTGCAGTCCTTGTGGATCTCCCCACCATGCTTTGGAGTTCGGAGAGCACGTTAAGTCGTCGGTCCCGGTTGTTATCATGTACACCCGATAGCGATCGTTACTCATAGTAGGGAATATATCCGCTAACCCGCATTGGAGCAGCGTGGTGGATTAAGCTCTGATCCTTCTCCTACATGGGGAAATAGGCCTATGGCCAACAGTGGAATATTACAGGCTGACGCGATTGCTAAGTTGTGTTTTCTCAGTAGAAATACAAACAGATTCTGCCTCGTTATAATATTAGTGTAGAGGTATAGACTTTTCTATTTATTTAGATATTTATATACACACCTCGATTCAAAGTATAATATGAATATTATCAAGGGTATCGACTGTTTTGATACAAATAGTAATAATTGCAGTTCAAACAATAGAAGAATAACAAAATTGTAACGCAAGTAACGTATATTTGTTTTATATCTTTATAGATAGACAGGTCAAAAGAGGTACACAAACTTTAAAAAAAAATTGGGTTTGAATCATATTTGTCAATTTTAATAATATATCATTTAATTTTTGTGTTAACATTGTAATTGTACATAACTAAATTATTTGAAATTAAACATAAAACCTATATAAAATTTAATGTAGGTACACATAAACCACAAAAATATCTACTCACTGTGACGTTTTGTTTACAAAAAATACTTATGATAACAAGAAATGTAATTCCATTCGAACAAATAAAAACTAGTGTAAACACTGAAAATCAGTACCATTGTTACACAGGTGCTAAATAATGACAAACTCTACGACATGTGATAATTTTACACAAATTTTCACCTTATATAGAAGTAATATAAATACCAAATTCGCATGGTTATTACTCGCATATATTGTAAAGTATATTTATACAAACACAGCCTTGTATAAAAATAAACATCAACACTTACTATTACGTAGTACTATTATTACCTAATTTAAGATTTTGCTCAGTTTAGGCTGAATATTATTGTAAGAATGTTATGGCAGCGAATTTTTCCATATTAAAAAAATCACTATTTGAAAACCATCATAATAAAATTAACAAATGAAACTAACAAAAAAATATGTTTACAACAAAAGCAATATACTTGTAGGTTCTTATTATATCAATACTCAGTGTTAATCAGATACTTCAGACTCTAAGAATTACATTATTTTTTTAAGTTATAAAACGTAGTTATTCGTCTGGACATCATTTTGAATTGTCCTAAATCGTAGCGGGATGATTTAAGGAGAGAAATACTTTCATTCTTCTCTTAATAAACCTTATTTATGATGTAAAACAAAATACGAATAATAAATAAGAAAAGGCACGGGGCAGGCAGGACAAGTTGAAGTGGCAGTGGGCTGGTCATCTGTGTCGCAGGACCGATGGCCGTTGGAGCAGACGGGTTCTGCAGTGGAGACCGCGTCTTGGCAAACGCAGTCTGGGATGTCCTCCAGCCCGTTGGACTGACGATCTACGTAAGATTGCCGATGTAGGTTGGATGAAGATTCGGAAAACCGGGATGTCTGGCGCGAACTTGTGGAGGCCTATGGCCAGCAGTGGACTGCAATAGGCTGAACTGAAAACAAAATACATTCTTTAATTGTATTGTGGTCAGGTAGGTCCTTAGGCCAGCGAGTACAACAAAAAATAAATAAAGCAGTTGTTACATATTACAGCGTAAGCTTCGAACTTAAATTGTAGCATTTTTTTCCAAAATTAAAACATTTAGTAAATCTATTTTTTCGTCAACTTAAATATTAATATCTTTTCGAAAAGAATAACAGTAAAGTACTAACACAAATCAAATTCCTTGATTTCTGTGAAACAGATAAATAAACATTCCACGGACAAACAATGAAACATGGAACGAAAATTATCTGTACCTACGCACAAAATCAACGAAAGAAATAGAAAATAAAACGTCTGATAAATCTAAAAGTAACTGTTGTAGAGTCGATCGAGTTCGTCGATAGAAACCGATCGAACGATAAAATGCTTCGATCGTCATTATGTCAAATCTCGCCGACATTTGACAGAATTATCGTATGACTGTAATCAAGTAATCACGTCAATTGTACACCGAGAAATGCTTACAAATGTTACAATAGTGATGCTCGAAAAACTTCTATGATAACGATAGCATTATTTTAAATATTTGACATGTGCTCATCTTCAGACATAATTCATCGACTGATCTATAAAATTGTCTACTTGTACAATTAATAATAATTAAACGCAACATTAATTTAAAAAAATATCGTACATAATCCTATCATGGTTAATAAATCAGAAATTACATAATTTAAGTTTTAAATAGATTTTAATAGACTAATTTTTTTTTTAATTTTTTTTTTATCTTAAATTGTTCAAATTATCGAAGAATTCAGTATTATTTATGTGATAAATTTGCCTTAAAAATAATAAAATAACATAAATTTGTGTAACAAAGCTTAGGAATTCATTTGTCGTTTGAATGTGGTTATTTCAGAATCTACCGCTGCCACTAAAAAAAGACAACCCGTTTATTTTTACATTTTATTATGTTTTAATAATATACATCATTTTGGCGTAGTCTCAAAATCTCTTAATTTTTTTTAAAAACTTTCCACTAATAAAAGTAAAACCTCTTTTTAATAATAAAATACGTTAAATTCTTAAAAAAGACTCGAAACCAATTTCAAATTTCGATTGATCATTAGAACACGTGCTTGAATGAAGAAACGTTGAGCACTGTCTAACGTGTAGGAGAAGAATTTACACGGTCCGAGTTGGAACACCGTGAAATGTTCACGTTTATCCCAGCCTCCAAGTATTTAGAGAATGTTAACTTTTTATCCCAACACGTAATGTTAATGCATTACGATCTTTGAACTTCATCCACAAAAACTTTAAAACGAATAATACTTCATTCTGATATGCTCGAGATGAACACTTTGTAACTAAAGTAACTTCGAATCAAATTATCCCATTACAAAGAAGTGAAGCTGGGATACTTTCCTCTATCGACTTTGTTGCACTTAATTACATCTAGACGCATCTGAAATGTATTCTAAAAATTAGAAAGGGATGTAAGTAGCTCTCTCTCTTTCTGTTAATTAAATAATACGGTAAATGTTATAATAATATATATAATAATATATATAATTATGTTAAATATAATTAATAAAGGTGGTAATAGTCTATGCAAAAACATTTAATACAACAATGTAATTATTATCTATATTTTTTTATTTCACTCGCCCCTTTGTGTAATTATAATCAAAATACAATGCTAATTTTAGTCATATATTTTTTTTAATTTGACTTTAAATGTTTTATTGTATAATAATAATTAAATATACTTATATTTAACGAAATATAACTTCGTCTTTAAGAAACTTTTTTAAACAAATATTTTATGTACAAATACGAACAAAACATTTATAAACTTTTAATTTTCAATAGAACTAATCACCGAAAACGTATACACCATTACTCGTTACTCTATACCCAAACAAACAGTACCAGATCAATCAATTTAATAAAGCGACGGGAGCACCGATCATTTATTTCTCACAATCGTCTAAAAAGCCGAATAAAACTTAATGGATACAAAAAGGACTCCCAAGTGAGATAAAACATGCCGCGCGGTGAGCCGACGCATGTTAACATACGAACATAGCTACTTCCTTAATTGTTAAAATAAGCAAAACGAAAAGTACGTAATAGGTCATAAAATAAATGTCTACTTCGATTGACTTATAATAAGGACCCCCCCGTGCTTGTATACTGTACGTTAGAATTATATTATTTTATGGTAATAAAAATTTAATTATCACAAATAAATATCTTAATAGATAATAATTAAAAAGGTTCTTAACGAAAAGAAGTTTACTAATTATTATTTACGTCTTAATTTATACATTTGATTATCTTTACTGTATACTACTGTGTTAATATTTTTGTACAATAAGGCTTTTCTGTTAATCGAAACTCCAGAACTTCAAATTTATTTTGATATTTTTACGATAAATTTATATTCTGCTTATTGAGGTAGATTACAGGCTACAAAATATTAATAAGAGCCTACCAAATGTCACTTACGCTTCAGCCTGTAATATCCCACTGTTGGGTATAAGCCTCTTTCCCCATGCAGGGGAAGGATCAGAGCTTAATCCACCACGCTGCTCCAATGTGGGTTGGCGGATAAATGTCACTTATCTGTTTATTATTATTAATTTATAACTGAGGGTATTTCTGATTAGGTATTTACAAAGGCTATCTATACTCAGAAACTAATATAAATTTTGTTATATTTTATAGATAATAAAAAGTTGATTTCCAGGAAATCTCATAACTTTCACGTAGCCGTTTCTTTCACATTATTACCGTTATTATTTTTTATATTCACAAAGAATTTTATATTCAATCAATCTGGAAAATATTTAAAGGATTTTGGGTGGTATTACACACATACTTCAATTATTACCTGTAAGTTCAATCTGTTCGGTTTGACAATTCATGTCATATTTCTCATCGACTTACTTTACTATGAGTAACGATCGCTATCAAGTGTATATGATAACAGCCGGGACCGAGAGCTTAACGTGCTCTCCGAGGCACGGTGGGGAGACCAGCAAGGACAGACTACCAGACCAGAAATAAATATTTGTATAAATGTAAAAATCCACTCCGAGCGGGAATCGAACCTGCGACCGCAGGTGTTTATGCGCCGCCGACACGGCACACACACCATTACACCAGAGCAACCGTCTGCTCCAAAGAAAGCCAGTTCATCAAAGTGGTCAAAGTTAACACTTGCAATCAGATGAAACTCTTCATGAGTTTACTTCGAAGACTACGATTATATCATTAACACGTAACCTCGAAGATATGAATTGTTTTCCATAACAATACTTATTTAAAAATAAATGATAAAATATGTATATATACAAGCCTCTGAAGATATATAATTTATCAAATAAACGTAATTTAAATTGCTTGCTACACAACTTCCCATTTTTATCTTTTCTAAATTCATAATTTTGTATTAAGTAGATAGTTTGTTTAGTTCTCTTTTTTATTTTATGTTTCATTTGTCTTAAGAATCAGATCAATTATTTCTTGTTTCTTTCTCTTCCATCTTTCTTTGAAATCATTAATCTAAACAGGACGATAACTAATTATTTTTATTATTAACTAGCTTCTGCCTGCGACTTCGTCCGCGTGGAATAGGAATAATTCTGTCATACATGATTTTTGTGAAACTTTGACTGTTTACGCAGCACACGCAGCGGAAGCTTTCAAAAGGAAAAAAACCGATTTTGAAACATTATTCATTGGTGCTCCGCTCCTATTGATCGTAGCGTGATGATATATAGCTTTATAGCCTTCCTCGATAAATGAGCTATCTAACACTAAAATATTTTTTTAAATCGGATCAGTAGTTTCTGAGATAAGCGCGTTCAAGCAAACAAACAAACTCTTCAGGTTTATAACCTCATAAAGGTTTTTATAGGTTTGTATTTATATTTGCAGTAAAGCTGCAATTGTTGCTAAAGCAAAAATGACTCTATCATATACACGTATATGATCACTTAATTTCATAATACTTTTTTATTTTCAATTTCTTAAACGCATACGGATGATAAAGTTTAGGACAAATTTCTAATTAAAAGAAATTTCTAAGATATATTTCAGATATGTGTAATAAAAATAAATAATATACTCTCAGTTCACGCTTTCCTTCAATAACCTACACGTATGCCTATTAAATATTCAATCGAACGTAAACATGAATATCGATTACAAATATATAAGCATCGCATGCAAATCCGTAGATATTATCAACGATTATAGAAATGAATGAAAAATCATACGTATCTCATTTCGTATTCCCGAGAAGGATATAGGAAAAGAAATTGTTTGCATTTAAAATGAAGTGATAGAATTTGCATTACAATAAACATCTTAAGGTAAGGCAATAAATCCAAGAGTCCTTTCCGCCGAGCGGCGCTATTACAACAATTCTAATGGTTTGCGCGTTATGTTAATATGGCCTGTATCATGCCGACATACACCTGTCCGGAACACTGTATCCGCGCATTGTCTATGATCCTAGAAACGTTTATACTTTTTACATTTCCTAGCTGAGAAATTTTCCAATTTTATAAATTATAACAAACCTAGATTATCAAGTGCTTAGTACTAAGATATTCATTCTTGAAAACGTACTAAGCAAGACCGTACCATATACTTACATTTGACACGACAGTCGTTTACAATTATAGTCATCGCAAAATAATAGGCCCGTTTGGACATATGTCATCGAGACGTAAATAGGGAAGTAACCATACGACTCGGTATTCGATACTCACGATAAATCGACTCAAGTTTGTATGAGTATTTGATCGATTTAATTATCTAGTGTAAAGTATATTGAATTAAATTTCTGATTAGAAAATTTAACTTAAACTTTAATATTGTAGGTAAATTGAAATAATACAATGGTACAAAAGATCATTTTGTCTTTAATCTATTTTTTTATTGTTTTCTAATGTTTACGCCAATTTCTCTCATTATAATTAAACAACTTTTTCAGGTTTTATCGCGTTTTATTAGGTTCTCTACACAAGGACATTGTTCTCCCGTGACCATATTGGTACCTGTAAAACTTTAATCTTTGATAACGCGTATTTAGTTGATTATTTTTTCGTCTATCTACGTTGTGTTACTTGTCGATGTAATTGAAGTCGTTTTTTTTACGTTTGCGAGCAAATACAATAAAATTATTTTCAGTAGAGATCACTACACAATATCGATTTACTATTAAAATCGAATGATGCTGGTGAAATTCAGTAATCAACTAGTTACAACGCTAGTATTTAAAAACAAAAAGACTTAGAACGTAACTGTTTTTGAGACGTTTCGTAATAATTAGAAATTGCATGCTACTATAAAGTAAGCGCGAAAAGAACACTTCCAATATAATCTATCATATTAATTATTATTTAACGCGCCAAAAAATTTACGTACTTATGTTTTAAAAACACTTTATGTTATTAATAATTCCTTTATTGTTTCTTACAGTTTCGTACTATGTTACGTTCTAGGGTATTTGTTAAACGTCCAAACGGGCCTCTTATTTTGTGACAACAATTTTACGAACTATTTTCTCTTTTCGTCATTATCATGACTAAAACGTTAAATACTACAATAAAGAATGTTGAAAATTAGAGAAATTGAAACTTAATTTCAAAATCCTCGTAACCCGCTGGTTTAAGTTTTAACTTAGACAGATATGTGATTATTAGTAATTTTAAGAAAAAATTTGAACATAATTTTTTTAATAAAGTAGAACAAATTTATTATTAGATATATTTTTACTAGCTGACCCGGCAAACTTCAAAAAAAGATATATTCTATTGAATGAAAAGTACATATGAATATTATGAGCTCATATAATATTTATAGTTTGATTAAAATCTCAAATATTGTGGTCCAGATTTGAGCCAACCAAGTCAACAAAGGGTGCAAGTAAGATGCGGCGGGACCTCATCAACGCTGAAATATCAAATCTACGGGATCTGCTCCCTCTGCCGCCGTCCACTAGACAAAGACTATCGCAGCTGCAACTTATGGCTCTTGTGTGTGTGTATGTGAGGAAGATGAACTACTTTCAGCAAGGTTAGTTTTATGGTATTCATATTAAAATACAAATTACTCAACATTAAAAAAATTGAAAAACGTATTGAATAGTATAATAAATAAATAACGAATATTCGTTTTTCCTTCCAAAGATAATGAAAAAAATGTTCACAGTAGTATTTTTTACCAACTACCAAGGGATGATTATGTTTTTCAATAATTGTGTTTGCTCGCAAACGAAAAAAAGCGACTTCAATTACGTCGACAAGTACCTAATACAACGTAGGTAGACGAAAAATAGTCAAGAAAATACGCATTATCAAAGATTACTCAAAAAGTTGTAATCAGATCTCTGTATTTTAAATGTAACGCTTATTCTTTAAGTTCCTTGTTATCTATCCACTATGCCAACTCAGTTTTTACATTTCATCTTAACAAGGTTACAAACATTAATTAACAAACACTACTCTTTCGCATCCGCATAATTTAACTCATAGTTCCCATGCCCCGGATCTTTGGCTAAGCTCATCACGTATGCCGTTATCCTAAATCTCGACCATGTTTTGAAAACGTCCCCAAACTTTTTGTTTCACCTTCAGTCACGAAAAGGCGTATTAAGACGTTTAAAATGCATTTAGTTCGCTATCTTATCTCCTTTTGCTATTACTTCACCCATAATTCCGTCTTTCTTTCTGTTTTAGTGTTTAAGAGTCACGACTTCAGTTATCAGTACCAAGAGCAACCTACTCCTACACCTAATATCGGATTTTCAAAGGTATACATTTTTTTTTCAAGTTTACGACCGCTCAACGTAAAACAATAAGAATCAGGTGACATTTACAGTGTATTTTTCAGGCAATGAACGGTTTTATGATGATGATGACACAGAACGGAAAACTATTATATATATCGGAAAACGCAGCTGAATATTTGGGACATTCAATGGTTTGTATTTACGTTTATATATTTTATTATCTTTACTCACGTAGAAGTAGATAATCTAGAAGTCATATCATTGTAATAAAAATATATTTAATCCCATAGATAAAGTTTAGAAAATACGCTGAATCACGCTGTCTTATAAGCCCAGTTATGACGTTTATGTTTTCATCGCCTTCAACTAACTTGAAGAAGGACAGAACTATCCTTGACAAATATTCTATTACATCCTTAAGCGTAAAATTACCATTAAATCTTGAACACCTATTTGTTTATCTTCATTCGATAGCCTAAATACAACCTTTTACACTTAGCTTTATTAATATTTTTAGAATAACTAGCAATTTTTCATTCACTATTCGGTTGTGAACAATCTTAATATGTGTCTATCAAAATAATTTTAAATTAAATATTAGGTTTGCTTTCATCGATTTGACAAAGACGTTAGAAAGGAAATATTCGAGACGAAAATTATGTACAGTTTATTTATTACAGATTTTTCATTGCATTACGTTTTAAATAACTACGCTTACTCATGTAATATTTTTTAACTTATTTATTACATTATAGGAAGACCTTCTAATACACGGTGACAGTGTATATGATATAATAGACAGACAAGATCATCAAATGGTCCAAATAGAACTAAATAGAGGTAGCAACGGCGAGACTGAAAACGTACCAAAGACTAGGCATTTCTTCTGTAGGATGAATGTTTCGAGAAACGCAAGGCGACAGATGCGATTTGGTGACCAAAAAGTAAGTGCAAGTGTTGACAAAATTGTATTTTGTGAAATCTAAATTTTTTTTTTCTTTAGCATAAAACAATTGTTGTTTAAGTTTGTTAGAGTAAACCCTGATAACACAAGTCCAAACTAATCTTTCTTTAAGTGCTGGCATTAAAAAAAAGGCCAATCACGGTGAATTTGCAAATTTCATTTCAGTTAACGTTAAAAGAGTGTCTAACTAAAACTTCTTTCCGATCTATTTTATTTATGTTAGGCTTTATAACTTTAAACCTTACCATACTATTATTAAAGATATTAATAAAATATATTTCACTTTTAGGTAGTTTTAATTCGAGGCCACTACGTATCGTACCTACCACTGTGCAGTCGAAATGAACCAGTGTTCCTAGCTTCATGTACACCTCTGGCGATGCCTGAAACTCGGGAGTGTGTCGTACATGGAGCTACCAATGTGTTTACAACAATACACGCTATGGACATGAAGATATTACATATCGATTCCAAGTAAGTTTAAATTTTTCTAAGTTAAAGATTTACAACTTGTCTTTAAACTGGTCTAAAAATATTTTCTGTGTTAAAATTCAAATTTCACAACCATTACTGGTTTAAAACTTATAAATAACTTTCTTTTTAGCGGCGAATGGTATTTAGGTTGGAAAAAATCTGAATTAGTGGATATATCGTGGTATCAAATCCTACATTGGGACAGTTTACGAGAAGCTCAAACCAAACATAGATTAAGTAAGTTATTAACTTTATATTTTTTAATCTTATACCATATTAAGATTTGAGTAAAAGCTATTTTTACAATAATTTTGTTATACGTGGTAATATTTAGTAAACGGACAGCATTATATGTGGTCACCATAGACATAACAACTGAAAGATAGAGATATCATTTATACTTAAATGAATATGTAAATCTTTACTATAACAAATTTGTAATTAATCCTATTTGCAGTAATATCTAATTTCATTAGAAAACATTAGATGCGTAACAGTACATTAACTTAGTGTACTCGTATTTGTATACGAATCAGGTGCGCGCGGAATGGTAGCAAAATGCAAGCGACGTTTCCGTGCTAAATTGCTATACTAATGCTTAAAGGATAATTATGTAACTTCATTAGACAGTTAAATATAAAGGAAGGTTACATACAATTTAAATCGACTACATCCTTAAATTTACAAAGTTGTTTTTGTAAATTGTAGCGTGCTATTAACTTTAAAGAAATGTTTTGCATTTATATTTTTTATACGCAATATTTAAATATTAGACTTTGAGGGAATCGCCCTAGGTTCAAATATAAGGTAGCTGATTTTCAACTGCGAAATATATATCTTGTGCTTGGCTGTAAACAAAATATTACGCGTAATGTAGAAAACATAATATTTTTTTCTTGACGCTTGTTTGCGTTAGAAATTCTATGACATATGTTAACTCCAAATATTATCTATAAGATCGAAGATGATTTGCCGAACAAGGCTAAATATTTACTATTACGAGACTTTAGACCATTAGAGTACAGTAACGCAATGTTAGTTTTCCGTTTATTTCATATACAATTTCCGCCTAATTATCATTGTGAGAAATGTATCATTTTTTTTTATTTCAGTAACACAATCAGATCAAGACAAATGCTGTATTCTGTTAGTCAAGTTGCAGCAACGTAGCGGTCACTTTATTTGGATACATATGGTACTACAGGTTAAAGACGCTACTGATACTCCTCGACAATTTATTGTAGCTACTAACCAAGTTTTAAGGTGAGACATAGATTAATAAATAAATAATTATCTTTTACATAACGACATGTTCTCCTTTTCTTAAGATTCGTAACTTAATGCTTGTATTATAAATTTTTATCGATATCTTAAGTCTTTGTTAGCTAGTGTTATATTAGTATCAACGAGGACCTATTTATAATGTTTATATTATTATATGAATTATTATATGATAAGGAATTTTTAAAATCAGTTCAAAATTTGTTAATAAATCCTACCTATTTAAGAATTCCGTTAGCTGGTATTGTTTTGTAAAAAAGGAAAAGATTAACTTTTTAATGAACGTGTAAATTTTTTTAATGATTCGGTTAATTAAATTTGATATTATTTCTTTCAACAGCGAAGAAGAAGCGTCAATAATGCTAGCCAATTCGTGGCTTTATCAGTATTACGGCTACCAAAGTCAGCCTTGTGGAATGCTAGACCCTCGAAGCCAAAAATTCTTCCGACGAGAACCATGTTATCCTGACCCGTATCCAGAGTACCAATATGTAGAGGGTTCAGAGGTCGACTATACTGGTTACCATATGACACCTTACATTCAGAAAACTGATGAGTATAACTGTAAAAGGATTTACACGGATAGAGTGCCAGTTGACTACTCTACTCATTCTCCACAATCTACGATTAGTGAAGAGAGGTAAGTTACATTGAAATGTATAAAACCAGTAAGTGAACCACAATAAAAAAGTATATATGTTGTAGTCAAATCAACCATCACATTATGGATATAATTTTTTTATTACTAAAAAATATCTTAAAAGTTTTCTGCAAATCATCTTTAATAATGTATTTTGTATTAATATTTAGAATAAAGTTATAATAAAGTAAATTCTCTTTTTGAGGTCGTTCATACGGCAAACATTATTTAGTATCCAACCGCTTCATACATTACTAAAAAACAAACAAACACACAAGGTCACACCATACAATTTGTATTCGTCACAACGAAGGAATATAAATAAGAAAATCATCACCCTGTCCATCCGTCTGTCCGTCCGCGTAATTTGACACCTTTCATTACCATATTTATTGTGGAGTCGACGTCGCCACAACACATTTACATCTTACATATAAAACGTAGTCTTTAACACTGGGAAATAAGGTTCAAAATTAAATAAACGGACAGAACGGAGTGTATTTTTATTTGTTAATGTTAACCAAATACGATAAGTTGAGGATAAAAAGATCGTAAATCTCAAATCGATGTACACTTCAGTAATAGTTATGACAGACGTTTTGAACTTGACCTTATAAAATTAAATATATTATCTTCTACAGCCATATTTGATAAAATAATTACAAAACATAATAAACTAATATTTAATTTAACGGGTCATTGAACTCTGGACTCTCAAATTATTTAAAGTCAAATATCAAAATGTTATTCGTACTCGTATTCGACAGTAATGTTTAATTATTAGTACAGAAAAGACACAAAAACAAAGTAAACCTATGTATAAAAAGGGAATTTTTATGCGTTCATTGATTATTACTGATATACTCTGAAATCAAATACTAGCAACATGCTATTTAAAACGCACAACGTCTTAGCTTTACTAGGCAGTCATAGCACTGCCGATGTAAAGTCAGTTTTGATAAGAATTAAGTCTGTATGATAAGAATAAAAAAGTAGAGCAATTCGTAGCTTGTTGATGATGTTATATAATTATTTAATTTTAAAAAAAACTGGTACTAGAACCAATTCAAAACTTATTTGGAATTAGGCTTTAAAGGGTCACGAATTCATGATACAGTGCTGAATTTACGTTTTCATAATTCCAATAAAAATATATTTACAAATGCTTTCATCTCCGCAGATCACCATTACACTACGACGTGCCAGACGTAGTCATCAACAGCAACATGTACATGTACCCCATGCATGGGAAAAGGGAATACTACGAGCAGTATCCGCAAACACAGTACAACCCACAGGACCCGTGCTCGAGCGGAACTATTGAAGGTATTAAAAATAATAATTTAATTACTTACAAAAAAATTAACCAAACGCCTTTTACTTAAAGGCATCCCTTAGAGCTGCGGTAAACTACGTTTAAACATAATGTAGTATATACGTGTACGAATTAAATTCCGTATGTTATATAATGACCAATTATACATTTATCAGGTAGAATCTAGGGTTAATATCATAAGTGCGCCCGCCTTTAGTTTATTTTACCATCTTGTGGATCTTGCCTGCCAAAAGGTTGCCGACCGCTGCCTTAGAGTACGATAGTTTATTTAGGATGCAATAACACATAGTTATGTATTTTTTATAGTATAACTTGGAGTATACGTTATAATTATATTAAAATGGTCCCTTTTTGCAAACTAATTAAATGTTGAATCAAAAGCATACAATGGGCGAGTATTCGTCACAAAGTACCATTCCAAATAAATTGTAAGTTGGTTAGTTTTCACATAATAATAATTCTTTTAATTGTTCTTTTTTTATAATTAGGTATATCAATTAAGAACTAAAACTGGTAACCAAAAGTTTTTTTTGACCGACTCACTGAAAATCTACCTCATTTTATATGTATTTATTTAGTTAAATGAAACACATTATTTCGTTTTTATTTTTATTTTTGTGTTACCCACACATGAGGAAATTATAAAGATTTTAAATCATATCAAAATTTTTCGACCCAGCGGGATTTGAACCTGCGCCCTCTGACGTGCCGTGTCAGCGCTCTGCCAACTGAGCTATGGGTCCTCATCTAGCCGCGTCGAAATTCTTGATATGATGATTTTAGGTTTTTAAGCATGTTTTGTCGTCATGACGTTAAAACTTAATGGACAATAAATATCCAATCGTTTCATGAAATAAAATTTCATAGAAAAATCGTGAAATACAACTTTTCAATAAAATAAAATGATAATACTGGTAGCTAAATATTTATATATCTTTTTTTATTTATTTTTAATGTTTTACCGTATCTTGTTATTAAAATCTTGGTTATTAAAGTAAAATACTAAATTAAATTAATGTTTTGTCCAGGTATCGAATACCCAGCAGCGAAAAGGATGCGTGTGACTCCAGCACCTCTAAGCCTAGAGGGCACAGATGGGATGGAACGATGGAACCCCAGTCCCCCCTGGTCGGATACCCTCAAAATGACTGACTACACCCAAAGATTCACCTACAACATGCTAACAATGCCCGCTGAACGAACTATTGTCACTTAAAAAAATTATGCGTCTTGCGAATATTTAATATAATAGTTTAATTTCGATTTTAAAAGGCTAGATTGTGCAATATTTAATTACTGTGCAATGTGTTTTTGAGCGTATCAATTTTGTTTTCCTGTTTTAATTAGTATTTATAAATAATCTGTATTATTATTAATAAGGTGACGAATTTGTTAATACAATAGGTAAATTATCTACAAGTATTTACGATTTGAAAAATTGTTATTGTGTTTGATACTCTTTCTGAGCTAAGTAGTAGGCTATAAAACATCTCGTTTGTTACATAAAATCAAACAGCCATGAGAAATAATAATATATTACTGAAGTTTAACTAACGGTTTCATGCTTTTGTAAGAAATTGTAACAAAAAGTAAATTTGTAATTCAAGCAAGGCTAAATTAATTTTATTGTGCTTTATTTTGTTAGTTCAATTGCTATTTGAGCACTGATCAGTATTTTAGTAATTATAATTAGTAAGAATTCGTTATTTTATTTTAGTTTTAGGAAAAGTAAAACGATCCCGTCCAAATACATTTCATTACATTCCAAAGGAATAACTATTTAGGAATAAGATTTTTTTTTGTAAATATTTATATGTAAATTTATTATTGTACATAACTAGCATATAAGTTGAATTATTGTAAGATATAATAAGAAATGAAATAAAAAGTATTAAAAGTGTATTGCTTTTCTTAATAACCCTTTTTAGGTTCGGAAAGACCTCGAAAAATATTTCTATACATAATAAAAATATCGTGTTGCATAAATACCACTTGAAAATTTCACCTAGGTACATGGAAAAAGGATGGTAGGGCACAGCAGGAAATTTCCTGCTCAAAATATGGAGCAGCCCGACGGTAGTACCTCGACCTTACAGAAGACCACAGCTAAATAATACTGTTTTCAAGCAGTATTGTGTTCCTGTTGGTGAGTAAGGTGACCAGAGCTCCTGGGGGGGATTGGGGATAGGGTCGGCAACGCGCTTGCGATGCTTCTGGTGTTGCAGGCGTCTATAGGCTACGGTCTTACCATCAGGTGAGTCGTACGCTTGTTTGCCAACCTAGTTACATAAAAAAAAAATGGAACCTACATAGGACAAATTAATCTTAAATAAAAAGTAGGATGTTTTGTCTAATGCCTATAATCCTTTGTTTATAAGAACACGTAATACACGTAACACATCTTGTTTCGGCACTAAGTCCAAAGTACACGTGTTTAGTTATCCACAGGATTACGCTTATTTTCTTTTCCCTTAATATATTAAGCATTTTCGAACAGTCAGAAATACTCGTATACGACTCCTTTAATCGTATTAAGATTAATGTAGGCAATCTTTCCAACGTGTCAGTTAATACTGTGTGTAAAAAATTAGTTTCATTTTAAAAATGTTATACTTCGTGCGCTGTAGCATGGTGCGGGTGACAGTTTCAGTAACGTTTCGTTTCACTCTTGAAAGTTGCCGCGATTTACAAATTATGACTTAGTATTTCACCTGTACCACATTCGTAATACACTACATAATTAATTACTATAATAAATTAAATTAAACCCAACCAGAATGTTCTAGTCTACAAATAAAATCGAATGGAAAGAAAAATTAAGAAAAGTGTTATGCGTAGAACGTAACGCCATAGACGTGCTTAGTGATGGGATGTACTGCTACGATAGATAGTTGATGTTTTTTTTATAATAAAAAAACGTATATTGGGCGTGGTTCAATTATTATTGTAAAAAGTATTATATTATTATTGTAGTAGTATTATATTAAAATTGATTTTATTCGTTTAAACTCATATCAGAGTCAGAAACATCTGAATTGTCTCTAAATTCATCATCTGTATCTGTGACGGATATTACCTATTAAAGATGAGTCCATTATATTGTCAATATGGATGTCACGATCCCAATCAGACATAATGTTCCTTTTTATTTTATTCACAACCTTCGACCAATCTTCGGATTGAACATTGTTGGTGGCCTCTTGTAATAGAGCCAACATCTTATTTGCCGTAAATGGAATCTATATATTAATACGTGAAGAAAAAACTTTGTACCTCTTTTTATGAAAATTGCGCGGACGAAGAAGTATGAAATTTCGCACACTTTTAGATACTTTATATCGACGCCGCGTTGGCGCAGCGGTCACAGCACTGGATTGCGATTGGCTGTTGCGCGGGCGGTTGCGGGTTCGATCCCCGCACACGACAACATTTGTATTGGCCATACAGATGTATGTCGTGGTCTGGGTGTTTGTGCAGTCCTTGTGGGTCTCCCCACCGTGCCTCGGAGAGCACGTTAAGCCGTCGGTCCCGGTTGTTATCATATATACCTGATAGCGATCGTTACTCATAGTAGGAATATATCCGCCAACTCGCATTGGAGCAGCGTGGTGGATTAAGCTCCGATCCTTCTCCTACATGGGGAAGAGGCCTATGCCCAACAGTGGGATATTACAGGCTGAATCGTACAGTTTATATAGAGAAGGAGTGCAGAATGCTAATATTTTTTCAAAATTATACATAAAATAAACATTAAATTAATAAAAATAGCATTACACAAACTACCACATGCACGCACGCATATTATACTATTTTGTTGATTGTCAAAGTCTGTAGTCAAATTAAAAAGTTATTTAAAAGCAGGTTCTTTATTGTCATAATTATTTGGTTTTCTATTAATATAAAATTTTAATTATAGTCGAATTTCGACCTCTGGGCGACCCCTAGTAGCAATAAATACGTGTCACATACAAGGCATAAATCCGATTTTGATTACATATTTTATAGTACAAAGATATTATGTAGCCATAAAATATATATATTGACAAGTTTATACACGTAGTTACATTGCACAACTGAATAACACACACATTTTCATAACACTAATTATCAGAACTAGATTTATGCTGCGAATATCGACAGTGATAAAAATGAATTACATAATGTCACAACCCTAGTAATGTGTATTGACAGAAGTCAACGTCATATTGGCAACTGTCACCCTCACCATGCTACAACGCACGAGGTATAAACCCACTAAAAGATTTAAATATCACTATCAAAAAAGGTTTTAATTACAAACTATATATGATTCTTACTATTATAGAAAAGCATATAGAATTCAAAATATAAGACATAAAAAGTAACACTAGCTCACATATTTATTTAGTACATAACTACTTAGTAGCTAAGTATAAACTGTGCCCTGCCAACAATACAAAAAACCGGACCTCAAAAGTAACTCCTACAATCTTTTTCCGTATAAAATAATTAAAATTAATCACTACATCATTTTATTATTCTCCTAAACGACAGTACTAATATGAATATATTATTTTGAACATGTATATCTACTAATTTACTATACGCAAACAAAATAAGGACAAAGCATTAAAACCAGAACAATTTATACCCAGGTTGTGTGAATCTATTTTAAGAAATAATACCCGTATTTGGCACAAAAACGATAACAACTTACGCAGCAACAAAGTAGATCTAAAATATACCGAGATCCATTCATATTCCTCAACAAACGACCACTTTATAGTCGAACGTACCTACAAAACCTTCCATTAGGCGATTAACGCATTTGAATAGGTTTTGCGAATCGATTTCAATAAGAACGAGATTTACATTACGAGGCCGAGTATCGAACTTCCTAATAAATGTAAAGCTTTAATAGGCTCCGTTCTAAGAAAACACCCGAAGCTCTGTTGAATTTTCACACTTCGCTCGGAAATGTGTACGTGGTGGGGAAAAGCGTAGATCAGTTCGCAGTGGCGCTATAGCTGTCAAATTGATAAAAGCCGTGTTCCGCTTTTTTGTGGTGTAAGAAATGAATATTTTTATATATTTTATTAATTAAAAATTACATCAGTTCATTTGAAAATTGAAGTACATTAATCAGTATCAAATAATTACTCCTTATTTCGTTTTAAATAATACAATTTTAGTAATTACTAGCGACCCGCTCCAGCTTTGCACGGGTGCAATGCTGATACTTACTAAATATAAAATAAATATTTGCAATCTAAGCGCAAAAAATGTGTTTATTTACGACATCACATTAGAAAACTTTAATACTATCAGTGTTCCTCTACTATATTATGCATGTATTATACATATAAACCTTTCTCTGGAATCACTCTATTTACTAAAGAAAACCGCATCAAAATCCGTTGCGTAGTTTTAAAGATCTAAGCATATATACAGACAGACAGACAGCGGGAAGAGACTTTGTTTTATAATATGTAGTGAAGAAAGTAATATTTTACTTTCTTCACAATGAAGCCTTTAGAAAAATATTATAATAAAATGTTTTACTTGTTGAATAAAAATAAATAAATAATTTTACTTCAAAGAATTTTTACATATAATGTTAATAAGTTACTGTTAATTATGTTCTTAAAGAGTAAATCGCTATACGTCGATATCTTAGATCTTTTAAAGTCGAAGCTAGGCATTACTATTGCGAACTTGTCCACCTGACTGCAACTACGATGAATTATTGATACCTAGAACACTACGTGATCCATACAATACCCTGGATTAAATGTAATGGGGCGCAGCAGTCGCCACTATATGAAACTTTTCAAACAAAATTACAAACTGACGTATTTTAAATTATATCGAAGTTAGCTAAAAATATAACGTAAATAAAATATTTTTGAATTAATCTATACATAATAATTAGTCGTCGACGTCGAAGACTCTTTGAAATTAATTTTCTGTTTCCTATGTATTAATATGGATATTGGATATATCGTGATGGCATAATTTTCTACGTAATCGCCTAAAAATCAATACAATTGTACACATGTTTTTTGTAAAAGATGATATTGTTAAAATGATGTTACTTAATTTTTTTGGAAAATATTTCAAGAAAGTTAAAAAAAAAAACATTTTGTTTCAAAGTTTTTAATTAAAGCTACTAATTTCATTAATATTTTTAGGTATTTATTAATTGAATTTCTCTGTAAAAAAAAAATTCAATGTAATGATACTACAAAGGACTCGATTATAATTACCAATGAAAACAGCGCATGCTTTATGATGCATAACATCATCCAGATTGAGAAGCATCGCAGCGGTTCGCATTAGCTCAACTCGTTAACAGAAAACAAATTAATAAATTATACTCCGAGCTGATCGCTACGTGGGAAAAGCTGTTTTTAATTTATTTATATTATTTATCTAGGCTACGAACTACGTGGACGGTGTTAATTTAAACAATTATAATATGTTACGTTGATTAATTTATTATTAATGCTTCTACTATTCGCTATTTGTTATGAAACATTGTCTTTTACGAATTGATCAATTAGAAAAAATAAATTAATTAATAATTCGATTATAATTGATAAATGTATTATGTGCTTAGTACTAAGTGATCTTTAAAGTTGCATAAATTAACTTAATTTTGTTGGGAATATAATTTGTTTTTAAATTAACAAAATTGCAATTTACAAATAAAAAATGCGAAAATGAATTAATTTAAAATATTTTTAGCACATGTCTCTTTTGTCAAAAGTAAAACCGAATGTGTCGTTGTTATTTAAAATAGTGCGTAAGTTTTTTATTTGTAAAATACTATAGTAAACTAGCTGACCCCGCAAACGTTGTTTTGCCATATATGTTATTAACCCCCTTAATCCCCTCCTCCCATATAACTTAGGAGTATAAAAAATAGATGTTAGCCAATTCTCAGACCTACCCGATATGCACACAAATTTTCATGAAAATCGGTCAAGCCGTTTTGAAGGAGTATGGTAACTAGCATTGTAACACGAGAATTTTATGTATAACATTAATTTTACTATAATCTTAAATGTATATGCTGTTTTGGGTTTAGTGATGAAAGTCTATTTCGCTTGTATTCAAAATCAAATTAAGATTGTTATTTGAACTGCGCTAATCAATCTCTTTTGCGTCTTCTCCATTCCACGTGACATTTGCAAATCAAACGTGCTCCACTGGCATGACTGAAACCCAACACATCAATCACTAAATCTTTCAATTAAGAATAACATACGTCGACTTATCGGATTATTTTCTTTAAAAGTTTCATTTATTCACCTTCATTATTTTCCTGATAATTAAAGAAACAAACGACAATGATAATAAAGTCAATTCAGTCAGCAGTAGTCAACTGATCAGCTCAAGTTATCTTATAAACTTCCGATGATATTGTAATTTTTTATTAATAACGAAATATAATGCATACCCATATTATAAGCAAGTCATTTGACTTGCTTCTTAGTAATAACTGCTATACTTTAAAATTATATTTTAATGAATTCCTGAAGGCTGAAGTGAAAAGTATAGTCATATCTTACTAGCGACCCGGTTTCGCACTGTTACAAAAACTATCAGTGTTCCTCTACTATATTATGCATGAATTATACATATAAACCTCCCTCTGGAATCACTCTATTAAGTAAAGAAAACCGCATCAAAATCCGTTGAGCGTACAGACAGCGGGAAGCGACTTTGTTTTACACTATGCAGTAATAATGAAAATTTACGTATACGTATAAACCCTTCTACACAAAATAAAAAAAAAAACAAACATTTATCATTAAACATTTATAGCTTTAAAAAAGATAAGAAAGTGTTAAAAATCGTAGTAGCTAGTCAAACGCAATCCACACGAGTCGGAAGGTAGAATGTTTTACAAAGTGTCAGATAAAAATGCATTAAAATGCGTTTTACGGCATAACCGACGATCGTGATAAATATTCATGCGAATATCCATACATCCTGGATTCCTTGTAAAAAGTAAAACGAGAATGGCGATGGATTATATGCCATTACCGGCACTTCATTGTTCTTAACGGAGCCTTCTTTGAAATAGCCCAACTATGTCGAAACAGATTTATATTACCTATCCTTGATTCTTTCGAAAATTATGTTTATATTTATTTTCAAGTTATATTTTGGGTTGAGGGTTGATTTTCTTAAACGTTTTATCTAATGCTTATATTAATACGAACACTTCAAACATTTATTTATTAAGTAATATCACGTCCAACTATTTAAATATAAAATAAAATGCAAAGTAAATACTATAAAAGGATAAGTAAAAATAATAACATAATAGATAATAATATAATTAAATTGAGATCAGTTCTGAAATTTTTTAAACCACTAAATTAAAAAGCGAAAAATATTTATAAGTCCATGTTTACAACATACTATGATACACAACCACAACAATTCTAAAAACGCTACAAAATTATATGTATATAAAAAATAAAGAAATTTTTATACCTACTCGAAAGTGATAACGCCTCATCATTGAGATATAATAAATAAAAATAAAAAACACGGAAATAATAAAATACTAATGAAATACGAAAGCTAAAATATAAATATAATATTATAATGCAAAAACCATTCGCCACCATCGATTAAACACTGTTTACGATAATATCTCCACTATGAATAATTTCTTCAGTTCTAGAAATAAATTTAAATATAATAAGCGTTTAATTTAAATATAATAAGTAATTATTTTATTTATAGAAAACAATTCGTTATATAATATGACTGTGTGTAGAAAATCACGAATTGTCGGACTCATTGTTTCATTTTATAGTTTGTTCTGGTTTCGATTTAAAATGGTGATAATTTTATTATTAACCGACTTCCAAAAAAGGAGGAGGTTCTCAATTCGATTGTATTTTTTTTCACAAAAATCAAACTATTGTATTATTTTAAGTAACATTTAGTTACTAAGATATCTTCAAAACTAAACTATCGTGAACATTTTATGCATCCGTAGATGTAATTTTATTTTTTATTTGATAAACACTTTGAATTCGACTCTCAATTCGATTGTATTTTTTTTCACAAAAATCAAACTATTGTATTATTTTAAGTTACATTTAGTTACTAAGATATCTTCAAAACTAGACTAAACTATCGTGAACATTTTATGCATCCGTAGATGTAATTTTATTTTTTATTTGATAAACACTTTGAACATCATATTTTCTGTAAATAATAATCATCAAAAATACGTGGATACTAATTGTTTTGTATGACACGAACTCTTTTAGAATATAAAGTTTACTTAATACCGAATTGATTTAAATCTAATTTTAGTTAGTAGTTAGAGTTTTATTATGTAGGTACATTATTGACTGACTAAATCAGTCACGAATTGTATCTTTGAAATATTTCATGAAACCATTATAGTAATGACATGTAGAATAAAAACCACCTAAAATAAACCAAAACATTATAATCATTATTATAATTAGGCCATATAATGCTAAGCTGTCTCTGTGGAAAACTCAATATGAATACAAAGTGGATTACCGTCAAAGAGGCAGATTCCATTAATCGTGTTAATCGAAATGAACCGATATTGAAAACAATTGACGGGGTAGCGCACGATTTGAGTACATATTTAGTGATGTCAAGTACCTTATCGATCAGTTAAATAGTTGAAAACTACCACTATTACTAAAAATATACCGCTATCCTTTTTCTTTGAAAGTGAAGAATCAGACTCAAACGTGTACGGTGTTCAAGACAGATCTGCAATATTTATCTATAGATTTATTTAGGTACAGCTCAGCAGGATAATATCTTGTTCAAAATTTGGAGCAGCTCGATTAGGGAAGTACCTCAACCTTACAGAAGATCACAGCTTTATAATACTGATCAAAGATAATGTTGTTTCTACGGTGAGTAAGGCCAGAGCTCCTGGAGTGGGTTAGTAATAGGATGTGCAACATGCTTGTAGTGTTGTGGTGTTGCAGGTATCCATATATATGCGTAGCCACGTTATCCACTTACCGTCAAGCGTTACCTTTCGTCAAGTGTTACCTTTGTTATATAAAATAGGTTCATCAGTGACTGTAGCGCCCCATCAGTCATTTCAGCCTTTTGAAGTCCACTGCTGGACATAGGCCTCGCCAAGTTCACACCAGACATCTCGGTTTCCCGCAATCCTCGTCCAGCCCACGCCGGAAAACTTATGTAGATCGTTAGCGCAGCGGGCCGAAGTACGTCCCACACTGCGTTTGCCAACACGCGGCCTCCTTGCCAGGACACGTCTGCAGCCAAAGTCATCGGTCATCAACACAGGCGACGAGTCCACTTCCACTTCAACGTACTAATTCTGTGGGCTATGTCGGTTACTTTCATTCTCTCGCGGATAGTCTCATTTCTAATCCTAACTTTGAGAGAGACCCAAAGCATAGCCCATTCCATTAGCGCTGCATGGACTCTGAAAAAACCTGTACTTCCGGCTTTTTCTCACCTATCGGTGTATTTATTTTGTTTTAAATGTATTTCGTGCTGGAAGTTTCATCTTGACGGATATGATTCCAAATTATCTCAAACGATTTATATGTAACGTTTGCATACTCGTTCTGAAACATAAAAAAGTGAATAAGTCGAACAATGATAAAGAAATTAATTAGTACTCTTAACGTTGCGAGGAAATTGATTCGTAACAGGACGTGAATTCCGTTTGAAAAAGATATCTAATGCGCAATGGTAAAATTAAATTTGAAAACGAAAAAAATACACACTACATAGATGATCCTACCTATATCATCAAAACATATAATGAAAATATTTTACACAACTGAGGTAGGGCACAGCAGGAAATTTCCTGCTCAAAATATGAAGCAGCCCGACTGGGGTAGTACCGACCTTACAGAAGACCACAGCTAAATAATACTGTTTTCAAGCAGTATTGTGTTCCTGTTGGTGAGTAAGGTGACCAGAGCTCCTGGGGGGATTGGGGATAGGGTCGGCAACGCGCTTGCGATGCTTCTGGTGTTGCAGGCGTCTATAGGCTACGGTCTTACCATCAGGTGAGCCGTACGCTTGTTTGCCAGCCTAGTTACATAAAAAAAAATATATAGCGGATCGCTGTCTGTACATGGAAGAGTTATGAGAAAAAATATTATTGGGACCTTTATCAACGCAAATAGCACCCATAACAATTATTGTTAGAATTTTGTATGTTCGTCTGTGCGTTTGTGTACGCTAATCTCAAAAACGGCTTATCCGATTTAGATGTGGTTTTCACTAATATATTGTGGCAAGCTTCACCTAAAATTTAGTGTTTGTTTCATATCAATCGATTCTTAAATAAAAAAGTTTTGCCAGTTTAAAGAATCACGTTGAACATGTAAATACCCAAATACGCGGACGAAGTCATGGGCACAGCTAGTTATAAAGTATATTTCCATTTCTAAATAAATGACAAAGATTATCATGTAACAAATATTAATATAGAGTCTTGCGGACGATCATTACTAGCGTTTTTTCTAGTATTGTTAGTGTGTTATTTGCAATTTTTGACACACTCAATAACACAATAGCTGTGAACGATGAAGAAAAAAGAAACAGCTAGGTATAATGAATGCTATCCTGAACAGTATGACAGTTGTACTGATTTTGTGATAATTGTTGGTGAACTTTAAGAATAAATGAATTAAAAATTTCCTTCAGCAACTCAGTTATTCTACTGAAGAAAGCTAAGAACATAACTTGCAAAAGGCAAGATCGAGTTACAGTAAGCAAAGGATGTTTTGCTAACTCGATTCGAAAAGTTACCTAAAACGCAGGTACCAAGTTTCCTAGTTTAGGAACAGACGACGACCGTGCGTGTTAGTTAAACATATTTATTAAGTTTATAATACAATTATTATAAGTTATTAATATAAAATATCAAATTAAATTTTTAATATTAAATTCCAAATTTAATATCGATATTTATTATTATAAAGGAACACAAACATGCTTGTCCGCGGCTCTGCTTGCATAGTTAGTTCATTTAAATTTATCGATATAATTTATTTACAGCTCTATTCATTTCATAAAACACGATTTTCATGTTGTGTGCCACGTGTGCGCGGCGCATACACGACTCAAGCTTACACCCTGAATTTTAAATCAATTATTAAAATTATTCTTTGTTTTCACCCTTTCTAATCGCCTTTTACGCACGCTCTTTTAACACGTGCCGGGCGACGGTAGTGAATTTAAATCGATTTTTTAAAAATGTGATATCGATTAAAGCATAAAGGGATGTTAACGGTAAGTCGATAGTATCAATGTTCCTTTCGGGTCCGTTAGAAGTAGTGTAACTGTCTTTTCGGCTTTTCTGTTACGAGATCATCCTTCGGAATCGGAAATGGACATTTTATATATAACTACATACTGATGCCCCATAGTAGAAGGACATATACATACTCGTATAGGGTATGTTAGTCTTTAAATGTATGGAAAACTTTTGTTTATTTGTACTTGGAGTACTGAGCAAATTTATGTCGACTGCGGTCTTATTTCCATAGCTAAGTGGCTTAAAATATTTCAAATAACATTTGAAACGTAGATATATCCAATATCAAGAATGAAGGAACGTATTATTTGTAGATACTCGGCTTTAAAAGGTTGTAAACAAAATCCTTGTTTATATCCCTCAAAAAAGCAACGAGAATGTACTCAAATATTTTTCCTCGTAGAAGTTTATAGAAGAATGAGAAAATAAAGTTATATTAGATACGTTTTTAAACATATTAAAATTGAATTTATCCGTATAATTTATCCGTATCATATAGTCTAATACATTAATAAAAAAAGAACAAAAAAATTACGATAAAAACAAAGTTTTTTTATTATTATTATAACTGATACAATGGAATCAAAAACCATAAATGTTCGCTTACTCTGAAAATCAAAACCCCGATAGGCGACTGAAGACTATGCTCCTTACTAATGATTACCGTGATATTTAATAATTAAAAAGGTTTTCTTTCTTTCTTTCTAAAATACTCTATGAAATGAATCTTTTGCAATTAATTAAATATCAGAAGACTAAAATCTAAAATCAAAAGATAAATTGACGCCTGGTGTTTGTATTGATACAGTAAATAGATAGATAGATAGATAAAAACTTTATTTACAATTCCACATTAGGTACATACACAATTAAAAAAAGAAAAAGTAAAAGTAAAATAAAAATAAAAAGTATCAAATAAAACATCTTAGTAGGATTCATAAAAATACATTAAAATAAAGTGTATGTGTGCTGCAGAATCGCAAAAAGGTAAGTAACTCAGTACTTAAAAGATCAATCCTAGGAAAGATCGACTGATTTTCAGTTACTACCTGTTACGGTGAGAGAGCACAGTGCTTGGTTTGTGACGTAATATTGTGTATCTATACTAATATAATAAAGCTGGAGAGTTTGTTTGTTTGTTTGTTTGTTTGTTTGTTTGTTTGTTTGTTTGAACGCGCTAATCTCAGGATCTACTGGACCGATTTGAAAAATTCTTTCAGTGTTAGATAGCCCATTTATCGAGGAAGGCTATAGGCTATATATCATCACGCTAAGACCAATAGGAGCGTAGCACTAATGAAGAATGTTTCACAATCGGGTGGTCCTATTCCACGGGGACGAAGTCGCGCGCACAAGCTAGTATATTATATACGAGTATAAAGTGTGTATTATAAATAATAGTGTCAACAGTAATAATAGTAATAGGAAAGCGATTTAAATAGATACATATATATATATATATATGTTAATAGTAGTAGTAAGTTACAGAACACATAAAATGGCTTCATAGACATAACATAATATGCGGATAAAACAATAGCATGTAAAATCAATTAGACATCACGGTACAATAGCAGCTCCTTATATAAATAATAAAATTAATAATGATGAAGATGAATTACATTTGCACCTGTCCTTTAAAGAGATATTTTTTATAACTAATTTTAAATGTATATTTGCTTTTAATATTTCTAATTGGTGGTGGTATATTATTCCAACATTTGGTAGCTTGGTATCTAAAACTCCCTCTAAAAGCCGCACTCCTATGCCTTTGCAATGACAACACTGGACGAATAGTTCGAGGTGTACCGTAGCCTTCGTTAAATAATGGAAATGATAATTTGTTATATAGATATTGAGGATTTTTAAATTTCATTAGGTCAAACATCAAGGTAGCCAGATGCAACTGTCTTCTGGCTTCCATTCTTAACATTGAAGCCTCATTTAAAAATGGTGTTATGTGGGTGCGTTGAGGTACATTAAAGCAGAAGCGACAGCATGCGTTCTGTATTCTTTGAATGAGTCGTTGTGTTTTGGCTAGTAAACAAGGTCCGAACACAATGTCACTATAATTTAGCCTAGATAATATAAGGCTTTCACAGAGGGTGATACGAGCCCTTTCCGACAGCACCTCACGGATTTTATATAGTATTTTGAGTCTATAAAAGCAATTTGTTATTAAATTCTGGACATGTTTCTCAAATCGTAGATTACTGTCAATGAGTAAACCCAAATTCTTTGCCTCTGTAACCATCTCTATTTTCTGGCTGTTTATAGTCAAAGTCAAGTCACTGTTATTGATTATCTTTTTTATTTGATTCTCAGTACCAAGAACCATAAATTTTGACTTTGATGGATTTAATACCAGGGCGTTCCTATCTGACCATGCAGCAATATTGTCAAGGTCCTTATTCAGTTTATGTAATGCAACTGTTGTATTACAAGGTGGTACAGAAATATAAAGTTGAACGTCATCTGCATAACAGTGAAATTTACAATGCTTAATTTCGTGAGTTAAATCGGAACTATAGATTATAAATAAAAGAGGACCCAATATTGAGCCCTGAGGAACACCGCGAGTGACTGGTAAAGGATCAGGTAATAGGGTATTGCCATTATCTATTGTCAGCCTAACTATTTGTTGTCTGTGCGAAAGATAGTTATCAAACCAAGACAAAGCGTGCTCATTTAGACCGTAGTAATTCAGTTTCGCTAACAGTAGTTGGGTGTCAAGACAGTCAAAAGCCCGGGAGAAATCCAACAAAGCCAAAATACTACCATTGCAGAAGTCCCGTTCCGTTAAAATATTATCTATTACATCCAATAATGCAGTTACCGTGCCTCGACCCCTTCGGAAACCAGATTGTAATTCCGGTAGCATCTTGTTCTCTTCAACATATTTCATTAACTGATTATACACAGCTCTTTCTAATAATTTTGACAAATATAGCAAAATGCTAATGGGTCTAAGCTCATTTAAATTTGTTGGTCGGTCAACCTTAGGCAATGGATTAACTAGTGCTGATTTCCAGCAGAGAGGAACAACACCATCCGTGATTGATTTGTTTACAAGATGGGTTATTATATTTAGAGTGCAAGGAAGAGTAAGCAGAATCATATCTCTGTTAATGCCGTCACTGCCAGTGGCGTTTGATGTTAATGACGTAATGTAGGCGGCAATGCTATTTTCACTCACGGTAGATAATTCAAAAATAGAGTTGTTATTAAAATTATGAGTATTAAAAAATGATAAAGTAGTCTTAGGAATATTTTTACTGTGAGGAATATTTAAAAAATGATTATTGATAATATGAGGATCACTAAAACAGTCTGGAAGGGTATCACTTTTTGAGGGATCTATTAATATCTTCTTTTTAATATTTTGCCAAAACAGTACTTACTTATATCTTACACTAGCTGACCCCGTAAACGTTGTTTTACCGTATATGTTATTAACCTCCGGAACCCCCTTTTGTGGGTGGAATTTCGTAAAATCCGTTCTTAGCTGACATTCACTCGGCAAAAGGAATATTCCTACCGAATTTCAAGTCTCTACGCCTTATGGTTCCAGAGATATCGTGATGAGTCAATATACGGGTGGAAATCTCTTTTATGTGTACAGGATGCCCCGTAATGAATGGATAATCCTGAAAGTGTGTGTGTGCAGATCAGGATTATCCATTCATTACGGGGCACCTGTATATTTAGATAAACAGAGCGCTGTAAAACGTCACTCTCAGTGTCACTGAGCTTTAGCGTCAGCTGCTTCACACAATTTAACTCCCCATATCCATAGTATGTAAAATATATCTTTTCTTACGGTTCAAAGTAAACTTTATGAGCTTTTAGCTGTACACACCAAACAGGGATAAAAGAGTCTTGTTTTAGTAAAATAATACCCATTAATTTATAATACAAAGGTAGGAGAAAATTTTCCCACTTTTTCTTTAAGTATTTCTTTTTATTATTATTATTGTTATTATTAATCCACAAAACCGACCACAATCGTTTAATATAGACATATAACATCACTTCAGCCTATCGCAGTCCACTGCTGGACATAGGCCTCCACAAGTTCGCGCCAAAAATGGCGTGAACTCATGTGTTTTGTCCATAGTCACCACCCTGGGCAGGCGGGTTGGTGACCGCAGGGCTGGCTTTGTCGCACGGAAGACACTGCTGCCCGTCTTCGGCCTGCGTAGGTCGAAGACGGACAGCAGAATAAGACATATAAAGTAAAGTACAAAGTGTAAAATATGTATGTACAATTGAGTCTACTAGATGTGTACATGCGTTACAAAAAACAAAACAGGTAATTATAAAAAATGAAAGATTCATGCGCCCTTCAAACCCTATGACTTATTGTTAGATGAATTCACTGCAATGTTTTAGAACGAGAATAGACATCATTTTTAAGGTTCCGTACCCAAAGGGTAAAAACTGAACCCTATTACTAAGACTTTGCTGTCCGTCCGTCCGTCTGTCTGTCACCAGGCTGTATCTCAAGAGCTACGATAGCAAGACACTTGAAATTTTCACAAATTATGTATTTCTCTTGCCAAATACTAAAAACAAAATAAAATAAATATTTAAGGGTAGCTCCCGTACAACAAACGCGATGTTTTGCCCTTTTTTGCTCGATAACAATAATGGCAACAGGTAGGCACTTGAAATATTCACAGAATACTCAGTTGTATTTTTACTTTAATAATAAAATAATTAAAAAAATAACTAGTTAGGGGGGCTCCCATACAAAAAACGCTATTTATTGCCTATTTTTGCTCGATATTAATAAATGGTAACAGGTAGCCCCTTGAAATAATCATAAAATACGTAATGGTATGTACATAGTTACTTTAATTATCTATACTAATATTATAAAGAGGTAAAGTTTATAACTTTGTTTGTATATACGGGGTAATCTTCGCAAATACTGATCCGATCATGAAAATTCTTTCGCTAACAGAAAGCTACACTTTTCAGGAGTGACAAGATAAAAGAAAAAAGATAAAAATTATCAAAATTTTCGACCCAGCAGGATTTGAACCTGCGCCCTCTGACGTGCCGTGTCAACAATTCGATCTAATCAAGCATTATTATTTGCCTTAGAAATTAATTGGTGATTTTAAAACATTTATATTTATCTGATTTGCTGAAAATAGTGAGAGTGTATTGGAACATATCAAATTTCACCGTACCCTTCTTATGTGAAATGGATTATAACGCCCAACGAAGTGGGCACGGGTCGGCTAGTAAATAATAAAATTAAAATTAAAAAAATATTTAGGGGGCTCATACAATAAAAGTGACTTTTTTGCCGCTTTTTGCCCGATATTATAATCAATGTACCTCCTGTTGTTTACCTAGTCAATGGAACAGAACCCTTCGTGCGCGAGTACAACTCGCACTTGACCGATTTTTAATATAAATATTTACAAATTATTTTCGATAGCGACAATTTTAAATAAATAATAAATAAATAAATACATAAACGGTTCACAGTCAATGGCCTCTAGAAAGATTTAGATAAGTAAGATTTTCTACTGTGTTCCGGAGCCCCGGTCCGGAACACAATAATTATACACACAAAAACGCCCAGACCACGACAAATATCTATAAGGCTAATACAATAAATGTCTGTCGTGAGCGAGGATCGAACGCGCGACCGCAAGCGCGACAGCCAGTGCTGTAACCGCTGCGCTAACGCGGCTTCAAGTTTTTTTTAATAAAACTAAAAATGAATTTCACATACAGTAGCGACATCTAAACAACTGCAGGTTGTACTTCTTATCTTGTGTTTGTATTCGCTGTTCCAACCCGCAACTTTTAGTACAGCAATTCATTAATAGATGGCGTAACTTATAGCGAACTGTGAAACTGTGCTCTACATTCCTATTTTCAATCCACGAGGCAAGTTCCATTATTCATACTATTAGATACCTAGATTAAGACGTTAAAACATGAACTTTACCTTACACGTGCCATCAAAATGTACCTAATGTTTATTGTTTTGTTGAACCTTTGAACTATAAATACGTAATGAACGTTGAAAACGTAAAGAATCTTTACACAAAATTAAAGTTTTTACTTTATATTTATAATTTTGGAGCGCTTTTTTACCTTATGATTAGTAACACCAGCTTCTTCGTATCTTGGTCTTAAAGTTTTTAATGACATGTTACTGTTTCTGGAGACAAGAAAAATGAAATTTTCCTCTCAAACACAATATGAGGTTTTCATTGTACCTTGATATCGTCTCGGTTCTCTACCTATGCTTCTCTACTATCATTCATCACTGTATATTCAAGTACCCGCATTTGTGTATAATATACAGGCCGAGACGACTATTGCGATAATTCTTAAGCGTTCTTTTTATTTTATATAATTAGGTCGTCAAACAAGCTTACGGCTCACCTAATGGTAAGCGATTACCGTAGCTTATAGACGCCTGCAACACCAAAAGCATCGCAAGCGCGTTGCCGACCCTATCCCCAGAAGCTCTGAAACAAACAAAACAAGAAAAAGTATTATTTAGCTGTTAGTAGTCTTCTGTAATGTCGAGGTACTACACTACTACCCCAGTCGAGCTGCTTCGTATTTTGAACAGGAAATTTCCTGCTACCTCAATAAAACATTTATTAAGTACTTTAATTTCTGAGCTACTACACTCCACATAATTAAAGTGTATTTATATTTAAAAAAATACCTTCATTTTAAGCTATTTATATTTAATGTTTTTTTTTTCAAGTTTAATTGAAAACAATTTAACGAAAAGTTTAATGTCGCAACACGTAAACTTAGTACGATTGACCTTTAACCTTTTTATTCATAAAGAGATGTGACATTTTTGAAACAATAAAAAAGCTAGGACTGGAAAATTTTGCTCGAGTTGCCGCGCATGCTCATTACCAACAAATAGTACCTAAGTTACACATCGACTACGTTACACATGTATGATGTACCTACTACTGATATGTGGAAAAATTATTTTATTCAAGTAGGGTTCAAAGCACTTATGAATCGTCATTTTACAAATTATAATTATACTTGTTTTAATCAATTATTTAATTATTTAGTGAAAAGCTAAGCTAACACCACACACTCACACTCCCTCTTCAAAGCACTGGTTTGTGGCTGTTGTGCGGGCGGTTGCGGGTTCGATCACCGCACACGACAACATTTTTATTGGCTATACAGATGTTTGCCGTGGTCTGGGTGTTTGTGCAGTCATTGTGGGTCTCCCCACCGTGCCTCGGAGAGCAGCATGTATACCTAATAGCGATCGTTACTCATAGTAGGGAATATATCCGCCCACCCGCATTGGAGCAGCGCAGCGTGGTGGATTAAGCTCTGATCCTTCTCCTACATGGGGAAAGAGGCCTATGCCCAACAGTAGGATATTACAGCCTGAAGCGTAAGCTAACACCGATTAAGAACGTAGATTCTGCAGAGAAGAATTGGCACAGTTTCGCTTAAAAAAATTGTGTTTTATTACAAAATTAGTAGCACCGCTACATCCACACATCTTTGTCATTAATATGTTTTAAATAGAATATTTTCTCATACATATTCAGATAAAGAGTCTCCGTATTTTTTCCTTAATTACCTCTGACCTTAAAAGGATAAAGATGTAGTAAAAAAGTTACCCTTTAAATATCAAAACTTTTTATTAAACTATATTTAGTGAAACATTTACAATTATTTGCGGGCGGGTTGACCGTAGTCATGGCTTTCAGATAAAAATTTCTTTTGACCTTCACAAATTGGCGCATCGATGCGAGTATACACTGTAAAAAAGTAATTAAAAATGATGAGAGTGATTGCTATTTAATTTCTTTGACACCAACGATACGTAAGATCGATTCATTCGATTCTTGATTTTTTATAACAATATTATTTAACCGATGACTTTTAATTTAAAATAATCAAATATAATTGTGTTTACTCGCAAACGAAAAAAAAACGACTTCAATTACAACGACAAGTAATACAACGTAATAAGACGAAAAAATAGTCAAGTAAATACGCGCTATTAACTCTTATTATCAAAAAGTTGTAATCAAATCTCGATCTAATTTAAACAAGACTACATGACAAGTATTAGCTTTCGATTAAAGTAAAATCATCAAAATCGGTACACCGAGTAAAAAGTTATGCGGTATAATACAACGTAGGTCGACGAAAAAGTAGTCAAGTAAATACGCATTATTAGGTATAACTCTAAAAGTCCTTGTCAGATCTCAATTAAATTTAAACGGGACCACATGACACGCAAAACCTTTCATATAAAATAAAATTGATCGAAATCGGTCCACCCAGTCAAAAGTTCTGAGCTAACATACATAAAAAAAATAAAAAATACTGTCGAATTGAGAACCTCCTCCTTTTTTGGAAGTCGGTTAAAAATACAATAATTCAATAAGTAATTAAAAATATTTAAATCGTTTTTTCTTACACGAAATGTTAATACCCTCATCATCCTGCACGAAAAACTATAAAGACAACGCAAAGCGGAAAAACACTAATTAACCAGAATGATACCTTAAGTAGGATATCTATTGCAATGGGTGATGCGAGAAATATCGAAAGGTCAATGAGCAGTCCTACATTGTGGCGTTAATTCTCTTTACTTAAGCTAGTCGCGTTATTTTGCGCCCAGTCGCATTGCTTCGCGTCAATTCATCATTATGTATATCGACGCTTACCTATGGGAGTGTAGACTTATTAACTAATTACGAACTCACTTCCTCTCTTTTCACAGTTCACTTTATACAAAGTACACAAGTCTTCAAATTCCGCAAGAGATGTTTGTGACTCGTCGTATCCACAAACCCTGTCGCCACTCGAAGTACAAGTTCTTAACTTATAGCAATAAAACAGAGCGTACTTCTCGCGCGTTTCAGGATTGTCGTCTACTACTCGACGCTTGAAAATAACATAAATCAAATTAAGAATAACATGAATGATAATATGATTTAAAAATGTTTATGAATATATTAATAAATATTAATTAGATCATAATGTGAAAATAAGTTTGATAGGCGTAACAATACCTCAACCGAATAACATAACTGATTTTGATAAAATTTAATGTGAAAATAGTTTCAAATCTAAGAAAGGTATAGGCTGTAAAGGAATAGTATAATTATCTACAGATAATTAATTATCAAAGGCACACTAGGTACTTTATATTTTTTTTAATCAATCTGAAAATAATCGTGGCTAACGAGTACCTACTGTATCTAATGTATTTCGGTCTGATAAGATATTATGTTCGTTTAAAAATTCTGTTACAACTATTTATGATTAGTATTACTTTAATTTTGGTTTTATTTGATCCATCAAAACTACATACTTTAAATTCACAAAACAAAAGAGTAACATCGTCACAATCTTTTTAAAGGAGTACCTATTAAGATGTTTTTGGCTTGGCATAAACAGCTAAATATAAAGATAAAGAGAAAACTAGGGAACCTACACATACTACATAGGGAAAGAGGCCCATGCCCAGCAGTGGGATATTACAGCCTGAAGCGTAGTTAAGGAAAATTAACTTACATTAGGAAGTGCTGAACTCATCACGTAGTGTAATGACAAGACTGGAAAAAAATTTTACTATTTATTTTAATTTGAAAACATATTACTAATCATACCTTTTATAAATTAATTTAATAAGAATTTATATAATAATAATATTGTGTAACTTTTGTCAAGGCCTTATGCGGATCTCTTTGTTAAGGTTTTCCAGAATTTTATTGTTATATTCGTGTCACAATGGCGGATCAATGGCTTCATAGCGTTTTCAGGTTGTTTTATTGCTATTTTATATTGATTTGTGAGGTTCTCTTGAAAGTGCCATGTCAGTATTATGTCCAAGTATTTGTATTTTATACCTACTTTCTATTTGATATTTTAACCTAACTTTTTAACATTGTTATGAATGTTAGTGACATAGTAGAATATAAAAAAACTGTTAGAAATATCGTTAAATACCGGATTCTGTAATATAAGTAAGTTCCAAATACACATATTAATTTTCTTAGACTCTATCATGCCACTTCAGATTCATTAAAATGTTTTTGCGACTTACTTAGCAACTTCACTCGACTTATAAACATTTTTAAAATCATATCAAATTTTTTTCGATCCAGCGGGATTTGAACCCGCGCCTTCTGACGTGCCGTGTCAGCGGTCTGCCAACTGAGCTATGGATCTACATCAAGCTTGGTCGAAATTCTTGATATAATGATTTTGGTTTTTAAGCAATCTTTGGCTTCGTCTATAGCGAGTTCTTTACAGACCCCGCTACTCAAAGATTTCATATTACAATGAATTCTTTTGACAAGAGACGATACCATGCTATCTTTAATTCGTTTTATTTTTTATTTTTTGTTACCCACATATGAGGAAATTATAAACATTTTTAAAATCATATCAAAAATTTTTCGATCCAGCGGGATCCATTTGATATGATTTTTAAAATGTTTATAATTTCCTCATGTGTGGGTAACACAAAAATAAAAAATAAAACGAATTCACACGACTTGTCACGACTCAATGTCGAAGGGATCGAATCATATCAAGTATATTATGTACTGTTACATAATATTTACGCTTTTGTACGCTTTTAATGATTTTTCGTCTATCCAGGATAACCGACGAGATGAATTATAGGGTAAAACCCGGATAGTTGCCCCACTTTTCGAAAAAGCTTTATTTAAGAAAAGTATGAACTTGCTGAAAATTATTCAGTATGTATCTCAAAACATAGGTCTTTTATCTTCTATAATAGCCCATTTTTGTATAGATAATTAACAATGGTTTTGAATAAATACTGTTTTATTTCACCTCTCAAAAAAGGGATAGTTGCCTACTATGGCGGATAGTAGCCTAGCGTGGAAAATGCTTCGGGGGATACTTGCCTCGTACTGGGATAGTAGCCTCGGTATGATTTTTATTTTGGAAAGAAATACATTTATAGCCATTAAAGTAATCTTTATTATTTATTTAACAGTCCTTAAAATTAATTCGTATTATGTATTTTTATTTTTGTGTTTCCCACACATGAGGAAATTCTAAAATGTTTTTTTATGATAATATCAAAATTTCGATCCAGCTGGATTCGAACCCGCACCCCCGACATACCGTATCAGTGCTCTAGCCATTAAGCTATGGAACGATGTAATCACCGAATCGAAATTGTTTATATGATTTTATTCGGTTTTAAGTTTATTTTTCTTTTAATCAACTTTGGTATTAACATTGCGGCCTCGGTGGCGTGTGATTTTGGTTCACGCTATTCTGCTCAGACTCATGTAAGATAATTTCCAGATTATTACTTGGATCTTGAAACCCTGAGGAAAGCAGTTCGTTTTGATGATGTAGACCCTGATTAGACTCAGATTCCGGTACATTACAAATATCTGGTACTTGTTCGCTCTTTTAATTGATAAAACCTCAGCTTGTCTCAAAGCTATTTCAGGCTTTCTTTCATGAAAGCTTTTTAGCCATTGCGGCTTAGAAGTGACGAAAATAGAATTACGTCAAATAAGAAGGTAGGTATGTAGATAGAATTTTGTATTTATACTGCTTGGTATAAATACAATTATATCTTTAAATCAAAAATATGCCTTGAGCTAGCAGTTGCTGGTTATTCTTTTCGTAGCGTCTTTTTAAGGTTCAAGAGGATATTCCGTATGATCGAAAAATTTCATTGATACTTTTTTTTGTCTTCATTCTTCCAGGGCAAGTACTAAGCTATCTTTTGTCCAGTTGATGTTGCGTGGCACCACGCCTGCTTTTCGCTTATATTTGCGAGTTATTTTGCTCATCTAGAATAAATATATAAAACAGTTAATAAGATATTTATTTTATTTACAATAAGCAAGTTATATTAAATTCGTAAAAACAACAAAAAAGTAAAATCAGTCTTTGCTTGTTAAATTTTTTTTACTTACTTAAGGGGCAACTATCCGCAAAATTAAGTAGGGCAACTATCCTTTTTGATGCGGATACTTGCCCCTTTAATTTAGAAAATAAATAAAAAACATTTAGCAATAAAGCATAATAAACAATGTAGTTTAAACTCTAATGCATGCAAAGAAACAAAAAGTTGACTAAAACTACGATCAGTAAAAAAAATATACAACAGAAATTACTTACCAATATAATTATAACGTCCGTCAAAGTTTCGACGCGGAAGATTTTTGCTCACACGGACGAAATAAGTGCACATATTCCGATTGCTTACGTGGCACTGAGGCCTGAGGAAGGTCACTACTTATTGTAGTAAAGCGTGAACACAACTCATATTCCTAACATAGTGTATTAAGAACCGGGGCAAGTATCCCCCCGCGGCAACTATCCGGGTTTTACCCTAATCGTTTCAACCCAGTTCAAAAATTAAAAAATCTTACCTAAACAAATACAGAAAATATTCATTGTATTATGTAATTTTGCATAAAAGATTTGTATTTTCCTCTTAGTAATAAACGGTATGGAAAACACAATAAACGCACGAAAGAATTTAATATCTCCGACAAAACTTGGGATTCGTAACGGTGAAATCTGAAATCAAAGTACAGTTAGCAATTATAGACATTTGTTACGCGGCACCCATTTTATTTCTTTTCTTTTCGAGTTTTATTAATCAAACGTAAATAAAAATACAATAAACCTTAACATTCGAGTGTTATAGGTACTCATACCTTGTGTATATTAATTATTAAAATTTAAAATATAATCTATACTAATATTGTAAAAAGGAAAGATTTGATTGTTTGTTTGCATTTAATACGCTCCGAAACTAATGAACCGAATTGAAAAATTCTTTTACTGTCGGGAAGCTACACTATCCCCGGGTGACATAGCCTATATTACATTTTCAAAAAATATTGGGGGAAAATTATTTTGAAATTTTTGTTAAATACCCGTGCGCAGCCGGGGCGGGATGCTAGTGAAATTTATAAATGAACACCCTCTCAAAATCTGTGTTTCGTGTAACGTTATCTTTGCAAGTACACTGTAAGATTTTGATTTGCATCAGGCAAAACGGAGGTCAATCGTAAGCTTTTCTCGGACAACAGCTTGTGTCTTGTAGAAGCCAACGACGTCGGTAATCGACATTTGCCAAATTGATTTGTCGAACCCGTCCTCGATAATAAGGTTATATTATAATACAGTATAAAAAGCCAAATCTAATTGCTTGGTCCTGTTATAAATAAATAAAAAATCATGAATTACATGGATATGCTACAAGCACGTGTAAGATACTTGCCAGTTTCGTAATTACAATTATGCTTATACACATCACAAGCACTGGGGAATTTTCGTCTCTTGTTGAGTCGACGATCTCTGCTGCAGACAATACCGCCTTCAGCGTGGCAATATTTCGCTCTCCAGCACCAATACTTACTGATTATCGCAGCTCTGCCTGGTTCTATGGTCCTTTGCGATACCTTTTAATAAATTATACTTATTTTATGTACAATTAATTACAGTATACATACTAAATACTAAAATATACATAAGGAGAAGTATGCTGTAAAATTACTACAAACAATTTAAAAAAAAGAGAATACAGCGAGCGAGCTATTTTAAAAATCCCCACAAATATTAAAACGTTTTCCACTTTTAATATAGATTACTACAAAACTTTTAACAACAAATAAAATAATTAAATAAATGGTTACAGATTATATTAATGTTTATCTATTCATAGTGCTATTGTATGAAATTTTACTTATTAGATTTCAAATAAAAGTCTATGTCTATGTCTTTGTCTATTTGTATGATGTGGATTTTGAAGTGAAAACTTCTTTAGCGGCGTTGTGCACTTTTTTGTGGTGGTTTTTTAAACTCGCGTCAGGACACGTGACCTGATGGAAAATTCGTAAGACGGAGGGAGAGTAGACCGCCGTCCGGAGCGGTGTAGTAAATTGTCATGTTTGTGTGCGATAGCGCAATAAATGCATATCGTATTTTACCACATAAATGATAGTACTTTTATACTGATAATTAAAGAAATTCGTGCAAAATTATTCCCTAACTATTGGTAACTATCAAAAATGCACAACTTTAATATTCAAGTTTTCACTTCTGTCGGCACTCCCAGAGTGCAAACCGTTTTTTTTTTTTCTAGGTAAAACACATACTTGAAATATATTGATTTAATAAATAACAATATAAATTATGAATTAAATATATGTAGTTTCAATTTTCTCGAGGTTGTATTTCATCCTGTGATTCGTCTTCCACTTCTTCTGACTTCTCTTTATTTTCAACATCTTCTTTTTCTTCATTCGAAGGAGGTGGAATAGGAGGTAAGTCTTGACACTGTTTCAGAGGTGTTATAGAATAATCTAAAAAAGAAAATCTGTCTATTGATCCTGATGCTAAAGCTATGTTAAGTCTCTTTAATCAAACATCCCTACCTCAAATTCTTATATATTAAAGAAAAGGTCAAATGGTAGTGCACCTCGTGGTAGTCGTAACATGCTGTCATGATTTGTATAAATAATGAAAGACATACATATATAGATATTTAGAAAACTCTAATCTTGAATATTATACATCCTCAATAGTTGAAACTGCTTAAAGAACTTTTTTGTACACAATAGATTTAGGAGAGAAATATTGAAATTATGATATCTATTTATCATCGAGTGGTATGGAAGTCAATTTAGTATATTAAAATTATTTCAAAAGTTTTAATTCACAAATTAAAAATAAGCACATTTTGTTTGAGATATAATTATATTG
The DNA here is from genome assembly GCA_905220545.2 of Melitaea athalia. Classification (NCBI taxonomy): domain Eukaryota; kingdom Metazoa; phylum Arthropoda; class Insecta; order Lepidoptera; family Nymphalidae; genus Melitaea; species Melitaea athalia. The sequence goes on along the minus strand of HG992197.1, from coordinate 6,461,729 downwards.
TTACAACATACCAGTTCCTCTTAAGCAATTATACTCCTTCATATCACAAACATCAAGAAACCGACGTAACTCCCCATTCTTATTTTCTCCGCATTTCTCTTTTCCGTCATGTAAACAAGTCTTAGCTTGAAAACATTTCTGAAATATGAATATGAAATACGAAACAATGGATTTTTACATACACAATTATAAAAATAACATATAAAGAAACGAGCTTATCTGACTTGTTTAGTAATATGATATGATGAACATGTATGAGTTTTGTGTAGTATTTAGTAAAAAAGTTGTCGACGTACTATAATATATAATATCTTCAGTCACTGTTTCCTAGCACACACAAATGTGTGTGTGTGTGTGTGTGTGTGTGTGTGTGTGTGTGTGTGTGTGTGTGTGTGTATCCACTCATTGGCTCATCATTGACTCTTTGGCAAAATCTTGTTTCTGGGATCCGGAAAAACACACGCACAGACCGTGACAAGAAATCATGCTATGAGCAGAGACCAGAGATCAACTCGCGACAGCTAGCGTTACGGTCAGTCATACTCAAAGTATACTAGTGAACTTATATGCTAGAAAAATATTAAAATATTCTAATTTTTTCTAGTTTACGAAATTGTATCTTTAAAACAAAAACTTTTTAAAAAATGGCCTTCTTTACTCTTTTATACCTAGTTAGTATACGACAATTTACTGAATTGGTTAAAAGTTAATTAATTAGTACTTACCGCAGCGCTTTTGGTTTCGGATTGACAAAAGATAACACAGATGATACCTATAAAAAATACTATTTATTTTAAAATACTTTCAAAGTAAATGTAAAATGTAAATGTATGCTTTTTACCTACAAATGTTACGTACCGAGAAAAAATATTTGATATTTCATTTTTCTTTATTCCTTGAGTTATCACATGTGTCACTTAATTTCAAGGAATATTATTTTCATAGCAATTGTAAGTAGTAAAAACATATGGAAATAATAAAAAGTAAATTTTATGTAGTTTTATGGATAGGTTTTATGTACCTACAAAATATTAAAATAAAAAATATATTTAAATCACTTATAGTTGCATAAAAGTTATAACTTATTCCACTATCTTAATGAGTGATTATAATTGTAGTAAACTGTTTCTAATAATTCTAATGCTTTCTACTTGTTCAAACAAGGACCAAAAAAGAAGATATTACGTACGTAACTGTTATATTAAAATTATGTAACTTAATAAATTACTTATTACTACCTTTATTCTACACTGTTGACGCACTGGTTTTCCTTTTAAAACGTATTAAGATTAACTGGCGCGAGCTTGGGGAGGCCTATGTCCAGCAGTGGACTGCAATAGGCTGATTTGATTGATTGATTGATTGATTTAACTTAAGTACAGCGCTTGACTACGCAAAGTATTAAATAAACACATTAAGTGTCTATGTTGTTTCATACCTGCTTCTTCTATAATTACATGGTATTTTATAACGTTAGACATGCATTGGTTCAGAATTTGCCTTAATTATACTCGTGTGAGTAGTGTGTTTGTACCAGTTCTGGCTCACGAGCCAGAACTGGTACAAACGGTCGGTCCTCTGATCGAGTGATCCTAAAAAAAAAAAAAAAAAAAAAAAAAAAAAAAAAAAAAAAAAAAAAAAAAAAAAAGGTTTTGGGGTCATCTAAATCGATTGCACGCATCCATTTTGTGCTAACTCTAACGATTCGCGACTTAGGTTTCTACATTTGCAAACTCCAGTACCCTTAATTACCTCTATTGTCCGCTTATCTATCGTTCCTCGAGCATCGTCGCTATTGTGCTCCATCCATTGTTTCTCGAAAAAGGTCGTTGCCGCTCTTATCTGTTTCTAATGATGCACCTTGCTTATCTGTGCTATTGTATTATATTATTATCATTCTTTGTTATTCTCAATGTATATATATATATATATAAAAATAAATAAAATTGGAGTGTCTGTTTGTAATATTAAAATAACCGTGTTTTACTAAACTCATATGTATGCATACTCAGTACATATACCAAAATATTTATTTATAATTTTTGTGTGTCTGTCACTGAACAGTAACTATTTTGTAAAGCTCCACGCGGATGAGGTCGCAGGCACAGCTAGTCATAAATAAAACTCATACTTTTTTTTTGTTACAATTTTTATTTCCAAAATGTTATTGTTGATTATGTATAAAATAGGAGCGAAACATCTCATCCACTAAAATATCGTTGTACAATGTGTTCCCTGTAAAAATGCTCGTAAAACTGTGCATTGAACATCCCCGAAACTTATACAGCAAATACATTAAACAATATTCGCCACAAACTGAAGTCCACTCATTCTGAATCATATCAACATTCCAGTCCCATCTTTTACAATTCCTTTTTAAAAACTCTAGATGATATCGTGCAGGTGATCGTCCGTATGAATCAAAATATTGACCGATGCCATTCGTATCGATATGTAAAGCTATCCAATGTGAGCCTGGTTTATCATCTGTATCTAAATTGCATATTATATACGTTGGTACGTGGGTATACATGGGCAGTCTATTAGCAGCATAAACATTATTTTCTAGACTGGGGTGAATCTTTTTCAGATGTTGTTGTACATCTAGTGTATCCATGATATTACTGCTATTAGTAGATTATTACTGTACCAATCTATTCAATGGTTAACATAGGAATGATTAATTATATTGATTTCTAAATATTAAATCATATTCCTTAGTGATAATTTGTATGATTCATCAGCGTAGCGCGTCTCGTCGTGTCGTCAATACGAAACATACTTTCTAAATATTAAATCACATTCCTTAGTGATAATTTGTATGATTCATCAGTGTAGTGCGTCTCGTCAATACGAAAGAATGCGAGATAAGTGAAAAAGTTAAAAAATACTTTTTTAACAATGACAGTCATTAGCTGATCATTAGTGAATCTGTTTACTTAAATTACTTCTTTGTACTCATTATATTCTTTTTCTAATCATTTGTAAATCTATATTAATTGTTTAAACCAAAACTTTCATTTTTTATTTCACCCCCTAGAACCTTAGACGTGTGTAATGTTTCACTTTATCCATCCGTTTACTGCTATTGTAGCAGGACCAAGTGGATGTGGGAAGTCAAATTTTGTAACAAATTTCATAAAATCAGTTACAGAAATATGTAATTGTGATTTTAATCAGATCACATGGTGCTTTGATGAAATGCAACCTTTATATAATTTACCAAATGTTAACTATCATCAAGGAATTCCAAATCTTAATATGTTTGATGGTGAAAACCCACATCTTGTTATTATTGATGATCTGATGAGAGAGTCTGATGGAAGAATTGTGGATATATTTACAAAAGGTAGTCATCACAGGAATCTTAGTGTATTTTATTTAACACAAAATTTATTTCATCAGGGTAAAGGTCAAAGAGATATTTCTTTAAACTCAAGTTATATAATATATTTTAAAAATCCTAGAGATAAAACTCAAATAAGATATTTAGCACGACAAGTGTCACCGGATAACCCAAAGTTCATTGAAGATGCCTACAGGGATGCAACTCTAGAAGCACATGGATATTTAATGGTAGATTTAAAACAGAATACCAATGATTTTTGTCGTATCAAATCAAATGTCTTCCCATTTAATGGTTTCTGTACAGTCTACGTCCCCACAAAAGAGTTTAAATACACCAAGAATCAAACAATTCAAATCATTTCTAAATGATGCATCGTCGACTCACAACGCATAAGCATTTGCTAAACGCTTTGCATACGCTTAAACCAAAATATCAAAGAGCATTACTTAAAACGTGTGACGAAGAAGAAATAAATTGTATTTGTGAATGTATTCATAACGTTTTACAAGGAAAGGTACCTCTTAAAGATCAAGATAAACAAAAATTGAATAAACATAAAAATATACTCCGTAAATTGGTGCGTAAGTGTAAACATAAAATAAGAAAAAACATAATTATACAAAAAGGAGGAGCTTTCTTACCAGTAATATTAGGTGCAATATTGAGTGGATTAGTAAGTGGACTAGTCAGTTAACATGGAAAATGCAAAGAAAATGATACTAATTGAACCTGGATTGATTGAAAAATTAAAACAAGAAAATAAGGTTAATAGTAATTTGTCTCGATTAGATATGGAAATGCAAAATATTATGAATAGTAAGATAGAAGACCGAAAGAAGTGGATGTTATATTTACAAACACTACAAAGATATCTTCACTTTGTCGAAGAGGATCGTCAACCACTCAGATTACCAATTTATTCTGATACATCTAATGAAGATTCAAATGAGTCTAAAATTGGATTTAAAAATAAAGATAGAGATTTAAAAAGTTCAGTTGATGCTGAATCTTTGTTGGAAGAGAATCGTTCCATTAAAAGTAAAGAAAATGATACAAAACCACTTTATACAACAGCTCAAATACTCAGTTTAATACCAAAAACTTATAATAAAAAAGGTGAGTTATTATTAAACTTAGTTGAAACAAGTAAAAGTAAAATAAATTGGGATAATGAAGGCACAGTCATAATTGATAATGAAAAAATTCCTGGAAGTAATATTGTTGATTTAATAAATGATTCACTAAGACCCTTAAAAAGAAGTGATCCGATAGGGTGGGATAGATTTGCTAAAGCATTAAAAGATATTAAAGTACCACTTACTTATATTGGAAATCCAAAGAGATGTGAGTTTATTAACCGGCTTCAAGTAAAAGATCTAAACAAATCCTCTGAGACTGAAGTTCAAGAGTTTTCTACACCAAGAAGTGGAGATAAAAAATCTGAAACTAAAATAGAGTTTTCTACACCGGGAAGTCGAGATAAAATATCTAAAATACGTAAAAAGTTTGATTGGGAAAAATGGACCCCGTACTAGAAGAAATTAACAGGATTTATTATGATCCATCTAACCCCGCTGGTTTTGGTAGTATTGATAAATTATCGAAAGCCATGAATGGTAAAATGGATAAAAAGCAAGTAAAGGAATGGTTACAATCACAAGAAACATACACATTACATAAACCCATTCAAAAAAAATTCCCACGTAATAGGTACATTCTATCAAATATTAATGAATTGTGGCAAGCTGATTTAAGTGATATGCGAACTTATTCTCAATATAATGATGGTTTCAACTATATACTTTGTGTTATTGATGTATTTAGTAAATATGCATTTGCAAGATCAATGAAAAAGAAAAACTCAGAAACTATTAAAGAATGTTTTGAAAGTATATTTACTGAAAGTAATTTAACACCTACTCACATACAATCTGATAAAGGTACAGAATTTGTTTCAAAAGATGTACAAAAATACTTTAAATCCAAAAAGATTAATTACTATACCACTAACAATCCTGATATTAAGGCCAGTATTGTTGAACGATTTCAAAGAACTCTAAAAATGAAAATGTGGCGTTATTTCACTCATAATAATACTTATAGATATATAGATGTTTTACAAGATTTAATATATTCTTATAATCACAGCTTTCACTCTAGTATTAAGATGTGTCCATGTGATGTGAATTCCAACAATATTATGACGGTTTGGACTAATCTTTATGATAGACGATCAAACAAACTTTCCAAAATCAACTTTCAAAAACCAAATTTCAATGTGGGTGATTATGTTCGAATAACTAAATATAAACATGTTTTCCAAAAAGGATATGAATCAAACTGGAGTGATGAAATATTTATTATAACTTCAATAATTGATAGATCTCCATGGGTTGTTTATACAATAACAGATTTACAAAATGAACCAATAGTTGGTAATTTTTATGAAAGGGAATTACAGAAAATCACTTACAACCCCACCTCACAATATAAAATAGATAAAATAATTGACACTCGTTATTCAGGTAACAGAAAAGAAGTATTAGTGAAGTGGAGAGGTTATCCAAATAAATTTAACAGTTGGATTTTAGCTTCTAGTTTAAAAGAAATATGAATAAAGAAAGTTTTTATTTAACATTGCTCAGCAATAGTTCAATGGAATACTTTCCTGATAACAAGACCACAAATTTTTCAACGAAATTACCAAAAGTTATAAAATTAGAAGGTGAATGGTCGGTTGGAGTTGTTGAGTTTCAATATCCATGTACCATGTTTACTGTTCAAGATCATGAAAATGTTATATACATTACAAAATCCATGATAATGCCTAGTGAAGATAAACCATCCACAGTGCACTACAAAAAACATATTCCAGCTACCAGCTATGCTAACGTTGAGCATATTTTAAAAGCATTAAGTGGTATCGGAGAGAGCATAAAATTTCGCTATGATGAAATAACAAAATTTGTTTCTGTTTCTGCTTTGGATAAAAATATAACATCTATAACATTATCACCCAAATTAAGTTTACAACTAGGTTATGAACCAAATAAAAATCTCCTAGACAGAAATTTCGGAAAGTGTCCTGCTAATTTACACTTAGGGTTACCATCTCAACTATTTCTATATTGCGACATTATCGATCCTCAGATTGTGGGTGATGTTATGACTCCCTTGCTAAGAGTAATTTCATTAGATCCTTCAAAATACATTTATGGAGCAAATAAAATGCACGTTTTCTCTCCACCTCACTACTTACCTGTTATGCGAAGAGAGTTCGATACGGTGGAAATAGTTATAAGATCGAGCACAGGACAGAAAATACCATTCCAGTTTGGAACCGTGTGTGTTAAACTACATTTCCGAAAATTGTGATAATGAATTCTCTTCGTGATCATCATATATGCCCATATGAAAATTATTATACACATCAAGCTGGTTCGGGGGTAGGAGTAATTTATAAGGGTTCACCATACCAACGTGGTCATGGTATTGGAAGCTTCTTAGGGGGGTTATTTAGATCAGTTTTACCTTTACTTTCAAGTGGGGCTCGAGTGGTTGGTAAAGAAGCATTAAACGCTGGAGTAGGACTTTTATCGGATATGATTCAAGCGCGTCCTATGGAAGCATCAATAAAAGATCGTCTAAAGCAAGTTAGTACGAATTTAAAACGAAAGGTTGATGGCAAAATTGATCGATTAAACATGACAGGTTCTGGGTATATAACTAAAAGAAAACGATTGACCTCGCTCATTCCACCATTAACTGCTAAAGTGAAAACCGCTAAAAAACTTGGTATAAATCCAAAAAATATCAAAGATATATTTTCAAATTAAATATGTCTTTCCTTCATAATAATTCTTGTGAGTGTGCTAAGTCAGAATTAGATTTGTTTGCACTACCGTCTACACAAACAAGCATTGAAAATGGATTGTGGATTCACTATAAACCAATTTCGTCTCTTGCTGATGATGGACCTATAGAGTTTCAAGTTCCTGGGACAGGCGATGACTACATAGATTTGTCTCATACATTACTCCACATAAAGGCAAAAGTATTAAATCAAGATTCAACTAAATTGACATCGACCACAGTAGTAGCACCTGTAAATAATTGGCTGCATTCACTTTTTAGTCAACTTGATGTTTATTTAAACCAAAAACTTGTATCACCACCTAATAATACCTATGCATATCGAGCATACATAGAAACCCTTTTAAACTATGCTCCTGCTGCTAAACAATCTCACCTTACTTGTAGTCTTTGGTATGAGGATACATCAGGAAAAATGGATTCTACAGATGATAAAAACTTAGGATTTGTTAAAAGACAGGATTTGGCTAGTGAAAGTAAGGAAATAGAAATGATTGGACATCTTCATGGTGACATTTTCAACCAAGATAAATTTTTAATTAATGGTGTTGAAATGAGTGTAAAATTAGTTCGGTCAAGAGATAGTTTTAATTTAATTGCTGGATCAAGCGATGTAAAGATCAAAGTTTGTATTACGGATGCAACTCTTATTGTTCGACGAGCAAGAATTAATCCAAGTGTATTACTCGCACATCAGAAAGTTTTAGCTGCTACTACTGCTAAATATCCTATTACTCGAGCCGAAGTAAAAGTTTTAACAATTCCATCGGGTGTTCAAGGAAAAACTCTTGATAATATATTCCTAGGACAGGTACCCAAAAGGTGTATAATTGGATTTGTGAACAATTCTGCATTTAATGGTTCCCTTACTAAAAATCCATTTAACTTTGAAAACTATGGTATTAATTCTTTCAGCTTATATATTGATGGACAACAAATACCTTCAAAAGCTTTGCAACCATCTTTTAATAGTAGTATATTTACATCAACATATCATACTCTATTCTCGGGAACTGGTATTCACTTTCTTAATGAAGGAAATGGAATCTCTTGTGAACAGTATGCCAAAGGTTACTGTCTATTAGCATTTGACTTAACTCCTGATTTATCAGCTAACTCATCAACTCATTGGAATCTCATAAAGCATGGTAGTGTAAGATTAGAAGTACGATTTGAATCCGCACTAATACAAACAATTAACTGTATAGTTTATGCTGAGTTTGATAATATTATTGAAATAGATAAAAACAGAAATGTTAATGTAGACTATAGTAGTTAAAGTTATAATGTGTGTTAGATTTATGTGTAATGCATTTTTTTGTGTATGTAAAAATTATAAATTAAATAAAACAAATTATATGTAATATATTATTTTTTATTTCTCATACAAATTATCACTAAGGAATGTGATTTAATATTTAGAAAGTATGTTTCGTATTGACGACACGACGAGACGCGCTACGCTGATGAATCATACAAATTATCACTAAGGAATATGATTTAATATTTAGAAATCAATATAATTAATCATTCCTATGTTAACCATTGAATAGATTGGTACAGTAATAATCTACTAATAGCAGTAATATCATGGATACACTAGATGTACAACAACATCTGAAAAAGATTCACCCCAGTCTAGAAAATAATGTTTATGCTGCTAATAGACTGCCCATGTATACCCACGTACCAACGTATATAATATGCAATTTAGATACAGATGATAAACCAGGCTCACATTGGATAGCTTTACATATCGATACGAATGGCATCGGTCAATATTTTGATTCATACGGACGATCACCTGCACGATATCATCTAGAGTTTTTAAAAAGGAATTGTAAAAGATGGGACTGGAATGTTGATATGATTCAGAATGAGTGGACTTCAGTTTGTGGCGAATATTGTTTAATGTATTTGCTGTATAAGTTTCGGGGATGTTCAATGCACAGTTTTACGAGCATTTTTACAGGGAACACATTGTACAACGATATTTTAGTGGATGAGATGTTTCGCTCCTATTTTATACATAATCAACAATAACATTTTGGAAATAAAAATTGTAACAAAAAAAAAGTATGAGTTTTATTTATGACTAGCTGTGCCTGCGACCTCATCCGCGTGGAGCTTTACAAAATAGTTACTGTTCAGTGACAGACACACAAAAATTATAAATAAATATTTTGGTATATGTACTGAGTATGCATACATATGAGTTTAGTAAAACACGGTTATTTTAATATTACAAACAGACACTCCAATTTTATTTATTTTTATATATATATATATATATATACATTGAGAATAACAAAGAATGATAATAATATAATACAATAGCACAGATAAGCAAGGTGCATCATTAGAAACAGATAAGAGCGGCAACGACCTTTTTCGAGAAACAATGGATGGAGCACAATAGCGACGATGCTCGAGGAACGATAGATAAGCGGACAATAGAGGTAATTAAGGGTACTGGAGTTTGCAAATGTAGAAACCTAAGTCGCGAATCGTTAGAGTTAGCACAAAATGGATGCGTGCAATCGATTTAGATGACCCCAAAACCTTTTTTTTTTTTTTTTTTTTTTTTTTTTTTTTTTTTTTTTTTTTTAGGATCACTCGATCAGAGGACCGACCAGTTCTTTGTACCAGTTCTGGCTCGTGAGCCAGAACTGGTACAAACACACTACTCGTGTGTAAAGATACAGGCGTAGCAAAATCAGTTTTTTTTTATATTGTGTTTAATAAATTAATTACTTACATACATATATATCTAAATGTCTAAAGGAAAACATAATAAGAACTTAGGGAATTCAGATAAAATAAATAGCGAGAAATGGTTTCTTTTGTCGACATGTTTATGTGTGCGAAAATAACACAATTAATATATTTTATAAACAAAGTTATTAAATGTTTGTCGTACAATTTCACTTGTTAACTAAATTAAAAGTAAAAACCTTTTTAAAAAACAAGCATTTATTTGAATGCGCTAAAACGAAAAAAGTAAATTTTTACTTTAAAACTTTTACTATCTACTTATAAAGTCATTACATAATATAATCTATATGATAGAAAACGTTTGAGCATCCGCTTTATACCAATTAACCACGGCAGTGCGGCGGTGGTAGCTACTGCTGCTTCTTCTCCTTCTCCTCCCTCTCCTTCTTCTCCTCTTCTCCTCCTTCCCTTCTCCTCCTTCATCTCCTTCTCCTTCTCCTCCTTCTGTTCTCCTCCTTTTCCTTGACCTCCTTCTCCTCTTCTTATCCTCCTCCTTTTCCTCCTCCTCCTCCTTCTCCTTCCCCCTCCCCTTCTCCTTCTCCTTCTCCTTCTCCCTCCCCTCCTCCTTCTCCTTCTCCTTCACCTTCACCTTCTCCTTCATCTTCTCCTTTCCCTTCTCCTTCTCCTTCTCCCTCCCCTCCTCCTTCTCCTTCTCCTTCTCCTTCTCCTTCTCCTTCTCCTTCTCCTTCTCCTTCTCCTTCTCCTTCTCCTTCTCCTTCTCATTTCAACTAATAAGTCACGTTATAAGTTTATAAATTCACGATTACGATTTACGAGTACTCATATCGCGACAAGCTTTTATATCATATAGATTATGTGTAATGACTTTATAAGTAGATAGTAAAAGTTTAAAAGAAAAAATTTATTTTTTTGTTTTAGCGCATTCAAATACAAGCTTGTTTTTTAAAAAGGTTTTTTACTTTTAATTTATTTTTGACTTTTTAGTCGGTTATACACGTCACTTCATTCGAATTATTCTTAGCAAGCCCTTTCATTTGATACCCATAATGTAGAAGTGCACTAAAAATAACTAGTCCGCACTCTTGGATATGCTGCCACATTGGATTTAGAATGACGTCACAAAGTTAACCATGCATTGTCATCAAAATTGAACCTGTATACACAATGTCAGCTTAATTGGTTGAAGATATCTGCTTCAAAATTGAGTTGCAAGATTTCACCCGAACCTACCTACATTAAACTTACACACATACATACATACATTGCAAGTTAAATAAAAGCTTGTAAAGACAAATGTCTCGCCGGTCTATTAAAAGTATGTAGTAGTATGTAACGTCGGTGTGCTTTTATTGTAGGTATCGTATTCTAATGTAGGCTTTACACCACGATCCAGATTGTTACAATTTATCGTTGCGTGTAAACGGGAGATTGTAGCGATTTATTCTAGAGTAAATACTCTACTCTTTCTCTACTCTACTCTTTCGATTTGTTGGAGCGATAAATCGTTCAATAAATAGTTACAATTTATCGTAGCGTGTAAAGCCCGCATAATACATCACTTCAGCCTCTCACAGTCCACTGCTGGACATAGGCCTCCCCAATTGGCGCGAACTCATGTGCTTTGCCCATAGTCACCACGCTTGGCAGGCGGGTTGGTAACCGCGGGGCTGGCTTTGTCGCACCGAACGTCCTGTCCGTTTTCGGCCTGTGTATTTGAAAGCCAGCAGTTGGATGGTTATCCCGCCGTCGGACGACTTTTTAAGATCCGAGGTGATAGTGGAACTGTGTTATCGTAGTCGCCTCTTACGACACCCACGGGAAGAGAAGGGGTAGCTATATTCTTTACTGCCGTAACCACACAGCGATACTAATACATAAAACATTTCAATTTTATATTGAACACAAATTCATTATCATTTTTATTTAAATACTAGCCGACCCGGCGAACTTCGTACCGCCTAACAGCAGATTCTTTAATATATTTTTTACAAGCTTTTATTTAACTTGCAATGTATGTATGTAAATTTAATGAATGTTTGTTCGGGTGAAATCTTGCAACTCAATTTTGAAGCAGATATCTTCAACCGATTGAGCTGAAACTTCGTATACAGGTTCAATTTGGATGACAATGCATGGTTTGTATGTATGTATGTTTGTTCGGGTGAAATCTTGCAACTCAATTTTGAAGCAAATATCTTCAAGCAATTGAGCTGAAACTTCGTATACAGGTTCAATTTGGATGACAATGCATGGTTTGTATGTATGTATGTTTGTTCGGGTGAAATCTTGCAACTCAATTTTGAAGCAGATATCTTCAACCAATTGAGCTGAAATTTTGTATGTAGGTTCAATTTGGATGCCAATGCATGGTTACCTTTGTGACGTCATTCTAAATCCAATATGGCGGCATATCCAAGAGTGCGGACTAGTTATTTTTAGTGCACTTCTACAATATGGGTATCAAATGAAAGGGCTTGCTAAGAAAAATTCGAATAAAGTGACATGATAACCGACTAAAAAGTCAAAAATAAATTAAAAGTAAAAAACCTTTTTAAAAAACAAGCTTTTATTTGAATGCACTAAAACGAAAAAAATAAATTTTTACTTTAAAACTTTTACTATCTACTTATAAAGTCATTACACATAATCTATATGATATAATGATATAAAATATTATAAAGAGGTAAAGTTTATAACTTTGTTTGTATATACAGGGTAATCTTCGCAAATACTGATCCGATCATGAAAATTCTTTCACTAACAGAAAGCTACACTATTCAGGAGTGACAAGATAAAAGGAAAAAGATAAAAATATATAAAAATTTTAAATCACCAGGATTTGAACCTGCGTCCTCTGACGTGCCGTGTCAACAATTCAATCTAATCAAGCATTATTATTTGCCTTAGAAATTAATTGGTGATTTTAAAACATTTATATTTATCTGATTTGCTGAAAATAGTGAGAGGCTACACTATTCAGGAGTGACATAGGCTATATTTTATTGTAATTGTACAAAAAAATTCAGTAAAAAAGAAAAATATTAAAATATATTATGAAAATGACAAAGAAACGAACGCCATCTATCGCTGTTAGATTTAACTATTTAATACTCTATTTTATTTACTGTCTATTTGAATCTATCGATGACGAAGTTTTTACGCTTTTTGATAGATGGCGTTGGAGCAACATATTATTTATATAAGTGGTTTAAAATTTGTTCTTTATAGTATGTTATTTGGTTCTGTAATTTAAAATAATAAATACACGATATTATTACGATTTTATTCAAGAAGGGTACGGTGAAATTTGATATGTTCCAACATATCAAATTTCACCGTACCCTTCTTAAGTGAAATGGATTATAACGCCCAACGAAGTGGGCACGGGTCGGCTAGTATGATATAAAAGCTTGTCGCAAGATTTGCTTGTAAACAAGTAAATTAAATAAATTGATGTGATTGATTTTAACTATTAAAATTTTCAAACTAAGGAAATACGAGTACTATCTCGCGACAAGCTTTTCTATCATATAGATTATGTGTAATGACTTTATAAGTAGATAGTAAAAGTTTTAAAGTAAAAATTTATTTTTTTCGTTTTAGTGCATTCAAATAAAAGCTTGTTTTTTAAAAAGGTTTTTTACTTTTAATTTATTTAATACTTAGGTATACTTTCCGAAACCCCTCCACTAACACTTAAACTTTATGGTATAGTATTAAAGTTCAAATTGACTTTTAAGTATTATTACGAATCTTTTGTATGGGAATATAGAAAATTGTTGTTTTTAGACTTTGTCAGGGATTTTTTTTAATTTTTCTCTCCGTAACAACCATCCTCGTACTTCAAGAAATATCATAAAAAAGAATTTGTGAAATCGGTTCAGCCGCTCTCGAGATATGCGCTTAGCAACACATTCAGCGATTCATTTTTATATATATTAAATATATTTGATTTTGTTTGCAATATTTTTCAGTCGCCTTGTTTAAAAGCAGCGGTTTGTACTCACGACCGAAAGAGGAGATGCGGTCTAGAACGTTATACAAAGGAAGTGAGGCGATTTATTGACAAGTGTGACATATTAGAGTTTAACTGTGAATACGGTACCAGTAAGTATAAGTTAGAGAAACTATTAATTGGAGTTAACTCTTTGAGAAACGATATAGAGCCCGTGGAATGAAAAAAAATATGGGGAATGAAATAGTTTAAAACAGTGACGCTGAAACCTTCTCTGGGTGTGACGAAATGCTGCGCAACGTCTCTTGCAAGAAAGAGATTAATATGTTTTTAATTATTACGATAGTCGTTTGTAAGAAGAAAACTCCAGCCGTGTGTCGCAGCTGAAACACACTCTTTTTCACCCACGCTATAGCTTTTATATCGAATGTGATCAACCGCAGGACGCTACAGGATGTGTTGACTTAAAATACTTTCATGGTACATTTATGTAGGTATATATACATACGCATAACTAGAATATTGTCATATTTGTTAATGGAATAAGATAAAACCAAATAAAAAATAACAACGAACATCAACATTAACTAGCTAGCTGCTAACTAGCGGTTTCACCCGCGTTGATTTGAGGAAAAAATAGCCTTCCTTCTTTTTAAACTGTACTTAACCTTTCTTTTAAATAGTTTAAAGTTTTTATTTGTGGATGCCGGTAGAGCAAGCAATTATCTATAAAATGGTATATAATTTATGTGGAGTAATTGTGAGGTTTTTTTCTAAAAAGGGAGGCAAACATCTTAACCTTAGCGTATGAATACATATGATCGTATTTTTTTTAAATTTTACTAGATAAACAGCTAATATTAATTTTTATTTACCTTTCAGAGTTCGAAATAGTGCCTTCAATAAAATGTCGTCAAATACCACCACTATAGTAGGTACCTACTCGAAACAGTCCATAAAAAACATCTACATATTATGTACTATATATGTCCACTTTGTATTGGAAACATTAGAATACCTGGATTAAGGGAAGTTTGTTTTAGTTCATAGACAATAGAGATGTTTAATAAACAATGCGTAGGACATAACATCAAGGTAGCTTCATTTAGTCATTATCTTTCACCACGGCAAGTTATTTGACCAAAAATGACGACCACACTGTCAGGTATGGTGCACATTATAATATTTACCTATTATATAAATATGTATAGACTGATTAAGGTAGAGCACGAAAGGAAATATCTTGCTCATAATCAGGAGCAGCCCGACTAGAGTACCTTACTGAACCTTACTGAATATCGCAGCAAAATAATATAGCTCACAAATAGTTTTGTGTTACAGTGATGTATGGTGAAGTAAGGTAGCTTGAGCTAATGAGAAAGAATGTTATAAATAGACACTTTATGACACAATTTATGTAATGAAAATTACATTTAGGGCAACAAAATGATTTTTTTTTTCTTATTTTCAGTTATTCTGTTGGCTTTTGTCATAATAAATTTAGTGTCAACTCATGGTCCTCCATTAGAACGTGATAATGAAGATATAACTATGGGGAGGAAGGTAAAAAAAGTACGACCTTTTTATAACATTAACATTATTAAGGTTTCTTTAATGTAGAGTATATTCTATCCAATGTAATGAAACATATTTCTAAAAAATTTACGTTCATTATGACCTCATTTTTATAGGAGAGCTTTAGAAAGTGTAGACTTTTTTTAATTTTTTTAAGGACATGTTTGTAAAAAAATTTAAAATCTAAATATCGTTGACGTGTTCGAAGCAACATTGTATACGTACTAATTCTATACGAAGCTTTTCCTTTCTTTTTTTTACTGCCCCCTACGACTTGTTGAATGTGATATCAATACGACATGTTGTGACATAGCCTAATACTAACAGCAAAAACAAAATGTCATAAATCTCGTCAATCATTTACTTTTCTAAACATTTTTAGATGGGTGCTAAATGGTGCAGTATGGCAAAGGTTTGCAATCACGACCGCGTTCCTATCTGTGGGCTCAGTCATGCGGGTGATGTGATGGGCTTCAGGGATCTCTGCGATATGTTCGATTATAACTGCATTCGAAGGAGAAGTTGGTATCATGCATACCTAATATTAATCTCTAATTACATACGTCACAATTTTTTAAGATTAAGCATATAACAGATATGTAACGCGATTAAAATGTGTCGAAGATAGTTTAATTTTTTTCTATAATAAAATAATAGCAAGTCAGATTCTGTGTCTCAATTTGACAAAAACAATTGAGCATCTAGAATCAGCACTAAAGCGAAAAACGTAGTTTTATATATATGTATACACATATATATAAAACTACTTTATGTTTTTATGCTTATACATATATGTGTGTCTATTTTCATCTTTGTCTGGTTACATACACCTTATCTAGACGATTTGAAACAGAAGGCTTTACTTATTCTTGGGTTATAAAAGAAAAAAGTGAGTGTTTTTGGTGACATCTTTTTTACCAAGCTAAAAGTTATGGTACCGTATGTCAGCTACAGAAGAAAGTTTAATTATAATTTACTAAAAGACACTTCCTTTGATAACATTTACAAAAAGATATAATAAAAAAAAAACACCTTTACACATATTTTAAAAACTAGTTTAATGAGACAGTATGTTTTCAGATTACAAGCAAACAGCCTGCCCGGAAGATAAATCAATCTTAACCGCATCCCGCCGACCAACCAATAGTTTTTATGATGAATAATTATTTTAACAAAAATAGCTAAGTGTATTTATACTATACTATGTTTTAATATACTATGAAAATGAATTTTACTGTATTATGACTTAACTTGAAAATAAAAGTATTATCTGTATTATAAAAGGCGTTTTGAATTTATTTTTAACCCTACATTTCACAATAAAATATTATAAAACAGAAACATTATAAATCCTCTTTTCAATAATCTTTACAGGACTCAACTTTAGTAATTATGAACTAATTTCGCTTTGAGAATACAAAATTGCTCCTTTCTTTTAATTTATAGTAAAAAGATGTACCTATGTATTTTCATTGCATATACACACTCGCTATTTTTAAAATTTACAGCAAGTATTGATATGAAACTATGATGCTCAAATTTTATTTAATTTTGGTCAAATTTAAAACAAATGAGAACTACACATTTAAGTAGCAAAAAATATGTTTCCTTCAAGCACTGCTAATTTTTAACGAAATAATCTTTTGAATGTACTAGACTGATTTTAAAAGTTATTTTTATTTTATAGAGCATATTTATCGATGTAGGAAAGCTTTATAATTGTCAAGACATAAGTGAGAGGTGCAATAGCCTAAATTGGTTTGGCTGCTTCCACTTAATTCGTGTAGTAATCTTACATTATTTAATAAGTTACATAAATTGGCAATTCTTCTAAATAGTAAGTGCACTAGTAATTTGATTGGCTATGTAGGTAAATTATAAACAATTTGTTGTATATTACGTCTTAAGAACGTCAGAAGTCAGTTTGTTCCCAGTTAGTCACTTAATTTAAAATTATGTTTTTGATTTACACTTTTTTTTATATATTCTCACATGTATGTCAAGATATTTTAATATTGTGTAGAATGAACTTATAAGTACAATACAGAATAATTTTAAAACAATAAGGGTGTTTAAACAAAAATATAGCAAAAAGATGACGAAATATAAGTTAATTCAATGCTTTTCAATTATTTTTAATATTAGCACTCTACGCAATTATGATCAATAATGGAGGCCCTTAACCTCTTTAGTTGAATGGACACCCTGTGAATTTTTTATTGATATTGTAGGTTTGTATATACCGAATTTTCCAGACAGACATATATCTTGAAAGTATTAATTGTCCTGTGCCGATGCTTAAGTAAATAGGGGACCTCGTTGATTGAGAGGACCCTGCATACTCGTTCAGATTGCCCCATAGGCAAAAGGTACATGGGTAACATAATAGACAAGTACATGTTTTACCACAATAGGCTGTTTATATGCTAAACTTTGCTTGACATCCGTCTTTTGTGCATTGAACTAAGTCTGCCACTCAATAATAAGATGACTCTTGAAACACAACCAGCTTTAATATTCCTTTAAATAATGTTGCTAAAAATATTTTATATTTTACTTGTGTTTATATACGCTGATTCGCATATAGTTGGAGATAAAGCCCACTTGGTAAGCTTAAATATCAAATACTTTTGATGAAATAAAAATATGATTTCTACTTACATTACTTAATGATATAGACAAAGAATTTTTTCGTGGGCGAAATTATAAATAATGTTACTTGATACTCCTCAAACTTTTATCTTATAATGAAAAAAATAAAACATTTATATTAGCCTACCAATATTGTAGTTCACTAAAAAAGATTGCTGTCTTTTTTTTAAGATTTTTATTTTTTTTCAGACAGAATTGAAAAAGTTATGTGAACATGCTTATATTTGCTTTCACGATAATATCATTGTTTGTGGCAAATCAGTGAACGAGGCGAGAACATTTTTGGATCTGTGCGACCTTTACGAATACTCCTGTGAATACAATATGGGTAAAATTAACATGAATTCTTTTATCACAAAAACTAACAAACGTAAACAAGGTACTAATTAGGGTTCTTGAGCATGAGCTAATTACAAAGTAGGTGCTGTAATATTGTTTCACTTCCGACAGGATAATTTTTCATTAAAAAAATTTAGAACATCCAGGTGTTTTTTTTAGAGCACACTACTTTATTTGACAATCCATTTAAGAGCTGATACTTGCTTTTTGTTTAGTTTCGTTTAACATTTCATTATGGATAGACTTATACCAGAGTAAGGCTTGCAAATTCTTGAATTTTTTAATCGAAATAATGGTCTTGTTTGTCAAATTTATGGCTTGCATAATCGTCCTTCAGAGCTTCAGGGTGACGGTTTTTTTCGTAATGATAATGTGCAATGTGCATCCCGTGCTGAACAGTGCGCAGTAGAGAAGCTGTAGCCGTTGTACAGGAAAGCATCGAGGAAGGTCCAAATTAATCAATTCATCGCTGTTCTCAGCAACTGGGGTTGTATCCTTCCACTTTATGTATGATTTTACGAAATGATCTTGACTTAATAGCTTCCAAGAAACAACAAACAACAATCAACTTGTGCAGGAATCAAAAACAAACGACCGTCGTATGCGTCGCCAATTCGGCGTATGGGCTGAAGCACAAATTTATATTGATACTAGCTGTGCCCCGCGGTTTCACCTACGTTGATTTGAGGAAAAAAAATGCTTTCCTTTTTTTTAATAGTATAAGATTTAATTAGCTTGATATATTTTCCTTAGTTTACACTAAATAAATTTCTGAACGCACGCATAAATATTTGAGCAAAGAGTATATAACCACTACGTTTTATATTTGACAACCAATATATATTATGTCAATCCGTTTTCATTACTGACATTATTATACATTTTTAAAATGTAAAATACGCCACTATCCGTATATTGTGGATATATGTTGTCGATTCGAAACCTGTATTTAAATACGTTCTTTAATTTTATCGGAGAGTTTACCATATCGACGGGATGAACATTAAATGTTTGACAGTTACGAAACACGAACATAGTTCCATACAAATTTTCATTCCTACCTTTCAACCCCTTACACTCTTTTATTCGCATTAAAAAGTAGCCTATGTCCTTTCTCAGACTCTAGACTATCTGTATACCAAATTTTATTTAAATCTGTTCAGTAGTTTTGGCGTGATTGCGCGACAGACAGACAGACAGACAGACAGACGGACAGACAGAGATACTTTCGCATTTATAATATTAGTATGGATTGAATTTTCATTCAAAATTTTGTTCTCCACTGAAGCCCATTTTTGGTTGAACGTCAATATCTAAGCAGAATAGTCGCATAAAGAATAATCCACAAGCTTTTATCGAAACACCATTACATCCACAGAAAACTGTTTGTTTTGCTTTATGGGCTGGCGGAGTCATTGGTCCATATGTCTTCAAAAACGATTATGGTCATAATGTTACTGTCAATGGTGAACTCACTCCCTCAATTAGCTGACATGTGGTTCCAACAGGACGGAGCCACAAGCCACACAGCGTGTGCTACAATTGATTTACTCAAAGAAACTTTTAATGAAAAAAGAATTCCACATAATAATTGTCCAATTTATTGGCCACTAAGATCGTACGATTTTCGGTGGTCCAGATTGCGCCTTGTACACGCCAGCCATGGCGGCCACAAAACCGAAATCATGTTTAAGCATTCCAATAAAGCCCGTTTCATTTATAATAAAAATATATTTCTTTTTCATTTAAAAAAAAACAACGAAAAACCAAACAAGCACAAAAAATAGACTTTTTTACTTTTTTGATTTTAAAGAAGTAATAAACTGTGTAAAATTCGTGTTTGAGATAATTTGTGTGATTGATGTTGTACCATTCGTAAATAGTAAAATTTTTAATAAGCAAATAAAGAATATTTTTGTTGCTTTATTTATATTACGTAGGTATTGGCAAGTACCGTAAGAGTGTATCAACCTTGAATTTGCCATGCAATTTAACACAACTCAGGTTATTAAATTTTACTTTTCATTTTACTAAAATATTGTTTTTTTTTTCTAGTTTTCAGACACGTTAAGGAAGAGGAAGGAGTTTGTCCAAACCCTAAAGAATTATCACGTGGTACTGGTTAAATGTTTAAAGTAATAAAAAACAATTATTATTTTTATTCATACTATATTTATTAAAAAATCATTACAATGACATTTTCGTTAAAAAATAAAAACAAATTTTGCTCTGTCTACTTCGTACTTTATCAGTGGTCGATTTACAAAAATGGTTTGCATGAAGGCACAAGTGCAAAATCTGAAAATAAAAATCGATAACTAGGTATAGAAAACTTAAACATTTTAGACAAAATAGTGAAAAATAACATTATAATTCTATTTGATATAAATTTAACATAACATTTAAAAAATTAATGAAATTGTTGTTAAAATTTCCGTTTTATTTTCAAATAAAAGTTAAAATAACGATAACAATACTTACTGTACTTAAAATAGCAGTTCACTTGTAACATATGGCACATATCGTCAAATTTACCATAACCAAAGTTATCCTCGTACCCACAAATAGAATTCATAGTTTTTCGACATGACATGGCCACCGAACACCATGGACTTTGTGTATTACTGTTCTCAATAGGCGGTACAAATAAACGGTTACTATCGAAGGAACGTCGTGACTGAAAGAAAAATCGATAACAATTTGAAAATTAACCTACATATATTTGTTATTCTTTAAAAACCAAGCGTAAACAGTGATGATCATGTTTAAATAATGTAATGTATTAAAAATAAATTTTTCAAATAAAATTAAGTTGTTTTATTCCCACAATTTCAAAGAAGTTTAAAACTAATTTCTTGTAGTGCAAATAAAAAAAAAAGATTCACACCACTTCCTCGGTGTCAGAAATGTGTTTCTGTGCAGCCTGAAAAGAATAAACGTGAATTACTGTTATGCGTACCTATTAATATTATAGATTATACTATACGACGGATGACGACGATTCAGCCTGTAACATCCCACTGCTGGGCATAGACCTGTTTCTCTCGTTAGCTGATGTTCCCTGCTATGAGTAACGATCGCTATCAGGTATTTATGAGAACAGCCGGGTCCGACGGATACATTTTTTTTGTACAATAGAAATAAACGTAGTTACTCAAAAACTAGTGGAGCAATTTTATATTTTTTTACCAGTTGAATGCTACGTTATCACTGAGTGATATAGGCTATATTATAACGGGAGAAAAATAATAGCTAAATTAACGCTGTCGTAGCCGCGAGTGGAAAACTTTATCATATTGCAATAATTGGAATACTTTTAACGACTCTTACATTTTTTTGCTTTTCTGTATCAGCCTCAACGTCACTGCTTTTTGTCTGTGGTAATTCTAACTTTTCAGGAAGTTTTGGTTCTGCGATCTCTTCGTATATATTACAATCAAGTTGCTGAGCTGCCTCGTCAATCGATTTAAGTAATTTCACAAGATATTTTAGTGCCTGCATGTTCTGAATTGGGATACCTTCCAAATATTCATTAAGTTCGGCCAGTTCATTTTTAATACCAATTTTTTCACGTTTTGGTTTTGCCTAGTAAAATATATGATGATATCTTTATTATTTTAGCCATAGATTCAAATATTATCAGCTACTTTAAAACAATTCAGAAATTCAGAAATTCTTACCGTATCTGTATCTAGAGGGCTACCTGTAAAATCTCGTCTTTCAATAGGTTCCTGCCTAGCGACGACGGCTAGGGTAAGAAGCACTGCACCTAAATTCATATAATTACGTTTATTAGCTCTCGATTGATTAATTAGGTTTAATTAAACTTTAGAAAAATCATTATTCCTAAAATAAATAATTACCAAAAGTAAAAGCCCTCATTGAGTCTTTTTTTGTCTATGTGCGGATAACAAATAGAGCAGAGAGCTAAGAAAACAACACTTATAGTATCGATAATCCTTATTGCCATCGTGTTAGTTTTGATACTTGCAATTTTTTTATGTTTTTAATATAATTTAAATTGCAAACAATACAATGCAAAATTTAAGGTATATTAAATGAATCGTTAAACATTAAAAAAAATTAATACTAACCTCATTACAAATACTCTTTCATACAATTTCGGCTGTTCACAAGCATTAAGTTGCTTAACGTAGGAACAGTCAAGCCTGCGTGAATATTAAAAGATACAGTTATAGATACAGAAATCAATATTTATTATATTTGTTTATTTAAAAAAAACCTGCACAAATCAATTTCTGTATAAGCAAAGACAAAGTAGGTAGATATATCTAAAAGGTAGGTAAATTGTATAAAACTTAAATGAAAAGAATTAACAAATAAAGCACGTAAAAAAAAAAAGAAGTACGTAAAGGATCAAAGTTCTCGAGCCGTATACAATCTCGACGTGATTTATAGACATTAAGCGCAGCGTGATTAAATTACATCTGTTAATACGGCTCTCAGACAGTAAATTGCACTATTATAGCCGTCACATGCTTCTTAAATGTTCTTATAGATACAACAAATTACTTTTGCATTTAACAATACGTTTGTTAACAGAGGCTCATAAGGTTCACTTATTTCAGCCTATTGCAGTCCACTGTTGGACATAAGCCTCCACAAGGTAGTAAGCGCTGTTTACGAGTACTTATGCCATAATCCAGAAATGATAGACATTCCTGATACGTTCAAAATATTTTAGCAATTGATGTATTCCATCCATATATCTAGTTAAATGTACACACCAAAAATATTTTAATCATAAATGTTTTCAAGACGGTACCATGTGGCTCGCACTCACTTCAGCCTATCGCTGTCCACTGCTGGACATAGGCGTCCACAAGTTCGCGCCAAAAATGGCGTGATCTGTGTGTTGCCCATAGTCACCACTCTGGGCAGGCGAGCGGCGGGTTGGTGACCGCAGGGCTGGCTTTGTCGCAAGAAGTCTCGCGCTGTAAAATAGTTATCAGATCTCACGTGGAGCCAACTTTCTAACTCTACACTCATTAAGCCTACAAGCCCTAAAACTAACTGTTCTGAACCAATTAGTATTGATTATATATTAGCTTCCACTGCGCAAACAATTCCAGGCCGGACAGAACACTAACCTTACTTAAAATGTGAGGTTTAGCCGTTTTACTATCGTTACATGGGCTTAAGGTGAACCTTGTTCGTCCTCTGTTCGTTACTTTTTATCGTAGAACAAATCTTACTTATATTAAGGAATTTTCATTAGTCATTCTTTTACGGTGAGGCTTCGTTCTATTACTTTATTCGTGTTATATTTATATCATCGAGACTGCGTAAGGGTTTTTTTCTTAAAACAACTTTCATTTTGGAATCACAAATCACATTATATTCACACCTATTTTAAGTGTATCGATAAAGAATAAGACCGATTATTTTGAAAGAAATTACTCTACTTTTTTTGGCTTCTAACAGAGCATACAATCAAACAATTGTTCGATTATTCACAGTAGTTTTATGCTTCTGCATTTATTGTGACAACAACCTCATATAGAATACTAGCTTCTGCGCGCGACTTCGTCGGCGTGGACTCAGCTCCTATTGGTCATAGCGTGATGATACATAGCCTATAGCCTTCCTCGATTAACGGGCTATCTAACACTGAAAGAATTTTTCAAATCGACCCAGTAGAACCAGAGATTACCGCGTTCAAACAAACAAACAAACAAACAAACAAACTCTTCAGCTTTATATATTAGTATAGATTAAAAAGTAAAGTAAAAATAACAATATCCGAAATAATTTAAAGAACTAAAGATAAATATAATATAATATACTAGCTGACTCGAAAGAAATTGTCTTATCTTGTGAACTGCCAAACGTTTACTTAAAATATGTATGAACTTGTGTGCAAATTTTTATGTTGTAATAGAAAACTTTAAAGAAAAAAACATGCCTAGAGTCCTTGAATCTCTAGAGTTGTTCTCAAGTTTTGCCTTCAGAAAGACCATTAATTTTTACAAATACAGATAGATTATACAAAGTGTACTTTACAAATAAACATGATGCTCTTTTAAGAACATCACTTAACCTTCTTTAACTGAGGTGGTAGTCTGTCAGACAACGCTGACCAAACAAACCGTAAACATTTCTAAATGTGGTTTCGTGTAGTGCTGTGTCGCTCAGTACCTTTCCAAAATGGTTCCCACTAGCTGACAATCACGGCTGGAAGACCAACCACACCGTGCTGATTTTTGGTAAAGAAAGACGTAAAGATGTAAAGTACATTAATAAATGCTGGATTCTAATAGACTTCACATCAACAAGACCGTTTTAATTTCCTTGTGTCTGTGGTACGTAAACTCAGTAAATTATCTATACTTGCTCTCTAGTAAACATAACCTCATATTTTCCATTTTCTAATGATACTTCGTAAGCGCATTGCATTCATTCCTATTTTGTGCAATAACTAACCATTTAGCATCGTGGAAGAACACATGCTTACCATTTCGAAGTACCCGGTTTTGATTCCCGGCAGACACGATTGATACGAAAAATTACAATGTTTATTATCGACATGCCCAAAAAGCTAGCCAAATACAGCGAAAAATATTCTCGTTTTATCTTGCGCTTATTATTCACAAAGATTTATATAGAAAAGGTGTTTCTGCAGAAGAAAAAATCAGTGTTACATCGCAGTCCATTCTTCGGCTTTCGAAACCGATCGAAAGCAGCGACCGAAAGAAAACTACCGATTTTTGACGACATTTAGTTCATCCAGCGCTTATAAATGACTAGTTTATAAGGACCCACTACCAAGAGAACTGGGTTTGATAGTTCAAATAGTTCTGGGCTGATTTACCCCCTACGATCATACGAAACGTATGGCCGAGATAATTACTTTTCTTAAATTTTTTTAAAAGACAACAAATCAATCTGAAGGAAATTATGCTTATTATGGCGACGACTGGTCAACTGCTGGAGTGGATATTTAATACTCTAATCATCCGTTTGTGTTATCAAGTAATTGGAAGAAATAACGCGATTTACACTTGCGTGATAAAACGTACTTATAAAACCGACTGTTGATCAGATGACAAAGCGGAGTAGTACAGTACAGTTTTATTACGTGGTGTTTAAATTTTGAATATTTTTTTTAAATTCTAGCTTGTATAAATATTGTTAATATGCTTTGTATGTGTGTATAATAATGATAATTTAGTGTATAAATAATATTATACACAAAAAAAATGTTAGACATTAAAATGAGAGAGATTCTTATACTTATATTAGATTCAATAAAATAACTAGATTTTGCCTATTTTATTTTTACTCATAAAGTCGAATAACTTATTTTATGATATTTTCGGTAGTTAAAATAAATTCAATACTATTTTACGACCTTAGAAAAACTTAGTAATCGATGTAACTCGAGAACATTTCTTTCCAATAACTCAAGCATTATGATCTAAACCAAAAATAAAAATATTTCTAGTGTAAAATGTTATAATGTTAATAATATTAGGTAAAATGCAGTAATATGCTTTAATTTCCCTACTATAACGTTTTACTATGACGTTAATTTTTCCTCTATTTTTTCAGTTTTTAATGCAATAATGATTTTTCCGTTTGCATCTGCGCATAGTGAAACTATAAAGGTAAAATAATTTATATAAATATTGATTAGTTCCAATAAAACAAAGAAAAGTTTTGTTTTAACAAATAGAAAATTACAGCTTTATTGCATTTTTACAAATTGAATAAATTGTCACTTCTAAGAATGTGCCTGAAATACCAATGTAAACGCGTTGCCGATCCTATCCCCAACCCTCCCCACAAGCTCTGCCTAACTTACTTACCACAGAAACACTACCCTACTTAGGAGCATTATTATTAGCTGTGATTTTCTGTAAGGCTGAGGTTTTCTAGTACGGATGAACTACTTTTTTTAGCAAAATATTTCCTGCTGTGTCATATTTTTACTTTTTTCTTATTATTATTTATAGCGTGTTAGACTTGGGTAGTATAAAACTCTCATTAAAGATTCAACTATTTGTCTATATGCATGTTAACCGGCATATTTCCTAAAGCAAAAAGTATGAAGTATATATGTCTCATAGCTGTATTAATAGCGATCGATATCCGACAACTAATTACTAGAACCCCACGGTATTTTACCACAACTGTGACCTTATCCCATCGTCATTAACCATTGTCAGATCATCACCAAAGTCTCTTTTTTAATGAAGCTTATCATTTTCTGTATTTGTAAATGTACAGTCCAATCATACAGCAACGCGATCTGTTACGTCATATTTAAAATACGAATCTATTATATCTATCAATAATTGTATACAAACATGTTTTATGAGTGATATACAGAACCCGGCCATAAATAATGCACATCGACCTTTGGCAAGTGACAATCGGCTAACTTCGACAGACCTTCCTTATTTTCTGATTGACAAAATATGTCCAATATGGTATTACTAGCTGACCCCACAAACGTTGTTTTGCCATATATGTTATTAACCCCCGCAACCCCCTCTTGTGGGTGGAATTTCGTAAAATCCTTTCTTAACTGACCTCTACTCAGCGAAATGAATATTCCTACCAAATTTTAAGTTGTTACGCCTTAGGGTTCCAGAGATATCGTGATGAGTCAATAATATAATAATAGAGTTGCTAAAATATTTTGTAAAAGTTGAAATCATGTGACTAAGCCCGCTAGTGAAAACTATTTATTTTATAATGTTAAAAAGTGATTCTGTTACTTCTAAATTGATTGATTATTTGATTCAGCCTTTAACATCCCACTGCTGAACATATGCCTCTTTCTCTGTGTAGAAGAAGGGCCGGAAGTTAATCCACCACGCTGCTACACTGTCGTTGGCGTATATATTCCGTACTACGAAGAAAGATCGCTATCCGGTGTCTACAATAACAACCGGGACTGACAGTTTATGATGATCTCTGAGGTACGGTAGAGAGACCCACAATGACAGACACCCAGACCGGAAAGAAATAATATTATAAAAAAAACGAGTGTGCTTTAGATTTAGACCACGCGACTGAAGTAAAACTTACGAAACGTAACTCTCTCTTTCTATCTTCACTAACTTTTATCTCCATCTCAACTTCCGTTCGCCTAACCCGATCACACTTTCCGTAACTTTCTCGTCAGGCATTTACTAGCTTACTCCCCAAGTCAAGCGTGCGTAAAGAAGTTTTTCTTAAAAATGTTCTAGAACGAGGAAGAATGCAAGATAGCCGACTTGTGTGTACACGATAAAGTCCCGATGTGTGGTATTGATTCGTGCGGCGAAATGAGGACTTTTATAGACACTTGTGACATGCACGAGTTCAACTGCGACAGTAAGAAAGGTTGACACGTGCTTTAAACTATTTTAATCTTATCGGTATTAGTACATATTACCGTGTAAAAATAGTATACTACGCTAATATTATAAGTGTTAAAATAATTCTCTCGGTCTGCTGTTACGATAAAATTAAATATAGAAGTTATAGCTTGAAGCGGGACAAGATGAAACAAAAAAAAACTTATTCCACATTTTTTTTGCTTATGCTATAGAAAATAAAGACAAGTATATCACACTCAATGTGTTGTACTTTTCTTCTGTGTGTAGTTCTAACGAATTTAAAAGTCTACAACTTACTATTTTAGTAATGTAAAAATAATATATCATTTTAAAAGTAAATATCGCAATAAATATTATATTATTATACTCAACTGTAAATATTAATAAAAATAGAATAATAAACCAAACTTTTTAAATTATAAGTTGAACTAGAAAAACATTCGTTCCGTTCCTCGGCAAGACCCAGTTCCCTAAGGAAAGTTCGCGACGCAAGACTAACGCTTAATGAAGTTTAGTTCCTTCCTAATAAACTGCAGAATTTCCTATTGAAAGTCAAACTATAGTCAGAGACCAGAGTTGATTTCTCCGAATAGCTGGCCAAGAAGTAAAAACATGATTAAGTTGCAGCAAAAAAAATACACAAAAGTTATCGAATATTTGCCAGATAGCAAATATTTTACCAGGTCTTGTACAAATATTTCTTTTTCTAAATATAATAATACTCGATCATACAGTGAAATTTTTGGCGTTATTTGTTTACCTATTGCTCCAACTTCTAACTTGCTAGAACTTCAATGAGTGCGTTTGACTATATTGCTCATCACTTTTAAAAGGCGTCTTGATACTTTATTTTACTGGCATATGTTTATTTTCGTGAAACGATTTATAAAATTTTAATATAATAAGGGTGGTAAATGCGTACGGTAGTTGTATCTCTACCTTAATTATTTTGTCTAATACTTGTGAACTGTATGTTTTTTATATGTTTTTTAATTGATTCATAGATTTCAAACAAAGGCCTATCCATGAATGCTGGGTCACCTGCAAAAGAGGACGCTCGTTCAAGAAACCCGAGTTTAGAACGGATTGTAACTTGAACGTTAAAAATAGAGTATAATAAATAACAATAGTTTTCTTTAATTGTTTTACTTTACATTGTCTTACAATGACTTTTGTTCATGAGCTCTATAATAAGGTAACTTTCGTAATTTACCTCACTCTTATAAGGAATAAAACCTTTCTTCAACAGTAAACTTATTACTAATTATCACAATAGTGCTTTATATACTGGTTGTCACAATAAGGTTTCTATATTACACAATATATTACGTAATATTTAACTCGTACTTTATTTATACCAAGAAAAACAATAACTTACAGATGAGGCTGGAATGTTTTAACGTTTGTAATTTTTTTAACATTTTAACATAGAATTCGTTCTTATTCCTATAATTTTACGAAAGCCAAATGTGTAGGTAGTAGGTACTAATCTTTGTATGGCAAACCTATTGACTATCGTGATTTACCCCCTTACTAACCCTCAAGATTATATTACTTTGTTATGATCTGTTCCACAAATTTTAAAGAGTCACTACTTTTTTGATTAATTTAAGCCCGGGTAAATCTCATGTGTCACATGTAGACTGTTAATAGATATTTTAATCCCTGATTCCTGTCTACAATTTGGGTCTATGTCTTTGTCATGGATGTACTACAGTTCTCTCTGATCGAAATTAATGTACGCGGTTATCGATTGTGCAAATGTGGCCTCACGCTCTGCCAACTGACTAAAAACCAAAATCATCATATCAAGAATTTCGACCCAGCTTGATGTGGATCCATAGCTCAGTTGGCAGAGCGCTGACACGGCACGTCAGAAGGCGCGGGTTCAAATCCCGCTGGATCGAAAAAATTTTGATATGATTTTAAAAATGAAATTTTTTGCGTTAATGGTTAATTTTTAATGATTCTGATCTTGTTCTCCACTTGTTCTTTCAGAAGTTTCACGCTATGGGTTGAATTATTATTTGATTGAATATTTGTAAGATTTTTTCAGTTCTTGTTGCACCAATTTTTTTTTTGGGATAGTAATCAAGCAAGCAATGCATGGCAAGTTTCGGTTACAGTTGCGAGGCCTCATAACATCCTTAGTTTTAATCTTAATATTTCTTGGTATTCTGCAAGTAACTACAATGTTAAGTTCTATACTTCTCGCACAATAAGTCAAGCAACTGCAGTGTTGTTTCAACTGTAAAAAGAGATTCAGCATAATGCATCTGTAGCTAATTTAATGGGATGAATACTATCAAGTTTCTTACCTCAGCCTCAAAGGATTCGTACACTTGAAAATCATGTTCTATCTTTCAAAAAAGTATTTATTTTATGAAATCTTATAATCACCGGATCCGGCAGCTTTGTACCAGATCCGGTAAGTGTCAATTGAATGCCGGACTTGCCGGATTACCGGATTGGGTTTTCTGGATTGCAATCCTTAAGTGGAGTTAAGTCTCAAATCTGCAATTTCTGAAATAAGCACATTCAAATTAAAAATGTATTTTAAGTTTATTGCCATTTAAAATAAAGTACCTACACAGCAATATCGGAATTCCTATAACCGATCGTTAAAAGTATTGTAGAATGAAACGTATTTTCATAGACGACATGTTTTTAACTATAATTTTAAATTTTATTTTAAAATTAAAACTCGCTTATTCTCACATTGACGGTGCAAAGGTAAGTTTTTAATTTTCTTTTTTATTGTAACATGAATACATAAAATATTAAACTTTTTATTCCCTTTCTACTCTTTAAATTTTCATATCGTACATTTCACATTTAAAAATTAATTTTTTGTTCATTAGCTAGGTATTATAAAACAAGTATTTCATCTGAAATTAACCCTTTTATATTTCATAACCAGCGTTGTACATTTGAATGAAACTGAAAGGTGGAGAAAAAAAACGAAACCAATTATAAAAACCCTTGTAAATTGTTTAAAGTATTAAAAAATTAAAATGGTCGGAGTTTCGTACACATTGTTATTAAATTTTACAAAAATGTTTACGACCGTTGCCCTACTCTTGTGATAACTACGACCTACAAGTAATATAACCTTATCGAGTAATGAAAAATCGATTGACTTTGTTTGATTTTTAGTTTACTACTTTTTATAGGGCAACATTAGCTATGTACCTAGATGTTTTTGTACCTAAGCATTAATGAACATAAGAGTTTTGTTATTTTTCCTTGCGAAATTGAAATCCCCCTATGCACTTTTATTTTCGCATTGCAGTTATTATTATCGGATTATTATATTTACCAGTTTATCATATTTTAAAATTAGTTAGTGTATAAATGGTTGGGTACATAAATGACCCAGATACATATTCATTCTACAAAAAGTCTCAACAAAATACTTGATTATTAATTAAGACCGACTTACTTGCAAATGCTATTAATAATTAAAATTTAAACTGTATTGGTTATCAAAATAGTATCTTGACAACTTAAGACTTAATAACCCAAGAGCCCATGAGGGTCAGACCTTCGTCACAAACATACAGGTTGGCTGTGGGTGCGAGTATGAAGTAATTTTATACGCCTTTGATATAGTACACGGCCGTAAATAATGCACATCGACTTTTAGAAAGAGACAATCAGCTAATTTGAACTTTGTAGAGCGTTATCTCTGACGCACATTACCTATGAGACGTATCGGACTGTCAGTATTTCATATGACAGATATAATAGTGTAAGAACCCAGTTCCCAGATCACCTGTCATATTTTTTTGAAGGACAAAATATATTAAATTCAAATTCAAAATATTTTATTCAGCATAAAATTATTACAATTTCTTACTGAACGTCATGAGTCTACTACCAGTTCGGAAAGAAAAAGCCTCTGACCTGAGAAGAACTGGCGAAAAAAACTCAGCGGGACTAATATCATTTTTTTTAATCATGTTTTTTTTTTCAAAGCAGCAGCCTGGCGGCGATCACATCATTCCCAAGGCGTACTGTCTTCTACAAAATCGTTAATCGAATAATATCCTTTAGTACACAAACGTTCTTTCACAATTTTTTTTAAATTTGGCTGCTTTATATACGTAAAAATGTTATTAACCAGCTATTTTAGTATTTATCGCCAGACACTAATTATATTACTATATTTTAAAACCTGTAGAAAATATTTTAGCAACTCTTTATACTACGATGTATACTGTAATGTTTTGTCAATCAGAAACAAGGAAGTCTGGGGTCTGGGATCTTGGACTATAACGCTCTACGAAGTCGAAATTAGCCGATTGTCTCTTTCCAAAGGTCGATGTGCAATATTTATGGCCGGGTACTATACCTGGTATCTGCCAACGTAACCATCAGTTAAATTTCATATTAATAGGCCATTACTTCTATCGGTCTTGGGAGCATGCACTGAGAAATTTTCAGCTTTTATAAAATGACGAAGGTCTGGCCCTCCTGGGCTCTCGGTCTATAACCTTTTATTCATAACAGAGGTATACTTAAATTTTTGTATATTTATAATAAATTGTATTTGATATTCATACAACCTTTGTGAACGAGTATGATAATCTTAGATTGAAAAAAGTAGAGCTATAAAAGCCGTAAAATTTGTAACATTCTTTGAAACGATTTTAATTTTTGTGGAAAAGTATGGTTAGTTAAATCGTGTTTAACAGCTGACGCTGACGCATAATGAAAATGAGTGTCATTTTACAGCATTTTTAGCTGTTTAGATAAGATACGGTTATAATAGTAGTACCAACTACCAGCACTTACTGTACCGACATGAAGAGCAATCATCAATTTATGTTTGATTTTAGAATTTTATTATTTTAATTAATTAGTCCTTAAAGAGTAATATCCGGTCGCGTGTCAAAGCTGATACACACGCTCTTCATAATATTGTTGAGATCTAATTACTTTTTTATGAATACAATAGCTAGAAGAGGAGTGCAAAATAGCAGACATATGCCGTCACGATCAAGTACCGATATGCGGGATTGATTCTTGTGGAGAAATGAGAACATTCATCGATTCCTGCGACATGCACGAGTTCAACTGCGATAGCAGAAAAGGTATATGAAAACAAATCTAACTTTTATTGTTTTCCCTTGACCGTAACCGACCGACCGTAAACAAGAGTTGAATAAATGTATTTATACGCTTTTTTCTAGAACGTACTCGTATTTTATTTTATTTTTTGACAAATATGTATATTTCGTATTATTTTCATTCTTGTGTTTCCCACATAGGAGGTAATTCTAAAATGTTTTTTATTATCATATCAAAATTTCGATCCAGCGGGACTTTTTAAATATGTACATATATTATAATAGCAGACGGGGTACTTCGTATCTATTTTTTTTTTCATTTTTTTTTAAAAACATCTTGCAGGGAGACTCAAACTTATGAGATCATAAATGCCGCGAATAGTCTTTTTTGCAAAATAAATAGTCTCTGTGGAGCTGTGCCTACCATTCAAGGATAATAAATGGGAATTCCACTGAAGTCATGAATCCAAATTTATCCCTAAGAAAATTTTAGTATCGCTGACACTAAGAGTATGTATCGTTATTTATTTCCGCATTATAATTCGGAATACACTTATAAAATAGCAGATCAAAATAAATATATATTTAGAAAAGAAAAGGATCTAGAATCGATCCCTGTGGAATTCCCATTTTTAGCACAGATCCAAAAGATTTCGTTTCGTTTGTGTATTGACACCTACATGTTGAATTATATTAATTAGATATGAAGTAATGAAATCAAAACCTTTAACACCGTAATACCCAAGTTTACTTAATAGAATCCCGTTGTTCACGCAATGAAACGCCTTTGATTAGTCACAAAACACATCAATAAATAAATATCTATATAATTCTTTTTTTTTATTGCGGACTATCTGTCTCAAGTTTGCAGTTGCGTGTGATATATTTTTAATAAATTATGTACTCTGTAGTGTAAGTTTCTGTGTTCTCGCGGTCCGCACAAAATGGATCGGTCCGGATACGGTCCGCGGTCCGTCAGTTGACGACCCCTGATATATACGCTTCAAAAGTGCCACACTAGCATCTGTAGTAGAGCGACCTCTATTGAAACCATATTGTTTACCGTGAAAAGTGTCGTTACGTTAAAACAGAAAAGAAGTTGGTTTAGTATACTTTTTCATAATTTATACTTAAGGATTAATATGGGTTTAAAAAGCGGTAAAACTTTATTACATTTTAACAAATCTGGAAAAGCACCTACTTTAATTACATAGTTAAAAAGAAATTCTAAAATCCTAATTTAACTGATATGCCCCATAATATGTTTTTTTTTTTTAATATCAAGACAAATGATTTTAGAATATCTAAAGAATCAAACTGTGAAAGTGAAAAATCAACATTACATTTCTTTACATTCATAATAAGGGAAATGAGCAATTTTTATACATAAAATCAAAGTAACTATTAATCGATAAAACACCAATAGAATGGGCATTTTTTATATTGTGATAACACTGCAAAGTTTATATTTAATAATAAATTATAATAAATATCTTATAACTTCTTCCTAAGGTTAGCAACTTAATGCTTGTGTTATATGTTATATAGGTAACAGCCGACTGTTATAGCTATTTTTATTTGATAAATATACATAGAAATAATACATAGCTATAATAAATACAAATATTACATCCAGACTCAGGTGCGAAACGAACCCGCAACCCGCTGAGCAGAAAGCAGGGCCTCTACAAACTGCGCCAACGAGCTGGCTAGTCGAGTTACACGTCAATTTAAAATTAAAGTAACGTAACTGACCTTTGGAACACCTACGCGCAAACAACGGATTAAGCGCTGAAATTTTTAATCATAAATTAACCTTTAGGTATCAGATATTAAATATTTATTTAAAAAAAAACTAAACATTGCTTTTTTACTAAAGCTTATAATAACATAGAGAAAAACTACATTCCTACAATAAGAATGACTAGACGTCTGTTACTTTGTGACGCACTATATTAAAACCAATTTACCGAGAGCCAAATTACACGTAGGAGATAAAGAATAGTTCTTTACATATGTATTCAGACAGAGCTCTAGTTAGTTGGACGAAAGACACCCACACTGGCGCCCTACGAAATCTTCGACAAAATGATTCAAAACTTGCTTAGATATTCGTGTAGAACGTATATTTACAAAGACTTGGTAACTAATTTAATATTAAATATAATTCGGTTCTTCATTAGAAAAAATGGAATTGCGTATATTTTTCAGAACAATGTTGTTATAACATAATTAAGTCGAATTAATCTAAACTAAACCATAACATAATAAATATTTTGCACATATATATTTTTGTTTAGTTATTTCTTTCTTTTGACTCAATTCAAGTTCAAGATAAACGAATTATACACATCGTTAGTCAAACCCCATTAATTTCTGTACAATGACTCACAGTCATGAAACGCCTTATTATTGAAGTCTTATTATGGCCTTAGCCCTGTTACTGTTTCCTAGAATCGAACTCACATAAAGGGGAGTTACTCACCCTTTCCGAGTTAATGTACCCAATTGTGATAAATTGAGAGTATAAAAATAAAAGAGAAAAATGATTCATTGTCTCTAAATATAAAAGCTTATACCTACATGAAAAAGTAGTAGACCCTACAATCGATGTCTTGTCTTGGGAACTTTTAAACACCTGCATATTAAATAAATAAATAAAAACTGGAAAGCAGCACCACAAACACGTATCGTTATGACATATGTATACTTTACGACCTATTCTCATACCCACCAGATATAATAGGTCGGGGAAAAAGTATTTTGGAATTTTCTACTAAAAAGTTTCAATAAAATCTTTTTGGTTGTATTGTTTGTAACTGGCTGGTTTTGACACCATGAAAATTGATGAGTTGACATTTTAAAAATGAAATTAATAAGTAAAAAACAGTTTCCCGCCACTTTTCTTTTGTTTTTCTGTCCGCCAAAATTATATCCAAGGAAGAAATTCGGTACATTTTAAATTTTTACTTAAAAAAAAAGAAAAATTCGACTCAAGCCGCAAAAGAAAATGTGACGTTTATGTACCTAATGTAGTGGCAGTAAGAGTAGCGACTAGCGCAAAATTGGTTTAAGGGTTCTCAATCTGAAAATATTTATATCAAAGGTGCATTTAGCTTTAGTCGCTTAGTTACGGATAGAAAATGTCCTCACATTTTTGAAAAAGTGGAGCTAGATCGAGATTTGAGTAGTTCGATATACATAGCTGAAAATCTGAGAATTGACCATAAAACAGTTTCGATCAATTTTAAAAGGGCTGGCTATACAAAAAAAGCTTGATATATAGGTGCCACAGTCATCAACTTACTGAAAGAAACCTAATGAACCGTGTACCTACTCATTTGCGATTTTTTATTAAGAAGTAATGATATCAAAATGGTTAAAGAGATTGATCACAGGTGACGAAAAGTGGATCACCTACGATAAGAATATACGAAAGAGATCGTAGTTAAGGGTCATATCATATCATCAATTTACATAGACTATCGCGAAACCTGAGTTGACACGCAATAAGGTGATGTTGAGTGTATGGTGCGATTGGAAGGGCATCATTCATTATGAGCTTGTACCACCAAGCAAACCATCGATTCGAATTTCTACTGTCAACAGCTGATGACTTAAGCTAGAAATTGAGAATAAGTGTCCAGAATTGATCAACAGAAAATGTGTGGTCTTTCATCATTAACGCCCGATCACATATGTCTTTAGCTAATCAACAATAATTGAGAGATTTCGACTCGGAAGTATTAATATATACATTCATCATATAGAACCGATCTTGCACCCTCAGATTTCCATTTGTTTCGGTCTCATCAGAATTATTTAGCTGAGTTAGTGTAAAGTTAACATCAAGAAAAGACTATCACAACTACTTGTCGCGGTTTTTTAACGAGAACTCTCAAAATTTCTACACCAACGAAATCCTGTCACTACCTAAAAGATGGTGGCAAGTAATCGAACAAAATGGTACATTATAATTAATGTAAATAAATTACCTAACTAAAAAACCTTCTATTGCTATATAAAATACAAAGAAACTTTTTCTCCGACCTATAACACAATTATTTTTTTTAAATCGATCAACCTTTTCAGAGCAGTACAACCTCAAACAAACGAGATTTTTATATATTAGATAGACGATCAGCTCAATAACCACTTGTTAAAACTATCTTATTCAGCTTTTTCTTTACTAGCGGATAAGGATAACCACGAATCCGTTTGCGCGACAAACAATAAATTTGTTAATTTAAATTTTTTATATTTATTTAAATATTTTTTTAGCCTGTTATACCGTCAAATCTATATATATATAAAAGAGATTTCCACCCATTGACTCATCACGATATCTCTGGAACCATAAGGCGTAGAGACTTGAAATTTGGTAGGAATATTCCTTTCGCCAAGTAGAGGTCAGCTAAGAACGGATTTTACTAAATTCAACCCATTAGAGGGGGTTGCGGGGGTAAATAACATATATGGCAAAACAACGTTTGCGGGGACAGCTAGTAATCTATGTACCATTAAATAATCTTATTTAAAACGACAATCAATGCGGGTGAAACAACAGAGGACATCTAGAATATAATCGGTGGTAGCTTCACTTTTAAAAATAACTAGCTTCTGCGCGCGACTTCGTCGGCGTAGACTCCGCTCCTATTGGTCTTAGCGTGATGTTATATAGCCTATAGCCTTCCTCGATAAATGGGCTATCTAACACTGAAAGAATTTTTCAAATCGGACCAGTAGATCCTGAGATTAGCGCGTTCAAACAAACAAACAAACAATCAAACAAACTCTTCAGCTTTATTATATTAGTATAGATAATTACTTTTAAAATTTTAATTTGATAAATGACGATTTGAGAGTGCTTTTGAATTTTGATTTTTAACTAAATTGTATTCATCAACGCATATGAACTACTGATACAGCTAACAAAGACTTTTTTCACCGGGGAGCTATAACAAGCAAGGCCTATTTCGCTTCTACTAACAGACTGCAACTTTTTATTTCGCTAATAGTAAAATGTGACAAATATAGTTGTTTATGAAGGTCAAAAAGATAAATTAAACTATTTATTGTCTGTTGGATGCCGTTATGTCAGACTTTTGCTGGCTTTGAAATACACAGGCCGAAGACGGGCAGCAGCGTCTTCGGTGTGACAAAGCCAGCCCTGCGGTCACCAACCCGCCTGCCAAGCGTGGTGACTATGGGCAAAACACATGAGTTCGCGCTATTTTTGGCGCGAACTTGTTGTGGAGGCATGTGTCCAGCAGCGGACTGCGATAGGCTGAAGTGATATGGTGATGTCAGACAACTATCTGAATGTTATCAACAACCGACAACATTGACACTAACACAAAGAAACAAATTAAGTGACTAAAAAATTTTTATATCCTTGCAGATTTCGTTCAGAAACCTGTCCACGAATGTTGGGTGACCTGCAAACGAGGTAGAAGTTTCAAGAAGAGCGCTTATGGAGCTGACTGTGACTTAAAAAATAGTATTAAGTAGCTACTAAATACATATTTTCGTTCAAAAACTATAAAAAAAATTTCATATGTTCTACCTTCTAATTTAATAGTACATCATATTTATCATCATATCATTACTTTGTCTACCTAAACAGCGTAATTTAAATAATGTAAAATCCGAAATTGGCTTTTGTTTGAATGTTCTGTATTGATTAAGAAACATAACATGTAGCTGTGGATTTTTGTACAGATAAATAAAATAAAATAAAATATTTAAACTACTTTAAACAGGTGTTTTGAAAAACCATTAAACATTCTAATAGCCCTCTTTCGGCAGGTGTCTAAACTTTTTTATTACTTAAGTTATTTCTTCTTCTAGAATTATGTTTATATAATAATTATAGCTATCAAACATACTCGCGAATAAAATTAAAATGTTTAAAAACATATTTTTTATTAAATAAATAGAACAATAACTTACACAAACGCACTTATTGTTCGAGATCACAGTTCAGTAAATAAATCTACAAGTAACAAAACTACACATAATATTATAATTAATATCTACTTTAACATAATTATAACAATGACTATACTTAAATTCATATGTGAATAGAGTTTTTTATATATATATATAAGTATTCATAATGCATTGTAAGAATTTATAAATTAACTTTGCTGTACAAACGTAACAAAAATATTTACTAAATCAGTGGGACTAAGTAAACTTTCCATAGCTTAATCAAATTTTGATTTGATTAAGCTGGATCGAGTGATATTTTTTTTTCAATGTCTATCTAAAAAGCCAGCACTTTTCACGATATCATAGATGCGTTGTCTTGGAATTTTTTCGGCCTCGCGTTCGATAACTTGCATTTCTTTCTTGGTGAGCCAAGATTCCTTGGCTAAACTTGCGGCGATTGCAGGGTTACTATAAAAAGCATGGGATTTCAACAATTCCGGTGGCAACAAAGCCTCACTAGCGGCGTTTAGTTCAACAGCGGGATGAGATGAAAATGCTTGAACCGAAGGGTGGGCGTATTCGATGCCAGCGGCGCCAAAGGGTTGAGTATAGATCAGACCTGGTCGTGCCTGAACTACACATAGTATAGATGCGATGATGACGAAGTAATTCATGGTGATCTGTAAATGAAGATTTAAAGTTTTTTTTAATTCAGTTTTTTTCAATTTCGACAAAAAATCGTAAATAAAAAATCATATTAATTATTATCATTAAACTCAATTTGTAACAACGGTGAATGCTTTGTTATTTTAGAGCTCATATTTGTTAAAGATTTCTAGATTTAATTCGATTTCTTACAACATGTATATATATGACATGTAAAATTATAAATTAAATTATGACATATTTTTTCACTTAAAGAAATAAAATTATTATACCAAATAAAAAATAAACCACTAATTTTAGTTAACTTTCCTACAAAACATGTGAGAAATTATTATCACTCTAAAAACAAAATAAAAATTTATATGAACACACCAAACAAAAAAGAACTATAAAAAAATCTTAAAAGTAACATTTAAAAAAAAACAGTATAACATAATTTTAATACACCACTGTACTCGCAAACCACTCACTCGGATTTTTTTGTATCGAAATTTTTTTTTATTAAGTTTTAATAAAAAAAAACTAAACCGCACTTACATTACACTTGAGTCACGGTCAACACAATCACTATCTGCGCGGGCGCAACGTCGCCGGCAATATATATAAGCCTTTTACAACTAACCTTCTGCTTACTTCCGGAATGTATAGACAAAATACATCGTAATAATATACATAAGCTGTTTTGTATTTATTCAAACTAAAATGCATCATATATCCAATAAAATATTTTGCCACCAACGAATCGCCCTTAGGTTCAAATACCGCTGTATTTTTTTTAATACAGTGACAGCATAGTCAATAGATATTTTTTATGTAAATAGATAAATAAAATAGATAAACTAAACTGAACTAAAATGTCAAAATCAGAGTAACTTAAAATGTTCTGAAAATATGACTTAGTAGATATACAGTTATGCTACAAAAATATCATTGCAGAATTCTTCATACGTTAAAAAAAGTAATTACTTCCAAGTTACCTATTTATTGTTACAAAAGTGATTTTTTAATATCTGTAATTAATCAAATATTGTATTCAAATAGTACAGATGAAATTTACATTATATTACACAAACATGTTTGTTTATAAAAATCTAATAACAGCATTTTATATACGACTAGGGTGACAAACAAGGGTAGGACCCATCAGATGGTAAGCAGTTATCGTAGGCTACTGACGCCTGCACCACCAGAAGCACTGCAAGCGCGTCACTGACCTTAAACCTGACCCTCCCCAGGATCTCTGGCTGTCTTATTCACCACAGGAAAACAATACTGCTTGAGAGCAGTGTTGTTTAGCTGTAATCTTTTGTAACGTTGAAGCACTTCCCCAGACGGACTGCTTCAGGTTTTGAGCAGGATATTTTCTGCTGCACACTGACTAAAAATCGTTTTTCTATTAGGATATTATTAATTTATATCCATAACATGTCATGATAATAATTCTAAATATGGAAGCAGATACATCTTTCTAAGGTGGTAAACAAGCGTATACGAACCTAGTGATAAGCAGATACCGTAGGTAATGGATACCAGCAATACCAGGAGCACTGCGAGCGCATTGCCGACGCCAACCCATACCCTCTCCAAGAGCTCTGGCCGCCTCACCACAGGAACACAGCACTACTTTGATACTACACACCACTAGCTTTGATATTCTGTAAGGATGAGGTACTTCAACAGAGCGGGCTGCTCCTGATTTTGAACAAAATATTTCCTGCTGTGCCCTATATATATATATATATATATATATATATATATATATATATATATATATATATATATATATATATATATATTTGGGATGATATTAATAATCTTTCATTTGATGCCTATGTCACTCGCACAATTGTAATTAATCTAACGACCACATAAGCCAAATCCCATTAAACGGTTTTGCCGACAGAACACAGCGATATTAATTTAGGTATATATAGAGAAATATATTTCGAGAAAGAATGAAAATATTAATTAGCTATATATCAATTACAATTTTACAAAAACCAATCTACACAAACATTTGTACATGGCA
Source organism: Melitaea athalia (assembly GCA_905220545.2). Taxonomy (NCBI): domain Eukaryota; kingdom Metazoa; phylum Arthropoda; class Insecta; order Lepidoptera; family Nymphalidae; genus Melitaea; species Melitaea athalia. Next base: position 6,420,199 of record HG992197.1, on the reverse strand, counting down.
ATAATTAAGTGGAAAGTGAAATTAGTCATCAAAACAGTAACAAATAATAAAAGTGACATATATTTACAAATATAAATAATAAAAATTGACAAAATAATGTCATAAAAAATTTAAATGATGTCATAAAAAATTAAAAGAAACCATGCATAAAAAGCAACCGGTATAACAGTATACAAATACATAAAATTCCACTAAATTGGAGCCTGATATCGATAAAAAGAACTAGGAAACAACGCAGGTACAATAAATGAGCCTTAAAATAATATCATGAATTAAAAAAATAGTGTTGATGAATGAATGCTCTCAATACCAAGTAATAAAGTTCAAGCAGTAGTTTGCCTTGCACACTCGTCATACGGGAACATATATTTTATGGAAATATGACCCTTATGACCTAAACCATAAAAACAAACTTAGGATAGAGATGTAATTCATAGCCTGAGGCAGTACCAATATGTATGTGCCTATTGCTTCCTTGTTCCGTTTAGCTTGATTAATAGGAACTAATTGTCTATATCGGATGTAATTTTTATCTTCAAGGTAATATAAATATAGAGTATGTTACAACCTAAGATTAGTAGGTGATTGAAAACTATTTCTGACATAAAATTTGCTTTTTTTAACTAGTAGGTATAGGAAAATAAGACTTCCGATAATAGTAATGATTTTCCATATTCCGTATGAGAAGTTGCTTGTCAAATCGTTTTTCTGAACAGCGGCGGGAAGCTGCCGAAACGAAAACTAAACAAAAACAAAATCTGTCTTTACTAAAAGAAGAATAAACCATTAAATTAAATAAAAAATAATATATAAAAATATAAATTTATTATTATTGTTGCATTACAAGGCAATAATTTCCTTTTTTCTTCATCCTATCTTTTTAATTTTAGCCTTCTAGCGACTATACGTACTAAATTTTATTTAATAAAAATAACTTTCAGTGCCGTAAATATCAAACGATTTTATTTTAATAAGAGAAAAGACTTAAGTCCAATAGTGAAAAGATAACAAACTGTTAAAGCACACTACCGTAGAAACCTAAAACGTTGCAACTTTAAGAGTTGGTAAAACTGTAAGAGAAGCATAGTCTTTTAAAGAAGTAAAAGTATATAAAATGTTATATATTCTCTATTATAACGTTAATGAGTAGTGACTCACTAAAGTTATAATAGAGAATTTTAATAATAATTAAAATACCCACGAAGGTAATGCATTAATACACGTTTAATTATAATTATAGTGCCAATTTGTAATCATTTAATGACACAACACGATACGGAACATTAAGTGGATCTGGGTCAAGGCAGATGCATTGTGAATAAACGGTAGTGAAAACTTGAACCATTGGACATGCTTTCGAGATTTTAACATAATACTAGTTGAGTGAGACATAGGAAATATTCTGAAAATTCAGGTCACAGACGTATAGAATTCAAATCAATTTTTTTTTTTTCTGCAAAGCACGTATAATATTGAATCAATTTTCATTAATTTACATATGAATAACTCAATATTTAAATAAATTGAAAAAGTTATCCTTTATTTTAAAAGGCTAGGCAACAGGCTATAAAATACACTGTCTTCCCTTTTTACTCCTGTATAAAACTGCACTCTGAAAAACTAGTTCAATATACGTCTGTTAAAGAATTTCCTTTTAGCTTTTTAATTATCCTTTCCAATCAGCTTTTAGCTTAATGTTAAACATAAAACTAAATTACTTAAATTTTTATTACTACTAATTTGCTTAATTAAAAAAAATTACTTTAATCTTGCATAAAATCTTTAAAACGATGTTACTAAATGTTGGTTTCAATTTCAATGATGTAAGACAAAGTTACGTATTTATATAGTTTACGTGTAATTGTTATCAAACAGAGCACGTGACTCACAGACAAATCGTACGAGGACAGAATGCAGGTCGAATAAGTTAACTGCGAAATATAAAGCTTTGTTAAAATTTAAAAACTAATTTTTTCCTTTTACCGTAGAGAACTGCTCGAATTTAAAAGAAATTTAATAACCTGTGCAGTTTTTTTTTTTTGTTTATGTACTATTTTATGATCAACAGATTATAATTATTATTTATCATCCTTTGGTACAATTTAAAGCCACGTACACAAATAATAATCTTAATGAATTGTCAACAGGTTAAAATGTATGTAAATGTCAAGAAAATATTCACGTCCGTTATCGGATGTTTTCAAATTTCATATTATATGATTACTTTTACTCGAGTTTTGACAAATTAAGAAATGAAACAACTACATTTTCAGCGTCTAATTTACACTTCTAAAAATATATCCCTGTGATTAGCGAGGAGACACAAACGGACAACGGACTCTTAGAAATAAGGTTTCATTAGTATTAAGAAGCTTATTACAACGATAAGCTGTTAATAAAAATATATTTATTTTCTTCAACACGTTAATACGATGTAAAAATATTACTTATAATACTTTGAAACTCTCTGTAGCCTCACCCACGCTTGTTAGGTAATATCTAATTAACAAATGTAAAGATGATTCTTAGTACTTGAACTGTAAACCTCCCACGTACCTTGTGTAATATTTAATATAGGTACTATTTTTATTAATAAGTACGAGTATATTATAAAAAGTATTAAGGTACTTTTTTAACAAAATATTCATCTTCTAATATATTTTATATTTATTTCTTCATATATATATTATTGACGTATATAAGAATGTTATGTATTCTTACATCCCACATACGATATCGTATACAGTCTTGGATGTTCAGTAGCTCCAGGGCTGTAAGATCTGCAAGTTGAAATCTCTCGTAGCTCTAGCGCTATTGTTACACGTGCGATGTAAATAGGTTACTGGATCGTCTTAAGAGAACCTAAAATAAACTAAAATAACTGCACTTTTGTCAGAAATAAATAATTTAGACGTATGTCAGAATGTGTTTTTATTAATTAAAGTGAAATTTTTGTGGCTCTACACGACATCTAAGGACCTATGCAAACCACGTTTTTTAAACGCGCGTGTCCCGCGATACAAACGCGATGCAAACGCGCCTATGTCGCGATACAAACGCGCCGTCGACGCGCGTTTGAATCGATACAAACGCCAACAAACTGCTCTGTAGGATAAAAACACGCCGTCGACGCGCGTGTCACGCGATACAGACGCGATGCAAACGCGCGTATGTCGCGATACAAACGCGCCGTCGACGCGCGTTTTAGAAACGCGCGTCGACGGCGCGCTTAAAAAACGTGGTTTGCATAGGCCCTGTGCAAATTATATTTAGTATTTATTTATATAATTTTTTTTAATTGTTGTGTCTCGCATTTTCACATGCGGTAACTCGGCAGCATAGGTATAGTTTAGCTATTGACGGGAGTCATTCACCTCTATCGAGGTGAAAAGTATTGTGAAATTTGTACTGGCCTTTAATGTCCAAAGTTTCATTAAACTCCATGTAGGTTCTATAGAATATGCGCAAACAGACAAAAATTTTTTTTACTGTGGATTTGGTTTCCATATAAAAAGCAGTGAGTCCACCAAATGACTTCGCTATAATTTCTCTACAATCATTTACAGAGTAATGACTCCACTTCTAGACGGTGTAAAAAAGGTAAAATCAACAGATTTTAAGTAAACACTCCAGAAGTGCAACTATGTGTTGACAGTGCGTTTTTTGCATTTCGTTTCGTTCGTTTTTGCGTTTTTTGATTTCTCTCATGAACAGATATCGTATTTCTATGATTTTGTTATGTATTTACTATTTAGATGGGTCTTTTGAACTTTCAACTAATTTGAATATTAAGTTTGCTATTTTTTCTTTGTAAAATAAATTATATTCAATGTAAAATCAGAAAGGTTGATTTCAATTTAACGTTTTCTTAGAGATAAGCTTCATTGTTTATTCGTACGAACAGAACGGTTTCTCAAGTAGCTGGGCCAAGTTCAATGCAATATTAACGAGGTTACGCAATATGTGACCACACGGCTGGTTGCCTGCGCGGATACTGCCTATTACATACAAAAAGATGCCAGACATCTGATTACAATTTTAAGGAAGGTTACTTGTTTTACTATGAGGATTCTCGTACATAATTGGATAGCACATTTAAACTCACAAAGCTTAAATTAATGAAATACTTAACTTTTTGTGTCAATGTGTAGTGCTCTTGTTGTAAATATATTTGGACAAAATATTATATTAATAAATGTCTAGCTCTTAACTTGTGGTACTTAACTAAAGTTTTATAATATAAGGCTAAATAAATATAAATTATGCTACATAAATAGTAGATATAAAAATAGGACTACATATAGACGTCACTGAAAATGTAAAAACGCACAAAATAGACATGATAATATAAGTGACAACAACCACCAACCGATACTCTTATGAATTCTCGAGCTTAATATCTGAATACTCAAATATCTAATAGCATTTTGGTGACACAACATAAATTCTCACGATGTCAAAGCAATAGTGTATCAAGGTTTCCATTAATAAACAGATTACAAAATATTTTTAAAAACTATACTATTAAATTTAAATTACACGTTACGTAGTCACTAATGAACAAAAGATATGTTAGTATTGTTTTCATTATTCTTACTTATCTATCTATTTTGTAGAAAATCTCAACCTTCATTATGTGTGCCGAAATGAAACGACTCATTGTCTTCAATTAAATTCATCCTCATATTATGTAAGGTTATATTTAAATTCTGTGGCCAGTGAGTTGTATGTCTTAAAATTTTAATTTTATTCCCGAATCGAGCTTTCAAAATTTGGAAAAAGTCTCTCGTTTCCCCTTTAACTGTGGTTTCCCAGGTGCTTGGCCTGTCACAATGCTTAGGATAATTGTCACAAATCCCTTGAGATGCAGATGAATTATTTGTGCCATTAATATTATTTGTTGTAGTTGAGTAACTCTTTGTTGTATTATTATTATTAGTATCAGTTGACGCAATAGTTGTGTTAGTAGTGGATGGAATTTGAGTTTTTTCAGTTTTTGTCGAACTAATTAGAATAGTAGTTTTTGTTTCTGAAGAAGGATGAGAGTTTTTACTGGAGACCGTTGATGACGTGATATTAATAGACATTGTAGAATTTTCAACACTATTTGTGGGTTTTAAAGTTGAGGTGCGAGAGCAAGTTGTATTTGATTCAGTTACTTTTGATACTTCTGAACTTTTACTTATCACTACTGTAGATTTAAGTGTTGTAGATTTTGTTTCAGTATTTGTTGAAGGGATTGTTGAATTAACTTTAGTGACATTCATCTTCGTAGGAGATTCTGAGTTGGAAAATATTTTTGTAGTAGAATTGTTAATTGCAATATTCTGTTTTATTTCAGTTGTCGTTTGTGTAATGTTACTTTCATTTTGTGTACAGCGTACATACTCTGTTTTCAAATACGCTGAAATATGCCCATTATTATTAGACTAGTCTTTAGCTATATATTCAATAGTTACGTATTTAGCTTGTAGTTCACCTTTCTGGTTGTCACAATTATATTCAAACATGTCGCATTCATCTAAGAATATTCTTTTCTTTGATTGGTCTTTTTCAATTCCGCACATTGGTGTCCCGGTGTGGTTACAAATTTTAGCGGAGAGGCAATGATCAAGTGGCTAGTTAAAAATAATTAAGTATGTGTATATAGTTTACTGATCAAAACATATTATTTATATATATATATATATATATATATATATATATATATATATATATATATATATATATATATATATATATATATGTATATATATATATTATTTATGTATATTTATCAAAAAAAGTATTTAGCTATAACAGTCGTCTGTTACCTATAATACATACAAGCATTAATTTGCTTACCATAGGAACAGACTACTGTGTGTGTAATGTGTATGTTATAAGCACATAAGATATCATTTATTAAACACGCTTCTTTTTAACAAAATTTTCTTACCGGTATATAATGCTGATTTGTTGATTTTACCAAACATATATAAACTGAAAAGAAGTTATATTAGTAAGGTTATAACAGAATAAACTTTATTATTTTATTACCATAAATATATATATATCTTACAAATCATTAAATTAAAATATTTCATTGTTACTTTTGCATTGTGCCAAACTATAATACTACTCTTATAAATTCCCAAAAAAATATCTGGACATTTATTGTTTCAAATTGACTTCCAAGTAAATTTATAAATAAACTATTATAAATAAACTAGGTTCTTGAACAATAAAAATAAATTGAGAAAGCCAATACTCATTTTAGCTTTATTGATATATTCAAATAAAACCTTTTGTTTGCGTACAACTTCTAAAATTATTCTAGAAAGTCATCCGAATCATGTTTTTGCTTACTAGGTTTTTTTATGAACTTTTTTATGACTTTTACTTTCTTGCTATTTCTCATCACTTCTTTTTTCTTCAAAACGGTAGTTCTGATTGTTGTTAGACTCGTTTTCTTCCCTTTTTCAATTACAGGGGACATTTTTGGAGTTGTTCTAGCTGTCCTTCTTTTTTTCTTTCTTCCCGTTGGTGTATATCGCCGTTTTCCCCTCAACATATGCATAGGCAACGTTACTTTAGTCGTACTTGTTAATTTCTTGCCTATTCTCCTAAACTGACTAAATTGATATATTTGTCCCATTCTGTGAAATCTATGATCTGGACATGTTGGTTTAGATGGACACGGAGGTCTTGAAGGGCAAGGAGTAGCCGGCACTCTAAAGCAGTCCGAATAATTTATGGCGTAATAATCTACAAATTATTAAAAAATTTAAATCAAATTACAATTACAAATGCATCTCAATAAAGATCTGTATTGATTTATTTAATTTTAGATTGACTGTGATTTTGGACGCAATATACCGTTGAATATTAAATTACTAACTAGAAATAGAGATATTTAATATAGCAATTTTACTTTTATAATAATAAAATGATTATCAAATTTCAATAAACGTAAAGCATACTATTATTAAAAAATCGGTCATACATACCGCTTTCATAATCACAATTGTATTCATACATATCGCATTCATCGATAAATAATCTTCGACTGTAGACATCATCTTCATTTTCCGTCCCACACTCTGGTATCCATGTATGATTGCAAATGTCGGCAAGCAAACACCAATGCAGTGGCTGAAATCATTCACTTTATTGAATTCGGGATACATTTTATCAAAACGGCTTCAAAGAATGAAATAAAGTGCTTCAATCGAGTCTGTCTATTAGATTTCGTATCCAAAAGCATTGAATTGGATTTTATTTCATCGATACTCTATTGTGTCTACTTTATTGTGAAGTCTGTGGAGCTGTTAGTTGCAAAATAAAATTTCGATGCATTTTGCATTTTGATGCATCTTTTTTAAAATACCTATATAGTTGTGGAAGTCAGTTTGTTTCTTCTCGTATATTTCGTTCAACTGTGTTTGACCTCTAATATGCAAAAACCTAAATTCTCATCACATCAATAATGAAAGCTAATAAATATTATTGTTTCAATATTATATTACCTAAATGTACAATGTCAAACAATGGTCAGTGACATATATATCATCAAGGTTTTAAATAATCGTTTTTAATACACTTCTTAATAAATATATTGTTTTATAAGACTAATGATATATTACTTTTGCATTATATAGGGAAGAAAACAAAAAAATATCCACCCTATTTTTTTGGTTTGTTTGAATGCTTTAATTGCAGGAACTGGGAGGCATTTTTATGTTAAAAAGTGTACAAAGTAACTAATAAAAACTGAAAACAAAACAAAATGTCAATAATATAACAAGAATTATAACTGAACGCGAGTCACGCAGGTCACTTAATCTATAGATACAAATAAATAAAATTGGAGTTTCTGTTTGTAATATTAAAATAACCGCTTTTTACTAAATGCATATGGATGAATGCTCGGTATATAATTATAACAAAATAACATTTTTTTCAAATTTGTGTATGTCTGTCTATTGGTTCCAGCTAATCTCTGAAATCCGCCAACCCGCATTGGAGCAGCGTGGTGGATTAAGCTCCGATCCTTCTCCTACATGGGAAAGAGGCCTATGCCCAACAGTGGGATATTACAGGCTGAATCGTGAATCTTTGAAACGGCTGGACCGATTTTGACAGCATTTTCACTGGCAGATAGCTGATGTTATAAGGTGTAACTTAGGCTACTTTTATTTTAGATTATAACTGCGAACTGAACAATAACTTTTTTGTTAAATTCCACGCAGACGAAGTCGTGTGCAGAGCAGCTAGTTTATAATATTTATGCTCCTGGTTATAAATAGGCGTCTTTTATTATATATTTACAATTTTATGACATTTACGTAAAATTAAGTTAAAGTTTTAATTTAGTTAGTTACTTTATTTGATGTAATATCAGAGGTCAATACCCTGACCTTTAACATACAGAAGTGATCCACTTAACCACCTACGCTATAAATTATCATCATAATATTACCATCATGACATTTCATATGAACTACGTGAAGTGGGCGAAGCCTTTTAATAAAAAAATATACATTCCATTTACAAGTAGAAAATGAACTGTTGTTTTTCTTTATATTTCAGAGAGTAAAATATTCTTGACAGAATAATAAAAAAATAATAAAAGCGAAAGAGATTCAAGTTTTAGTTTTTACAATGTCTGACATATGGTTATTCATTATTACATATTAGTATTGATAATAATATTTTAAGGTTTTAATCTCGACAGCATCTATTAGTTTACTTCACTTCTTTTCTATTCTACTTGACATTGACGAAATCATCCGTGTTAATGGAGCCACCATTATAAGCTATTGATCGTAATCCTTATTATTACTATAAATTCGAAAGTAACTCTGTCTGTCTGTCTGTCGCGCTTTCACGCTAAAACTACTGAACCGATTTAAATGAAATTTGGTACACAGAAAGTCTAGAGCCTGAGAAAGGGCATAGGATACTTTTCAATACGAAAAAGGGGTGTAAGTGGTAGAAAGGTGGGGATGAAAAGTTGTATGAGAGTATCGTCATTTTTAGAGCTAGAAGCTTGAAATCTATATTTTAGGCTGTTGATTCGATATAAATAAATATGACATCAAAAGTTTGTAAAAGTTTTATTCTCAAGAGTTTAAAATAACAATAGGGAATAAAGGATGACAGTTTCTATGGAAATATGTAAGGTTTATGTGAATTTTTTATAAATTTGCGACAAGAGACAAAATATTAGAGCTATTCTGATGTCCATAATAAACCAAAAGATATATCCAAAAAAAGCTGTTCTTAACCACTATTCCACGCGGACGCAGTCGCGGGCACAGCTCGTAAATATATAAAATCAATATGACTTAAAAGTAGTAAAAAAATCTTGTAGATGTTTGTGTTAGATACTTAAGTAAATTGACATTAAATAAATATACACGATGTGCTTACCCATACAAAATGTTGTACTGTTGGGCAGGGTATAAATAAGGTAACTGAAAAGACATTTTTTTAATACGTTAACCTTAGTTTTAACATACGAATGTCCTATTTTTATTACCTAATCCCCGAAAGTCAGCATTAAGTACCTACAATTGAAAATTCGACAGGCTGTTCTTTGAAATAATGTTAGAAAACCCTACTTAACGTAACGTAAAATTCTGAATAAAAACTGTAAAAAAATTTCTTTACGATATAATATACCACATCTAAATTTTATTCGAAGTTGGTTTATTGTTTAATACATCCAAATCGGTCTATTCATTAAAATATTATAAAAACTATATACTTATACCTATACATAGAATAACACTAATCATTTCTTTGTTGCTTCATTTTCTACAATTAATTTCATTTTTACCTTCACGTTACATTTTTTATTTAACCACAAAATATTTTTTCTATAACTGCTTATAGCATAACATTTCGATATAAGTGAACACGCTTTATTGCTTCTACAAGTTGAATACTTTAAATTCTAATACCTATTAGGAAATACAAACGTCAAAAACTTTTAGTCTTTGAGTCTTATTCTCAATACTAGCTTCTGCGCGCGACTTCGTCGGCGTGGACTCCGCTCCTATTAGTCTAAGCGTGATGATATATAGCCTATAGCCTTCCTCGATATATGGGCTATCTAACACTGAAAGAATTTTTCAAATCGGACCAGTAGATCCTGAGATTAGCGCGTTCAAACAAACAAACAAACAAACAATCAAACAAACTCTTCAGCTTTATTATATTAGTATAGATTTGTTATTCCTTCCTTCTAAAACAACTGAATTTGTGATGACTACGACAAGGATGAATGGACTTACTTTTTTTTTAATTATATGTACTTCACAACCTCCAAGGGCTCTTAGTTGCCCATGCCATTTGTATACATAAAATATTTCTTTTATTATCAGCGTGTATTTTTTACAATAGTTTAAGTTCCGACCAGCAGCAGCAGTTCTAAAACTGTCTAGAATTGCTAGGATGATGATCCGACACTAACAGCTTTTTGCTGTTATAAATATATTAAATATAGAATATATATAATACATATTACATGTTTGTTTGTTTGTTTTTTTCACATTTATCGATATAATAATATACATATATACATCATACATATCTCAAATATGTATCACATTTGCATGCGCTACATTATTACCATATCTATACTAATACTAGCTTCTGCGCGCGACTTCGTCGGCGTGGACTCCGCTCCTATTGGTCTTAGCGTGATGATACATAGCCTATAGCCTTCCTCGATAAATGGGCTATCTAACACTGAAAGAATTTTTCAAATCGGCCCAGTAGTTCCAGAGATTACCGCGTTCAAACAAACAAACAAACAAACTCTTCAGCTTTATATATTAGTATATGATAATAAAGCTGAAGAGTTTGTTTGTTTGTTTGTTTGTTTGTTTGTTTGTTTGTTTGTTTGTTTGTTTGTTTGAACGCGCTAATCTCAGGATCTACTGGACCGATTTGAAAAATTCTTTCAGTGTTAGATAGCCCATTTATCGAGGAAGGCTATAGGCTATATATCATTACGCTAAGACCAATAGGAGCGTAGCACTAATGAAGAATGTTTCAAAATCGGATAGTCCTATTCCACGGGGACGAAGTCGCGCGCACAAGCTAGTACACACATAAAATACCACACTACTGTTTATCTATATATACAACTACGCTATTAGATCGTGGTTCGTTGCTTCTCCATTGAACCTGCATCGACCTTCAACATTCCGAGCAAAGCTATTGCGACCATATGTCGCATTTGTGTATCCATCGACACCTTTATGCTATGCTTCAGAATGGTTGTCGCTGTGGGATCTATCGCTCGGACGACAAACCTGCCAATTGCATCGTCACCATTGTCGGCGTAGTAGACACAATGGGTCAATGGACTTACTTAAAAACTCATGTTCCAAACAAAGAATGTTGCATCAATAACTCAATTTTACTCAGTTTAATGTACGAGTATTTCTGGACTGTTTCCCATATAAAATAAAATAAATATCTCTTGTCAGTTAGACTCGCGAAACCGTAGCCTTAAATCTCAACTTAGACGAAATCGTGGAGCTGTAATATATAATACATAAAGCAACAATAGTAACATTCAACAGTATATGACCATAACCCTACGAGTTCGATAGAGGTCACATTAACATTAATATTGACTTACAATTTTGGCCGTAAATACTTTCAATATTTGACTTATTTCGACAGATCTATTATTATTTATTGATACGAACATAAAAATCAAATAAGTTTATTGAAAAAGACATCATATTATTTCTCGTCATTTCGTATTAGGTTAATATGAAGAGCTTATATATTTTATATTTCATATAAAAATACAGCCTTACATATAAACTCATATATACCCATAACTAGTACTATGCATTTTTAATCTATACTAATATATAAAGCTGAAGAGTTTGTTTGTTTGTTTGTTTGTTTGTTTGTTTGTTTGTTTGAACGCGGTAATCTCTGGAACTACTGGGCCGATTTGAAAAATTAGCTAGTGTTTTTATAATTGAAGCCTTCTTGTAAATCTTTATACGTACTACTAGCTTCTGCGCGCGACTTCGTCGGCGTGGACTCCGCTCCTATTGGTCTTAGCGTGATGACACATAGCCTATAGCCTTCCTCGATAAATGGGCTATCTAACACTGAAAGAATTTTTCAAATCGGCCCAGTAGTTCCAGAGATTACCGCGTTCAAACAAACAAACAAACAAACTCTTCAGCTTTATTATATTAGTATAGATATATATTGAAATGAAACAACTTTTACGGATTTTATCGCGGTTTATTAAGTTTTTTAAATTCCCGACGTTTCGGATACTTTACAGTTTACAGCAACCATGATCACGGGACGACTGTATAAAAGTTTCATTTCAATGAATAAAATTCGCGTAAACATTAGAAAACAATACGTAGGTACTATATATATTTATACAGATACAAAACTTTGTTTATGGTCTTGAAAACATTATAATTAAATTTACTTAAAAATTTACCTACAATATTTTGGTTGAAAAGGAGATAGAGCTAGTAAAACAGAGCCTGTTAAATGTATATAATACTGCAGACATCACCCACATATCCATTCTACTCAGAGAACGAAAAGAGTATTATTCCAATGTAAACATGTAATTTAATTCAATACTGGAGGAAAACATACGTCTCAACTGTTTGAATTATATTTATTATTCGTTTCAGTTCTATTTATTAGTGATGTCAATTAAGGTAAGAAAGTATATAAATACACAATCTCATGTCAAACCACGTGTATGCTTTAATTTACTGTGTAGTTAGTGTACATGCATATATGTTACGTGTATTCTTTAGTAGGTACAGTTATGTTTTATTGGATTAAGTAGATTTTGTGAAACTTAATTACCTATACTTAATATACCTATACTTTTCATTTCGACTCACTTCAGTTCTATTTTAAAAATCCGGTAAATAAAAACGTGCTAAGATAATCTCTCTAAGTAATGGTTACATGTTTAGATTTAAAAAAAAAAAACAGAATACAAATAAGAAGAAGATCAATAATGATAATTATGTCGTCAATGTCGAAATTTGACAAAAAATTATGAAAATAAAGAACCTTTTTTAAATTTTTCAATTTGACTACATACAGACTAACAATCAATCAAATACATGCTATTGTGTGTATTTTTTTTTTTAATTTACTGTATTTTTATACTTAATTTAAAAAAATATTAGCATTCTGCACTCCGTCTCTATATAAACTATACCTAAGTGTGCGAAATTTCATACTCCGTCCGCGCAATTTTCGTAAAAAGGGGTACAAAGTTTTTGCTTCACGTATTAATATATAGATAGATGTTTTATATAAATAAATTCATTTTTATACTTTTCCACACAGCAGTCCCCTATCGTGACGACGTCCTAATAAAAATATAAATAGGTAGTAAGTATTAATGAAATAGAAGGGCAAAGAGAAAAAAATAACTGTTTCGGTCCCTACTTACAACTTTAATACTAACAAGTACCTACTCAAAATAAATGTGTATCCGACAAAATAAAAAAAAATAATCTCGACTACAACACAACAAGAGTTTTATTTTACTTTTTTAATATTTAGTTATAATTTATTCTATAATCCATTCTCATTAGTTATACTCGTATACATGTAGTAAAAGTTCCAAAAGGCATTTTTTTCACAAAGGAATCACAACGGCTTGAGTATGCCTGAGAGGACAGATTGTTGGACGGATTTTCATTGAAACGGAAACGTTTTAGTTTTAGCTCTCATTTACCTTAAAACTTATTTGGTATATTTTTCATTTTAATGTTCACAAATCTGTATGCCCGACTTTGTAGTATTATAATTACAATTGCGCATATACACTCATTTCCTATAAACGTCATGCTGTTGTTTTATCTATACACTTAAATTAAAATAAAATCAGTTATCTACTTAAATAATGTTTGGATATTTTTTGGAGTATACTCTGTAATCTAAACTGAAACGAAAACTAAAATTTCTATTTTTATTCGTCTATCCTATCTGTGTTTACTATGGCAACCGTTACATTTATAGAAAATACGTCTCGATTCATTTAAGTCTGTCTTATTGAAAAGTGTAACACTTGTCATTGGCAAAATTAGCAGCGAAAACCTGATAGAGCCATAGTTTATATAGAACAATAGAATAAAAAAGTATATAAAACAAAGAAGGTTTTATAATTACCTAACTGTCAAACCATAATTAATTTTTCACAGGAAAACGAGTTATAATGAACAAATCATAATTGATATACTTCTATGATTTACGACTCTCACTTCTCTTATTATTCGCTCTGCACACATTATATAGGTACAAATAATTCTCTAAAAATATTCTTCTGATTCTTCTTTATAATATAAAAAAAATCACGAAAGATTACGAGCTATCGAGCGTTGAGTTTTAAAGATTAAAATAAATATTTATAGAATCTGATCTTGTATTTCATTAGTCCCTCAATCACAGCCAATTTTCTCGGAATTTACTGAACCAATTCAATTGAAACGAAATTGTAATGGAGAGCAGTATTTGTTGTTCAACTACAATATCAAATAAATTCTATAATAAATTAAGATGTGCTCATTTAATTAATAAAGCTAAGACGTATTTTATACATTACTACGTCATAATTTTAAGCTCGGGTATAAATTAATACTATAAAATTCATGTTCGCATTTTGATTACATACCCGGCTAATATAGCTAATTATTTAACCTAGGATGATAATAATGATAGCACTTAGCAAAAGTAATTTAATATTTTAATGTCTTGATACTGCTAGCTAAACAGAATTTTTGAATTAAAGTAACCAAATTACAAGAAGAAACAACTTCTATTCCACAAGTCAAAGTTGAAACGAAAAAACGAATTCAGAATAATCCAAGTTCCGACAATTTTAATGATTAATTTGATACTACGGTTAGTTTAATTAATGGTATACTCGAAGTCAACTCGTTCAATGACTGTTAATTCCTCTATTTACCTGACACCGAAACCTATCTCCAACTTCGCAACAATTTAAAAGAGCCCACTGGCATAAAACGTTAAACGTTTTGAACTGTATATATATGTTTCTCCTGTTTATTTACCATTGTCTAAGCGTTTTCTCTACTTTACATTGAACAACATTTTGATCACACTTAGTGGTCTAATAAAATAAATAATAAAAAGGTTAAGGGTAAGATTCAGAAAGAAATAAAGAAGTTTTTAGCTATCTTGTCAGGTCTGTTCTTCCGGCCGGAGATAACCTAATCTTTTGATTCGTAATAACTAATAAATAAACACTTGAAGCCATAAGCCACCATACATACGCCTGCTGCAAATAATAATACTTAAAAAAAAATTTTTTATCTTTTCCCTCTCATGTTAATTACATGTAGTAAGCTAAAACCGTCAATATTTTACATTATATACCTGACTATAGTAGGCACCCATCTCTATGATTGCTATACTTACCTGCAGCCAGGTTACTGCTGACTGAGGTTACTGACTAATTAACATGAGAGGGAAAAGATTAAAAAAAAATGCAGCAGGCTTATGGTGGCAGAGGTTGTTTTTATAAATTCAAATTGTTGATATCAGCCTATAAAAAATTGTTTCATTTAATTAACAGATGAGGGAAGATTTAGCTTCTCGGATCTTAGACTCTACTTCTTCCACTCTGAAATATTGAACGGCTAGTACCTACCTAATCAATAAACGTTTTTTATCTTGAGACATATACAAGAAAATTCTAGAATAGTTTTAAATATATCTATGTATATTCAACAAGATTAACCCCAATACAATGGTATAGTCGCCAACGCAAACGTTGTCTATAATATTACGTAACTGCCACGTACCGAATTGATTTTTGTTCGCGTCCACCCACCCTGCTACGCATGCGTCAAAACCGCTACGCACACAACCCTAACCGCACATACTACATGCGAAATCATTTATTTATATCCAAACAAAAGTGAACTTATACTCTTTTAAAATAAAGTTCAGTTTCGCTTAAAATTATATTTGGTATTTTTAGACCATTCGTTCCTAATAGGAAAATACCGACGCGCCCTCTCCCATGCAAATCGAGAAACCTTGTCACGGAAGGTTTTCACTTCTATCTTTATTTTCTTAAATATAGGATATTTTAAATTGTTCTGCCAGTACGGTATACTGTGTTGATGTGGTGTATTTGAAAAGTGTGCCATTTACTACCTGTTAAAGGAATAACTTGGTTCGAAAAACCCTCTCCTAAAATAGATCGTTGGCCGATATTCTCGTTGGGAAAATCTAGTAAGCATCCCATTCATAAAGTACATTCATTTGGTGCTGAGCAGTGAAGGTGCATAGGTCGGGATACATTATCAGTGAATGGACTTTTAAAATAATCTGTGAAGAATATTAAAATAACTTCTTTTTATTTTTCGGATTTTTTATCTACCCAGAACACAAATCATCAAAAATGTAAGTATTTCTCTAGCTGTATTTAATAAAAAGCTTTGTCACGTTGTCCGCTATTTTAATTTAAACAAATGTTAGACTAACAATGAATAGTTTAAAGTTTAAACTTCAAATGTTTATTATTTCTTATTTTAATATTTTATGATTTTAAAATAATGTGATAAATAATAGTTACGAAAACTGAAAGACGTACTTCGAAAAATATAGGTATTATTCTTTTTTTTTTTTTCTTTTAAACAACGACCAATTTTTGAATTTTAATCCAAATATTATTGAAGTGAAACTTCTTTAGGCGCGACAACGCGCTCCTGGCGGTAACGCGGCACCGTCAGGGACGATCAGTACTTGGATGGGTGACCGCCTGGGAACACCGCGTGACGTTAGCTTTTTGTTTTTTCTTGTTTTTTTTTTGTTTTTCTTTCATTAGTTTTTTTTTTAAATTAGTTTGCCAAAAAAGTATCACTTCTATCTTGTATGTTACAATTAAAACAATACATTTATACATATACTGATTCTTGGTCATCGGTATAATCTAGAAATGACTGAGC
The DNA here is from genome assembly GCA_905220545.2 of Melitaea athalia. NCBI lineage: Eukaryota > Metazoa > Arthropoda > Insecta > Lepidoptera > Nymphalidae > Melitaea > Melitaea athalia. Next base: position 6,403,208 of record HG992197.1, on the reverse strand, counting down.
TATAGATTTTTTTATTCTGGCTCTTTTTAGGGTTCCGTTGCCAACAAGTAACACTCAAAGAGTTATATCGTATGTGTCTGACTATTTGACTACTGTCTTGGCGTAGAGACTCGTACAATTATTATAATAAGTTTCTAATCAGATGAATACTTATGCGACAAAAGTTCGACAAAGTAATGAAATAAAATACTCTAAAAAAATATTAGGGATTCTCCACACGAGAAGTATGGAGGCAAATTTTTTTCGCGTGGTGTTTTTCCATTCGTTTAGTTGATTGGTTTTGCCACATAAAAGTAATGTGAACGTGGGAAAAAAACTCCTAATTTTTACATACTAAGCTAAAATATTCTTACTCCCCGCGGATAAATGCTAGTCTACAACTATAGATATAATAAAAGTTCAGTAAGGCTGTATACAAGTACATAACCAAGTAAAACGATAAACTGATAGTCATAGTGGATAAGTAAATTTGGAAATTTTTGTTCAATTTAAAATTAATGGATTTGTGTGTGTATGGGTGGATTCTTTATTGAAAATCGTTATTTTAAAATACAATTAATGTTAAAAATGACAAATAAATCCCTTACAATAAACCTTCATTTTAGTCTCTATAGCACCATGGCACGATTTAATTCAGCTACATTTCTTTATTGAATAGTATTATTACGAAACTGTAATCTTATATTGAAAATATGACCTTCATTGTCGTTTTGACAAATATTGTCATTTTGTACTTAATTAGTTTGAGGGTTCCGTACCTCAAAAGGAAAAAACGGAACCCTTATAAAATCACTCCGTTGTCCGTCTGTCTGTCAAGACCCTTTTTCTCAGGAACGCGTGGAAGTATCCAGCTAAAATTCATATCAAAAACTCAAGTCTACTTTCCCTTAGTTATGAAAAAATCAAACTTCTAAGCCAACGCAATCAAAAGATGCAGCCGTCTATGCTGCAAATTTTCGACACTTGCAAGGGAATCAAAACCTACAGGGTACGAAGCAACGTCTTATACCACAGATAAAGAAAAAATTGAGAAAAGCATAGTTTTGGTTACATCATATAATAAAAATATTTCAAATAATTTTGTTTGTACGGAATCCTCGTTGCTCGAGTCCAGCTCGCACTTGGCCGGTTTTTTATTTCAAATTTTTGTCAACGATTGTAACACAATGTAACATTGCTTCAGCGTAATATTTGAAAATATTACGTATAATAAAGTAAAATATGATAAATGAAATGTCCCTTATGGACAGAGTAAGCAACTCTTGTAGGTTGACGTCAAACAGACTTATATCTAAAGAATTACACAAAACTGAAGTACTATATTATACGAGTTATTTTTAGTGCAGAACTCAAAATTTTGCTGGGAAATATTAGTGATATATAGGAAATATATTTCGTAGCTAAATTTTATATAATATAGTAATAATAACAGAACTTACGATTTTTAAATGATGGTCACGAGTACAAAATTTAGTTCAGCATATAGAGTTTTAAGCTGGAAACTATACCAGGAGAAATTTTGAATAAATTCTGTCATTCTCTAATGAGTATTATAGAGAGTATCCTTTGGCTTGAAAATGAATGCCCTAAAAATGAAAATGAAAAAAAAATGAAATGCCTACAGTTACTACAGTTACCTGTTTATGCCTAAATGTATAAACAGGTAACTGTGTCTTCACCAAAACATTATGAAAGCCTCCTGTCTTTCTCCATAAGGAAAGCAGAATACTAATTACAGGTTCTTATGAACCTATAATTGGCAGTGGCACCCTTGTGGACCACACTACTAATAATTATGGCTATTTCAGTTGGCTTCGTGCCTAAATTTATCGCTCTTAGTTTGTATTTTTTATATATAACTTGGTCAGCAAACAAGCGTACGGCTCACCTGATAATAAGCGATTACCGTAGCATCGCAACCTCGTTTCCGTCCCTACCCCCAATCCCCTCAGAAGCTCTGGTCACCTTACTCACCAACAGATACACAACACTGCTTAAAAACAGTATTATTTAGCTGTAAGTAATGCTATTGCCGTGAGGGTGTAAAACGCATGTAAACCAATATGAACCGTCATGTTGACGATGACACTAACTATGGCTTAATCTTGTGTTCAAACGTTCACAAGTATGCAGTCGAGGCCGCAACTAAGGCTGAAATTGTCAAGTGGTAAAAATAGGTATGAAAAATATCAAAAGAAGCTTTGTATTTGTGCCGTTTGTCGTTGAAACCCTATCAATTCCATGGATAAGAAAAAAATAATTGTCACCATAATAGAAACAATAGGCTTCAGATCTTGATTTTTTTTATCGTAATTTGGTTTCAGTTTTTATATATAGGATTTGGTAACTTAATTCTTATCGGGAAAATCAAAGACAAATAATGTTATAATATTTATTAATTTATTTGTTATTTTATTCTACACTGAAAGAATTTTTCAAATAAGACCAGTAGTTCCTGAGATTAGCGCGTTCAAACAAACAAACTCTTCATAATATTAATTTTCTACACACATCAGAATATATATCTTTTCAAATAAATAATTCTAACGAATATCAAATAAAATATTTATTCTACGCCACTACACGTGTGCACAAACCTCTTGAAAATCGACGCTAAAGTCGAGTCGAAAAAGCATTTTACTAGTCGCTTTATGACACTCGAGATTTGTATGCCACGATATAAAAATACTTATTCTGAACTTTGTAAGTTACTTTACGTTTGTTCGGAGCACAAAAGAATTTGGATTATTAAAATTTACTTATAACTACCCTACTTAAGCGGATTTTACCCGCTTTGAAGTTTATGGTTGTTGTTAATTTTCGCATTTTGAATCACAGCGTAATGTTTTACTTCGATTAATCGTAAATTGCATCTTGATGTTAAAGTTATATTTTTGCTTAGTATTATTAAAATCTAAATTATTCTTATAGACAAAATAAAACAGTACAATTACATAAATCACGCGTACCGTAATGCGAATTAATCTTTCCGCGTACATGAAAACTGTGGAATGACCTTCCTCCTGAGGTTTTCCCTGAGCGCTATAATCTGGGCGTTGTCAAGCGTCGAGTGTATCTTAGACACCTTTTCCCTAAAGGCCGGCAACGCACCCGCAACTCCTCTTATGTTGCAGATGTCCATGTACGGCAGTAGCTGTTTAACGTCAGAGGACTTCGTCTGCTCGTTTGCCCCCATATGTTATAAATAATAATAATAATAATAAAAGTAATGTTTTGAAATAATATTTACTTACAGTACAACATTTTTATTGTAATTAAATTCATTATCATGATACACATTTTTACAAGAAAAAATTAAATAACTTTTTATTTGACAAACTCTATCTATACTATATATACTATAATATTATAAAGAGATAAAGTTTATAACTTTGTATATACGGGGTAATCTTCGCAAATACTGATCCGATCATGAAAATTCTTTCGCTAACAGAAAGCTACACTATTCAGGAGTGACAAGATAAAAGGAAAAAGATAAAAATTATCAAAATTTTTGACCGAGCAGGATTTGAACCTGCGCCCTCTGACGTGCCGTGTCAACAATTCAATCTAATCAAGCATTATTATTTGCCTTAGAAATTAATTGGTGATTTTAAAACATTTATATTTATCTGATTTGCTGAAAATAGTGAGAGTGTATTGGAACATATCAAATTTCACCGTACCCTTCTTATGTGAAATGGATTAAAACGCCCAACGAAGTGGGCACGGGTCGGCTAGTAAAATATATATTTGAAATGCTAAAATACGGTACACATTATACACCTCAGTATTATTTTGTATAATATCATCGAACTATAGTAACATATAAATATACAAATACACATTTAAGCACAGCCGGATTAATAATTAAGGATGAGAAACTATTGCAATGAAAAAAAGTTTATTCATTTTACCTTTTTTATTAAGGGTAAGAAAACAGACAAGATACGAGACTAATTGTAATTGTTCTGTATTTCTACTTATAAACATTATCGTTGTAAGAGCAATTACTTACGTTTCCATCGCAATCAAAGAGACTTAAGCCGATACGAGTATGTCCCCTATATCAGCAATTACACTGGCGTCTGTCTTACATTATTAGATAAAACATTACTTAAATGAAACATTTGAAGGAAAACATTATTTTTTTACGTATCTATGTATTTCATTATTTAGTACTTGTATTGTTAATAAACTAAATAAGGCTTTAACAGCATTCATTTCCCCCCACCGCTGAGAATACCTGTCTCCATAAAGAAGAAAGCCTTAATAGGCCACGCTACTTTACTGCTTTGTTATGATCTTACTTTTAGAAGTAAAGACGAAAAAGACGTTAGTCGATATGAAAAAAACCAGGACTGATATCTTTGCTTACTTAAGGTACGGTATGGAGGCGTAAAAGAACAAATACCTTCGCTAGAAAAAAAAATTTTTTGATCTTGATCCCACCTCTATCAATGACCACGGAAGAATAAAATTACCCATGGCTCTATCATATATAATAGTGCTATGAGAAAATTTATTAACCTATCGTTCTATTGAGTTATATTTGTAGTAATATATCAGTTCAACCTATTGCAGTCCACTGCTGGACATAGGCCTCCCCAAGTTCGCGCCAGACGTCCCGGTTTTCAACAATCCTCATCCAGCCTACACCAGCAACCTTACGTAGATCGTCGGTCCAGCGGGCCGGAAGACGTCTTACACTGCGTTTGCCAATAGTAATATAAGTCCTAATTAACTGAATGAGAGAATGACTCAATATCGCCGAGTATAAACTTTTGAAGGGTTGTAAAAAGTGGCTTTGGATTAAATGATCCAGAAATTATTGTGGCAGTGTTAATCATTTTGTTGACGTAGATATCTTCTTCTTCTTCTCTTCTATATATATAAAAATCAATGCAACTTTTCGTTGTAATTTTATAACTCAAGGACGGGCTCACATATCCAAACCAAATATTTAGGCTTTGTTTGGACTATTTAGTAGATGGTTTATGTGAAGTTTGCACAAAATTGGTCGAGCGCTTCTTCATTTATCACATTTTTGTAACAAATGAGGATTATTTTGTTAATGGGGATTTTGCTGTCAAATTGAAACTTTTTCCAGTGTTGACAGTACAAGCATGTTGTTATTGTCATTCATTTCTGTCATTTCATTTTGGACGTGCTTCGATTATACCCCGTCCGGCGACTAATGATCTTTTTGACACTTCAAGAAATTTTGACATTAGTGAATGCCTCACACGTTATTTATTCGATTCGAAATAATAATCGATTTTATTTAAGAAGAACTTTCAATCGATTTAATTAAATACATTTAGTGTAAAAATATTATTTATTTATGCGTTTATTAGTTTTTTTAATTATAAATGAAATATATAAATAATAAATTAAATGAATTAACAGAGTTATTGCTCTTTATTCTTGGTTTACAATTAAATTTCTTGATTTCGACTTAATTCCTTGCAAGTAATCAATCTTGGGGTCATAGATACTATTTTTATTTCATTTTTTGTATTAAATTTATAGAAACAATAATCACATGACGTAAAATTATTTTTATCATATGATCGATTTATTATCGATTTATTATTTCAAGAACTGTTTCATAGTCTGTGGTTGTTTGTTATGCACAGGGTACTTCACTCAATCAATCAAATCGTCAATAAATTATGACATTACTGTAAAATTTTTAGTACGTTATTCCGAAAAAAAAAAAACTGTAATTTATAGGCGTGAGCTGTCAAAAAGATCATTAGTCGCCGGACGGGGTATAATTTGCTTTAATCGTGATGAAGATGAAGACAAAAACCCAGGGATATAATTACCTCACAAAAATAATTAACGCTCAACGAAGTGGGCACGGGACGGCTAGTTCTTCATAAAAAATAAATCTCATTACAAATTACAGTGAACGTGATGTTAAAACGAACACGTGTAAACGGATCTGCTAATTTCAAAGAAAACGTTGCTATGGCTTTTCTTTTGAGGAAAAAGTTAAATTTCGCTTTATAGAGCCACTTTCGATCGTAAAATGCTACGACACGCAATTAGCCTGAAAAGTGTTTGAATGCACGCAAATGCATTTGTATACTGTGAAACCTTTTACTTTTTACCAAATAACTGTAAAACAGTAAACAGTGTAAGACTTTTTTTTTTATTTCTCAGTAAAATATAAGTTAGATTGTTTAAATTACGGTTTCAAAATAATTAACACATTTAATTCGCTTTTTAACCGACTTCCAAAAAAGGAGGAGGTTATCAATTCGACTGTATTTTTTTTAATGTATGTTCGCTCAGAACTTTTGACTGGGTTGACCGATTTCGATCAATTTTGTTTTATTTGAAAGGTTTTGCGTGTCATGTGGTCCCATTTTAATTTAATTGAGATCTGACAAGTACTTTTAGAGTTATACCTAATAATGCGTATTTACTTGACTACTTTTTCGTCGACCTACGTTGTATTATACCGCATAACTTTTTACTCGGTGTACCGATTTTGATGATTCTTACTTTAATCGAAAGCTAATACTTGTCATGTAGTCTTGTTTAAATTAGATTGAGATCTGATTACAACTTTTTGAGTAATCTTTAATAGCGCGTATTTACCTGACTATTTTTTCGTCTTATTACGTTGTATTACTTGTCGATGTCTTTGAAGTCGGTTTTTTTTCGTTTGCGAGCAAACACAATTATCACAGTAACATACTTAGTTATTTTCTTTTTCTTTATAGAATCAAAAAAATACTAACAGTATGTATGGTATAGGCTTCATGTGCGTTTGTATATCATAGGCTATAAAAGATCACGTTACGACTTATAGGCGCATAAGTAATCAACAAAAGGAAATGAAGTTTAACCATATTATTAAAAGTTTCAAAATAACATGTAATTTACGAACAGTAAAAATATATATATAAATTACACTGTGCGGACGGGTAAAGAGGACATCACTGATTAAATCTGGACTATATTGAGGGTAAAGACCGTTAAAATACGGGCTCTGAACTTTGCTTTAGATATTATCTTTCCGATATTTTTTCTAGATAATATTAGCTTTAACTAATGTTATTATATTAAATAGTGTTTAACATTTTTATTTTGCAGACATCATATTATTAAATCTCATCGTAAATAAACTAAAGTAAAACTTATTAAAGCTCATTTCTATCATTAAGAAGGGGTTGTGTAACGTTTGTCTAATGTACATACTTTGGAGTATAAATTGTCTAGTTAATATTTCATTTAAAATATGTCATATGTGTTTACATATTGGCTTTATGCTTATTTTATATGTTTATTTACAACCAGCTGACCCCGCAAACGTTGGTTTGCAACGCAACCCCCTCTTGTGGGTGGAATTTCGTAAAATCCGTTCTTAGCTGACCTCGACTCGGGGAAAGAAATATTCCTACCAAATTTCAAGTCTCTGCGACTTATGATTCCAGAGATATCGTGATGAGTAGGGCTCGGATAAATATGTATTAAAAAATTCAAAATATGTACATATAATATGGACCAAAAAACGTAAATTATGTAAAAAATCATCATCATCTCCCTGCCCTTATCCTATTTATATAGGGTCGGCACAACATGTTCTCCTCTTCCTCAGACTCATGTTGCAAGTGATTTGGCATGTTATTTTTTACGACCGGCCGCCTGCCTGACATCAACCCTCCTTGGGAATGCACAGTATAAAACAGAAATCAATAATGAGATATGTTAATAACATTATTATGATAATTCGTCAAGTTGCAATGTGTTTCCTATTTCATATTGATTATCTACATTTTCTAGTAAATTTTTATCTTCATCAGGATATTTTTATATTTAGATTTTTCTAAGCTTAGTGACAATATGTTTGCATTCCTGACTTCTGTTCAATTAATAATAATAATAATAATAATCTTTATTTCCAACAAACTATACAAAGGCACTTATTACCAACGGCATCTGCACTAAGTAAAAACTTGTATCGCAGATGCCAAGAATACAATTACAAGAAGAATAGTTCATCAGCGACAAAGCTCAAGCCGATATAAACTTATCTATATATAATTATTAAATAAAAGGATTTAAGATAAAATTAAACATTAAATCACTAAATTTTGAACAATAAAATTAAAATTAAACAATAAAATTAATTAATTGGTAATAATCACAATAATAACTTATTCTCGTTGTGTGCGTGTGTTATTATGCTAAGGGGGTGTGTATGGATGTGTGCGTGCGTGTGTGTATGAGCGTGTGTGTGAGCGTGTGTGTGTGAGTGTGTGTGTGTGAGTGTGTGTGTGTGAATACAGAAGTTTTCCCTTTTAATTTTATAGTAAGTTTTCTGTTTCCTCATAATCCAGACCCAACAACCAGTGTTCAAGTTCTTGCTTCAGATCGTGAATAGAGAGATCTTTTATTTTTATTTTACTTTGTACACGGTTATATAAGCGCGGTAAGAGGTAGTACGGATGTCGTTTTGCAAAGGTTGTTCGTGAAAAGGGAACCGGAATTCGGTATACTCGCTGCTTAAGTCGGTGTTCGTGATCTGGTGAGGTTATGGCTAGTGTTGGTTAATATAGCGTATAGCATAAAAGTATAGCATGCTAAATGTTTATAGCATATAGCATTTGCTATACCGACTATGACTTCGCGCTAAATTTATAACGTCTCAAACGCTAAACGTACACAGAGCGCTGCAGCGAGGCTAGAGCGGGATAATATTACTTTTTAGCGTTTTCGAACTTTTACGTATGTCCACTCACGAAAAAAAACTGTTATTACCAATTTTTATTTTTATTATAAATCAATGTACGAATAAAATTTCCCTAATACAGAGACCAATAAAATAAACATCATAACACTTTAAGATGCTACAAAAATAACTTATAAATTCAAAATTCAATTTCAATACCTCACCTTTCGATAGTGGCAGATTTTTATCACAAACAACACAATAATATTTACACTTAATACTTTTTATACACATTACCACTTATTATTATTTAACGCATATTTACACACCTTTTATTAATTATTATTTAATCACTGTCGTTGTCGCTGCAAAATCAAATCACACTTAATACTAACACTAAATAAAACAAAATTAATACTAACACTAGATAAAACAATTAAAACTAAATAAAACAAACTGAATACTATAACACTAATAAACTAATTACTAATACTAATAATAAAAATTAACAACAATAAAAACGAAAACTTTTGTAGCCGATAGTGTTAAAGACAGAGATAGTGGCACGAATACTAACGTGTGACTGAGACAGATTACCGTATACCGAGCATTTCCGAATAAGCACAAAGCTGTATGAAGTATGCAAGAAGGGATGTGCAATACGCGCGCCTGAGGGTGTTGTTTAATCGATTTTTATTGAAATCGATTAAAATTAAGTCATAAAAATACATTTATTTTTAATTTTAAAAGGTTTTAAATTTTCTCAAATAGTTGTTACTTAAGTAATCGTTAATAGATAACTGATATTCAAGTAAATCGTGTCTTTCAACTGAGAAAATTTAATTTTTGTAGTTTTTTTTTATTAATGTCGAAATCTCGTTTATTAATGACAAAATTAACTATATTTGTAAATCTAATAATATCTTATATCGTTTAATATCTTATATAAACAAAAATCAATAAATCCTAAATAAAACTAATCGATTGCGCAATTCGGTTGATTAAAGGATCGATTGTGTTTACATATGGTTAACAATGTGCTATAAAGATAGCATATAAAATAGCATGCTAAAAAAATTTAGCATTTAGTCTATAGCATGTTTTTAGTTTATAGCAGATTTGAACATCACAGGTTATGGCAACTTTATGCATAGAAATAACACCTCTTAATATGAACAGTTGCCGAACTCTTAACAACTCGCAATCTTTGTATAGTTGATCCGAACTATATCTAAAGGGCTTGCCAAGCATGACCTTAAGAACTGATCTCTGAGCTCTCTCGACATCGATCATAGTTGACTTGGCAGCACCACCCCAAACTCTTATGCAATAGACGATAAGAGACTGACACAGTGCCTTATAAACATGTAACAAAATGTTTTCGGGAGCTGAGTGTCTGAGGGACTTAATCACGTAGGAAGTTTTGCGAATTCTTGATGCCATATCGGCTATGTGGTTTTTGAAGGATAAGTTTTCGTCTATTATAACACCCAAATACTTTATGTTAGTTGTGCGGGCAATCGGATGACAATCACAATAGGAGTGTATTATGCAACAGGTATGTACTTTTAAACATGCTGTTACGGGAGGTTGTGAAATGCACGTTTTGTGGAAGGCTATGTATTTAGTTTTATTAATATTTAATGTCAGCAAGTTTCTCAATAGCCAATCTGCTACACGTGACATTCCTTGCTCTGCTGCTTTGTAAGTTTTTTCCCATGTAGTACCTTGAAAAATTATTGCTGTATCATCGGCGTAACAAATAATGTCCTCTTTTTCAGATACGGCTTTAATCATGTCGCTTATGTAAACAAGGAACAGTATAGGGCCAAGAATGCTTCCCTGTGGTACACCAAATGCAACTGGTAATTCATCGCTAACATGCACACCCACTCGTACTCGTTGATATCGCGTTGATAAGTAGCTATTAAACCATTCTAATGCCAATCCTCTTATTCCCAGGCCCTCAAGTTTTTTAATCAGAATGGGTATCGAAACAGTATCGAATGCCTTGGCTAGGTCAAGAAACACGCCAAGACAGCACTTATTTTGATCCAACGCAGTCGACACTATACTTGACACTAATTTTACCGCGTCTTCTGTGGAACGCCCACGCCGTAAACCATATTGTCTATCTGGAAGTAGGTTATTACTTTCAATGTAAGATATTAGTCGCCTATAAACCAACCTTTCCAACAATTTTGAAAAAACTGGTAGTAAAGAAATAGGTCGATAGTTACACGGGTTGCTTTTGTCACCATTTTTATGAATGGGTGTTACCAATGCTGTTTTCCAGATTGTAGGAAAAGTACCGGATGATAGACTTAAATTGAATATGTGCGTTAAAGGTTTAACTATGAGATTCTTGATTTGTTTTATGATTATTGGTGGACACCCGTCGATTCCAGGAGAACTATGAGGCTTAAGATCACATATGAGTCTGTTTACTTCATCTTCATCAGTAGGAGTAAAGAAGAAAGAATTAATAGGAGAATCGTTACCTTTAATTGCCGCTGTAAGAGACTCCTGTGTGGCAGCCAACTTAGTAAGGGATTTGTGCGCCAGGTCTTTACCAACATTGATGAAAAATTCATTGCAGTGATTAAGGGACGAATCTTTATCTTGTTTGATTTCTAGTAAGTCAAGGGAGGGTGTACGCATTTTATTTAAGTTACAAATATTTTTTATCGTTTTCCAAAGATTTTTTGAGTTGTTTTTATTGTTTAATAGCATTTGTTTATGATAATCATTTTTGAGTCTGTAGAGGAGGTTATTCAAAAAGTTTCTATATCTTTTATACGACAATACAATTATTTCATTATTTGGATGGTTGCGAGCTTGAATGTGAAGACGATCTCTGTGTTTTTGGCATCTTATGAGACCAGGTGTGATCCATGGCTTCAAACAAAATTTTGAACGGGTAGTGATTACTGTTTTAGAATTTTCTTTGATTATTTTATTTATAGTCTTTGTGAAAATTTGCGCTGCATCATTTACGTCTTTGTTCTCAATCACATTGGCCCAATTGACGGAATTAAGACCATTTGTGATGGCGTCATTGTCAGTCTTTATTCGCGAGCGTTTCGTATTTGGTCTCAGTTGTCGAATAGAAAGTCCTGCCATGCAAATATAGTGGTCCGTTATATCAGAAGCGCACACCATACCCACAGCCTGTCTTGGATCTCTCAAAAAAATATGGTCAAGGCAGGCCTTGCCTCTTGTTGGTTTATTAATGGCTGAAAACAACTGGTGTTCAGTAAGTAATGAAATATAGTTGTTACATTGGTCCCCAATTGGAACGGAGCACAGGTCCAGGTTAATATCTCCTGTAAGGATGACGTTTTTCTTGTTCCGGGCTTTAGTCAAAACTTTATCTAAAGATGATAAAAAATTGTCCACGTTGTTAAAGGATGGAGACCGGTATATAGCTAGAATAAGTAGGTTTATATCAAAATTAATCTCTAAACAATTACTATCCTCACATGAAGACTCTTGCACTATCGCACTCAATGAGTCCCTGATGTAAACAACTACACCACCACTCTTGTTAATATACTTGTTTGTACGGAAGGCATTAAATCCAAGCATTTGTGGTATCAAAGTGTTCTCACTTAACCAACATTCCGTCAAAACTATGATATCAAATTCTGTCTTAGAACGTTGTAGGGTTACCAAAAATGCATCAAAGTTTTGCTGAATACTCCGAATATTGAATGAGAGAACTTTAAAGTTATGATCATTGGTCAGAAAACTATTACAAGCGTCAACGCTTTCGAGCGAGCTACAGTCTATTGAAAGTGAGTCGTCAACGTCTTGTAAAAGGTCAGCTATAATTGGATTTTATATAAACGAGGAATATTATTACGTTCACCCCCGCTAAACTGCAGCTGACCGAAAGCGTCTCGGATATTTTTATAGAACTTCTGTGTGCGTGTGTGAGTGAAAAGTGTGAGTAAATGTGAGATAGTAGTAAAAAGAGAGAGTGTGCAAGTATATGTGAAATAGTGTTTTTAATAAAATGAAATCGTGGCTGTGTTACAATACAAAAACGAGAAATACAAATAAATGAAATTACCAAGCTATAAATTATTTTTTGTGACTTCATTTTGCGTACGTTCCTCATTACCTTCCATCCACACTGCCGGTCCAATCTTCTCGTCAAGGTCAATCGGTGAAAATATACGAATGGCTGGTTTACCCTCTGCTTTTCTAACAAAAATGTTCCCGCCTCGCACCCAGCAGTATCGAAACTTGTATTCTTTCGTACGAATTCTGGATTGACGAAATAACTGCCGATTTTCCTTCGTCAGACGCTCGTTGATATATAATGGTGTAGGTTGGCCATCGACAATGTCAACAGATGTTAAGCTGCGCTTGTTTTTTGCAGCTTTTAGTAGTTCATCAGCCTTACGCCGTCTAAGTAACCGCACCACGATAGGACGTGGCAGTACTGCCGCGGAAGAAGATTTTCTTAATTTGCTCCCTTTTGGGCCCACTCTAAAGACGTCATCAATGTCCGATTCTGACAGCGGGATACCAAGCTTTTGAGATGTGACTAGTACAATTTGCTGGAGATTTTCGCTATTTTGCTCAGCAATTCCAACAATTTCTAAGTCGTTTCTAAGGTTGTCCTGGTCGCGAGAAGCTATTTGTTGCTGAAGAAGTCCGACTGACGCCCTTAGTGTGACTATTTCACGTTCCGCGTTTTGAATTTTATTGGAGTGCTCTTGAACGGTCTTACTTAAGTTGTCTGAAAGGGTAGCCATTTGGTTCTTAATCTCACGGTTTTGTTCTTTGACCTCTGCAAGTTCTTGACGTAGAAGATGGAGTTCAGACATAAGAATCCCCAGGTCAGTGTTGGGTTGTGAGTCATACTTCACGTTTTTTGCTTTGACACCTTGGGGTCGGCTTCCTCTTGCTGGGTTTACGTTAGAACAAATATATTTATCATTTAAATTAGATGATGATTTTACAGTACGAACCGGAGTCGAAGTATTGTCGCCTTTAGGCAATGCACAAACACATGAAGGACACAGCCAATCGTCTTTGTAAGACTGAGAAAAGCGGTCAAAAATGTCCTTTGAAATATTTATACATAGCAGGTCAAAGCTGTTTTTACATCTTGAGCATTTCATATAATGCCGGTCCAATATTGGATTGCCACATCCAGAGCAATTTGAGTTCATTATTTACTTTTATTATTATATAATAATAATTTTAAAATTTTATTTATTAAAATACGTTGACACACCATGACATGACGTTGACAATTGCTTTATGGTTCTTTCTTTTGTGTTTACTAATCGCTTCTGGTTCAATTGCACGTGTCTTTTTTTCTTAAAATGTTTATTTTGTAATAAAACTGTTGCTGAATTTGATCCAATGTCCAGTAAAATTTCAAATCTGCCATTATCATTAATAATAACGTAATATACCAACACGTTAACACAATAGCGAACTAAACTAGCTTGGATCGGAAGTCGAAAAGAAAAGACAGTCTTCATTAAGTTTTATGCAGCTCCAGAAATAAGAAGGCGTATAATACCAGTCATAAGCTGATTTCATGACTTCTTTATTATTTTTAGTTAAAGAAACTGAAGTAATTTTGATTCATTTGACAAGACGTTGTCTTGAAATCATCTGGAAGGTGCAAATTATCGGACTACAACGTATAAACACATTTTTTTAAAACTTTCACTTTTTTATTATTTATATTAACATTTTATTTTTATTTTACAATTTTTATTGGGTTACTTTAAGTCCAATTTTTATTTAATTTTGTTTTATAATATACTATCGTTTTTTTACATTTTAATTTTGACATTGACATATTATGTAAAAAATATGGAGTATAAAATAAAAATATCTTTTATATTAAACATTGTTTATTGTGAAAAGTTACTGCAGTAACAGTTACATTAAAAAAATTATAAAAAGATAGCGATATGTTTAGGTAACTCAAAAAAAAAAAAAAAAAAGAAGTTTATTCATCTTCCACTAAATCTGTCTTATTAAATTGATTGCAGTACACAATCACACGCTTTTTTAAATTATCGTAATTAAAACTGTCGATTAGGTCTAAATATAGCCTTATATTGGCTGTAAGATCTTTCCACGTCACAATAAAGGTTAATAAGTAAGGTAGGGCACAGCAGGAAATATCCTGCTCAAAAACTGGAGGAAGTACCTCAAACATGCAGCAGATCACTGCTAAAAAATGCTGCTTTCAACCAGTGTTGTGTTCCTGTGGTGAATAAGGTAACCAGAGCTCCTGGGGGGGATTGAGAGTATGGTCGGTAACGCGCTTTCAATGCATCTGGTGTTGAAGACACGGTAATCGCTTACCATCAGATGAACCGGATGCTTTTTTGACCTACTTAAATATATATAAAAAAACATGATATAATGGGAGCGTACTTACAGACGCCTAGTTCCGTAATAATTGGGTAAGGCACGTCTGCAGTACCCTCAAAACTCAGTACGCACTTAACTTTATTAATTGTTTTTAGTGTAACGAAGCCTTTATTTTTGTATAAACTCTAGTCTATTATTTTTTTTATTTTTTTTTTATGTTACTAGTCGACAAACAAACGTACGGCTCACCTGATGGTAAGTGACTACCGTAGCCTATAGACGCCTGCAACACCAGAAGCGTCGCAAGCGCGTTGCCGACCCTATCCCCAATCCCCCCCAGGAGCTCTGCTCTCACCAACATTAACACAATACTGCTTGAAAACAGTATTATTTAGCTGTGGTCTTCTGTAAGGTCGAGGTACTACCCCAGTCGGGCTGCTCCATATTTTCAGCAGGAAATTTCCTGCTGTGCTCTACCTCAGTTATATATAGTTGTAATGTTAGTAAAATATTAGTTTTTGTTTAGCTATTTCAGCAACACCGCCTTCTGCTTCAGAAACTTTTTTTTCTATTTCTTTAATAATCTTCAGGTTTTCATTTGATTGATTTGATCGGCGGCGCGGGGGCAGATAATATGGAATAAATGAAGTTAGAGTATTAAAAATCAAATTACGACGAATAATACGCGAGACAAATGAAACCCGCGCGTCCGTGTGGTGGCGAGAATGCAAATACGTAAAATTATATCAATTTTTGTGAACTAATTCATATGTTTTATGATATAAAAATCGAAAATATGGATGATTGTGATATTTTTTTGTAAAATATGGACTTACCCATGAAATATGGCAAAATATGGAAAAATATGGAAAATAAAAATTAGTTTTTCCGAGTCTATATGTAATAATCAATGTATAGAAGACATTCAAAACCGAAAATCGTGTAAATTAAAAATATGTATTTACATATTAATCCGAGCCCTAGTGATGAGTCAATATATGGGAGGAAATCTCTTTTATATATATAGATTAATTTATAGTTGAATTTAGAAAAAAAATAACGTAACGTAAATTAGACCATTAATAGATATTTATGAATTATTTAGATTATGATCTATATTTCCTAATACAATATATAATAGTCTTATATTATAATGCTTATTATAATTTATACATTATATTATTATATTAAAATTTAGATAAAAATTTTATTGTTGTGTAAGCAAAAAAAAGATTAAAAAATGCGACGTTGTCAATTTGGTCCTCCATCTGAGGCCTCTAAGAGTTGAGTGGCTGCATACTTCAGCGGTGTTGCTATCACTAGGTCTTTTCAGGGAAGACCTAGTAATTAATTTTTGCTTCATCTAAAGGTTAGATTGAAAAAAACAAATGACGTACTTGTATTCAGACAATAACAACAAAAAGGTCTTTATTATTATAATTTATTTTTAAAACATTCCTTTTTTCCATATTCTGTATTAAATATATACTTATTTGCTGTAAATAACAGAGTTCACACAATTACGAACAGGATCGGAAAATTGTAGATGAAAACATTGTTTCTTCTTATGATAATTTGTTTGCAATAAATTGAGAAATTTATTGAACACAAATTCCAATAGATATTACAAATGCGTACTTGTAAATATCTACTGAAATTCAAACTCCCTATCCTGAAATTTTATTTCTGCAATTTTTTTAAAACCATATTTGAGGGCTTTATTGCAAGAGCTATTATGTCGCCCTGGTTAGGAGACTTTTATTATTACATATACATAACTTAAGTTCTCTTATCCACTAACTTATATAACATTCGGGCCAAGTCTGAGAGTGGGTCAGCCAGAATACTATAACATCTTCCCAACTCATTAATAAAAGAACATCTATCTCTGATGTCCTTGTTCCGGGCACATTCCATCAATATGTGGTAGAAGTCATTACATTACAGACGGAGCGATTCGGAGATGTAATTTTCCGCATTACAAATGAGAATTTATTGCATGGAATGTGTCCGGAACGAAGCCTCAGTGCTGTTACAGTTTCTGTTCTACTCAAACATAATTTATCAATCCATGGGGGTCGTGCAGGATGTGGTTGGATCGTGCGATACCATATACCTTTTTCCTTAGATCTTTGGTTAAAATATTCTTTAAATATGTCATCACTTGAATTCTTAGCTTATACGAGTATATATAACTGGTAAAAGAAGGTAAAAGGTAATAGGGATACCCTCAGTGGAAGCTTCTTTAGCTATATAATTCTGCTAATAAAACTACATTAATAATTACTTTTACATACTCGTATATTACAGGCATAATCAATCATATATATTATGTAGGTTATGTGGGCTATGCTTGGGGTTTCTCTCAAAGATAGAGTTAGAAACGAGACTATCCGCGAGAGAACGAAAGTAACCGACATAGCCCACAGAATTAGCAAGTTGAAGTGGCAGTGGGCTGGTCATCTGTGTCGCAGGACCGATGGCCGTTGGAGCAGACGTGTCCTGGAGTGGAGACCGCGTTTTGGCAAACGCAGTGTGGGACGTCCTCCGACCCGTTGGACCGACGATCTTCGTAAGATTGCCGGTGTAGGCTGGATGAGGATTGCGGAAAACCGGGATGTCTGGCGCGAACCTGGGGAGGCCTATGTCCAGCAGTGGACTGCAATAGGCTTAACTGATTATGTAGGTTCTCATGCAATTTACTTTAGATATTTTAAGACTATATTTGACATTTGCTGTTTGGCTTAACGAATAGCACTCCAGCTTGCACTTTCAACTGAAGGACACTTAAACTACATACGTGCATGGCCTGGCAGCAAACCAAGTAGGGCATAATAACTTTGCAGAAAGCCAGCCAAATCACGTTTCAAAAAGTTGAAAGACCGATAACAACTTATTTATTTAAAAATAAAAGTGTAATATGAAAGTCAAAGTCAAAGGTACTTTTAATGATTTAGCAATGGAACCATGAAAAAATGGCAGCATAGTTCAAAAGTTCTACTTGCTTTTCGCTCAAGTATCTGTAGGTATTCGTATCACAAAAATCTCACTTCAGTAAACATCACACAATCACAAAAGTCTCAAACATTAAACATATTACGTTTTAGCCTGTAATATCCCACTGCTGGGCATAGGCCTCTTTCCCCCATATAGGAGAAGGATCAGAGCTTAATCCACGACGCTGCTCCAATGCGGGTTGGCGGATATTAACGATCACTATCAGTTGTACATGATAACGACCGGGACCGACGCACAGTGGGAGGAAACGATCAAAACTAAGTGCGAGGCAGTAAATCTAATCCAAATGGAATCATTTTTTTTAAATACTGGTAATTATGTCTGCTTTCTTGTACCACTGCGGAAATTCACTTTTTAGGGGTAGAAACCACCCCTATCAACCCCTAAATTTTCTCAATTTTCTTACAGAAAAGAGTTGATTAAACTCGCTCTATCCAGAGCTAGGTGTGTTTGCCTGCTTGGGGAGGTTGTTAGGGGTAGTTTATGAGGTTGTAAGGGTATGTGGAAACGAAGTATGTGAGGGTTGGGGTGGGTAGCCTATCTGTAGTTGTAATCTCAATTTATTTACAAACAAGTAGTTGATTAAATTCGCAAGCTAGGTGTGTTATTCGGCTTGGGGGTTGTTAGGGGTAGTTTATGAGGTTGTAAGGGTATGTGGGAATAAGGTGTATCGGGGTTGAGGTTATAAATATACTATATTAGTTTACAAAGAATCTGGTGGTTTAGCCTGCTTAGGGGTTAATAGGGGTGGTTTCTACCCCTAAAAAGTGGATTTCCGCAGTGCCACAAGAAAGCAGACATAATTACAAGTATTTTAAAAATAAAATGATATCATTTGGATTAGAATTTACTGCCTCGCACGTAGTTTTGATCGTTTCCTCCCACTGTGCGACGGATTAACGTGCTCTCCGGGGCACGTTGGGGAGACCCACAAGGATTGCACAAACACCCAGGTCACGGCAAACATCTGTATGGCCAATACAAATGTTTGTCATGTGCGGGGATCGAACCTGCAAACACCAGCACAACAGCGAGAAATCAGTGCTGTGACCGTTGCGCCAACGCGTCGTCATATAGTGATTCAAAAATTTTAATTATCTAGTTCATTGTTCATATACTCGTAATTTCTTTAGTTAACATATTTTATCGTCTTGAATATTACCTACGTAATCAACGTTTAAAAGTTACTGGTGATTAACTAAAACAAAGTCAAAATGGGTGGTACCTAATCTTCTTTAATTATAAGCATACTTAACATTCTTAATTACAGACATAATGATATGACTCGGTTCATTATGTACAAGGGCTCACGTTATCCGTTTAGTTTAATATTATCCGAAAACGTTCCATCACATTGCGACATAATATTGTCATGAATATTAAATAGGTCAAAGGAGACCTATTTAGAAAGACATAGTACATAATGATAGGACATCCCGTTAAATTATTATTACTACAGCTAATATAGCTATGCAATTACGCACATCTTTATCTATACTAATATTATAAAAAGGAAATAATTATTTGTATTCTTGTGAGGCTTGTAACGGATAAATTAAAAAACTACTGTTCTGATTTAAAAATTCTTTCACCGAGACAATGCCATATTGTTACTGAGACATAGGCTATATTTTAGGGGAAAAAAACTGACACCCAAAATCGTGTCGTGGCGCGGCCCTCGTTCCACAAGCGAAAAGCTAGTGCTAAATATATTCGTATTATATTTAATAGATGATAAAAGTTTTAATGAATTCTTACGATGATTATTTACACTATTTTGTACCCAGGAGACTTTTATTAATAATTTATTCAAGTACTATATAGACATTGTAAAAGTATGTTAAAATCATGCGAAGTCTGATAAAGTGTATGTAAAGTCGTCTTAAAGATTATACTTGTAGGAAGTCTTGTAGTTTATAATGAATAAACTTCGAATTAAACTGAAGTAGATTGTATAAAACATATAATAATAACCGACTTATATAAAATAAATTTTATAACAAATATATATATCTATACTAATATTATAAAGAGGTAAAGTTTATAACTTTGTTTGTATATACGGGGTAATCTTCGCAAATACTGATCCGATCATGAAAATTCTTTCGCTAACAGAAAGCTACACTATTCAGGAGTGACAAGATAAAAGGAAAAAGATAAAAATATATAAAGATTTTAAATCAGCAGGATTTGAACCTGCGCCCTCTGACGTGCCGTGTCAACAATTCAATCTAATCAAGCATTATTATTTGCCTTAGAAATTAATTGGTGATTTTAAAACATTTATATTTATCTGATTTGCTGAAAATAGTGAGAGTGTATTGGAACATATCAAATTTCACCGTACCCTTCTTATGTGAAATGGATTATAACGCCCAACGAAGTGGGCACGGGTCGGCTAGTATATATATATATAAAGTAACGAACTAGCGACAAAGGATATTTTGAGTGAATACCCACTAAAAGTGTGTAAGGCAAGACTTGGATGTTAACGCTATAGTAGGGTAAGACTTGAGACTAACAATAGAACAAAAATGGGAGTTGGAGAATTCATACAAACAGAATCAAATGTCTAATTAGGTTTTCTTCATACAGTTAGGTTGGCAAACTTGCTTATAGACTTATAGAATGTTGCCGACCCTACCTCCATTCCCCCTCCCCCTAGGAGTTCTGGTCACCTTACTAACCACAGGAACATAATTGTGATCTTTTGTAAGGTCGAGGTACTTCCCCAGTCAGGCTGCTCCAGGTTTTGAACAGGATATTTCCTGCTTTGAACTACCCTAGTACACCTTTCCTAATGCTTTATCCTAAATTTTTCGTTTACTGATGCTGATATAACTAAACTGTTGAATTTGTTGATTATTATTTCTAATACCAAAAGGTATTATGCTAAAATTTTCGACAGCTCATTTCTTTTAATATTTTTATAGACTATACTTGTTATTACTGCCTTCCACAACTTTAATTAATCAAATGTATATTTTATTAATATCTAAGGGTACCTATTCTGTCCTATCATCCTACTCCTGAAGAGCCCATAAAATCATAATGTTTACCACGCCATTTAAACTCGATATTGGTTTAAGATTGGTGAATAAAAACAAATATGACAGACATCCTACGAAAATGACTGAAAGTGGATTTTTTCGAGATTTTAAATGTAATTAAATCTTTATATTGTGCTAACACTTATGAAATTAAAAATGACTGAAATAGTTTTACTTTTTAGTTACCTAATCAAGGTACCTTTACCTACTTGAAGTAATTGATCACATTTACTTTCTTGACCTTTGCTATAATTTTGTACTGAAGACGATAAATATTTGAATTGACATTTATGTTTGTTTAGGGCGACTGAGGGAGGATTAGCTCCAAGCAGCGATGACATGCCAGTTGGCGGACCAAAAACACCGCAACAGATTGCGGCGCAACGTCGCTTGCAGCAAACGCAAGCTCAAGTCGATGAAGTAAGACATTATTAACAGGTGTATTAAATACAAACTATTGTCGAGAGTAGAGTTCCTATTGCACGTTTTTTTTTTTGAAATTTATTTTTTACTTAAATACGGGAATTAATCTTGTTAAATTATTACCACACGTTTTAATGAAATATTTAAAAATCTCTAAACCTTTTGTTAAGGTTATGTTAAGGCTTATTATATCTGATGCTAATATTTATATACATACATTATACCCAGATCAATCTACTCTAGAAAATTGTAATCCTTTTGTAAGGAGCGATTGAATACGGATATTAACTTTAGTTCAAAGACTTTAATATTATAATTTTGCTGTCCCCAGGTGGTCGATATAATGAAAACGAACGTGGAGAAGGTATTGGAGAGAGATCAAAAGCTTTCGGAACTCGACGACAGGGCAGGTACGTCGTACAAGCGCGTTACATCAAAGTTTAATTGAATTGTTTTTTAAAACAATTTTCAAACATCAACTAACCTTATG
The DNA here is from genome assembly GCA_905220545.2 of Melitaea athalia. NCBI lineage: Eukaryota > Metazoa > Arthropoda > Insecta > Lepidoptera > Nymphalidae > Melitaea > Melitaea athalia. Next base: position 6,381,184 of record HG992197.1, on the reverse strand, counting down.
TAACCAGCAACGACGAACAAAATATCAGGAATATATGTATATATATCTATATATATAAAAGAGATTTCCACCCATTGACTCATCACGATATCTCTGGAACCATAAGGCCGAGAGACTTGAAATTTGGTAGGAATATTCCTTTCGCCAAGTAAAGATCAGCTAAGAACGGATTTTACAAAATTCCACCCACAAGGGGGTTGCCGGGGTTAATAACATAAATGGCAAAACAACGTTTGCGGGGTCAGCTAGTATATATATATATATATATATATATATATATGTGTGTGTGTGTATATATATATATATATATATATATATATATATATATATATATATATTTATTTATAAACACCCGTCCCATGTCAAGGAAATAGCCTTAATAGCAGAGGCCGCTGCGAAAAAAGCTGAAACGACTAAATGGCACAAATATTCGTCACTAATTCCAAATTACATCTTTGTGCCGTTTGCAGTCGAAACACTTGGACCTTGGAGTAGTGCTGCTAAAAAAAAATTTAAAAGAGATAACGCCTCGCCATACTGCCTCCACTGACAAAGGGATGCCGAATGGTGCATTTCTTTTGGCCAGAGATTCGGCATAGCGAATCAACAGGGAAATGCTGCCAGCATTCTTGGCACCATTCCACGCGGACATGATTTGTGCCATAACTATCTCTTAATATTTAGTTGTTAAGTTGTGAATTGTAAATATGTCATTATTATATGATATTTCAGGAATATTAAAGTTTTATTAAATGTGTTTCACAGATGCGCTGCAGCAAGGTGCGTCACAGTTCGAACAGCAGGCTGGAAAACTTAAAAGCAAATTCTGGTTACAGAACTTAAAGGTTTATAATTATTCATTTTTTCTTTTATTACCATTTCTATTATGATAAAGCGTAATAATATTAAACACTGTAAGAAAATAAGAAAGTTACGTAACTCACTTTAAAAGTTAGTTTTCTCTAAGTTTTTAATATTTTACTTTAAGTGCTCTACCTAGACTAAAAATCGTGGTAAACCTCTTAATCCCACCGTAACAAGAAATCTTCTTGCTACGGTAGGGCTCAGAGGTGTCTTAATTTAGTAATGAGAAATTAATTGGCTGTTACTCTACTTCTACTGGTACTGTTTTAAAATATACCCAATAATAATTTTGGTCGCACGCATAACACGTGGCGCTCAAAATGGTACTAAGTAATAAATTCGCATCGTGCTATGTTGCATTTTATATTTTATTTATAGGTTTTTAATTTTCTATCATTAATAAAAGATATTTTAGTACATGTGCTATGTAATTTAAATCTTTATCACTTAAATGTAGAGTTTTACTGACTTTGAGTTTAATATATTTAATATTAATATATTATAACAATTACAATAACTAAATGTTTAAACATATAGGTACCTAATATTACGTCATTAAACAATAAATAATATTTTTCAGATGATGATAATTGCTGCTGTTATCGGAATCATTATTTTAGCTCTTATCATTGGTGAGTAACATTTCTTAATTTAAAATGTGCACATTAGAGAATGTCGCTCCTAAGTTGTTTTTACATTTAATGAGTTCTTAGACTAATCATGCCATTATTTTTTCTCACATTTTCAGCCAACTTTGTGTGAACAAGTTTCGGTAACCGAAGTTTAATTTAGAAGTTACTTGTATTATAAATAAATAGTAATATAACGTATGTTATTATTTTGTTATTACTATTTGATATTTAACCTATTTTGGTAAGTTGGCAGTGTCGTTGTTGATGAATATGATGTGAATAGCATTGGAAATAGTAAAATGAAAAATAATGTTATAATACTTACTGTTCGTTAATCTTGATAAATTTAAATTATATCTCGTTTTACTTTTGCCAAATTATTCACATTATATAAGGCTGGAGTAATTGTGATATTATTGTAACTCCTCCCACTTTAATAATTTCAAATGTTATATATAAACACACTATCAGAGGGAGAACAGCGATAAACATGCTTTAAATTATGTATACTCTTGAGAAAAAATCATTTTATAATACAAAGAAACACATACAAAACCTATTTAGCTGAGATAGGATACAGCAAGAAATATCCTGCTCAAGATTTGGTGCACCCTGACTGGAGAAGTATACTGTACGCTGAGCCGTACGCTTGTTTAGCGACCCAGTTGTATTAATTAAAAATCATAAAATTCATTTCAATAGAATACTACAATACACTTCTCAAACTTGACTCGGCAAAAGACAATAATTATACTTTAAAAGTTGGTTACAATGATATCACAAAAATTACAAATTCTGTGTATTTGCCCTATGTGTTGGCTTTGTCTGTTCTATCGTATCTTCGTACTCGTATGTCTCTGAAGTTTCATGCCGTCTTCTGTCTTTACACATAGCTGATACATATTTACTTTGGTGGCTTAAAACTTACTTCAAGGTTAATATAACTAAATAAGTTTGTATATATATATATATATATATATATATATATATATATATATATATATATATACAAACTTATTTAGTTAAAATCAAATTCCACATTTAAAATAATTTTAAAAACAAGTTCTACATTTCTTAGCAACCAATGTGAATAAATCTAATCTAAACTCAGCTTTATTTTGCAATTATATTTATCTTGTGTCTAACGTTGCTGTTTTATCTTATACATGATATATTATAATCAAATATAATAGATGCAATTTCTGCTTTGAAATAATCTGTCGTCCAAGAATGCGAAGCTTTTCCCATATAGAATCTCTATATTATATTGCTTAATATTCTATTAAATGCCTACAGAAAAAAAAGAATAAAAGTTACCAAAAATATTCTCAATATAACATTTAATCATTCCGAAATATATTTTTATCGTTACTAAAACTTTCGAAATAATATTGCACATATTTGTAAATATTAAAATATTAAAAAATAAAAAAATATATATCCTTGTACAATATTTATCCTCATGTTACAATATGAAACAGCTTCATTTGTCCATAGACTAACACAGTAAACTATATTTTCTAGGTCTGTAAATTCCGAAATGGGGAAAGGAGGCCGAGGTGTGTACCTATTTATAATTAACATAACAATTTTTCTTTAAATTGTGAAGTCGAAAAGTTGATAATAACCATTATAATATACTATAATATGACTAGCCCTGCTTTCTGCTCCGGGGGTTCGATTCCCACCTCGAGTCAGGATATGATATATGTACGTATTTATATAAGTATTATTTATATGTAAATATCAAAAAAAAATGTAGCCATATTAGCCGTCTGTTATCTAGTGTTAACAAGCAATTATATAGTTGCTTACCTTAGGAACAGTCGACCGTGTGTGTATATTATACTTATTATTACTAGGTATATGTGTATATATAATAAATATCTTTCTTTCTTATTTACATTGGTTTAAAAAATACATTTAAAATGTTAATATTTTCAGGTACCTATTCCATCAGCAAATCAATATCGGCACTCTCAGCAAAATAATATACTGTTCTTTTTATTAGATATTAGAGTTGTTAAACGTTTAAAAAATCTGTAAATTCCAGTGTATAAACCTTACTATGTACTTCTTATATATCATCGTATATTTACATGTTTTCGAAATCACTCGTCCTGTAAAACCACTCCTTTAGTACTATCAGCAAAACGGAAACAAATTAGAGTATTTTTAGAAGATCTTTCTTTGTTAAAATATTTACCTTATAAAATGTAACAACATAAATTGCTATTTGCTAAAAATATTATAGAAACCTAAGGCTTATCGAAAATAAACCATATCTTGTAATTTTACATTGTGTTCACAAATGAGACGAATCTAACTAATATAACTTTATTTCTTTTTTTAAATTTGGACCAAGTTTCAGAAGTTGACTTGGTAGTGACCGCATTTATTTTTATACACAGTATATTTTTTATTCTGTCGTCTGTTTAGAGAATGTTTTATCAGTCACACCGGACTAGCTAAATACGTATTTTTTTCTGAACAGGAATTTGCTAAAATATTTATTAGATGGTGTGATGTCCCCAGCGGAACGCCAGCTTTAGTCTTTGATACTGATCTAATAATAATTAATCTATATAAATTTGTTTGACTCTTGCTTACAATATTTTATACCTAACACTTTTTAGACGTCGAATAGGTACAAAAGTTATTTGTATTGTGAATTGGTCCATGTCCTAAATAGTAATTTTATTTATCTGTTTTTGATCCTAATTTATTTATAAAACTATTATTTTCTGAAATGGAAATAAAAATATATGTAATATATAAAAATTATTTATATTAATTTAGTACAGTTTAAGTGATCTGCTATCTAGTCATTATTTAAATAATTGTGTAATTTTAACTGACATGTCTATGCTATTTCGATTAAACAAAAAAAAGTTATTTGTTGTTAACTAGAGATGTGCTAACGTTGCATCTTTTTCTGTGTGTAAAAAATTATGTATAGCTTATTATTCGTAGTTAGTGTAAAATATTGCACTTTTCGATGCTTAAGTAATTATCTTGCTAATTTACATTGGAAGGACCTAGTCAAAATATTTATAATATAATACTAGACTGCGTTGTCTAAAACTTCATTGTTTTCAAATATAGTTTAATTAAATTAGTGATTACTTATTATTAACGAACTTACATTCCAATTCTTATTTTGTATTCACATTCCAATATAATTATTTTAACATTATTTTGAAAAAGCAGTCTTATAAAAATAATTTAGAATTAATAAATAAAATTTAAGTAGGTACTATTAAACTATTTATTGTACTATTAATTGAAATTGAATTGAGTCAAAAGTACCAAATGTAGATGAGGACGTCACCCTATTACGATGAAATTTTACATTTACCCAGAACATTTTTGTAATCTATGAAAAGCTGGAAAGGTAAGCTTTGTAATTTACTAGGAATAAAAATAATCTGGGTAAATTTAAAAAGAGGTGACTTTCTCCTTAGAATTTTCTGTTGGTGTTATAATATTATGCACTAAGTTGTTGTTGAATCTTATATACTAGAAGTGTTTATCGAATTTTTAGTTCAGATATTGATATAGTTATAGTTTACTACTATAAACACTTGCCTCTTTTTTCGAAACAAAGCGCGTACTTATTTGAAAAAAATTTACGCTAAATTGATTTTATGAAAAACAAAATTTGTAAATTAATCGCTTTTATACTAATTTCGTCTTAAATCTTACTTTTAATGATATTAAAATATTTTCCTTTACAATTACAAAGCTTATCTTCCTATTTTAGAATACAATTTAGGTATCTTGTGTTTCGAAAATAGAGGCCACAAATTCACTGTAAGGTAAAAATAAATACACCAGCTATGTCTTAAAATAGACATATAGAATAGAATAATAAGGTAAAGGTGAACAGTAATAACTTATTATATCAGTAAAAGTTTTTAGGTACAATCTTATTAAAACATAAGTACAAAAATGTTAGCTAACGCTAATATACCCAATATCAGTAAAATAGTTTTATGGGAAAAAATATATAATTATGTCTATTTTTAAGATTAACAATGTTCCAAGCACGTACTAACTTTGAAAAATTATAAATATATTATTTTTATCACAACTTTTTTAAATATTTATACACAGAAGGGGGTTTTGCTTTTCACCTTTATTCTTATTATTATATATAAATAAAAGTATATAATATGCTAAGTGTTAAGAAAAAACATAATAATGTAGTCACTATTATATTGTGGAATATTCGGAAATGTTATTACAGTAGTTCTCACTTGAACAATTTCAAGACGCTTTTGTGTTTTTAAGAGTGCGCATAATGCAAAATTACCATCTTCTATTTGTTTTGACATGAAAAGTTCCAGACCAAATCTTAAAATAAAAATATATGACAAACTACGTGATATTTGCAAGGGTTGACCCATATCAAAAACATAAAATAAGGAAATTTTCTCGATAAAATATAATCACGAAGTAACCTCTAATTTTTATATTTTTTCTATTTATACTCGATATGGTTATGACCATTAAGACAAAAATTTGATAATTAATTACATTTAAATATGAGTAAAGGCTATGCCAAGGCATTTAATGTAATTACTTTTAGTTTCGGAATTATATACAAAATAACATATTTGTCGTTTTTTACATTCGTAATGCGCTCAAAACTATATCGTCTATCGCACTCTGACACGAGGCTTTGTGTATATTTTGTTTCATCGGGCGCGCGGGTGAAATCTGATTTTTTGCTCGCCTTATGCACGCTCTTAAATACCTATTCATTTAGATATTCTGTAATCAGCTCAGATTTAATTTAAACAATAAATCAATCTTTGTGTTACATCTTGATAGAAATAATTACGTTTAGAACATACCTATATTCTCACTATATTTATTATTTATTTATCTTATTCGTGATTTTGGACCTATTAATATTTATTGTTATTATTTTATTAGATAAAACGTAAATTAATTAATATGTTAATACAGTATATTGAAATATCACGTTCACATGTTGATATTACCTACTTATCTTTTTTTATATACATATTATATGCTAATATTTCATAAATATATTCAATCAATCATATGAATATTGTTGGGTATAATATGAGTGTCTAGATTTTAAAGGGGACTTTGTTGTATTTGAACGTTCTATCAATAGCTGTTTTATAGAAAAATATTCAAATAATTAATGAATTTGTAACTGTAGTATAAAGTAAAACTTTCAAATGTAACAAATATTATTGCCTACTTCAAATCAAACACATAATCAATTTAATCTCAATTTAAGAACAATAGAAAATAATAAATATCATAATTCTGTATGTATCGATAGTATAAATTAATGTACCTAATAATTGCTTCAATAAAGTAAAGCAACTTTAAATACACAATCATAGTTTTTTTACCAGTTAAGACTTCAAATCGTTCCTGATTAAGAAAAAAAATTATAATTACGTATTACAATTTTATAATAATTAATGCGATAGCGAGCAATCACAATTTTTAATTTGTAAATTGTGTTTGCTCGCTAACGAAAAAAATCCGACTTCAATTTACATAGACAAGTACCTAATACTTATAACGTAGGTATTCAAAAAAAATTTTTATTTAATTAAATACGCATTACTAGAGTTAACTAAAAGTACTTCTCGATAAAATTTAAATGGGACCATGGACCAATGGGATAATGGAATAGGCAAGCACCAGCTTTCGAGCAAAACAAGGATCATCAAAATCGGTACACCCAGTAAAAAATTATGAGGCAACACATGAAAAATATACAGTCGACTTAACTGGTTGTACCTCCTATTTTAATAAGGAGGTTAAAAATACATTGAGGTGTGCCCAACAGAAAATATCTGGCTGAATATCTTGATCAGCCCAAGTTGAGGTACTCCTCTACTTAACAGAAGGCCACACATAGCATGGACAGCCCACAGCCATAAGATGCTCTTTTCAAACAATGTTGTGTTCCTTTGGTGATTAGGTAGGCAGCCAGAGCTTTTAATAATAATAATAATACACGCTTCACACTCAAGATTGATAGTTTGAGTCAAGCAACACTGCTTCATATACCTATTGTGTCGATTGAATAATGGTTACAAAACTGGTCAACAGCGAAATAAACCGATTTCCAATATTAAAAATCGGCAACAGATCTTATATTCTTAAATGCTTGCATGCGTAGCGTAAGTATGCGTAGCGCAAGTATAAGTATAAGTAAAAAAATTATCACAATGTTGAACATACTTATTAGAAGAGGGAAGGGGGAAGGTTGTGTCAATCAAATCATTGACATAGATTAGGTATAAAGAAAACAAATTCAAAGATACCTACCATCCCGAAGAACTCCTATGTACTGACATTGATTGGATATTTTTATTTTCTACTAGCTGACCCGGCGAACTTCGTACCGCCTAACAGTTGATTCTTTAATTTTTAATTTTTTTTCAATACTTATCCTTCCCGGAACCCCTCCACTAACACTTAAACTTTATGGTATGTTATTTAAGTTCAAATTGACTTTTTAGTATTATTACGAATCTTTTGTATGGGAATATAGAAAAGTGTTGTTTTTAGACTTTTCAGGCATTTTTTTGAATTTTTCTCTCCGTAACAACCATCCTCGTACTTCAAGGAATATTATAAAAAAATAATTATCGAAATTGGTTCAGCCACTCTCGAGATTTGCGCTTAGCAACACATTCAGCTATTCATTTTTATATATATATAGATAGAGACTAGCTGTCCCGTGCCCACTTCGTTGGGCGTTAATTATTTTTGTGATGTACTATAGCCCTGGGTTGCTTGTCTTCATCTACTAATAGAACAGCATCTTCGTTTACGATAGGTGAGTTGTATTTTCTCAATTGTCCCGCCGCGCAACAGCGGTGTGCTGCTGCGGTCGCCTTCAGCGATGAATAAAATCGTAATATTGTCGCGTATTTATTATTTTAAATTATCTCCTAAACTACACAACCAAATAACATACTTTAAAAGACAAATTTTATTTTCATAAAATAATCTTGATGAAAAAAAAATCATTTAATTTGATAAAGTTTCATGTTTTGGTCATGAAAAAAAACAACTCAACTTCACATATCTTTCTTTCATTTAACAAATAAAAACCTTTGTAGTGATTTGTATATAAAAGCTAGCTATATAGTACTACGAACTTTTTTACAGAACCAATACAGAACTAACATTTTTGGTAAACATTATGTTCGTCTATACTCTATACTGAACCGTTCAGTCAGCGCACGCCGGTATCGGTAAAGCATTCATCTCGCCTGCATTTCTCCGACTTGATTTACATATACTATTATTTTTCACTGAACTGTAACAATTACAATAAAATATAGCCTATATCACCCCTGAATAGTGTTGCTTTCTGTTACTAAGAGAATTTTTATGATCGGATCAGTATTTCCGAAGATTACCCTCTACAAACAAACAAACAAAGTTATAAACTTTACCTCTTTATAATATAATTAGTATTAGTATTAGTATAGATTACAATAAACTAGGTAGTTATAGTTACCTATAAGAGGTGAACAGTCTGTTGTTCACAATCAGACAGGTACAACTCAGACAGGTACTGTTTGCATCTTGTATCCAGCTTCGTCTCTTAGGTTTGGGACAGAAACTGTGTCGAACAAATTAATCTAAGAAAATAGGCCTTTTCCTAGGCTCCTTCCTTTTGAGCAATAAATAATGTAACAGAAAAATTCTTAGAACATTACTTGTATGGTTGGCCTTAATTACTTCGACATGACTTACACTAATCCCACTTTGATCCCAATAGTCAGAATTTCGGCACAATGGTTGCGTTATTAGTTTCTTCTGGCTAATCCGCAAAACTACTAGGTCGATTTTGGTAGGCTTTTTTTGCAGATATATACCAGCAGTGATATGATGATGTGTGACTTGTAGATATATGTTGCGGAACTGGGAGAAGTAGAGTGAAGAAGAGCAATAAAAAGTGAGAAGAGCAATAATAAGTGACAAGTGACTCCATTAAAGTGGAGCGGAGCGGAGCGGGGCGGAGTGAAGCGAGGCGGAGTGAAGCGGGGCTGAGTTGAACGGACCAAAACTGCATTGAGCCTATGACTCAAATTCGATCTCTTTTAGCAGCCGATATAGAATATAGCCGATATATTCATGATATATATCCATTCTGAACACGAATGGAACAATTTCTTTTTTTTTTGTAAAATATTAATTACCTATGATGAAATAAATTTATCATAGAGTATCGAGAAAAGTTTTACAATTTCAATTTGTTTCTCATCAATTTTAATGTCGCTAACTAAACTAAAACGTTGCGTATGCGTCCTTTACTGACAAGTAATGAGGAGCGGTCAGCGGTGCGTAGGGTAACGTACGCTTCTCATTGTAGCGCTACCCCATCGCTACCCTCCGATCTGCTTACACTGTTTTCACAGATGGGGGATATATATTTTGGGCACTAGGATTAGTCAGTTCATAGTCAGCTACACAGCAATGGAAACGCACCTCTAATTTTATCATAATTATTAACATAGTAAAAAAATCAGCTCAAAATGTTAAGCTTTGGCAAATACGGGAAACAAAGCTTCATTAGATATAGATTTATATACAGCAGCATTCGCTGTAATACCGCGTTATAATTATTGAAGTTTCATGTAAACAAGTGAGAAGTGTAGATGTAGTACCTAAATCGCGGGGATCCAATGCCTCAGTACCTACTTTATATGTAAATGTAATACCACGATAATATCCCTAATACATTAATATTATAGTTAGAAATCACCCAATAATAAAATTCTATAACAATCAAACAAATAGTAATAAATAATAATGAAATAAACTTTATAATTTTTAAGCACAAAATAATTTTAAACTAACACTGATACTCAATACCTAACAATTGATATAATTAAATTATATTAAATTCTTTACTTTTCAAAAGTTATAATTATTCTAGATATGCAACAAATATTTAATTGAATTCTTTGAATGATTACGCCAATGTTATCTACAAATAAAAAAATTCGGCCAAGTGCGAGTCGGACTCGCGTACGAAGGGTTCCGTACCATTGACTAGGTACATTGATTGTAATAACGGGCAAAAAGCGGCTAAAAATCACTTTTATTGTATGAGAGCAAAAATAGGCAAAAATTACGTTTTTTGTATGGGAGCCCCCCTTAAATATTAATTTTATTTTAATTTTATTATTTATTATTAAAGTAAAAATACAACTGAGTATTTTGTGAATATTTCAAGTGCCTACCCGTTGCCATTAATGATATCTAGCAAAAAAGGGCAATAAAATCGCGTTTGTTGTATGGGAGCCCCCCTTAAATATTTACTTTATTTTGTTTTTAGTATTTGTTGTTATAGCGGCAACAGAAATACATAATTTGTGAAAATTTCAACTCTCTAGCTATAGCCGTTCTTGAGATACAGCCTGGTGACAGACACACGGACGGACGGACGGACGGACGGACAGCGAAATCTTAGTAATAGGGTCCCGTTTTTACCTTTGGGTACGGAACCCTAAAAATTATTATTTAACTAGCTGCCCGGACAGACTTCGATCTGCTTCTGTCTGTTATGTTTTTTTTAGTATAAAAACTTTCCGTGGGATTTAAGGAACATGCAAAAAAAGCAACATTCATTTTTATAGGACGTTTTGGAAACGTGAATTGAAAACGTGCATTTATGGACGTTTAGAGAAACGTCACAACCGGCTGATTAACGTCATTGTCAAAGTCAGAAAACAGGAAACTTCACAAATGCTTCACAAGACACAAGTTCTCAGATTCGTATGTTTGGTATTTTATAAAAAGATCAACTATCTTTGAATGGTGAATTACCTACTGAAATAACGTCAACGTGTCAATATAATATTATTCTATTATAATTATAACTATAAGTATATTTTACTATCAAATGAAACTGTTAGTAAGTTAGTAACTGTGGTTTATATATAAATGCTATTTACAGTAAGTACTATAAATGCTGTAATTTTATTTCACAATATTGACTAAACTTTAATGAATATAAGATTATTGATATCTTCTTAACCATATAATAATCAAATTTTAAATGAATCCTAGCTAGATCAATTTTTCGCCCCCGAAATTCCCTGCATACTAAATTTCACGAAAATCGTTGGAGCCGATTCCGAGATTCAGAAAATATATATATATATATATATATATACAAGAATTGCTCGTTTAATAGTATAAGATATTCTTACTAAAAAATATAAAAATTATTTAATAAATAAATGTTAGATACCCCTATTTTATTTATTTTAATTTGAAATTGAAGCTAAAAAATATTTGAGTACTTTGTCATAAATTTCAGTGAATATGAAATGCTTATTTTTTATTTTTCAGGTCAATTTAAATACTTAAACAGTAAAGTAAAATGTTGGAATTACCAAGAATCACCAGAGCTCTGAGAGCTCACACTCAGCTTGACAAGCCACGCAAACTAAAGCCTTCTACAGATCTACCCAAACTATCTGTAAAATTATCAAAAAATCTTCAAAGGTACACACACAGTAACCCTTAATACTATCTCGCTTCAGCCTGTAATATCCCACTACTAGGCATAGGCCTCTTTCTCCATGTAGGAGAAGGATTACTATCTACAAAAACATTTTTCTTTATTAAACAATTTATTTATATAGTTGTCCAGTATTACACAATCACACCATTATTACCAACAGTTTCTATAATTTTTAAGAAAATGTTAAATTAATAAAGCTAATGAATTGGTATGTGAGCTATAGAAGAAATAATGTTTAGTAATTTTATTTTAACTTCTAAGACAGCTAAACAAACATTACTTCTTATAACCGGAGCATGACATAGTATCTAAAATATGTAAATAGAAAAGCACACTATAATTGATTATAAAGAATAATATAATTATATAATGTACAATTATATTATATTTAATCAATTTAATTTTATATTGATTAAACAGAATAATTAAAAACTATATTACTTTTTAACAGATTTAAGTCTTTTACTGATATTTATACCTACATTAAACAAAATGAACCATTGTCTGAATCAATAATAAGTCTACTGGATGATTTAAAATTGGCTTGTAAATCACTAACTGGAGACACAACTAATGATATAATTGAAGATGCTGCCGTGTTGACACTGAGAATGTTTCTCGATCAGGACATGGTTATGCTAAAACATTTGTCACAGCTACGTCAGATGTTTGGAAATGTCTTATCTTCAACTGCTAATAAAATTTGTGAGGTAATATGGCGCAATGTTCCAAGTTAAAGTAAATGAAGTATAATAATTATGAAATATGTAAATTATACTTAAATTTGATTTAATTACTTTGATTTGATTTTATTTGCCTATTTTAATGTAGGGTGTAAAAAATATATAGAAGTCAAATAAAAATTCAAAATCATCACATATTATTAAACTTACTAATTTTTCCTTATTATTTCATTCAGTACTTTACTAGTGAGTATTAACTTTGCACAAATATGAGATACATTAAAAAAAAATTTAATCCTAGGCTGGACATCATAAAATATTAATAGTTGAAATAATAAACCATTCAGTTTAACTAAGTATAAAATTAAATTTACAAAATAAGCTATAAGCCACTATATCAATTATTATTAAAGTTTTAATCAAACAATTGCAGATAGTTACAAATATATCAAATAATATATCAGACGAAACTAAAGAATACATAAGAACAGAGGCCAATGACACAAAGACTGTAAAGCTATGGGGTGAGAATATCCAATGCCATTACATTCCATACAAACCAGTTAAAAAACCATTGGCTAAGCTTACCACGAAGCCAGCAACACGTGGTGCATTTGTAACAGATTTTTCTATGAAATATAACACAGCTGTTAATAACAACAAAGAAAACAATGTTACTTCAAATTCTTCTAAACCTGCTTCCAAAGTAAGTAAAGCTTCATATAATAACTGTGTTTGTTATCAATACAAATAAAAAACCAACTTCGATTTAAATCAACAAGTAGTAAAATGAAAAACTAGCTAGTAAAATACTTACAGACAATACTTAAACTTTATTTTTCTTTTTAGTTTGGCAAAGTGTGGTTAGAATCAAAGGTCAGTGAACTTTACGATGGATCTATGGGAATATCAAGTGCGGATATTCTTCAGTCTATCATAACGTTACTTAATTCTCCAAGAAGCAATGATGATATACAAAATGATCTATTTGAACTGCTGGGTTTTGATAAATTTGAATTTATAGAAGAAATATTGCAACACCGTAAAGAAATTACGGATAGTCTTAAGGCACCACCTCCTCAACCATCTATTGCTGAAAGTAAGTTGCAAATATTTTATTTACATTGACTAGTCAACAAAAATAACTTCACAATGGATGAAAATAATATGCTAATTGCAATATAGAATTTATGATAAATTATTGTAGATTCTAGTTATGTTGAATTGTATGATCATAATAATCATAGAAAAATTATATATCAATGCTATTCTTATTTATGGCGTAATTGATTATTTACAAATACTTATTAAATTGTATTCCATTGTACATAGTATGTTTTTTAGTTTTTCCACAAACAATTGAAGTTTAATTAAAAGCACCACAATGGTACATACATAGGCCGATAAAAATAAACCCTCCTTAACAACTCAATCAAAAGTCAATTAATTAATAAAATTATGTCACACCTACAGTTGCCTCACTTCTACCAGAGAACAAAATGCCACAATACTTATGCCAAGTTTCAGTACAATCTGAACAAGAGAAAATGATAGCAAAACTTGTGAGAAAAGAAGAGAAAAAAGCAAAACACGCCAAGAGAATCGATGAAGATGAAGATGAACAGGAAATAAATATCGCACAATTGAGGGCAAAACGGTAAGAAACATAAGGTGTGCTACTTTGTGTCCTTCTCATCGGTTTCAAATTGTTACTTTTGATTAATTTTTTAAAGTACAATATTCCTATTTGATAGTGTAGAAGAAAATAAAACTGTATACGTATGAAATATGTATACAGTTTATTTGTACTGAAATTATTTTCATAATCAAACTACTTCCTATTCTTTTTTGTTATTTACTATTCTGAAAAAAAAATTGGTTTTTAGAGTAGCAGAACTAAGTAAACCTGTAGTACCATTTTCTACTTCGAGGTCATCGAGCAACGTTGATCCTATCCTACAAAAGATATCGTATTTTCAAACAAAAGTTCAATACCCAAATGTATATGATTCTTCGATCAATGCTAAGAATTCCGCAGGTAAGATAAAATATTTTGAGAAACAATCTATGTAAGTAAATATAAATTAGGTCCTTTGTTGGCAGTGGCAATGGAATGTCATTTATTATTTTGTCGAATAAAATTGTTACGCTTCAGCCTGTAATATCCCACTGCTGGGCATAGGCCTCTTTCCCCATGTAGGAGAAGGATCAGAGCTTAATCCACCAGGCTGCTCCAATGTGGGTTGGCGGATATATTCCCTACTATGAGTAACGATCGCTATCATGTGTAAATGATAACAACCGGGACCGACGGCTTAACATGCTGTGGTGTGGTGTGGAGACCCACAAGGACTGCACAAACACCCAGACCACGGCAAACATCTGCATGGCCAATACAAATGTTTGTCATGCGCGGGGATCGAACCCGCAACCGCCAGCGCAACAGCCACAAACCAATGCTGTGACCGTTACGCCAACGCATTGTCAAAAAAATTGTTAAAAAAGGGAAAAAAATTTTAAAATATGGAAATCGAAATTGAAACGAAAAACTGTTACAGAAGTTAGTATTATAAACTACAATACGACGCTTTATTATCATTATAGGTTTCGTTTCCGGTTTGAAGTTAATATTGCCAGAAAATGCAGTAAGAAAAGATAATAAAGAATACGAAGAGGTTACTATACCGAAAAATGAGCCAACGCCCTTAGAGGTCGGAAACAAGCGGGTGCCGATATCTGATATGGATGAGGTAATTGAAAACATCATAACATATTCAAACACTGTTATCATAACATACTATTCAAACACTGTTTTCAAAAATTTAGTCAACATTATTTTTTCTTTGGTTTAAATCTTACTTAAAGGAAAATAAGAACTCTTAATAGTCCTTACATATTTAAAGTTATTTCTACAAACTGTTTGACAAATTTAACAAATAACATAATAAAAATTGACTTATATGGGTTCAACAGCCAAACTTATGCTTGCGTGCTCTGTCTCAGAAATGTCACTGTAACTATAATAGAAAATAGACTAATATTTGATGGAATATGTATTTTAATTCAATTTTAAAAATGTAATTTTTTGCTTTTTTTACATTGTTTAATTGAAAGAAATTGTTTGAGAATGTGTCTTGATCCAAATATGTCAGTTTATCTGGTTTTTTTTTATCTCTGTAGTTATAAAGATTTTCCTAATTTTTCTAATTTTAATTAATTCTGTCTTACAGATAGGTCAATTAGCGTTTGAAAACATTAAAGAACTGAATCGCATACAGTCTGTAGTCTTCAACACTGCCTACAACACTAATGAAAATCTGTTAATTTGTGCCCCTACTGGTGCCGGTAAAACGAACATCGCCTTGCTAACTGTTGTGCACCAGATAAAACAGCACATTGAGAATGATGTCATCATGAAAAATAAATTTAAGGTAATCCTTGTTTAACTGTACTTTTGTTCCAAGTTCATAATATTTCAAATTAAAACTCCGACAAATTGCTAATACCTAGAACCTTGTCGCATTAACGTGTTTGTTACGCAAAAAAAATGTATTATTAATAGTGTAATATAATTGATCAAATAATTTTGAAATCATCACATTTTTGATACTGAATATTGATTGATTGATTAGTTTAATGGTGGTACCGAATATTTCAAACGTTTATTACGAATTGACGTAATCAAAATAGCGGCTGGGCGCAATAGCAATTTGCTGGACTCTGCGCTTTTTTTATTAAAAATTGTGGGTAATGCCACAGATTACATGTCATTCTGATGTTGGAAATTAAGACAGATTATGACTATGGCTTCATCAGCTTTTCGCCGATGTGTTCACCAATGATGCTAAAAGTGAATTATAAAAGTCCGTAGGCAGAATCCGGTTTTGGCAGTACAATAGTGGGTTAATCCGTGGTTAATTGATGTGGTTATTTCTGACAATCCTCGTTGATATACTTATAGTAACGATATTTTTTTCATAAATTGTTAGCTATTTTTAAGCACAATATTAAACTGTTTTTCATTATTAAAATATTTTCCATTAGATCAAAAAATCTAGAAATATCGATTACTACTAAATATTTAAATTTCCGCAGATAATATACATAGCACCAATGAAAGCGCTTGCATCTGAAATGACGGCCAGCTTTGGTAAGCGACTGAAAGGCTTAGGAATAGCCGTGAGAGAGTTAACGGGAGATATGAAATTAACTAAGACAGAAGTTCAACAAACGCAGATGATTGTGACAACACCGGAGAAGTGGGATGTTGTGACAAGGAAGGGAGCCAGTAAGTTTGTCTAAATAGAGTTAAAAGTTTGTCTCTGTATTATACAAATTAGTAGAAATTTGTTACAGTTTGGTCATAGATTGAATACATTTAGTGGTGAAATATGTTACACGATGTTTAAGCCTTCCAACATTTGTCTAACATTTGCGCAGCTTTATGCAGCTTTAATTTGGTATGGTGGTGGTGGTTATGGTATACCATCTAGCATTAAGAGCAATTACCATGACTAATTGAGAGCAGTAAAATTTTGAGTTTCATTTATTATTCGTTTGAGTAATCTAAACTTTGTATTTATATAAATAATTCATGATTCTTTTCTGATGAATATGTGATGTCACAGAGTCACGACTCATCCCCAACCTTGTCAAAGAATATAATATCTTGTAGACTCTTTCTTTCCCTAATATATTTGATAAAATTTATGAACAAAATGTAAAAGTAAAATAATACCTAATTTACCTTTTTTTCTGTAGCTGATACGGAATTAGCGTCTATAGTGAAGCTTCTCATCATAGACGAAGTACATTTATTGCATGGAGACAGAGGTCCGATAGTTGAGGCGATCGTAGCAAGAACATTGCGACAAGTTGAATCTTCACAAAATATGATACGCATCGTTGGGTTGTCAGCTACGTTGCCGAACTATTTAGATGTTGCCAGGTAAAACTGAATATTACTTGTGTTTGGATAAAAATAATTGTCTAATTTATCAACAGATACGGGGCGTACCACTAGAACTTTGTTGCCCAACACAAAAAAAATGGTTCCAAATAGTCCTAAATCTATATATATATAAATCAATTGCTGTTCGTTAGTCTCGCTAAAACTCGAGAATGGCTGGGCCCGATTTGGCTAATTTTCATCTTGAAATGTTTGTGGAAGTTCAGGGAAGGTTTAAACGGTGAGAAACATAAATAATATGTAACGGAAAATACTAAAAACGACGATTTAATTTTCCAATACAAAATGTTCCTAGCGGGGAAATTTAATGTCTTTGGTCAAAAACGTTGTCAAGTGGTTGTAATATTTATAGGTGCGTTCAGAAAGTGTTTTGTGTATGTTTTTCACAAATATACGTTGGTGATACGAAGCTCACCAGGCCATCTAGTATTAAATAAATTTCCCGATAATTAATAATTTACTCTATTGTTTAACATTCGATGTATGTTTATACTTCGATATAGTTGTGTATTTTAAACTGAAAGCCAGAGAGAAGGCCTTAAAAAAATTTTGTCCTTAGATTCTTACGAGTAAATCCAAATATCGGTTTGTTTTACTTCGACTCTCGGTTCCGGCCCGTGCCCCTTGAGCAACAGTTTATCGGAGTCAAGGAAGTTGGAAGCGGTGGGGGTGCACATTTGAGACAGGTTAATTAAAAACATTACTTATTTTTAATATAGGCATAAAAAATAATCTGAAAATAAGTATACACATCAAGTACATCGGATGCTAAATGATCATTGCCAACTCAAAGACTTGTGGCACAAAAGAAGGTTTACTATCGGCTCAAAGAGTAAATAGTTATATCAGGGAACTAAAGTTAAGAAAAACAAATTGTTTTTGGAGAAGAAAAGAATTCTCTTTGTTATTCTGTTTTTCTCGAATTTAGCTCTCTCCTATAACCGTTTACCTGCTTATTCTTATACTAGTACACTACTAATTGCGCAAATTTTCTGTCAATATTTATTAGTACCCTACTTTGGTCAAGCAAGCCGTATTAAATATACAACGATGTAATCCATTTTTAAATTATTCTTCTTTTGAAAAAAAAAAACCAGTGTGCTTTAGACCATACAACTGAAGTAAAACTTCTTTAGCTTCTACAGTAATATTCGAAACGTAACTCTCTCTCTTTCTATCTTCACTAACTTATATCGCCCTCTCAACTTCCGTTCGCCTTGCCCGATCACACTTTTCGTAACGCTCTCGTCACGCATTTACCAGCTTACTCCTCAAGTCAAGCGTGCGTAAAGAAGTTTTACTTCAAAAATTCAAATGTTCTTACAGATACAAATAATGAATGAAATATGTTACGACAAAGCTGTGGATATGGTACAAAAAGGTCACCAAGTAATGGTTTTCGTTCACGCTCGTAACGCAACGCACCAGACGGCGATGATCCTCAAAGAATTGGCACAAAAGAAGGGCCATTTGAAACATTTTGAACCAGAAGATTCTGGAGGTTTTCTTAAAGCTAAGAAATCAATTGGTAGCAGTCCTAACAAACAATTGAGCGAATTATTTTCGTTTGGCTTCGCTTGTCATCATGCTGGTATGCTTAGGAGTGACAGGTTAGTAGGTGATTTTTTTTTAATTTTAAAAATAACTTTTCATTATTTAACGTTGTGTCCATTTTTTATAAGTACTTTTTAACGGTTCACAGGAAAGTGGACATAAGGTGCCAATCAAACCACCAATTATTTGAAACGTTGCATGAATTTACAATTAGTGGTTTGATTGGCACCTTATGTCCACTTTCCTGTGAACCGTTAAAAAATATTTAAAAATTACTATCCCGACCTGGTATATCCCATAAATGGCCATGAAATAAATAGCCTACGACTTCGAAAGACTACTGCTAGGCAAGATATTCAATATTGGAGAAAAGAATCTTCATCACCTGTCTAAGGGTTGTTGAATTTATAAAAAAATAATGTAATTATTTATCGTCACCATTTTTTTTACCGGTTTCTATTCGAATGTTTTTGTTCCACAAATTCATATTAAGAAAATCTGTATTTTCAGGAATATGGTTGAGAAATATTTTGCAGATGGTTACATAAAAGTCCTCGTATGTACATCGACGCTCGCGTGGGGAGTCAATTTACCGGCACACGCTGTTATAATAAGGGTATGTCAATAATAAAATAAGTTGTATTACTTGAATTTAATTTTGTTTTAAAATTTATCTCATTGGTTAACTTATTCCATAGTCGTAATGTTAAACATAACAATTTTGTTTATAATTATTATTCAACATGCTTTCTTACTAACACTATATAGGCTAATCCCCAAAGGTTGTCTAGAAGAAATGGCTTAATAGCCATAAGTCCACCCATTGTACTTCACAGTCTGTAAATGTCGTTAAATGTGTTTAATGTTTAAAATGTAGTTGTGGTGTACAATAAAGTATAAATAAATAAATAAATTTGCTGTGTGGCTACGGCAAAGAATTTAGCCTCCCCCTCTCTTCCCGTGGGTGTCGTAAGAGGCGACTAAGGGATAACATAGTTTCACTACCACCTTGGAACTTAAAAAGCCGACCGATGGCGGGATAACCATCCAAATGCTGGCTTTGAAGTACACAGGCCGAAGACGGGCAGCAGCGTCTTTGGTGCGACAAAGCCAGCCCTGCGGTCACCAACCCGCCTGCCCAGCGTGGTGACTATGGGTAAAACACATGAGTTCACGCCATTATTGGCGTGAACTTGTGGAGGCCTATGTCCAGCAGTGGACTGCGATAGGCTGAAATGAATGAATGAATGAAATAAATAAATAAAAGTTGAAAAAGATTAAATATGTCCCATACTGTCCCTGTCTGAGAGTTTCCTAAAATTCTTTCTTTTTTTTATGTAACTAGGTTGGCAAACAAGCGTACGGCTCACCTGATGGTAAGACCGTAGCCTATAGACGCCTGCAACACCAGAAGCATCGCAAGCGCGTTGCCGACCCTATCCCCAATCCCCCCCAGGAGCTCTGGTCACCTTACTAACCAACAGGAACACAATACTGCTTGAAAACAGTATTATTTAGCTGTGGTCTTCTGTAAGGTCGAGGTACTACCCCAGTCGGGCTGCTCCATATTTTGAGCAGGAAATTTTCTGCTGTGCCCTACCTCAGTTATACCTTACCGTAAATGTCCTACTAATAATTTACCTTTAAATAATAAACGAACATTTCCTTTGTTATTTCATAATTTTCGTCATTATGTATATTTTTAAACTTTTAGGGTACAGAAATTTACGACCAAAGTCATGGTACGTTCGTAGATTTGAGCATACTTGACGTGTTGCAAATATTCGGTCGTGCCGGAAGACCTCAGTTTGATACTTCCGGTACCGGAATCATAATAACCACGCACGATAAGTTAACGCACTATCTCAAGTCTATGACAAATCAGTTTCCGATTGAGAGTAACTTTATCAATCTATTGGCTGACAATTTGAATGCCGAGGTGAGTAATTTTTGATGATATTTTATTTAAATACAAATTCTTAAGTAGTACAATTACACATAAACATCCGGCTCGAAGGACCAAATGTTCGTTGGTAAAATTATAAAGACAGATTGATTTTTCTTGATGCATACGAAGTACCACGTCTTGGTATAAGTTTACTAACAGGCACAATACAAGCCCACAATGCAGTATGTACCCAGATTAGTTAATTTATAATTGGCCGTTAAACCAATTAAGGATTGTGATATTAACCAAAAGTATTTTTTCTAGGTTGCTTTAGGAACCGTAACCAATATAGATGAAGCTGTTGAGTGGCTAAGTTACACCTACCTCTTCGTACGAATGAGAATAAATCCACAGGTTCGTTAAATTAAGTAAGAAATTATATATTCCTAACTTCTTTTTTATCATCTAAATAATTATGTTCTTATAACTTTACATATTTTTTCGCAGGTATACGGTCTGACGTACAGCGACGTGCAAGAGGAACCGAACTTAGAAACACGACGGCGTGAGCTCATCACCAGCGCGGCGCTACAGCTCGACCGCACGCACATGCTGCGGTACAACGAGCGCACGGGCGACCTCAACATTACCGGTATGTCACGTCTTTACAACATGTCTGACGTACAGCGAAAAAATTGAGCCTATTTCTAATTTTTCACGCTGCTTCTCAGCGGGTTGCCCGATAATAGCTTGACCCTGAACAACGTTCGGGTATATTAGGTAGGTCTTTGATAACAAAAGTGACCGACAGCTGTAAGTGCTCTCCGAGTAGTGGTGGGGGATCTCAGACGGCGGTATTGGCAGTGAAAAATATTTAACCTGTCAAAACAAATGTTTTCATAGACTACCAAAAATTTGTTGGCTCATTTTATAAAAACCAATAAAAACGTTCAATGGTTATATTGTTTGTGTAATAATTATTATATGACGTTAGAATTATCATTATAATTAAGACTTGATTGATTTCCAGACCTCGGTCGAACTGCCAGTCATTACTACATAACATGTGAAACTATGGAAGTGTTCAACTCTATGGTCCGCAAATCTATGACGCAAGGGTACGTGCTCGAAATGTTAACGCGATGTTCTGACTTCCAACAGCTGAAGGTAAGGTCACCATTTTTTCTAATTTTTACTTCGAAAACGAATTAACTGTATCGCTTAAGTGACATAAATATAAAAGTTTGGACAACTGTTACCGTTTTGTCAAATATACAAGCTCTTGTCCATTTAATATTTTTTTGTTACGTTCTTGATCTCGCAAAAAACTATCTTATTATTCAAACATGTTTTCTTTATTTTTTTTTACATACATGTACGTATTTCTTTTTTTACTCATTAAGTAGCATTTGTATTTTTAAGATATAAAATAGTTTTAGTGGTACCTTTAATCACCCAACAATATTTAAAAATCTTAAAAAAATAGAATGTGGAGAAATGAACATTCCTAACATAATATAATAAAAATATAGCTCCAGGATGACATCAACATCCGGTAAAACTTGAATGAGTTAATGTGGCATGTTTCTGATATTTGTATTTAAGTCTTAATTTTATGTCTTATGATCTTCAATCTTAATAAATAAATAAATTTACTTAGGTACGTAAAGAAGAACTAACAGAGCTATGGAACCTAAAAGATCAGTATTGCGAGTTAAGGATAGAAGACCCGCCTGAGGATATTCACTGGAAAATCAATATTTTGCTACAAACGTATTTATCGCGAGGACGCATCAATGGATCTTCCTTACAATCTGACTTGAATTATATTAGTCAAGTAAGCATATTATAAAAAAATAATATTTTTAATATTTCGTCCAAAAATAATGTAAATTATAATATTAAATGAAGGGCAGAGGAAAAAAGGCATTTAGTCATTTTTTTTTTATTATTATTTTTTTTTTTTTTTGTAAAATGAGATTTTGATTTGATTGTTGTGTATTTGATGAATATTACCGAGTGTCATAGTGGTATGTGGGAAAAAACTGTACAGTCAAGAAAAAAAACTGTTTGAAAACAGTGGTAAAGAGTTTTTATTTATTTATTTAAGGACATCCGAAACAACTTACCTCACGCAGTTTCTCCTCATTTATATTGATAGCTTTAGTTTGGGGGATTTTGTGTTACTTGGCTTTTTTGCATTAAAATTTAACCCTAAAAAGGCTCCTGAAAAGTTTGGTTAAAGTGACGTTACCCCCTTTCTCCCTGGCCCTTCAAATTATTGTGCCATTCCACTGTTTTGTAATATCATAATAAAAATCTTCTAATATTGTAGAATGCAGTTCGAATAGTACGCGCGTTGTTTGAAATAACACTACGTAAGAACAACGCATACATGGCAGGGCTTTACTTGAAAATGGCAAAAATGATGGAACTTCAATTATGGGACTTTTATAGCGATATGAGACAATTTAATTGTTTCCCTAATGAAATATTAAAACACATCGAATATCCCATGCTTAAGCCAGATCAGATAAGAGATATGGATTGGAAAGAACTGGGTATGTTGACCAAAAATAATGATTTAAATTGTCTTAAGTCAAACCTACAAATACAATAAATTAAATTTTTTATTGAACTCTAATTGATAATAAGTTTCTTTATAAAAGTAGTTGTATTATTAAATTTAACTTTCCATATTTACAGGATAACATCATAGCCAAAATTTTATTCAGAATATACCTACATATGTCATTTAGTTTTGGGCAATAATTAATTATTTTAGCTCTGGGTTATTAAAACATTAATTTCTGTTTTGAAGATGTCCACAATTTTTCTCATTAAATTAAAATTTCAGGAGATCTCATTCGCAATCCGAAAACAGCGAGACAATTGAAAAAATGTGCGGATGAATTTCCTCTGTTAGAAATGGAGGCCAGCTTACACCCTATCACCAGAACAGTTTTGAGGATTCGACTGACGATCATACCTAATTTCAAGTTAGTTCTTATGTTGATGTAGTTTATTTCATATTTATTACATTCCGAATCCTCAAAAGATGTTTATTACCATCAAGAGCTCAAGAAAACCAAAAAATTATGTTAAATAATGTTTTTTCTTACATAAAAAAAAACAAAAAAATTATGTTAAAAAAATTGTGTTAGAAATTCTATTTATTGAGAAAGAATATAGGATTAAAAACATTATGTGACGATTCATGGGATATAAAACGGGCTGTACTGACTATAGCAGCCTTATTGCAAAAACATGTTTCCTAAACCCCAATAATTTAAAGAATGGGATTGTTATTTCAGATGGAACGACAAATATCACGGTAAAGCGCCAGAGGCTTTCTGGATTTGGGTGGAAGACCCTGATTCGGATATCATGTACTATCATGAATACTTCCTCATCACGAAGAAACAGGTACGTCAAATTAACTTTTTAATTTAATGTTACTCGAAAGCCTATATATATATATATATATATATATATATATATAACTAGCTGACCCCGCAAACATTGTTTTGCCATATATGTTATTAACCCCCGCAACCTTCTCTTGTGGGTGGAATTTCGTAAA
The DNA here is from genome assembly GCA_905220545.2 of Melitaea athalia. NCBI lineage: Eukaryota > Metazoa > Arthropoda > Insecta > Lepidoptera > Nymphalidae > Melitaea > Melitaea athalia. Next base: position 6,356,459 of record HG992197.1, on the reverse strand, counting down.
ATCCGTTCTTAGCTGACCTCTACTCGGCGAAAGGAATATTCCTACCAAATTTCAAGTCTCTACGCCTTATGGTTCCAGAGATATTGTGATGAGTCGATTGACTTTTTATTGAGAAAACCAAGTCAAATTAAAACAAAAATTACTTTTGCAATGCTTATTAATTTGCTATTGATCAAAGAATGTATCAATACGAAAAAAGAAATTGTTTATTACAGGTAATAACTAAAGAGCCCCAAGAATTGGTGATAACAATACCTATATCAGAGCCCTTACCTCCACAGTACTACATTAGGGCGACTTCAGAGAGGTACTTCTAAATATATAATATTCAAAATATTTTGTCAATTTTTGAAATCTTATAACTTTCTATATTAACAAATTTTGACTTTTCTAGGTGGTTAGGTTCAGAAAGCGTACTGCCGCTAACGTTCCAACACCTCATACTACCAGAGACACACCCTCCACACACAGGTATTGTTACTAATACTCCTATATCTTTATATTTCTATGTAGTATTACAACCTAAAACGATAAAACACACTTTAAAAAGTATATCGTAAAGTAAATGTTAATTGCATCAATAGCATTAAAAGAAATTGAAACAAAAAAATTAATAAAATTGGAATTTAACAATATATTAAAAATACCTTACATTTTTTATAGAATCTAAACATAATATATTTGCTTTTATATATACTATAATAGTTAACAAGTTTTTAATAAATCTTCCAGATCTTTTAGAACTACAGCCTCTCCCAGTAACAGCACTAAACAACCCATCATATGAAATGTTATACAATTTCAGTCATTTCAATCCGATTCAGACTCAAATATTCCACTGTTTGTACCACACGGACAACAATGTACTTCTGGGAGCTCCGACTGGGTCTGGAAAGACGATTGTTGCCGAAGTAGCCATGTTTAGAGTATTTAATCAGTATCCAGGTTGTAAGGTATGTTCCATAAAAGTTCAAAAACGCGACTTTATTACTCATCAAAAGTTAGATTTAGCTATATAATTTTAGTCCATAAAAATAGCAGTTTAACGAAATAGAGTTGTTAATTTTTCAAATGACTTAGTTTTTTCGTAATTTTTTTCAGATAACTATAAAAAAAATGTTGTATAAGTTTTTGTTTTTACATTTTCAGGTAGTGTACATAGCACCTTTAAAAGCACTCGTCAAAGAACGTATCAAAGATTGGAAAATAAGACTAGAAGAAAAACTCGGGAAAAATGTTGTAGAATTAACAGGTATGTATAATTTATATATATAATTATAAACCTTTTATAATAAATATGTCTTGTATATAGTGTTTATTCTTGGCAAACGATTTTACTTGTACCATTCTCTAATTAGGTATTTTTTGTTTTATTTCAATAATAAAAAGTTCTAAATATTCCGAACAAACAAATCACTATATTTCCCTAACATAACTTAGAAACTAAAGATACATAAGCCAATTGTCCAACTATTTGACCAAAAGTTCGACTAATCCTCAAATTTCACGTTCCAACTCCATAAAGTTGGACAAAAAATTTGTCCATAAATGTTTCAAGAACTGTATTAAATAATATTTTAGGTGACGTATCCCCTGACATACGAGCGATACGAAATTCCCACGTAATAGTGACAACTCCTGAAAAATGGGACGGTATCAGTCGATCTTGGCAGACCAGGAACTACGTGAGAGATGTGGCTCTTATCGTCATAGATGAGATACACTTGTTGGGGGAAGACAGGGGACCGGTGTTGGAAGTTATTGTTTCCAGGTATGTTTGTTGTGAATAAAATGGTTTTTTTTTTTTCTTCATATGTTACTAATTTTTTACACAGAATTCAACCAGCTGTAATTAACTTACCATAAAGAAATCTGTCTAAGTAGTGTTTATAAATACGTATCCAATTGTTTCGTCAATTCTTAGGTATAAATAATTAAAAAAATGCAATCAATTCCAAGAAATAATTTTGTACGTCATCATAATCATCATCTCATACTCATCTCTTTTTGAAACTCCGTTTTATATGAATATAATTAAACCGCCATCATTATGCATTGCAATGAGAGGGCATTTTTTTAATCAAACAATATTATTTGATTCACTAGCTTATGCGCGCGACTTCGTCTCCGTGGAATAGGACCAATTCTGTCATACATGATTTGTGCGAAACTTTAACCGTTTACGCAGCGGAAGCTATCAAAAGCAAAAAAAAAAACGATTTTGAAACATTCTTCATTGGTGCTACGCTCCTATTGGTCTTAGCGTGATGATATACATATAGCCTATACCCTTCCTCGATAAATGGGCTATCTAACACTGAAAGAATTTTTCAAATCGGACCAGTAGATCCTGAGATTAGCGCGTTCGAACAAACAATCAAACAAACAAACTCTTCAGCTTTATTATATTAGTATAGATTAAAAAAGAAGGTTCGCAATTTGACAACACTTCACCAATTGTAAAGTAGTCTTAATAAACTTTTCCTAATTTCATAGCAGTAGAGTATCACATTGGTAATGAAAGGTGAGAAAGAGTAATGAACGCAAAATATATTTCTCGACATAATCATTAGTTCAAGTATAAAAAGTTTTATTTTTTGAGCAACTTTTGATTATGATATTCAATCTCCAGAACGAACTTTATCGAATCCCACACCTCACGTCGTTTGCGTATCATCGGTCTCTCGACGGCACTTGCTAACGCTAAGGACCTCGCTAATTGGCTGAACATTGGCGAAATAGGATTGTACAATTTTAGACCTTCAGTTCGACCAGTTCCATTGGAGGTTTGTTGTTAATAAAATATTCTAACAGTATTTATTTTTGTAACTTTTAATTATGTAAATACCAATCCAAATAGAATGCTAATCAAACATCTTCTATTTAAAATATTAATAAGCTATAATTATATATATATATATATATATATATATATATATTCCATTTTTTTATAAGTGACCCAATTGGTAAACAAACTCCTGTCAACACGTAATTCACGTTTTTTCCGCATTTATCACTCACTTTCACAACATATTAGCTAACGGACATTTGTAAAACTCCATTTACTATTTATTTCACCAAAAACAAATATCCATTTATCATTTTAAACACACAAAATTTACTAAAATACGAATATTGACAGTACAGATAATCAATATTTTTGAATATGACATATCAATATGTTTTTTTATAAGGCAAATAGGGATGTGGCCATTATATTTTTAGAGGTGAATGAGTATAAGGAATTATTAAAATGAGTGATAAAATAGGCCGTATTCTTTACCTATATTTTAAATTTTCACGAACTATAATTTATTATTAAACTACAAAACAATGTTACCGTAAAGCGATTTGTTATTAAGTTGTTATATATATTGTTTTTTTTTTTTTTTTTTTTTTGTTGAGCGCAAAATATGCTTACAAAATATTAGAAATATCAAGCTTTAATATTAAAGTGTTTATTGTAAAGGTTTTATTTTATATTGTGAATATTTCTGAATATCGTTTTCACCCTGAACATTTTTTACTCTATCCCATATAATATAAAAGTATAGCACATAGCACTGGCAAAAACAATGTTATCAGTCCTTTTGTTTAGTTGTTAGAGCGAGTGCGCATAATGATATTGTGTGACATATTGTTTTTTATATTTTGTATCACATTGGTTCCTACCAGAGATGCGCCGAGTACAAGATTACCGAGTAACCGAGGACCGATTATTACTCGGTTTTGCTTTTGGCAAACTAAGTTACTCTGCCGAGTAACTCGGTTTGACTCAGTTTATACGTGGATTGGTTGTTTCTAGTTCCTAAAAGTCCCATCGCTCAAGAGTTAGATCGCTTATGTAAGCAAGAGTTTGTTGCCGCGAGACCAGAGTCCATTCGAGAGGAGGGTAGGACATAAAACAAGATGTAAACTCTTGGCACATTTAGCACGTGTGTTCTTATGTGCACCTGCAAGCACTGTGTATAGCGAGCGCTTATTTTCAGAAGCGGGTAATGTCTACGAGGAGAAAAGGAACAGATTACCTACCAAACCTAATTATCTACCAAATACTAGGTCACTGGAACCGAGTTATTCGGCCAAGTACCGAGTACTGAAAAAAAAGGCCAATTACACCGAGTACCGAGCACAAACCGAGTACTTGGCGCATCTCTAGTTCCTACTATAAATACCTCTAACTTTTGTTAGTTTTTGTAAAGTGTAACATAATTTCTAATAATAAACAAATAATATTACGTAGTTGCATTTTATTTATTTATTAATAATGTAAAATTGAACTGAAGTTAAAAATATATATTATTTAATTTAATTTATAAGTAAATCGGTATCTTTTCAGTCGCGTGTTTAAAATAGCATGGAAAAGATAAAAACGCGCTTAAGGTTACCTTTCTAGGGCTAAAAAAATATTACGCGTACTTTGTTTTCTTTGTTATTTTATTTGTTGAATTTTAATGGTAAAGAGCATCAAAATCTGTATATTATTAATACGTGAAGCAAAAACTTTGTACCTCTTTTTACGAAAATTGCACGGACGGAGGAGTATAAAATTTCGTACACTTATAGTATATATAGAGAAGGAGTGCAGAATGTTAATATTTGTTTACAATTATGCATAAAAATATATTAAATCATTTTAAAAAAAAACGGGTTGCACTCCGGGAGTGCCGGCAAATGAAGGGCACACTTCAAATTTTGTATGGAACGATTTAAATGTCACGAGCAGCCGCCAGGCGTTTTTAAATGGCTTGTCGACTGGCCTTAAAAATCCACAAAAAGGCAAAAGATTAATAATTGCACACATCGGCAGCATAGATGGCTTTTTAGAAGACGCAGAGTGGATTTTTGAGGCCAAAAAACATGATGGGGATTACCACGGCGAAATGGATGCGCACAATTATGAAAAGTGGTTTGTTAATATTTTAAATAAAGTGGAACCTGGGTCAGTAATAGTTTTAGACAATGCACCGTACCACTCGAGACTTGCTGTCAAAGTGCCTAACATGAGTTGGCGGAAGGCAGACATACAAGCGTGGTTGTTAGAAAATAATATAAGTTATGATGAAAACGAAATAAAAGCTGAACTTTTAAAAAAAATTAATAAAGATGACTATAACAAAAAAGTTATTGACGAAATGGCAGCCCACAAAAACATAATTGTTTTACGTCTTCCGCCCTACCATTGCGAATTAAATCCTATTGAACTCATTTGGGCACAAGTAAAAGGTTATATAGGCAAAAATAATAAAAGTTTTAAAATGGCAGAAGTCAAGGAGCTCTTAAAAGAAGGCTTAAATCAAATAAGTGCGGTGTCGTGGAAGAAATGTATTGATCATATTATAAAAGAAGAAAATAAAATGATGCAGCTTGACGGAATCATGGATGCTGCATCAGACGGCCCAGGTTTCTATATCCACGTCTCTGAAGAGTCCTGCAATTCATCAGGAAGTATGGACAGTGATTAGAAAATAAAGTACCTTATTGGCGTTTTTTTATTTGAATATTTTCCTTTAATATTTTCATGAATAAGCCAGTGACAATATTTTATTTATCTATTACAGTCGTCCAATTTTTTTTAATTCTGTACCTGTATTAATTATTAACAAAATTATTCAATATATTATCAGTTTTTGAAATAATTTCAGCAATTTGGTATCGTTAAATATTTTTATGTAAAATGAATTTTACTTATCTATGGCTTATTAATATTGTTCATTCATTCTGTCTTTGTGTCACTTCACTAAACTACACATTACTCTAGCATAACTCTAATTGTCTATGGTCGTAAGTACGCCATATTTGTTTACCAATTGGGTCACTTATAAAAAAATGGAATATATATTTTTTTATAAGTGTCCCAATTGGTAAACAAATATGGCGTTCTTACGACCATAGACAATTAGAGTTATGCTAGAGTAATGTGTAGTTTAGTGAAGTGACACAAAGACTAAATGAATGAACAATATTAATAAGCCATAGACAAGTAAAATTCATTTTACATAAAAATATTTAACGATACCAAATTGCTGAAATTATTTCAAAAACTGGTAATATATTGAATAATTTTGTTAATAATTAATAAAGGTCCAGAATAAAAAAAATTGGACTGACTGGAATAGATAAATGAAATATTGTCACTGACTGTGGCTTATTCATGAAAATATTAAAGGAAAATATTCAAATATAAAAAAAACGCCAATAAGGTACTATATTTTCTAATCACTGTCCATACTTCCTGATGAATTGCAGGACTCTTCAGAGACGTGGATATAGAAACCTGGGCCGTCTGATGCAGCATCCATGATTCCGTCAAGCTGCATCATTTTATTTTCTTCTTTTATAATATGATCAATACTTTTCTTCCACGACACCGCACTTATTTGATTTAAGCCTTCTTTTAAGAGCTCCTTGACTTCTGCCATTTTAAAACTTTTATTATTTTTGCCTATGTAACCTTTTACTTGTGCACAAATGAGTTCAATAGGATTTAATTCGCAATGGTAGGGCGGAAGACGTAAAAATATTATGTTTTTGTGGGCTGCCATTTCGTCAATAACTTTTTTGTTATATAGTCATCTTTATTTTTTTTTTTAAAGTTCAGCTTAAAATTAGATTAAATTAAAGTTAGAGGTATTTATAGTAGGAACTAGAGATGCGCCGAGTACTCGGTTTGTGCTCGGTACTCGATGTAATTGGCCTTTTTTTTCAGTACTCGGTACTTGGCCGAATAACTCGGTTCCAGTGACCTAGTATTTGGTAGATAATTAGGTTTGGTAGGTAATCTGTTCCTTTTCTCCTCGTAGACATTACCCGCTTCTGAAAATAAGCGCTCGCTATACACAGTGCTTGCAGGTGTACATAAGAACACACGTGCTAAATGTGCCAAGAGTTTACATCTTGTTTTATGTCCTACCCTCCTCTCGAATGGACTCTGGTCTCGCGGCAACAAACTCTTGCTTACATAAGCGATCTAACTCTTGAGCGATGGGACTTTTAGGAACTAGAAACAACCAATCCACGTATAAACTGAGTCAAACCGAGTTACTCGGCAGAGTAACTTAGTTTGCCAAAAGCAAAACCGAGTAATACTCGGTCCTCGGTTACTCGGTAATCTTGTACTCGGCGCATCTCTGGTAGGAACCAATGTGATACAAAATATAAAAAAAAAAACAATATGTCACACAATATCATTATGCGCACTCGCTCTAACATCTAAACAAAAGGACTGATAACATTGTTTTTGACAGTGCTATGTGCTATACTTTTATATTATATGGGATAGAGTAAAAAAATGTTCAGGGTGAAAACGATATTCAGAAATATTCACAATATAAAATAAAACCTTTACAATAAACACTTTAATATTAAAGCTTGATATTTCTAATATTTTGTAAGCATATTTTGCGCTCAACAAAAAAAAAACAATATATATAACAACTTAATAACAAATCGCTTTACGGTAACATTGTTTTGTAGTTTAATAATAAATTATAGTTCGTGAAAATTTAAAATATAGGTAAAGAATACGGCCTATTTTATCACTCATTTTAATAATTCCTTATACTCATTCACGTCTAAAAATATAATGGCCACATCCCTATTTGCCTTATAAAAAAACATATTGATATGTCATATTCAAAAATATTGATTATCTGTACTGTCAATATTCGTATTTTATTAAATTTTGTGTGTTTAAAATGATAAATGGATATTTGTTTTTGGTGAAATAAATAGTAAATGGAGTTTTACAAATGTCCGTAAGCTAATATGTTGTGAAAGTGAGTGATAAATGCGGAAAAAACGTGAATTACGTGTTGACAGGAGTTTGTTTACCAAAAGGGACGGATTAAAAAAAATGGATTGTATATATATATATATATATAATATAAATTTTTTTTTTTGTTGTCATTCTAAGAATAGAACTTCAAATCATAATGAGTTTTAAATCATGTTTGCATTGGAAATTTTATTAGCGTGTTCTTCTTTTTGGAATTTTTAATGTATATTGTGGCAACAAAATGTAAAGAGAAAAAGGATATTTTGGATTCAACTTCGTTATATTTTTTGTAAGGTTGTAAAATTAGTCGTATAAGGTACTATATCACGCTTTGGCGCAACGGTCACAGCACTGGTTTGTGGCTGTTGCTCTGGCGGTTGTGGGTTCGATCCTTGCACATAACGAACATTTTTATTCTCCATACAGATATTGGTCGTGGTCTGGGTGTTTGTGCAGTCCTTGTGGGTCTCCCCACTGTGCCTCGGAGACGGAGAGCACGTTAAGCTGTTGGTCCCGGTTGTTATCATGTACACCTAATAGCGATCGCTACTCATAGTAGAGAATATATCCGCCTACCCGCATTGGAGCAGCGTGGTGGATTAAGCTCTGATCCTTCTGCTACATGGGGAAAGAGGCATATGCCCAGCAGTGGGATATTACAGGCTGAAGCGTAATGTTTACGTAAGCATAGGGTGGAAGGGGAGGGTTTTGCCAACTTGCGCTGACAAGGAGGAGGGGGTTGAAATTACTAAAATTTGAATGACCCCTAATACTGAAGTCTAACACGGGCTGCCCGCAGGTGCACATCTCGGGTCACCCGGGGCGGCACTACTGCCCGCGCATGATGTCCATGAACAAGCCCACCTTCCAGGCCATCCGCACGCACTCGCCCGCCGCGCCGGCGCTCGTCTTCGTCTCCAGTCGCCGCCAGACCAGGTACTTTACAACTAAGGGCTCCCACGAAGAGGCGTGCTATAACTTTGACGCCGATATCTATCTGGGGTATCGCAGTTCTCGAAGTGATGGAACGATTTCGATGTGTTTTTCTTTTTGGAGTTTACTCCTTAAGAAATTGTATAAGGCGAGCGATATGAAAAAAACGAGTTCCTTTATTTATTATGTTTGGTGCAAATCGATCCAGCAGTTTCAAGGGTATCGGCTCGTTTCTAAAATGACGTCAGGGCATTTTTTAGCATAAAATAGAATTATTGCATAAGAACTCGTAGGTTACTTTTTAGAAGTTTCACTTCTGGCGTGTGTGAATTGCACACACACACTTTTAAAATACCACTAGCAAACAAGCGTACGGTCCACGTGATGCTAAGCAATGATAGTAGCCAATAAACGCTTACAACACCAGAAGCGTGTTGACGTCTCTACCCCTGATCCTTTCTAGCTCCCCAGAAAGTCTGACCACCTTACTCACCACAGGAACACAATACTACTTGAAACCAGTAATATTTAGCTTTGATCTTCTGTAAGGTTGAGGTAATTCCCTACTTTGGGCTGCTCCAGATTTTGAGCAAGATATCAACACACTTAAGCTATACGAATCGACTAGCAATTCTCATCATGTTTTTGTACTATCTACTCAACTAATCAGAACTGGAAATAACTTTCATCTTATACAGTTGAGACAAACAGAAAAATTATATGCAAAAATTTATACAAATGTTCTTTATGTCTATATAGATTAACAGCATTGGACTTGATAGCATATTTGGCAGCAGAAGACAATCCAAAACAGTGGTTACACATGCAAGAATCAGAGATGGAACAAATCTTATCGAATATTCGAGAATCAAACCTTAAACTGACACTAGCATTCGGCATTGGTATCCATCACGCCGGTCTTCACGAGAAAGATCGCACTACTGTTGAAGAGCTATTCATCAATCAAAAGATACAGGTATGTAGTCGTTTTATATTTTTATTTTATATTCGACTAGAGATCTCTTTCAGTAGTGCTCTCGTTTATATTATGGGTACAGTTTGAAATGTAGTCATATTGGCAGTACTGTGTAGTTTATGTTATAGTTTTTAATTGTTAGAAGAATAATTTAAATTGGGTTAGATCTACAAACAAGTTATTTTTATATAATTTAATCAACTTAATAAAAATGTAAACACTATATTTATATTTAACATATTTTAGTGAATCGACTATACTGCCCCCGATAGTTAAAAAGACGCATCTAACATTTTTGCCGAAATTGTGTTATATATATTGCCGAAATCAGGAAAAAAGGCGCATCTGATAGTAATTTTCTTATTGTGTTATCTCATCCCGTTACAGATTTATTATAACGAAAATGGGCGCAATTATAAACTTTTTTCTATTAGTCAGAAGATGAAAAGACGGATTTCGTTAAAACTTAATTGAAAAGGCACATTTAGGTAGAAACGCCATTTAGTTTTATAATATTCTTCTAAGTTCGGAAGTTGAAAAGGCACATATTTCAAATAGGAAATTGATTAGACGCAACTGACCATATGCGTCTTCGATAGTAGTTACAAAATTCATGCACACTAAGAAGAAAAGTCATCATCTGTCACAAGCGCCCTTTCAACCTCGTACATCAAGTTTTTTTCGAGCGCATTTGGTACATACGTCCTTGGCCATTCTAGAAATAGCCTAACTTTTAATTAGTTCGTAATTGAAAAGGCGCAAATGTGTAATAGCGCCCTTTCAATATAGCACCACAAACATTGAGGTGCGGGGGTTAGAAAAAATATGTACAGCAAACGACCAGTTGCGCCCAAGTGGCTAAGCAGGCAGGACGTCGTTATCTAGCGCGCTTTCTGTGTTCTGATGGTGACTTATTAAGGGTAAGAGTAATATAATATTATTTTACTTCAGTCGGTCAGTCAGTTCAGCCTATTGCAGTCCACTGCGTTTGCCAAGACGCGATCTCCACTCCAGGACACATCTGCTCCAATAGTCATCGCTCCTGCGACACAGATGACCAGCTCACTGCCACGTCAACTTGCTAATTATGTGGGCTATATCGGTTACTTTCGTCCTCTCGCGAATAGTCTCATTTCTAATTCTATCTTTGAGAGAAATCCCAAGCATAGCCCGTTCCATTGCACGTTGAGTGACTTTAAACTTGTGGACCAGTCCCTTCGTTAGTGTCTACGTATCGGCTTCGTAGTTTAACACAGGCAGGACGCATTGCTCAAAGACTTTCGTCTTCAAGCCTTGCGGAATCCTTGAAGTGAAGACTCGACGAAGCCTGCCAAACGCCGACCAGCCCAACCGAATCTTCCTATCGGCCTCCTTTTCGAAGTTGTTGCAGCCCAGTTGGATGGTATGGCCTAGGTAAACATAATCCTGAACAACTTTGAGAAGGGTACCATCGACTGATACCGGTCTCGGTATGACTTGGTTGTTAAACATAACTTTCGTTTTGTCCAAGTTCATACCGAGACCGACCCATCAGGAGGACTCGTTTAAGCCAGCCAAAATTTGGCCCAGCTCATCCAACGTCTCCGCAAAGATGACTATATCGTCGGCAAAACGAAGGGGAGATATGTATCCGCCGTTGACGTTGATGCCTCGTTCCCCCTAATGGAACTTAACCAAGGTCTTAAAGACATCCTCCAGCGCAGTCGTTAACAGTTTCGGTGATATTACACTTCCCTGTCTTACCCTACGCCGGAGAAAAATGGGTCTTGTTCTCTGGTCTTGGATATGAACGGTCATCGTCGCCGATGTATCGCTAGTCGATATGACATCTCTGCAGAGAGTCCAGGACAGCCCAAGTCTCGACAGAGTCGAAGGCTTTGTCGAAGTCCACAAATGCATTACACAACGGCTGATTATATTCTTCTATCTTTTGAATAATAATCTGCCGAACAGTATGGATGCGGTCGACGGTGCTGTAGCCATTTCGGAACCCATTATTTTATTTGCATTTATAAAAATATATGTCATTGTTATTTGTTTACCTGTTATATGTCTAAATGCAATTAGCTAGAGCTCACAATTACCTAGTGGTTATAATAATAATCATAATAATAAAAATAAAAACTCTTTATTGTACACCAAAAATGAGCAAAATTACAAAAAAAAACAGGAAGAATGAATGAAAATAAATGAATGAATTACAGGATATAAGTACAAAAGGCGGCCTTATCTATTACATTTGAACGAAAGTTTTATTCATAATTAATTTTTAAATATATCGATACAAAATTAGAAGAGCGCAAAAGAAATAAAAAATAACTTCAAATATTGCCTGAAACCGGGTTGTGACGAAAGTTGTAAAAAAAGACGCAACGCGAAAATTTCTTCAGATCATAGTGACATTAAATAAGCAATTTCGTAAATTCAGTAACAAAGAACAGAATATTTTATGTAAAGAACAATACTTCTCAAGCGACACCAGCAAGACGTACACAAATTAAAAACAGGTACTCAAAAAAATCAACCGTGAATAAACTATAATATATTTTTTAAATAATGAAAATGGATAGAAAATTAATGTACATGTAAAATTATGTAGTAATAAGTACATAGTAAAATATCTTACGCTTAATTGAAAGGGCGCAAATGGTTATTTGCGCCCTTTCAATTAAGCGTAAGATATTTTACTCGATTTTTTTTGCTAAGATGAAAAAGATTTTATGAAAAAACTAATTGAATTAAATGTAAAGTGTTATTTATAATTAATAGAAATCAAAGATGAATACGTCGGCCATCATTCAGTACATAATTCATTTTCATTTTTATTTTCTTTTAGAGACAGCAAAGAAATTCCCGATTTTGACATTCAAACATTTTTTTCTACATTTTACCTTTTTGTTAGATGCGTCTATTCAACTATCGGGGGCAGTATACATCTAAAATTAAAGTTTTTTTTTTTCGATTTACAATTAGGTCCTAATTTGCACAGCAACATTAGCTTGGGGAGTTAATTTCCCCGCACATTTGGTAGTTATCAAGGGCACGGAATACTTCGACGGAAAACAGAAGAGATATGTGGATATGCCAATCACTGATGTTCTGCAAATGATGGGCAGGGCTGGCCGACCACAGGTAAGAAAACTAAATCTGTAATTTTCGAGGTTTTGACTACATTATTGAACGATAATTTTAGGCAGAAAAATTGTGATTTTTAGAAGACAACTTTTTTAGATATTCAAAACATGGAAAGAAACTCGTGGTTTGCAGAATAGACCTCAAATATATTTGTATGTCGAACAATCTTTATGTTAATATTATTGCAATATTGACTTGGGTCTCCCCAAGTCCTATGTCCAGCAGTGCACTGCAATAAGACTAACTGACTGACTGACTGAATGATTTGTTATACTACGAGTTATAGTGATTATGTCGCAGCCAGTTTGTTAAAAGGGCCGAAACATTAAAAGAATATATTTTAATTTGACAACTCCGTTTATGTAGCTTCACCACTTAACTACCACTACTTGGTTACAAGGAATCTTGTAAATTTATATTGTGATACAGTAATTGGTGCACAGCAATGGATTAGTATTGTGCAAAGATTATTGAACTATATTTTGTATAATACTTAAAGGCCGCGGGCACGAAACTTGGCGACAGCGGGGCGACGGCGGTAGCGGGGCGACGCGACATGGAAAATCGCTCGATCGCCCCGCTCCGCCGTCGCCCGTTTCGTGCCCGTCGCTATACTGTGTAATGCTTTTGAATACATCGCCGTCGCCCCGCTACCGCTGTCGCCCCGCCACCGCAAGTTTCGTGTTTGCGGCCAAATATCGTCAAATATTTACTGTATCAATGTCTTATTTTTATTTCTCTAGTACGACAACGAAGGTGTAGCAGTGGTGTTAGTTCACGACCAAAAGAAAAACTTCTACAAAAAATTCCTTTATGAACCATTCCCTGTCGAATCCAGCTTACTGGCAGTGTTAGCTGATCACTTGAACGCTGAAATTGTTGCTGGTAAATGTTTAATTTTTTTTATGTCGCAAATAATATACTGAATATTCATGGCCAAATATATGAGCTATTTTGATATTAATATATTTAGCGTTGAAAATTGTTAATTTGTATCTTATGTATAAAATTCTCGTGTCACAATGTTAGTTACAATACTCCAACGAAACGGCTGGACCGATTTTATGAAATTTTGTGTGCATATCGGGTAGGTCTGAGAATCGGCCAACATCTATTTTTCATGCCCCTATGTTATAAGGGGGGAGGGTATTAAAGGGGTTAATAACATATATGGCAATACAACGTTTGCGGGGTTAGCTAGTATGTCTATACATATATGTTTATAGATCGTTTTAGTTTACTCTTTTAAGATATTGTAAAGAGGAGAAAATTAGGTTGTTATACAAATATGAAAATGATTTTCACTCTTGGAAAGAAAATAAATCTTAATAACTACGAACACAATAAACAGACTTTTTAAACAGTTTTAATATGCTAATTATTTAACTTCAAAACTTAATCAGTTCTTTCATAAAATTGTTATTTTAGGTACTGTTCAAAGTAAGCAAGACATTCTAGATTACTTGACGTGGACTTATTTCTTCCGTCGTTTGCTGAAGAATCCTTCGTATTATAATCTTGAAAGCTTGGAGCCTCAAGATGTTAACTATTATTTGTCTAACTTGGTACAAACATCGTTAGATGCACTAGCTAATGCTAATTGTGTGGAAATCGAGGAGGTGAATTAGTTGTTCTTTTGATTTTTGCTAATGTTCTAAGTTAACTTCAATGTATTAAGACATCCCTGTCTTAATACATTGAAGTTAAGTTTAAGTTGCTAAATATTTTGTAAGGATCTTAAAATATTATCAAATGATTGCCTGGCAATTAATACTGCCGACGGCAGGTGTCTGGCAGTATTAATTTCACATTGTTTTTAATATTCCCTACAACATACATAAGAATTAACCATTTAAAAATAAATAAAGTACAATTTGTTACGTACAAACTAGTAACTACTTTTAGCAGCTAATATCTGAGAATTGTCCGTCGGCTTAGTCTAGAGTGTATCGGTACGTCACTCTACACACCTACCTTTGTACATCATAAAAATAAGAAATGTCTGGTGGCCTTGTAATCTTACTCTAAAATGCCTTATCCCGAAGAAAACATACATTACTATGAAAACAAACAAATTTTAAATATTTCCCGTATAAAAATGAATTAGTAAATTTTTTTATTTTATTTTTTTCATGACGGTCATACAATTTTACATTTTTATTTTTTATAACCGTAGTTTATAGACATCTGCAACACCAGAAGCATTGCAAGTGCGTTGCCGATCCTATCCATAATTCCCCCGAGAGCTCTGGCCGCCTTACTCACCACACCACAGACCACACCACACCACAGGAACACAATACTGCTTGAAAACAGTATTATTTAGCTGTGTTCTTCTGTAAGGTCGAGGTACTACCCCAGTCGGGCTGCTCTATATTTTGAGCAGGAAATTTCCTGCTGTGCCCTACCTCAATGTTTGAGATTCCTTTACGTTTACAGGATCAACGCACAGTCAACTCTACCTGGATGGGTCGCATCGCATCGTACTACTATCTCTCCCACAAGACGATGGCGCACTTTAACTCGAATTTACAGAGCAATCTCAATTTTGACAATTTATTGAGAATTCTATCAGATTCAGAGGAATATGCGACGTTACCCGTAAGACATAATGAAGATATCCTTAATGGGTAAGAATGTTTTCATGAAAATCAGCAAAAATAATATTTAAGTGTATTTTGTAAATTATTTATTTACTGAAAAATTTAATTACAATTATAATTCCATTATGAGGAATATAATTTTATTTATGTGATAAAACGATTTTATTTTTTGGTATTAGTTATTACATTTCCTGCTATTTATTACATCAGCATGTTTAAAATTAAAATTAACTCAGCTTACACGTGCTTTTGAATCATTGAAATAGGAATTATTCAAATTAAATTTTATAGTAATAAATATGTAGATTTAAAAATCGTTATAAAATTAAACCTTTTTACAGTGAATTATCTAAATTGTGTCGCCTCCCAGTGGACCCTCTAACTTTGGACTCGTCTAATGTTAAAGCGTTCCTCTTACTCCAAGCACACTTAACCAGACTACCATTACCAAATACGGATTATTTGACTGACACCAAATCAGTATTGGACCAAACTATCAGGATTATACAGGTAAAAAAAAAATTATCACATATCTCACCATTTATAGTCTGTAAGTCAAACTCATTGGTAAATAAAATGTGATAAACCCATAAATGATAAAAAGTGTAACTCATACAGCACTAAACTTGTTTATTCTTTTGATGGAACACGCTGTTTTTTATTAGAAAATAAATTTGAAATGCTTCTTTAAATAACGATTACAGTAATGTTTCTAACAGTAATTTGAAGTAAATATTTTTGAAATATAAATATTGGGTAAATTGCAAATTTCCACAATCAAGCTAATATCTTTGTTATTACGATTTGCTAGACTCCATTTAAGTCAGTATATGTTCGTATTTTAAAATACTATATTTGAGAATTTTGTCAAAATACTTATTATAAAAAAAATCAAACAATCAATATACGAGTATACTGGGAAACTTTACTCGTATATTTAATTTGCCTTGCTTTCTGCTCCGGGGGTTGTGGGTTCGATTCCCACCCCGAGTCTGGGTGTAATATATGTATATATTTATTTATAAATGTATTTTTTACAAGTATGTTTATCGAAAAACAAAATGTAGCTAGACCAGTCGGCTCTTATCTATAACACAAGCATTAAGTTGCTTACTTTAGGCACAGACGACCGTATATATATTTATTTATTATTTAATTAATTTTCTTTACAGGCTATGATAGATACATCAGCGGAGAATGGCTGGCTGTCTGTGTGTTTGTCCTGTCAGATACTAATGCAATGTATTATACAAGCCAGATGGCCCGCTGACTCGCCTTTAACCACCCTGCCTCACATAGAGTCCCAACATTTATACATATTCTTGCAAATGGAAAGGGATTCCAAAAAGCCGTGTACAATTTTAAACGGTTTGAAAGTGGCTTGTAATAGAAATTATGAACTACTAGCTAGGTATATGAGACGAGAATTTGAAGAGAATCAAATTGAACAGGTTCATAGGGTGAGTGGAAATATTGTTTTTAGAGTAATTAACAAATTAAATCAACCTTTATAAACATGACGATTCAAAAGTGATTTTCAAGGCTTTAAAAAAATAAATTGATTTGATATAATTTATCTTTAATAGTGTAAATAAATCTTTAATTTTTTGTTCCTTTAATACAAAAATTACCCTTACAAAAATATTGTAATAGTCATTGACCAGTTATTATCTTATAATAACACCAGTTTAAATTTTATATTTTTATATAAAGCATCACCATAAAAAATCCATAATAGAAAATCAGTGATAACGACAGTATTATATATAAAGCTGGTATCCATTCGAGATGCTGAAAACCCTTTTTTAATATCCTCGCTAAGTTCTATAAAAATATTTTTCAGATTTTATCAAACAAGATTGATTGATTCAAACAAGTTAGCAACAACACCGCCTATAATATAATATCTTACGTTAATTACAGGCAATTTGCGACTTACCGACTTTAGATCTTACTTTCCACGTGCGAGGTTTGTGGTACGACGCAGACCACGAACAGGACAAGCGACTCCGACATCCGCCTCCGAAGGACCAGTGGATTCCTTTACACGCAGATCAGGTTTACTATAACACACTTAATGTTCATTATTTTCTTAATTACTTAATTTTTAACGATAATTAAAATATGTAAATATGTAAATGTGTAAAATGAAGATTCACGGGTTCTGTTTAAGCCTTCAAAAGCTATTTTCGATTTTGAATTGTCATATTGAATATATTCCCGCGATATGATTACCTTGTAGATGGTAGTTTGGAATCTAAATGACCAAACTACTATACACAAACTACAACTACCAATATACATAATTATATTATTTAAAACATTGACATCTTGTATATTTAGTACTAGAACATTTTGATTGGGTATGAGAATCTACTTAAAATATCTACACAGGAATACACTCTCGTGATTGACATGGGCCGGCGTGGTGGCAACCCTAGCAACGTGCTGTGTCCCCGGTTCCCTCGCAATAAGAACGAGGGTTGGTTTGTAACCCTCGGCTCCGTCGAGTACGGGGAGCTACACGCCCTTAAGAGGGTTCCGGCTAAGGGAACTACGCACGTTACCTTCTACACGCCTTCTAATACAGGTAAGATTAATATTAATATATAATACAAGTGTGCTTTAGATCACATGACTGAAGTCAAACGTCTTTAGTTGCTTCTACATTAATGTACGAAACATAACTCTCTCTTTTTTTTTGTTATTTATCGTATTACCTACATGAGGTGTCGTTTTCTATATTTGCATGCATGTACAGTACCCGCGAAATAACTTGGCACGTCTGAACATAGGCTCTGCGAACTTTTGCGCATGTACACTCACGAAAAAAAACTGTCATTACCAATTTTTATTTTTAAAATCAATGTACGAATAAAATTTCCCTAATACAGTGACCAATAAAATAAACATCATAGCACTTTAAGATGCTGCAAAAATAACTTTTATATTAAAAATTCAATTTCAATACCTTACCTTTCGATAGTGGCAGCTAGATTTTTATCACAAACAACACAAACACAATAAATAATATTTACACTTAATACTTTTTATATACATTACCACTTATTATTATTTAACACATATTTACGCTTATTATTAATTATTATTTAATCACTGTCGCTGAGGGGGAAAATCCCAAAATCAAAACACACTTAATACTAACACTAAATAAAACAAAATTAATACTAACACTAGATAAAACAATTAAAGCTAAATAAAACAAACTGAATACTATAACACTAATTACTAATACTAATAATAAAAATTAACAACATTAGAAACGAAAACTTTTGTAGCCGATAGTGCTCAAGACAGAGATAGTGGCACGAATACTAACGTGTGACTGAGACAGATTACCGTATCCGAGCATTTCCGAAAAAACACGAAGCTGTATGAAGTAAGCAAAAAGGGATGTGCAATAAGGTGTTGTTTAATCGATTTTTATTGAAATCGATTAAAATTAAGTCATAAAAATATATTTATTTTTAATTTTAAAAGGAGGTTTTAAATTTTCTCAAATAGTGTAGTCGTTAATAGATAACTGATATTCAAGTAAATCGTGTCTTTCAACTGAGAAAATTTGATTTTTGTAGTTTTTTTTTAAATTAATGTCGAAATCTCGTTTATTAACGACAAAATTAACTATATTTGTAAATCTAATACGTTTAATATCTTATATAAACAAAAATCAATAAATCCTAAATAAAACTAATCGATTGCGCAATTCGGTTGATTAAACGGTCGATTGTGTTTACATATGGTCAATCCCTAGGCTCCCCGCATGCGTCTCATGCCAAAATCGCCTTCCCCCCGGTCCCTTAAAAAATGTTACTGCGCAGCCTTCTGCGCGAACTTCAGTCGTGCCACGTTATAACGCGCGAGGTATAATATGTACAAAGATTTTTCATTACAGTATACAGAATAACCTTATGCATTATTGAATTGCATTTAGCCTGTATCATCACACTGCTTGGCAACGGCCTCTTTCTCCACGTAGGAGAAGGATTGGAGCTTAATCCACCATGCTGCTCCAATGTGGGTTGGCGGATATATTCCCTACTATGAGTAACGATCGCTATCAACTGTACATGATAACAACCGGGACCGACGGCTTAACGTGCTCTCCGAGGCACGGTGGGGAGACCCACAAGGACTGCACAAACACCCAGACCACGGCAAACATCTGTATTGCCAAAACAAATGTTGGTCATGTGCGGGGATCGAACCCGCAACCGCCAGCACAATAGCCACAAACCGTTGCTGTTGCGCCAAAGCGGCGTATAATTAATAAGAGTGCAATTTTTACACATTTTATTAATTTTTTTGATTTCAGGAAGAATTATATACACGGTGTATATAATGAGCGACAGTTATTTAGGATTGGATCAGCAGTACGACCTACAATTTGAACTGATTGATCCACTACCAGCTGAAACAGTGGACAAAGTGTATGACACTACAGATAAAGTTATTATTGAATAATATAATTATAATATACGTGTACATTATGTGCTATTAAATAAATTATTTTTGTAAACTATTACATATAGCTTATTATTTATCATATTAAATAACTATAACAAATTTAAGGCTATGTACTCTAGCATCAATAACTTATTGTTCTCTCAATCTCGTAAAACTATGTAGTAATTATTTTTTCATAAAAAATTACGTAAATAAAATAATAACACAAGATTGGCTTATTCAACATTATTATATTTCAACAATAAAGAATCTCTTTAAAACATAGCAAATAATAACATTCATACTGAAATAATTATTACAAAATTGGCAAATGCTGTCATAATTATAGCAATGAATTAGTAAAATACTTAAGTTTAATTTACAAACAAGCATCATTCAATCACTTTTTGCAAGTTATGTCAACTGAAATTTTTCTTCAATAATTACCAAAAATCACACTATTTAACAAATTTATCATCTAAGATTAGAATAGAAAGGAGCAAGCAGACATTATAACATTTAAAGAACATCAAGGTGACAAAATATTAAGCATAGAACACAACATATTATATTATTTTATTTTTTTTATTTGTAATATAACAATATTAAACAATATATCACTGTACTAATTTTTTTTAAATAAATTATTATATCCACCTAATTATAACGTCAAGCTTTTCGAAATAATGTTAAACCTTACAATTAAACATTAATAGATTCTGCCTGTAACATCCCACTACTGGGCATACACCCCTTTCTCCATATAGAAGTGTTGAGGCTTAATTCACCATGTTAATTAACTGAGGGTTGGCTGATATATCCCTTACTACGAGTAACGATCGCAATCAAGTTTATATAAAAACAATGGGGACTGACAGCTTAACGTGCTGTTTAGCCGGTGTTAAGGCGCCCATACGCCACTAGATCAGGCCGATGTCACAATTAAACATTGGCATATAAAAATATTTAATTTCCTATGCATATTTTTCATATATTCTATTTTATATCAAACAACAATCTAACACTACTATTATTAACATTATATGAAAATTATTCCTATTTAAAAAAGGAAAATTCAGTAATCACGTCTAAAATTGTTAAGAACCCATCATAAATAATAATTATAACAAAATTATTTATTGTACATACACCATCACTAAAAATGCAATTTCTTCCAATTTTTGAATATAAGACAAGGCATAGAAAAGGGGTAAGGAAGTGTACATAATTGTTACATAAAATAGAATAACTGACTATTAATAGAATGTAATACATAACAAAAATGAACAATTTGTACAAAAAAATATTGACATTATAATTATTACTTATTTACTTACAAAAACAGCAACTCTCTTATGATATGACTAGCTGCTGACCGCGACGTCGTCTGCGTGCGTTCACTGCTCGTTCCCCGTAGGTGATAGCGTGATAATATGTAGTCTATATTCTGACCTTCTTAATAATATTCGTACCAAATTTAAAGTAAATGCATGCAGTACTTTTTGAGTTTATCCCGGACATACATTGACTTTCCTATCGTTTTATTACTAGATCGTTCAATAAGTCCCGAGACTAACAATGAAATGGCGCATATATTAAAAACTCTTTTGATTTTTAAAAAGTACTGGCTATCAATACAAGAATATGTGTCAAATTTTTAAAACTGGAACAATAAAATTATTGATTTTGAAACATTTAAGTGACGCTATGGTTGTAATTTCGATGCAATGGAAAAAAACGAGTTTCGCGTGTTGATAAAACATTGTTTTTTAATGGGAAAAAATACCGTTGAAGCACAGCAATGGCTTATAAAATGTTATGCAGGATCAGCTCCCTCTAAAGCAACCATTTGTCGGTGGTATGCCGACTTCAAACGCGGTCGCATGGACACCAATGATGGGGAACGCTCAGGTCGTCCAAATGAAGCAGTGACTCAACAAAATATTAACCAAGTCCTCAAAATCGTATTGGAAGATCGGAAGATAAAAGTGCGAGAGATAGCCGAGATAGTGAAGATTTCAGCTGGTAGTGTTTTCACTATTTTACATAAAAATTTGGCCATGAAAAAGCTTTTTTCTAATTGGGTGCCGCGTTTGCTTACAACTGATCAAAAGGAACAACGTATCAATGATTCAGAGCGATGTTTGGCGCTGATGAATCATAATAAAAAGGATTTTTTACGTCGGTATGTAACAATGGATGAAACCTGGATATACCATTTCACTCCGGAATCCAATCGGCAGGCAGCGGAGTGGAGAGCGGCTGGTGAAAGCCGCCCGAAGCGTCCAAAGACTGAGAAATCGGCCGGTAAGGTTATGGCGTCTATATTTTGGGATGCGCATGGAATACTTTTCATCAACTACCTTGAAAAGGGGCAAAATATAAATAGTGACTATTACATGTGCTTATTGGAGCGATTGAAGTACGAAATTGCGGATAAACGGCCTCACATGAACAAAAAGAAAGTGGTGTTTCACCAGGACAACGCGCCTTGTCACAAGTCCGTGAGAACGATGGCCAAAATTAACGAATTGGGCTTCGAATTGCTTCCTCATCCCCCTTATTCGCCAGACTTGGCCTCCAGCGATTACTGGCTGTTTGCAGACCTCAAAAAAATGCTTCAGGGTAAGAAATTTGACTCAAATAGTGAAGTTATCGCAGCAACGGAGGCTTATTTTGAAGCCAAAGATAAATCGTTCTACACACATGGGATAGAAAAGTTAGAAAAGTGTTGGAGGGACTGTATCGCTCTTGGAGGAGACTATGTTGATGAATAAAAATTAATTTTATAAAAAAGACCTTTTTTTAGTACTTAGTCTCGGGACTTATTGAACCACGTGTTATATGTATAATTATAGATTAAAAATATTTTTGATTACTTTATCTTTGTAAAGAATGTAGCCACACCCTCTCTTCCCGTGGGTGTCGTAAGAGGCGACTAAGGGATAACACAGTTCCACTACCACCTTGGAACTTAAAAAGCCGACGGATGGCGGGATATCCATCCATGCTGGGTTTGAAATACACAGGCCGAAGACGGGCAGCAGCGTCTTCGGTGCGACAAAGCCAGCCCTGCGGTCACCAACCCGCCTGCCCAGCGTGGTGACTATGGGCAAAACACATGAGTTCGCGTCATAATATCGGGCGCGAACTTGTGGAGGCCTATGTCCAACAGTGGACTGTGATAGGCTGAAGTGGTGGTGGAATTGGTTATCTTTGTATAGTTTAAATATTTTTCTTTTCGTCAAGAATTGGAAATTATCTTTGCTTTTTATCTTTGATCTATGTCTGATTTTTTTTAATTACAAGTTTTATTTACAAATTCTGTAACTATTATCAAGATTATAATGCTAAAAACGCAGGTTATGTTAGTTCACAAATTACAAATAAATTTACTTGAGTTTCCTAATCATTCTACATATAAACAATTATTCCAATAACTATCAAAATATGCTAATAACAATACTAGTTTTTAAGAAAGCTATTATATGTTAAAATACAGCCTTTATTAATTAACAAATAAGGTAAATGAGTGTTGAAATACAAGAAACCGGAACATAATTAAGTTGCAATATGGATCTGGACAATTTATCTATTAAGTTTCTTATAGCGAATGCTGTCACAGAAGATCACAATTAATAACACTCAAACAATATCGAATATTGTCGGAGTGTTGGCATCATGTTATTTAGTCTTCCTCTGTTCATATTCAATTGCTCTTGCCTCGGAGATTAGTTGCCTCTCCCTTGTTAATATTCCATCTAATTGATTTGTAAAAGCTTCAAAAGAGAATTTAGTTTCAAATCTTTTCCTTCCCGCTTCACCGAGTCTCCCACATAGTCCCGGATTCATAATCAATGTGCTCATTGCATCAGCAAATGACCGACTGTCAGGCTCACAGAGGAAACCTGTCACATCATTTACAACTGTCTCTGTAGGACCTCCACTATTTACAGCGATAACAGGTTTACTGTAATACATAGCTTCTAGTGGCACAATTCCAAAGTGTTCATTTGATGGAGTATATATTAATGCCTTACAATTGTACAGTAGGGACACTTTTTCTACATCCTTTGGAGATTTCATAAAGGTAACTTTATCCTCTATTTCAAGATCAGCTGCTAAGTCACTGAGTTCCATAAAATGTTCCATATTTTCTAAGTTAATAGGATCAAAACCACCAGCCATTATCAAATGAACTCTCTCCCAGTCAGACTCATCAATGATATTTTTTAACTCTGCGAGTGCTTTTAAGGCTAGCTTTAAATTCTTTTTTCTTTCATATCTGTTTATAGATAAGAAGACAAACTTGTCAGATCCAACAGGCACAACTTCTTTTAAACTTTTTGGTATAGTTCTCTTGAAGAACTCTGTATTTATTGATGGATAGCAAATATCGGGAACATCTTTTATTTTTTGAAATGCATCTTGGTATACTCTAGCTGTGTATTTACTATTCACTAAAACTTTATCGGCACGAGCCGTTGTGAATTCTTCTAACCAATTCAATGGAGCTCTGTATACCTTCTTTAACACACCTCCTTCAGTTGTCAAAAGCTTATCTGGATGATGACAGTAAAATACAATCCTAAAAGG
This sequence comes from Melitaea athalia, assembly GCA_905220545.2. Lineage (NCBI taxonomy): Eukaryota > Metazoa > Arthropoda > Insecta > Lepidoptera > Nymphalidae > Melitaea > Melitaea athalia. The sequence continues at coordinate 6,331,972 of HG992197.1, read as the reverse complement.
CCCTCTTGCCATTTTTAGGAATGGAATACATAATGATATTAAGTCACAAAATATTAAAGTCGGCTCTTCGACTGGAATAACATACCAAGCTAAATATACCGCAGCGAATACCATTCGAGTGTAGGCGCATGCTGCCTTAAATCTACCGAAAATAGAGCGTGGAATCCAATCTCCTATCACGGTCACTGGAAAAGTGCCATCTTTGGTTTCGGCGAAGCAATGAGTAGGGTCATGATGGTTCGTGTAAAAAGCGACGTCGTGGCCTTTGCTTTTGAACGCCAATGCGGCATCTAAAACCAAACGCTCAGCTCCACCAATACCTAAGTCTGGATGGAGAAATATTATTTTAACCATAATTTAAGTTTACAAATTATTTTGCTAGTGGGTTAGTAAAATTTACACTGTAACAAGTGATACATTTACACTTATATATAGATTTCGCCGACAAATTGATTTGTTACTGAGGTTACTGAATTTGAGTTCAGTGATCAGTGCATAGTTGCATACGGACACTTGACAAATTGACATTTGACAAATGACAATTGTGAATTCTGAACATGGAATTATTATGTACGTAGTACATAAAGGTGCATTTTCATGTGACGCTTGACGCTGGTTTTGAGCGTCCAATTTGGTCACGTGATATATGCGCCATCTTGAAAAGATTGTAGCGAAAAAGCTAATCGTAGTTTAGATTTTTTAACGGGTGATGTTAGCGTCAGCATAACTCGAACAGTTAATATCGATAATCAATAGTAATCGATCCTTATAAAACTCGGTTATAAAACAACAATCAGCTGTTACTTTATGATTTTATAAATAAAAAATAGCGAGTGTAGAAATAAATAAAAACAAATACTTAAAAATACCACACACAATTTTTTGATTAATTTTACGAGATGAAATTTATCATTAAAATTAAATATAGGCGCATAGATCTGTAAAGTTATAAACAAAATTATTCGTTCGATTTTTTATTATTTAAAAAAAAACACAATCCCGTATATCAGTTCAAAAAAAATTTGTCAAGCGCAACCTCGTATCTTAAAATAAAAGATGGCGCATATAAATAAACAAGTTCCCTCTCAGCAGTGTAAAGTATTATTTAGTTCAATACTATTAAAATATAAAAATTATCTTTCAGTAAATTTAATTGCCATTCAAAGTGAATAAACAATAGTTATAATTAATAAACACATTTTTTATTATAGTGAAAAAATATCGCAAGTAATAAAAATTAAACAATTATTATCAAACTAAAAAAACGTTGGTATCGATTATCGAAAGTCGAAAGAAGAGTTTCGATAATCGATACTAACGTTCATTATTTTTCGCTTGAATTTGACGCTAAACGCTGAAATTTATCGCTACAATTTTTTCACATGAAATGGCGTCACATGAAAATGCACCCTAATAATTCTATGATTCTGAATTTCTGAATCATAGATTTATTAAAAAGATACTTTTTATCTATGTTCTGAATTGACAATTTGACATTAGGTACGTCAATTTCATTGTCAAATAGTTTTGGCCTTTTGGGTGCGTTCTAGACATGCGCAAAACAGTGCACTGAAATGTAATGTAATATTACATTACATTTCGTACTGAGTAATATGGCATCACACCATCACACCGAACATTACCCGAAATGTGTACTGCTCGGAGTGTTATTTCTTATGAAATTTCCTATAGCACGTAATTTTCATCACATCAAACATTACATGAGATTTTGTACTTAATATGTTTAAATGTACTATTCGGTGTAGGTACTACATAGTAGACGAAACATACAGTCACTTTATTATTAAAAAAATTGTAAATGAGTTTGAAACTAGCTGAAAATTCATAATTATTTTTGGTTTGATTTTCTAGTTTGTTTTAAAATTAGCTTTGATTTGTAAATAAAGCTGATTTCCTTTCATACATAAGTAACCCCAAGGAAAATTGGGATTTTTTATTCCAGGCTTAGGGACAGGCAATACACATGGACAAGTTAATTAATACTAGCTGTGATCCGCGACTTTACCCGTTTAGTTTCGTTTCCCGTGTGATGAAAATAATTTGTGTCGCGCATCGCCTTGTCTCATTCAGTAAAGTGAAGTTAGACAGAGCTGGATATAGCAAACAGATAAGAAATCCGACATTCCGACCGAACAGATCGCGTAATGTCAAGTGTGATGTGTAATGCTTCATTTCGTCGAGTAATGTGTGATGCCATATTTCATGTTCGGGTAATATCACGCGTAATGTATCAATTGCATTACTTACACATGTCTAGTGCGTTCCACGAAACGACCGCATCGGAATGGAATGGAACGCCGATTGATGTCGTTACACCTACCCGGCCATGGTCGTCGCGAACGATTGTTTAAAGCATAGATGACGTGAGACGTCTCTGCTCGTGATCACATCGCGCCCACTTCGCCCACAAAATATTGATGGGACTAAAGCCGGTTTTACGCCGAGGCAACAATGTGCGTCATTGTGATATGCGGCATTGACGCATGAAAAATGTTGTGGCCGACTCCGACCGACCACACATCTCTGACTCCGCAGCAGCCGAATTCTAACGATTTTCAGGCCTGACCCCGACGCCCCCATTGACAATTTAATTTTTTTTCTTGCAATAAATAATGGTCGTAGACATAAATCTTCTACGGGTGCTGATTGCGCATGCAAAAATCTATCGATAAACATTTTTGTTGCTTTAAAGCTATTTATTAATAGTGTGTCAGAATATAAATTCAAAATACTCTAGCACCCGGAAGAAATTTTGGATTTTCTCGAAAACCAAAGCTCGCGCAAACGTCTAACTTGCAATATTTTGATGCATTTTTTATGCGCAATCTATTTTTGAAACTCAAATTTCTATTCTATTTTCTAACGATTTTCAGGCCTGACCCCGACGCCCCCATTGACAATTTAATTTTTTTTTTGCAATAAATAATGGTCGTAGAGATAAATCTTCTACGGGTGCTGATTGCGCATGCAAAAATCTATCGATAAACATTTTTGTTGCTTTAAAGTTATTTATTAATAGTGTGTCAGAATATAAATTCAAAATACCCTAGCACCCGGAAGAAATTTTGGATTTTCTCGAAAACCAAAGCTCGCGCAAACGTCTAACTTGCAATTTTTTGATGCATTTTTTATGCGCAATCTATTTTTGAAACTCAAATTTCTATTCTATTTTCTAACGATTTTCAGGCCTGACCCCGACGCCCCCATTGACAATTTAATTTTTTTTTTGCAATAAATAATGGTCGTAGACATAAATCTTCCACGGGTGCTGATTGCGCATGCAAAAATCTATCGATAAACATTTTTGTTGCTTTAAAGTTATTTATTAATAGTGTGTCAGAATATAAATTCAAAATACCCTAGCACCCGGAAGAAATTTTGGATTGTCTCGAAAACCAAAGCTCACGCAAACGTCTAACTTGCAATTTTTTAATGCATTTTTTATGCGCAATCTATTTTTGAAACTCAAAATATAAAATTTTTTTTTTCGAGTGCTACCTTTCAGGAGCTCATGACGCTTAAAAACTGTTGCCTCGGCATAAAATACGCTGTCACATCACACATGCCCCATATGCCGCAATAGGGTATTCCACCATGTTTGAAAAAGTACTTCAAAATGTTGATTTTCTAATAAAAAGCCACAAAAAAATATATTTCGGCCAAAATAAACACGCTTTCATGCCATAAAATTAAATTAAATTTTAAACCTTTTTTATTACCGCGAAAACGCTACAGCCATTTTGGTGACGTAATATGTGCAATAACAAAAGTGTTTGACGTATGTAAGAGAGTAACATAACCTACAATTACTATGACAACCATCAACAAATTAGTAATGAATGCATATTATTTCAGTTGGAACAAGATATGAAGAGTTATTATACGAAAGAACACAACTATTACTCCTTGAAGTTAAAATTGATAGTATTATTGATATAGATAGCTGTTGACAGCACTGACAGAACTTTGTTTTTGCCCGTATGACGTCACACCATGGCGGCTCGTGTTTTAGGTCACGTGATATACAGATTAAAATATACGACTTTTAATTTCAATATAATAAATCAATAATGTGCTTTTATGATTCCAAATCAGAATATTTAAGGTGTATTTCTATATAAATTTTAATTTTTATCAAATTTTATAATTTATTTTTCACTACGGAAAGTACCCTATTTGTCGCATGCCGCACATTGTTGCCTCGGTGTAAAACAGGCTTAAGTGAGCTTTCGACAAAACGTGACGAAAATGTGAAAAAACAACTGTCAATGTCAAATTGTAAATGTTTTCTCTCATTCGTTTTGGCAAAAACTCAACGATAAATTCCCGGGAATCCATGTTGAATTAAGTTTTACTCCAATTCGTGCGAAATATTTACTCACTACCACCACAGCTGCAAATTTTAACGATACAGATGTTGGTACAGTCGTTGCGGACGTTTAGTGGAACGCATCCTATATGTTGTGCTCCACTGGCGTCTGGCATCATAACTGAAAGCCATTAAATAAATCAATCAATCGATATTATATTGTAAGCAGTGGCGTAGCTATCATAGGGCCATGTGGTGCAGTGCACCAGGGCCCCGGAGCTCAGCGGGCCCTCTAACCTCAGTTTTGAAAAAAAATATATACAAAAATAAAAATAAAATCTTGTGAGCAGTCTCGAGCCTTGAGCCTCAAGCCTGCTCACAAGATTTTTTTTAATTTTTTTTCAAATCAACATCACCAATTATAGAACTACTTATTTAATATTTTCAACACATGCGCCAAGCGTCCTCGATAAGCAAGTGCTGATTGTTATCGTTATTTCAGTTATTTGGTAGTTTGGATGAGTAAGCCCGTAGCACAATGGATCAGCGATAAGCTCACGTGCTTGACGGTCGTGAGATCAATTCGCCAATTCCACCCATCAACTTTTTAATGAAGTTTTCATTCGCTCTTGCATTGCATCAGTTCTCATTTATGATATTTGTGGCGATGTTTTCAACTTTCTGGGGTCTGGGACGTACTACGATAGTTGACGCTAGGTGTGTCACTGAATGTTGTAATTCGTAATTCCCTACTACCAGCCTTATTTCATCAAGTATGACCACTAATGCTATGATTCCTATTCCGCACATCCATCCATCTGGCACCAAATTCTGCTAGAAAGCATTTTCGCTAAAAAAATCCGATGACAAAATATGTATGATACATGTTGCAGCACCGGTGGTTACCGTATAATCTATGATAGCCCTCAACATGATCGACAACAAAAAATAATCACCTTTTTCTAAACTCAAGTTCAAATTGAAAAATGAGCAGTAGCTCATTTAATAGGTAGGGATCCCTAGTACATTTATTTCACCTGATTAGTAACAAGTTAATTTTCCGGGAGTAGCTTTATTTTGATGAGACGAACAAAAAATTCCTCTACGAAAACTCTCGATTGTGGTAGCTAACAGAGATAGCAGGAGGTAGTAGAGCAGCAGTGAGCATAGGACCGGGATAACGTACTGTGCGTTTGTGCACGCTTATCTCAGAAACGGCTTATCAATCATGTATTATACAGGTGTGGAGAATAGGGAACTAAAAAATTCATAAATAGTTACCTAATATTCATTTCACGTGTTGTCGATTCGCCACGTTGGCGCAGTGGTCACAGCACTGGATTGCGATTGGCTTTTGCGCGGGCGGTTGCGGGTTCGATTCCCGCACACCACAACATTTGTATTGGCCATACAGATATTTGCCGTGGTCTAGATGTTTATGCAGTCCTTGTGGGTCTCCCCACCGTGCTTCGGAGAGCACGTTAAGCCGTCGGTCCCGGTTGTTATTATGTACACCTGATAGCGATCGATTCTCATAGTAGGGAATATATCCGCCAACCTGCATTGGAGCAGCGTAGTGGATTAAGCTTCGATCCTTCTCCTACATGGAGAAGAGGCCTATGCCCAACAGTGTGATATTACAGGCTGAATCGTGCCATCAACTAAAAGTAACAAAAAACGAATGTGCTTTGGACCACACGACTGAAGTAAAACTTCTTTAGTTGCCCCTACAGTAATATACGAAACGTAACTCTCTCTCTTTCTAAATTCACTAACATATATCTTCCTCTCAACTTCCGTTCGCCTCGCTCAATCGCAATTTCGTAACGCTCTCGTCACGCATTCACCAGCTTACTCCCCAAGACACCAAGTCAAGCATGTGTAAAGAAGTTTTACTTCAATAATTTTTTTTTTTTATTTATTTTTTTTTTATAATTAGATAGGCTTGCGTTTGACCACTATTTCACCTGGTGTTAAATGAGAATGCGGTCTAGGATGGAGCACGCTTACCTAGAAGTAGCCTATTCACTCGCGACTTAAAGATCCCCAGATTGTACCTATCCGGAAACACAGACGCTGGTAGAGAGTTCCATTCTTTAGCCGTACGCATCAAGAATGTGTTAGCGAATCGCTTAGTGCGTATAGAGGGTATGTCAACCATGTAAGGGTGACGTAACGCAGTGCGTCTGGTTGTACGAAGATGGAAGGGGCAGGGGGGAATCAGGTCGTGGAGTTCCTGCGCACACTCACCGAAGTGTATCCGGTAAAAGACCGACAGGGCTGCCACCCTACGCCGATGATCCAAGCTTTGGAGCTTAGCTGCGACCAGTGCATCATCACCAATGAGTCTCCTGGCTCGCCTATCGATAGACTCGAGAAGTTCAAGCTGGTATTTTGCTGAGCCGTCCCAAAGATGAGAACAGTACTCCATACAAGATCGAACTTGAGCTTGGTATAAATTTAAGAGCTGATAAGATTTCAATAATAAAATTATAAAATTGTTAGTAGGTACTGCTTAAACTAAATTATGTTTGTTTATATCCTTTTCTAACTCCAAACAACGTTTTCGGCATTCATTATTTATTTATTTATTAATCCTTTATTGCACAATACATTAAAGAATTGTAGAAAAGGCGGGCTTAATGCTAAAAGCAGTCTCTCCCAGCCAAGCTTAGGATATACATGAGCGAACGTTTTTAGGTGTGCAGAATTGAGTATTACTAAAATTCACATTAAGAGAAAAAAAGAGAAGAAAAAAGGGAGGTACAGTAAGTTAATATTTGTGACAATGGGCATGACGACAGTATCAAAAAATCGTCAATTTAATGATTTTAGGGGAACACTCATATTAAAAATTCAAAATACTGGTTTAGTTTTATGTAATATAATAAGATTATTGTGATTTTCAATAAAATAAAACATTAAAATACTGCAATCGGCCATTTTGATTGAAACACAAATTACAGCGCATGACGTCAGAACATAACATAATACGTCAGGCGCGCTCCAAAAAGTAAAGTAAAAAGTAAGGCCCACATTATTTTGTGACGTCAAGCCGACGCCATGACACTTGCAGCCGTTTTGCCGCTTTAATTGAAAACATATTAGAAAAATAGTTTTAATCTTCCTTAAACTTAAGTTTATTACCGAAATACAGGTATATTCATAAATAGTAAATGTGTACCCATATTATGGAAGAGGTTTTCTTTTTCGTCATGCCCATTTTTGTGTTATATATACGAGCAAATAATTCATCTAAATACTATACAAATACATACATACATTATAAATCCAAAAATGCCATGGTAATGTTTGAGGGACATCATGTTTCTAAGTTACTCAAAATATAGAATAACACAATATGAGCAAGATACATTCATTACAACCTATACTAGGATGAAGAATACTCTGGATGTGACAACTGACAAGCGTGTTACAGTTACACCCGAAAGGGACAAACATAAAAGTATATAAGATGTCAGGGTTGCCAACCCTACCAAAATTTCCCCGTATTCTTCAGGAATTTTCGATAAACCAGTAACACCTGATATTTCTACGGGTCTGTTAACTGTAAATGGTCTTGAGTAGGGATTGCAATACCGGGATACCGGGATCCCGAAATACCGGGATCCCGCACTATTTTTGCGGGACCAGTCCCGCACATAAATCGAGCGGGATCCCGCAGGATTAGTGGGACTGCGCAACAGTAAACGCTTAGTGTTGTTCGTCACGCGAAAGCGCGCGTACTAATTCGGCACATGACGAAGATCATGATGATTAACCTCTTGCTACAGTGGACGCAATGATGTAAGCTGAAACTGCGGAGCCTGAACCGATGTCTCTTCGAGATGAACTTTTAAACAAACTCTATCGATTCGTATTATTTTTATTTTATGTGTTTCCCACTCATGAGGAAATTATAAAATGTTATTTATTATCAAATCAAAATTTCGATCCAGCGGGATTAGTATCCGGTTTCTTTACCACTTCCATCCACGGTTGCTTAAAACCGAATAAAATCATATCAAAAATTTTGATTCGGTTGGACATCGTTCCATAGTTTAATTGGCTAGAGCACCGACATGGTATGTCGGGGGTGCGGGTTCGAATCCCGCTGGATCAAAATACATTTTGATATGATAATAAATAACATTATAAACTTTATCGAGTTTTAAAACTGCTTGTCGCACTCATTCCGGAGTTCATTCTCTCGAGAAAGAAATGAATTTATTTGAGTCTAGTGGATTAAAAAGCGAATATCTTAAAATCATCTACAACGCGTTATCAACAGTTGTACCCACAAACATTGAAGCAGAACGAGCGTTTTCTGCTGCTGGCTATCTGGCATATAAAGTTAGGAGTCGTTTGGCAGACAAGACTTTTAACATGCTATGTTTTATGCCCAGTTACTTTCAAAATAATGCCTAAACTACCAAATGTCTCTTTGTCCTTACCTAATGTATCTTTTTTAGTTCTAGATGCATTTATGATACAGGATTTCGCCTTTTTCTCAATGACTTTTAGAAACATGCGGGATCCCGCAAATACCAGGATCCCGCGGGACTTAGACCTCTCAGTCCCGCAAATACCGGGATTAAAATTTTGTTGCGGGATTGCATTCCCTAGTCTTGAGGTAAAACAAAGAAACTGCAAACAAGAACATAAAAGTTTTAAATAAAGTAAATTAATTAAAAAATATAAAAACGTAAAAACTGAAAAAAAAAAAGATTTTAACAGTCGGGACTGGTCAGGACCCATATTATTATTTAAAATCAATCTATATTCTTTCTAATAGTTATACTGGGTCGTGACTGTTAAAATCGCACTGGTTTTTGTTTTAAGTTTTTATTTTACACAGTCGGGTTTTTCGATTTTTTATTTTATTGTGCTTTTTACTTGAGTTTTGATTTTGTAAGATGTGGCATGAAAAAATGTTCTGTTTATCTCTTAGTCGAACCGGGGAGTTGAAAGGAACTTCTTTAGCATATAATGAATAAAAAATGAAACAAGTTACTCCAAATTTTAGTTTTTATTGTCCTTTGAATATATTTAATTTTGTCGCCCAGTGGCAGGAATCCGTAATTGGCGAATTGCAGAGTCCTTTGGAAATCTGTAACAAGTAACAACAGTTTCATTAAGTAATATGAAATTTAAGATTGAATAACAAATACCCCACTTTTAGGGTAATTTATCAGTAACCTCAGCTAGTATCCCTAAAAAATCTATAACCTGAGCAAATTATAAAGTACTTAAAAATGGCGGACCAGCCTAACGTTTGTTTCTAGGATGACAAATTAACCTTACCACTTAATTTTGTCGGTTAATATATATTTATTATTATGATGATAAATACCGTTTTCATAAATTATTTCTGTTTATAATAACTTGTTAATATACTAGGACTCTCATTCTGTTAATATTTTTGCCTAACAAGTCATATTTTTGTCAAAAAAATTGTACTTACGTATGAAAGGTTATGTCTTGTGATTTCGTCTCCGTACGGCTTTTACAGCCGATTATATAACATATAACCATGATAACTCTTATACAACACTCAACTACGTCTTAGTTTCACAACTTAAATTACTGTAAATCACTTAAATCACATAAATTCACGAAGTAAATATCGGTCTCAACTGATTTGTTGGTCGCAACCATTAGATAAGCAAGTAGCACAGAGTACATTGTAATAGTAGGGAATAGAGATCAATCTCGATGGTTTTAATGAGCCATACGGAGCAACGCCATCTCTATGCGAGTTTTGGAGTTAATCACTATATAGCTATATATATAGGTATATAGCGATATAGCTCTATATATATAGGTATTTACTTATTTAGTGATCCTCTACTGATAAACTCTTCTTTAATTTATAATTTCAATAAATTTTATAGAATTTAAAAAGAAATTATTTTTCTTTTTTAATTCTATAAAAATATTGAAATTATAAATTAAAGAAGAGTTTATTTTTACTATAAAAAGTATAGAATTAGGAAGCAATAAATAAAACGCGAAGTGGATAGTTGATATTAATTATTTATTTTTTCGTTTAAAACATTTGTGGAAATACTTTTTTGCCTTACTTTTAAACTTATCGTTATCATCATCACATTCCCGTTTGTTGCATATAATTTTTATTCCGGCATTTATTCAACTTATTGGCCAATTAAACTAAATTTTTATGTAAAGCTTGTTCAGGAGGCATCGAAAAGTTGTGTTTTCGCTTGCTGACAACAATTTTCGGGGTTTCTTCATTTTGAGACACTGAAATTAATAAGAGAATAATAATAAATAATTATATTCATCTTATATGCTTCTGATCAGATTTTGTCATTTCATTTGAGGGTTACATATAGTTTTAAAATAATAGAACTATAATATGTAATGCAATGCTAGAACAATTTTGATAAAGGTTTTAGACAAACTTCAGATATACAATATATATTGTATTATATCCAATTTTAGACCAAATATGTTTGAACAAACTGATAAAAAACATAAGCAATTAAACTTCAAATTAAAATAATATTGTGATGAAAGGAATTACCTGGCATGTTCAATGTTGGTACAGCTATATTGCTAAGTCTTTTATATCGGCACAAATATTTTTCTTCTTAATGTTTGTGACATATACGGCGATATTTGAAAATATGGTTGTTTTCAAGTCCCAATATATCACCACCAACAGAACAGACCCATGAATTAAATAACACATTATTCTTCTCCGGATTTGGAAACTTGTGCAAAAAACCTGAAATTAATTTGAAATATATTATTGTACAGCAAAGTAGCCTTTATTTTAGAGAATATTGGATCCCAATGATTATGTATTAGTGCTACTGCGAACTGGGTTTATGAGATTCTTGTTTGACTTATCCTTCAGTTGTAGTACCTAGTAAGTTATTCCATTGTTATTGTCGGTTTTAATTTTCTAACGTAGATTTGATGAAGACGGTTTATTTAGGTTAGGTTAATTAGGTTACATAATTACTGGGTGGGTTAAGACTAGTATATTAATCTGATACAAACCTGCGTTGTTTTCGAATCGGGATTCACAGCTTTTCAATCAAAATTCTCTTTAGTAATCAAAGTTCATTAACAAAATTATCTGCACATACAACCACTTGAAACGAGTCCTGTTCATACTTAATTTATATAGAATTTAGATTAAATGGAAAAGGAAATGTTCACACAAAAAAACACATGCTACGATCTAAAAACTGTGTGAATTGATGTGATTCATATAAATATAATATTAATAAATAGCGGCCATTTTTGCAGTTGACACTTCACACAGGAATTAAATTGTTTTGACCTTTAATAATTTAATATTTTGTGTGAAAGCGACATCTAATGCTGCCAAGTGTAAACTTTTTGTCAGTGCCGTCTGCTAACGCCATCTGTATGCGAGTTTTGTAAATTTGGATTCTTGCCCTCGTTTTCTAGTACTAAGATTAAATACCCTGGCAAGTAGCAACTCAAGATTTACAAGAAAAGTTTACGGGCCTCAGCTACTAGATGGCATGTTACTAGTTTCTCATTGGACCCATAGATGGCATAATTTATTAAAATATATTTTATTTGAGGATTTTGTGATTATTGAAAAACTACAAATTGACCATTTATTTAATCAATTTGTCGTTTAATAATTTGAGATATTTTTACAATAAATGACACATGCTTTATTTATTAGAATTTGCCTCGCCGCTGACCTATATGTTACACGAAAGACGAAACGTTGGCGCGATTTAATTCCGTACACCGCCATCTGTTATTGACTTTAGGTACTAGGTTTTGGCACTAGCATTTAAATTTAGGGGTATTGACCAGTGTTGCCATTTACACGGCAATTGCCGTGTTACACGGCAATTTGGATATATATTCGGTGATAAAACACGGTACACGGCAGTACGTTCATTGCCGTGTTCAAAAACACGGCAATCCAATGTGTACTTGTTTTCCCCAATAATTTCATCGATAGTTGATAAGTCATTATAGTGCAACACAAAAACAAGAACAAGAAATAAAATAATTACAAAAAAAAAACAAGAAATGAAATTATTACTTCCCCAATAAATGGAGCTTTACTGGCTGTAAGCACTTTATCCGATCCAAAGGAAATTCTGTAAATTTCAAATCAATTAAACAAAAACACAGCAAAAGATAAATAATATAAAGGAAAAAAATAAATATAAATTGAATAAAGCCGAAGAAAAAATGTTGGTTACGATAAATTTGTATGACGGTTGTGAAGAATAATGTTTTATTCAACCGATTTCAAAAAAGGAGGTTATTTAACCAACTTCGAAAAAGGAGGAAATTATTCAATTCGACCGTATAAATATATTTTTTCATGTATGTTCGGGGATAACTTCGTCGTTTATGAACCGATTTTTATAATTCTTTTTTTGTTTGCAAGAAGATATCTTAAGGGTGGTACCATGATAAGGAAACCAGGATATGATAATGGAATCTCAGATAAATCGAGGGGAACCCTCGAAAATCGCAGTGACGACTAGTGCGTTTGTTGATTTTTTTTCGTCTACTTACGTTGTATTACTTGTCGATATAATTGAAGTCGGTTTTTTTCGTTTGCTGCTAGCAAACACAAATATTTATTGTCATGTTTAATCTTACGTGTTAATGTAAAGTAAATACACGGCAATTTTGTAGTTTTGTTTCCAAAACACGGCAATCCAAATACCCAAAACACGGCAACTTAAAATTTTGTGATGGCAACCCTGGTATTGACCAAAAGACGGCGCTAGTTTCCATACATTTCTTTTTTTCTAATTAATGTATAGTACCCGGCCATAAATATTGCACATCGACCTTTGGAAAGAGACAATCGGCTAATTTCGACTTCGTAGAGCGTTATAGTCCAAGATCCCAGACCGCAGACTTCCTTGTTTCTGATTGACAAAACATTACAGTATACATCGTAGTATAAAGAGTTGCTAAAATATTTTCTACAGGTTTTAAAATATAATAATATAATTAGCGTCTGGCGATAAATACTAAAATAGCTGATTAATAACATTTTTACGTATATAAAGCAGCCAAATTAAAAAAAAATGTGAAAGAACGTTTGTGTACTAAAGGATATTATTCGATTAACGATTTTATAGAAGACAGTACTTCTTGGGAATGATGTGATCGCCGCCAGGCTATTTCAACCTATAAAATTATTGTAAATTTCAATCTGCTTTGGAAAAAAAAACATGAATAAAAAAAATGATATTAGTCCCGCTGAGTTTCTTTCGCCAGTTCTTCTCAGGTCAGAGGCTTTTTCTTTCCAAACTGGTAGTAGACTCATGACGTTCAGTAAGAAATTGTTATAATTTTATGCTGAATAAAATATTTTGAATTTGAATTTAATATATTTTGTCCTTCAAAAAAATATGACAGGTGATCTGGGAACTGGGTTCTTACACTATTAGATCTGTCATATGAAATACTGACAGTCCGATACGTCTCATAGGTAATGTGCGTCAGAGATAACGCTCTACAAAGTACAAATTAGCTGATTGTCTCTTTCTAAAAGTCGATGTGCATTATTTACGGCCGCGTACTATACTACAGTTGCATGCCCGACCAACAGAAACTCTGACAAAGACAAAAAATGTTGTTTGTGTCCTTTTCACCCCTTACAGTTTTCGTATGTTGTGGTTTCGTTCACACACGGTAATAATAATTGCGTAGCATATCCAGAGTATTCTTCATCCTAGAACCTATAGCAGTCCACAGCTGGACATACCCAATGTTGCCATGTTGAATGACCCCAATGTTCCACCTAAAATGTATGGGTAACAATATATAAATAATATTTTGTATGTTGTAATATAGTTCTAATAAATGAACCATTCTTTTTAAATAAGTACTGACTTTTGACAACGTGTAGTCGCGTGGCCTGAAACTATTGTTAGTTACATATTCTTGAATCGAATTAAAATAATAAGTTTTGATTTTGTAAAGGCTTCAATTTCAATATAAAACATTGAACAATAATAACAAAATGCAAACTATATTGTAAAACATTTATTTCTTATTCTTTAAGAATTACAACTCATCTTTTCTTTCAATTTTTACAAGATCAACATGGAATGTAAGTGTTGCAGATTTTGGTATTTTTGGTGGAGCTCCAGCTTCACCATAAGCTAATTCTGGAGGAATGACTAATTTTCTTTGTTCTCCTTCACACATACCAATCAAGCCTTGGTCCCAACCTTTAATAACTTGACCAGAACCGAGAGTAAAAGTGAGGGGATTACTCCGTGGGATAGAGCTGTCGAACTCCGTGCCATCTTCCAGTGTACCCTAAAAATATAATTGTATTTATTTATAACATAATATTAATAAACCATTTATAAAAATTATGGCAAAAATCTACATTATAAACCGTCGATTTAAATGTTCATAATTATTTTTTTCTGTATCATGATTCAGCCTCTAATATCCCACTGTTGGGCATAGGCCTCTTCTCCATATAGGAGAAGGATCGGAGCTTAATCCACCACGCTGCTCCAATGCGGGTTTTTTTCTGTATATAGAAAGCTTTTTGTGAATTCTCAGGTTGCGGATTTTTTTTTTACCTAAATATATTTTTATTTTTACTTATTTACATTATAAATTTTGAAGTTAGATAATAGATACTATCTAAGTTTCTAGATAGGTTAGGATAATTTTTTTTTTTTTGTAAAGAAATTATGCCGATAAACAGTCGACGGTCCAGGATCTAAATTTTAACACGAAATAATGCCGATAAACGGTCTAATTTTGAAGTTAGATAGAATAGGGTATTTTTTTTGTAACGAAATTATGCAGATAAACGGTTGACGGTCCAATGTAGATTTTAACAATTTAACCATGGATATCTCCATAACCATGGGTTTCTGATGGGTGGCAGTGGTACAGGGGGTAGCCCGACCCTCCCCCTTCCACCTCCACCCCTCAAAACCCCATAAGTCGACCATAAAGTAGATTTTTACCATCTTATTAAATAATTTAATGATTAGATGCAACTACAATTTTACGTAATATCTTACTAAAAATATCTTACTGTGTAATGCATATGAAGTAAGTCTCCTTTTCTACTCTTCATGGGACAATCAGCCGGCCTTTTTTTAACGCCTATTTGTAATTTCTTTGGTGTATTTGAGGCTATCACAACATAGTCAATGAATGTCATGAAAATAAGTACAAACAAAGCAATTTTACAAAGATTTAGAATTATGCTCGTCATTTTCCTTGCCGCTTTCTTATACAACGTTTTTAATTCCCAATATATATTAAATTTAGATAAATTTAGTGATTAAATTTATGTACAGTTTCTAACATATATAATGTACTCTGTGGTTTCTAACAGGGCTGCCAGATGCAAAAAAAGTGTGATCGTACGCCAACTACAAAAAAATCGTATGCCAAGGAAGTTTTGAAATAAAAAGATCGTACAGCCTTTTAAGTACTATGTTCTTATTATAAATTATCAAAATTCGTTTAGTTTTAGAAAATAAATGCAATAAAACTATTTGTTAGATTAATACAAATTTTCTGTGGTCATATTTTTTACAAAAGAATTTTTTGGTTCGTTCCTTCTTATTAATTTGCTTGGCTAATAATGTGCCCTTTAAGTGTACCATTGGATAAAGTGTTTGTAAGTTTTGTTTTGATTAAATTAACTTCGCTGAATGCTCGTTCACAATCTGTACTAGAATGAGGCAAACAACAAATTTAAAGCAAATTGAGCCAGTGTTTTATAATTTTCAAATTGTTTTTTGATTACGCCCCAAAACTTGTCGGTATTCATAGTTAAATAAATTTTATCCAAAATATTAGGTTTTTGACAAGTCGCAATTTAAAGTCGCAAGTAAGAATGCAAACAAATACAGCCTTTACATGGTTGTTTAGAGAGTCTTCATTCAAGTAAAACATATAGTCACGCGTTAGGTAGTTGGAGAATTCCCCGAAATTCATGCTTGCCGGTGGATGACGTTTGTTTCATTATGAAATGTTTCCAGGTAATAGGTGTATAAAAAATCGTACATTATGCGTACGATCTTGGTCTAGCGATCGTACATGAGTAAAAATGCTAATAAATCGTATGAGTACGATTTAAATCGTACATCTGGCAGCCCTGGTTTCTAATGACTTTAATATCAATCACAGAATATATATACCCCTAACTACTTAACTAGTGTTGCCAACAAGTAGACTTGAAAATATGCTAGACTGATGTTAAAATTATGCCAAAATTTAGCTAAATGCTTTAAAATAATGCCAAAAAAAATATGCTAACATTTTTCAAATCTCAAAATTAAATAATTTTGAATATTTATTCAATTATTTTACGTTCTAATCTATGTTTTCAAATAAAATGATAATATCTTGGTCTTCAACGGCAGCCGATGTACTTGTAGAAGTGGAAGCCTCATTGTCAAGACTATAACTCTACTTAGTTTGGAACTGTGGAAGAGTAACAGCATTTTCCTGCTCTCTTTAGGCCAAATCTGATGTAGGTATTAAAATTTATTTATTAAAGTTTTTATTATTTAAAACGCGTTTAATTTCTGCGTAAGAATGTGGTAGTGATAATAAAGATAATGCCAATTGAGAGAAATCTGCTTATCTGCAAAGGTATTATTGCCAGCTGTATCTTTGTAATAAATAACTTCATTCCAGAATTGTACGGTGGAAGATGCTTATTCCTATTTAATGTGTACTATGTTCCTCCATTGAGACATGAGCTTATCTGTTGTGGCTGCATCCACTCTGAATTCTTGGGCAATACCAATTGTAGAAGGTTTGACTATTTTTAAAGTCTTTTCTACGAAAAAAATTGCGTGCGTACAAAGTACACATGTCAGAAGTGAAATTTTTTTGGCAATAATTAACTAATATTAATATTAATAATAATAACTTTATTTGTTAAACACACTGAGACACACAATATATATAATTACTAGCTTCTGCGCGCGACTTCGTCGGCGTGTACTCCGCTCCTATTGGTCTTAGCGTGATGATATATAGCCTATAGCCTTCCTCGATAAATGGGCTATCTAACACTGAAAGAATTTTTCAAATCGGACCAGTAGATCCTGAGATTAGCGCGTTCAAACAAACAAACAAACAAACAAACAAACAAACAATCAAACAAACTCTTCAGCTTTATTATATTAGTATAGATATAGACTAGCTTCTGCGCGCGACTTCGTCGGCGTGGACTCCGCTCCTATTGGTCTTAGCGTGATGATACATAGCCTATAGCCTTCCTCGATAAATGGGCTATCTAACACTGAAAGAATTTTTTAAATCGGCCCAGTAGTTCCAGAGATTACCGCGTTCAAACAAACAAACAAACAAACAAACAAACAAACAAACTCTTCAGCTTTATATATTAGTATAGATACATACAACATTTGAGGCAAGCATTACATTTGATGTTTTAAATTTAACACAAAATAATTATAATAAAAAAAGGAAATAAAATAAATAAATAAAAAACAATAAGATAAGACAGCTGCAGTGCAGTGTGGGCAACAGTGTGTTTCGCAAAAAGGTGGGACCTCAGCTATAGTCGGGACTAAAAGCCCCGACACTGATTTTCAGGACCACCGTTGGTTTTCCCATTTTGGCGGCAATCGTAACGAGAATAATAATAATAATAATGCACGAATATTAATATAAAAAAAGATAATGAGTATTTAATATAATATTAATAATAATTATATTAATATATAAATACAGCGAAAAAAAAATTATAATGTGTGGCATATTAAAGATAACTATGACCTACATAATAATGCACATATATGTGAACACATAGACACACACACACAAACACACACACACACGCACATACTCAATAGTACAGAAAACATGTGACCAAATCCACCAATGCTGCTAAAACTGATAATGGATATATGTATTTATCACGATTACAATGATCAGGCCATGATCAGGCTATAATTTTAAATATCTTGTTGCCCTAAAAGTAAGATTCTTTTATACAGTTTTTTAAAACTTGACTTGGTTGTTAAACTACGTAGTGGCGGTGGCAAGTTATTCCAACATTTCGTTGCAGCATATTTAAAGCTACCGCGAAATGCGAATTAAAAAAAACCATTAAAAATATAAAAAAACTATGTACATATTTGGAAAAAAAACAGAAAACCAACGTCACGCGGTGTTCCAGGCATTCACCCATCCAAGTACTGATCGCGCCCGACGTTGCTCAGCTTCGGTGATCGGACGAAAACCAGTGTAGTCAACGTGTTATAAACCAGGTGGTCACCCATCCAAGTACTGCCCGCGTGACGCGTAAAGAAGTTTGACTTTAATAAATAAACAAGTACTTTAAAATTAATTGGTAATCTAGATCGCAGTTCTGTCATAAGTTTCAGGGTGAAATCCAGGCAACGTTTACGTAAATTATTTTCCACTACAGGCTGAGCGTGGTATTCCTGTAATTTTGTTTCAAAAGCATATTCCATGTATGGTTTTGGTCAAATTACTTTCTTTATTTTGTCTAAAAATATCGACTCTCGCAGTTGGATTCAAAATACGCCGACTTGTAGATTGAACCAAGACACACAGATCTTTGTAAAGTTTTGTTGGATAATCATTGTTACTTTCAAACAGCTTGTTCACAGCTTGACATTCCTCCAAAATAGCTTTCAAATACAATAATTATAATTGACTAGCTTCTGCGCGCGACTTCGTCGGCGTGAACTCCGCTTCTATTGGTCTTAGCGTGATGATACATAGCCTATAGCCTTCCTCGATAAATGGGATATCTAACACTGAAAGAATTTTTCAAATCGGACCAGTAATGCCAGAGATTACCGCGTTCAAACAAACAAACAAACAAACAAACAAACTCTTCAGCTTTATATATTAGTATAGATTAACAGGATCATTATAACATGTTGTATAGTGTTTCTGCCATATAGCAAATGTGTGTAAAAAAAGTTAGTTGTAAAGTTTACAATATTGTCGTAAAGTTGGCTCCATGTCTAACCAATGTACATGGACGTAATATACTAACACTAGCTTCTGCGCGCGACTTCGTCGGCGTGAACTCCGCTCCTATTGGACTTAGCGCGATGATACATATCCTATAGCCTTCCTCGATAAATGGGCTATCTAACACTGAAAGAATTTTTCAAATCGGCTCAGTAGTTCCAGAGATTACCGCGTTCAAACAAACAAACAATCAATCAAACAAACAAACTCTTCAGCTTTATATATTAGTATAGATTACGTCCATGCCAATATATATTGTAGTGCTTCCAACCCCATCTAACTAGAAAGCATCTAATCAACACAATGAAACAATAATTAATACTTTGAGTATATTTCAAATATATTTTTGACGTATATGGACTGAATAAAGAGAAGTAAATTTTCAAAATTCGTAAATAATGATTAATTTATATTATGCTAAAAAAATATGCTATATGCTAAACATAATTATGCTAAGTAACATAAAAATATGCCAAATCTAGCATAAAATATGCTAAGTTGGCAACAGTGACCCTAACCCTAAACTAAACCCTATCAATTCACTACCTAATAGGGATGTGAAAAATTAATCGATTTTTATTTAAATCGATTATTTTTTGCCTAAAAATCGATTTTTTATAATCGGTTGTTGTATTAATACTAATCGATTTTTAATAAATCGATTGTATAAATTACGTGTTTAAATCGATTTTTATAAGCAGTGCCATACTTTTTTTTTTAAATGTTACTAAGTCGACAAACAAGCGTACTGCTCACCTGATGGTAAGTGACTACCGTAGCCTATAGACGCCTGCAACACCAGAAGCGTCGCAAGCGCGTTGCCGACCGTATCCCCAATCCCCCCCAGGAGCTCTGGTCACCTTACTCACCAACAGGAACACAATACTGCTTGAAAGCAGTATTATTTAGCTGTGGTCTTCTGTAAGGTCGAGGTACTACCCCAACTATGCGATGGATGAAAAAAAACGAAGTAAGTTTCAATTTTATATACAGCGCTATCTATGCGGCGTATGGAACAACTCAAAGTAAATTCATTGTTACTTAAAAAGACACCAATTTTTTCTATGTACCTATCCGTGTAAAGTAGTTTCAGTACTTTCTGTGTAGTGAATGTGAATAAAAATGTCTTCTAACCGTAAAACACCTTTTTTAATTTTGATTTGTTTTATATTTTATTTATTGAGACCACAGCGTAGTCGTTTAGTTTTTGAAGTGAAACTTCTTTAGGCGCGTAAGGGGTAAAATTTGAGCGACCGGTAACGCGGCTGCATCATGACGTTCAGTACTTGAATGGGTGTACGCCTGTTTTTTTTCAACTACTTTTTTTGTATTTTAAATTCGTTTACTTTTTAATTAGTTTTTTTAATGTTTTTTTTAATTATTTTTTTTTAAATTAGTTTGCCAAAGAAGTTTCACACTGTGTACTTTGTACGCACGCAATTTTAATTAATTATCGTTTTGTTTTAATTTTATTTACCCTTTACCGTTGATTGCTACTGTTAACGTTATAGGTAAGGAAATTCACTCGTACAATGTATGAAAGAGACAGAGTTTTTATTCAATAAGATTTCAACGTTATAATCTAATGCCACGCGCTGTTGCCGCTCATCAATCCAGCGCGTCGAGTTGAAGGTTTTTTATTGCACAGAGCGGCAACGTCGTTGAGGTATCGTTAAAAAGATCGTTAATTCGTGACGTCAGAGGTATCGTTATCAGTATCGTTAAAATTCTATTTATCGGTAAAATTTACCGTTAAAAACGTTTCCTTATACCGAATTACCGTTAAAAGTTTTAACGGTAAAAAAGGTATTATCTGTTAAAATTAACGATATTTACCGGTATTTTATAATGGTAATCGCCGTCCGTATATTCAATGTACTCTGTGCTCGCCGTCTCGCAGTGTTGTCAACTTTGGGGATTTTCCCCTAAATTTAGGGACATTTTGCAAATAGCGGGAAAGTTTTAGGGGATACATTTTTTAGGGTATTTTTATGGGAATTTTAATTCGTCAGAACGTAATATATTTATAAAAAACTATTAAAAATAATAATTCCTCAATTATCAATTTTTAAAATAACATGTTCAATAAACATACTAAAGCAAAGTATACAAAATAATTTATTTTCTATTTTAAAACCCTTTGAAAAATAAATAATTAATAAAAAAAAATCTGACCTTATTTTTAAATAATTTCAATTTTTAGGTTTAGGGGATTTTGTTTTTAATTTAGGGGCTTTTGTTAAAAGATTTAGGGAAAAGGTTTTTCAAGAGTTGGCAACACTGCCGTCTCGGAAATCTGAAATTCTGTATTCTGACGAGGACGACTAAAAAATTAAAATTGAAAATTGAAATTCTGCATCTGCAAAGTAAAACCACAAACCACGAAGTAAACATAACAAATTAACAATATACAGAACTAACAGAACAGACTAATGTTTTGTTATATCAGAAAGGTTTTTATTCACAAATCAAATCTTTATAAAAGTTGAAACGGAAACAACTTTGTATTTTAGAGAATACTAGAATAGGTAATTTAAATAGGCAAAATGAGTCAATTTGGAAACTACAGAAAGTTCCTAATGAATAGAGTATCGGCAACGCTGCCTGTAGTTGAATTTATTGAAAATTGTGTTGTTACTGAAAATGAAATCGCCAAACATTCATTTCATAAAATTATGGTAAATAATTTTATAGTTTACAAGCTTCATTTAACCTTTATGTATTCGAAAGATAAATGAAATGGTTAAATAACCTCTCATTTTGTGTACATTTAATATTGCAATTTACACCGTTACAAAAAAAAAATAATTTTAAATTCATTGTCACAATCTTAATATTTACGCTGTACTATTTATTTTTATTCCTACATAATATTCTTGAGTTTTTTATTGCTTATACAATTTTTATACAGTGCATTATTGTCCAATGTTTTTATAGACTATAGTTTATTATTTCAGGTTCATCATTGGACAGAAAATGAAGTAAAGTTATTTGAAGTGATGAGTGATTACTTTGGCGCTTCATTCATTCCTGTAGACTTCTCAAAGCAGAATGTTATAACTACGTTTTACACAAGTAGCTTGACATTGATACATAAAATCATAAAACTCGATTTCCTGTTCCCTTATTGTAGAAACATGTACAATTTAGATGTACTGTTTAATGATAAAGTTTCATCAAATATTTTTGAAGAAAAAATTACTGTCGACGATATAGTAAATGGTGTAGTCAGTTCGAGATTTAATGAACATTTTGAACTGAATCTGTCAAATTTTTGTAATGATCCAGGTATATCTTATATTTCATATAAAACAATATTCATTTATCCTTTATTTGACTAAATGATATTTACCATTGTTTCAGTATTTTTGCAGAAAAAAATATATTTCTATGATATAACACTTTTGTCACATTTCAAAATCCTTATGATAAGGATGGGGAGAGATACAAGAATATTAAACCTTAGTAATAATAAGTTAAGGTAACAATTCATTTTTTTTTTACTTTAATATAAATTTGATGATTTCAATTCTTATTCTTCAATATATTTATGTTACGCTTCAGCCTGTAATATCCCACTGTTGGGTATAGGCCTCTTTCCCCATGAAGGAGAAGGATCAGAGCTTAATCCACCACGCTGCTCCAATGCGGCTTGGCGGATATACTCCCTACTATGAGTAACAATCGCTATTAGGTGTACATGATAACAACCAGGACTGACGGTTTAACATGCTCTCCGAGGCATGGTGGGGAGACCCACAAGGACTGCACAACACCCAAACTACTGCAAACATCTGTATGGCCAATACAAATGTTGTGTGCGGGGATCGAACCCGCACCCACCAGCGCAACAGACACAAACCAGTGTTGTGACCGCTGCGCCAATGCGGCGTATTATATTGATATACCATAAATATATTACTAACTATATGACCGGATACGTTAAGCATGCCATTTATGTAATCGTTCATCGTTTTCTGAAATTTGCTAAGCAATTTTTATTTATTTTTTTATTTTATAAAATCTATCTAGACAGTATTAATAAATTAACAAAAAAGTAGCCAAATCAATCAAATTTAGCAATTTCTTTTTATTTACATATAAATTTCCTTTTCTTTTATTTTTATTTATTTAATTATAAGAAATAAAATTATAAATCTGCTTTCTTTTACAGCCAAATTCCTTTAAATATATTAAATTTTTTCATCAAAGGAGAACTAATAGGAGTAAACTTAAGTGACAACAACGTATGTGCAATGTTTTACTTTAAATTAGTACATATATCTGCATAGAATATAATTTTATTCCTTTCTTTTAATTTTAGATTCCATCATTGAATGAATTACAGAGAATAAGTAGTAGAATAGAAAAGTTATGGGTGGAAGGAAATCCATTATGTGAGAACTTGTGTGCAATGTCATACATAAAACAGGTTGTACTGAAATTTCCAAGGTTAATTGAACTTGTAAGTAAACTAGTATTTTTTGTCCAATCCCTCTGTATAATTATTTTTGTTATTAATATTAACTAAAAATTATAAAATAGTTATATAATAATAATTGGAATAATATTAAAATAGTTAATGGAGTCATATCGAGAGTAGTAAATCCAGGTATAAATATTTTTTCATCAAAGTCTACATAATAAGTGTAGAGAAAACTTATCAATAAGTTATATTAAGAAAGTAAGTGCTATGATAAATAATTATACCTTAATTTTTCTTTTATTTATAAGGATGGAATAAAACTTAATGAACATGATTTAATGTTGCCATTTCACAAAAATTTTTTGGTGATTTCGGATAAGAAGACGAAAATGATTGTGGAGAAATTTGTGTCGCTGTATTTTTCTCATTATGATTCAAAATCGCGCAGGAAAATCGAAATGTTCTATGATTTAAAAGCACAAATGACTTTATCTACATCATTTCCAGGTATTATAATATAATTAAAAAAAAATACATTTTTATTTAAAATTTGAAGATTAAACTAAAAAAATTAACATTATTATTTATAGATGGGGAAGAAAGCGAAGCATGTGCAATGCATTCTAGAAACATGTTGAATCCGGTTAAAAGAGAATTAATTTTAAATAATAAGAGACACTATAAGTCACGTGCAGCTGTAGTTGCAGTCTTATCACAACTGCCTAAGTCTGTGCATGATCTTTCAACTTTTAATATTGATGTTTTGAAACATGAGGTATGTTAAATTTGTATTTATTATGTGGTATAATTTTCGTCTTAATAGGGGGGGGGGGGTAATATATATGGCAAAACAACGTTTGCAGGGTCAGCTAGTATTATTATATAAATTACACTAATAAAGAATTACTGTGATAATGTTGCACTATTTCTAATTAAATCATGTTAAAATAATTTCTTTTTCAGAATAATTGTTTAATTTTAATAATTGATGGCATTTTTAAAGAGGTTACCAAAGCGAAAGACCGGTTTATACAATTTAGAAGAACATTTATATTTAGCATATTTAATAAGCATACTATGTCGTATTATTATATTGTTAATGAAATGTTCAGTATGTCATTAGCTTTACCAGACTTAGTAAAAAATTACTTTCAGGTGAGTTTTAAAGACTTTCAATAATTTTAGATTGATTGATTCAGCATGTAATATGCCACTACTGGGCATAAGCCTCTTCCTCCATGTAGTAGAAGGATCAGGCTTAGTCCACCATACTGTTCCGCAGTGGGTAGTTACAATTATTTAAAACTAGCTTCTGCGCGCGACTTCATCCGCGTGGAATAGGATCAATTCTGTCATATCTGATTTATGCGAAACTTTAACTGTTTACGCAGCGGAAGCTCTCAAAAGGAAAAAAACCCAGATTTTGAAACATTATTCATTGGTGCTACGCTCCTATTGGTCTTAGCGTTGTGATAATTTAAATAAATGGGCTATCTAACACTGAAAGAATTTTTTAAATCGGACCAGTAGATCCTGACATTAGCGCGTTCAAACAAACAAACAAACTCTTCAGCTTTATAATATTAGTATAGATTAAATTGATAATAATCGTATTATTGGTAATAAATGAACAAATAATGCAGAATTTTTTATTTTATTTTAGGTGCCAATAAGAAACTTGACTCAGTTGAAACTAATTAATCCCGATCAAGAAGATAAAGAAATAATCTGTACAGCATTTATGCATTATACAAATCTTAAAAAGGCAGAAGCTGAGACGTAAGTAATACCATATTGTTACAAGATAAATGTTTATAGGAATTATTTATACTTTATAATGCTTTGAGGCATTTTCATATTTTTTTTTCTTTTATTTTTCTACTTATATATGAAGTTTTTTAATAAGGTTGCATTAAATATGGATTGAGGCACTGTTACATTTATTTTGTTTTGCCCCACCCTTATAAAATTCTTCATTTTTCTTAAAACTATTAACTAGTTTATATATTTTCTTATCGGTTATTTACAGACGCCTTTGGAATCATGAGTGGGATTTACGAGAAGCATTGAAAGCATTCACAGTAGACTGCAAGAGTGATAAAATTAGTTCAGATAAATTTATGAGTGATGAAATGTCAGATATAACGCCTTCAGAATATGAAATTGATTAAATAATTTAATTGAAGCGACGTCGTTTTATTGGTTACAAAAAACAAAAAAAAACAACAAACATGGTTTAGTTTTTCTGTTGCATAGGTTATTTTAAATTTGTTGTTCGTTTTTTGTTTTGATTTTTAAAAGGATCAAATGGTATGTAGGTATAATGGATATATTATTAAAGTTGTAATTGTACAAAAGTAAATAGAGTATATATAGAGGTTAAATTTAGTTTGTTTATTTCAATTAATACAACAATTATCATTAATTTCAGTTACAATACAATAAAACAACATTTCAGGATTATTTTCAGTTTACAATAAAAAAAAAACATTTCAGGAAGCTAATTAATTATAACAGTCGACTGTTACCTATGACAAACATTAAGTTAATATTCTTTGATTTTTATTGATAAGTTAATATCAAGTTTCAATAAGTTTAAAATCATGATATTGACACAGTTGTGCTCAGCGCAAAACATTACATAATTATACATAATTATAATTAAACATAAAGTTTAAATAAAAATAGAGATTTAATCAACTAACTTTTAATTATGAGATAATCGTCTTTGATTACAGTATACATATAGTTATTTTTAGTTACATCATTTAAGACCTCAATTAAAAGTTTTAATTGACCCGAGTGGTAATCCGACAAACGTTTTGCAGGGCAGTGTCGGATTACCGAATTTGTCGGATTATAGAGTACAGCCTAAGACCCCCTATAGTCCGGATTTTTTTCAAAAGAGTACCTTGTAATCCGACAAATTACAGGTTCAATGATAGGATTATACTATGTTATACCTATATATACTCAGAAGTACAAATCATACTTCAATAAGTATGTCAAATTTAGTAAATTAAACAACTCAATAGAGAGCTTACGTTTTATTATAAAATTAACGTCATTACTGCTATAGAACTTACAAAAAATATGCAATAACTTTACATTAGGAAGTAATTGTGTACAAACAAATCAATACCCTACGCGTCGAGCACAATAGTAGGTACCTACGAGTGCATACAAGTTATAACTCGTTCAATCATGCGCTAGCAAAATATTCAAACAGACCATGTCGGATTACAGGGAGTGCCGGATTAGCCGGGGGCCGGATTACCGGGGGTCCACTGTATTATGCAAACAAGCTTACTTCTGAGTTCTGATATTATATTAATACTGATAAACATATTAAATACCTTTAATCTGTATCTTAATGATTCGTAACATAAAATTGTGATCACGAGAATGCCAAATGTGATCTGTTTTTCTTTTCTATGAATTACCGTGACCATCTGGCGCTAAATAAACGGTGAAATCGCTGAACGGCTGTTGATGAATGTTTATTTCTGCAACTTCAGAAAAATAATTAGAAACAATAAAGAGGAAAAAATAAAAAATATACAGAAATATAATTCTATAATATAGTTACCACATTCAGTTTCTATTGCTTTACTTTTATTCCGTTCTGTTTTTTTATGAGGACGAGTACTGGCTATTAAAAATTTGTTTGCAATTTGACAATAGTTGCGAATGAACAGTACACTTATAAGTCGTATTATTTCCTCGGATATTTTATCTTTATGCAGTTCACATAACCATGAAAAATCTATCGTCCGTTTAGAAATTTCATTTTTACAAAAAGCAACTACATCTTTAACGTAAATTTGTGGCTGTACTAAAGTCTCGAACGCTTCTGTAGCTACGTCTACTGTACGACACAGGCCTTCGGTAGGATACGTTAGAGAATTTTCATCCTTCCACCATTCGCGTAATGAATTACAATCATACATAGTGTTTGATTCAGGACTAGTGACTTTTAGTGAATTGATACACGCTTTGCAGGATTCATACTTCGAAAGAGCTAACGCCAAATAACCACCTAAATAAATAGTGGGCGCTACATCCACATCTTTAAAGACTTTCTGTATTTCCACCATCTCTTCCGCTACGTTTTTACCATTTGTAAGATTATCCTGTTTAGGAAAAATAATTTTTTGGAATTCACTTAAAGCCTTATACCCTTCGTCTTGGCAGTTTATTTGGCCTAGAGGGGAGCTGAGATGTGTAATTAAAATCGATTTCAAACCGGAAACAAATTGGTAGCACGTAGGATTATTATATGGAGGACCGTAGTGCCTAATTTTTGCGAATAAATCTTCTAATGCATCCATATTTAAACGACGTAGATTTAAACATTCAATATTTTTAGACTGCAAATAACTCCAAATTTCTTGCAATGACGATATTGTCGTTATATATCCCTTTATGCAGCCAGCATTCTTGAATGTATACTGGTCGTTCAAATTAATAAATTTCGTAGATCCTAATTTTATTTTATAATCAGTCCAAAGTGTGTGATGAAAACTATTTTTTTTCACATTTTCTCGGATGTTTTTTTTAATATCACTTTTGGAACTAGGACCATTAGTGCAGTCGAATAATCGATCGAGGAACTCTATAACTTGTGCCGTCTGCAATATCTCCATACTATTTTCTTGATAGTCTACACTCATAGACAGCATCTTTAAGATTGCTGCCACTGTGTTGCTTAATATTTCTATCGCACAATTAACCTTCATATTCGGCTTAATGTTAGGTTTAACGTGTAATTTTGTAATTTTATGAAAATTAAGCATGGTATTATTAATTTTTTCAACCAATAGTAAATGCTCCCATTTTCCTCTTTTATTAGCTATTACCATTTGTCCAGCTTGATAGAAGTTATCTCTAATAGATTTTAAAAGATGTGGGACATCATAAATTATGAAAATTTTCTTATCATCAATAAAAAAATAATGGGATTCTGGAGAATTTCCCCACGTTTTTAATAAATTCAAGGCAGCCATATTTGTAGACCGATGATCACATACTGTAGCTATAACTTCATAGCCACTTTCAGTAATGGCTCTTATATTACTTTCAATTACAGTAGCCAATCTCTCGATCGGCATATTTCCATTAAAAAAATAATGTGCAATAGGTAGTTTAAAGTTTTTTCGAATCCCTTGTACCATGGTCACAAGTACGGAATTCGCAATATTTCCGGTTCTTTGATCACCACCAAAATCTTCATAACCAACGATTTTATCAGAATTAACATTATACATTAACCTTCTTTTAAGTTCCATAGTATTAAACACAAGTACACATATTTTTTCATCATCAGATAGATATTTTGTTCTCGCTTGTAGATTATTTAAAATATTTTTATTTATACATGTGTCAATAGTCATAGGTAATACAGCTCTAAGCAGCGTTCTACTACTAGGAAAAGGAAATAGCTGTGATAAATATTTATATGTTTTCGGTGAATTTTTGTAAATAGCCATGGCTATAGTTTTATTAAATTCATTGAAATGTCTACAATTGCGATTACTGTTAGTGATTGCTGTCTCAATAATATTTTTTAATACAGGTGAAGATATATTTTTGATCATGTCATCTTTTTTCTTTAGAATTTTATATTCACTTTTAAGCATCTCTAATTTTTCTTGTAGCTTTGCGATTTTTGCTGGTTTTGGAGCACTTTCATCGTCAATCTTTTTATTTGATTCTGATGGTGCTAAAGAAAACAATAGAAATTATACAATCATCAAAACATAAAAATAAACAAATACCGAGTTATATCAGCATAATTCAAAGACAAAACTTTTACTCTTCTAAAGCAAAAAATATATAATTATACTTACTTGGTATATCATCCAAAATATTTTCTGAAACTTGGCTGATGTTAGAATTTGAAGTAAGTAAGGTTTCTGCAACATGAATAAAATTGCACTTAGTTAGTGGTAGTTATAAATAAAATTTGTACCTATATTCAAAAGATGCATTTTTCCATTGAGAACATAACATTAGGAAATATCCTGCTCAAAGTCTGGAGCAGCCCAACGAGGGAAGTACCTCAACATCAATATTACAGAAACTCAACAAATTACTCAACTTTACATAAAATCACAGCTAAATATTAATGCTCTCACGCAGTGTTCTGTTCCTGTGGTGAGTATGGTGATCAGATCCCCTGGGGGGATTGGGGGTAGCGTCGGCAACGCTTTTGCGATGCTTCTGGTGTTGCAGACGTCTATAAGCTACAGTAATCGCTTACCATCAGGTGAGCCTTATGCTTGTTTGTCGACCTAGTTGTACAAAGAAAAAAAAAATACATATACTAACTTAGCAGATTTGAGTTTGATATGTTTTTTATGTCAAAACTATTTGTAGTTCTAGAAATTCGTTTTCTACTTGGACTTGCATTTTGGTTTACAGTAGAGGCTGAAGTAGATGTTGATGTTGTAGGTTCTGTGAATTTAACAACACTGTTATACATTACAATAAACTAGAAACTTTATATATACAATCATATCTATACTAATATTATAAAGCTGAAGAACTTGTTTGTTTAAACATGCTAATCTGGGGACCTGCTGGTTTGAATTGAAAAATTCTTTTTGTGTTTAACAGCCCTTTCACAGGAAGACTATAGGTTTATACAATATTTTAGAACGTTTTTTTTCTCAAATCAGAGCCAGTGAAAAGGGGGGCACAGCTAGTAAGCAATCTACACAAATATTATGAATCTGAAAAATTTGTCTGTTTAAACGCACTTATCTCAGAAACTACTGGTTGGAGGAAGGCTAAAGGCTATTTTTTCCTCAAACTAACATGTGTGAGACCATAAAAACTGCTAGTATAATTATGTATATTAAAAATAAGCATACTCGGGTTTAATACTGAACATGTTGAATTATAGTCATGGTCCTGAAGTGATGGAGTAGGTACTGATTCTGTAAAACAAGATTTAAATATATTTAAGTAAATAAAGTAGTAACTTTTTTATTTTTAATATAGTATGTAAAAAAAAAGTGAACTTCTCACCTAGGTATGAGATATGAGTTTTTTTACTATTTTTTGGTTTTAGTGTATCTCCAGCAACATTTAGTGGAAAATCCTTTAACACTTCGTCTGGGATTGGCTCACACCAAAGATTTTGTGTTGGTACTGCATTTTTCCTGATTCGAGATCTTTTGTTATTAAAATCTTCAATTTTAAAATGGTTATCACAAACATATTTCAATTCATGAAGTTTTTCAACTGGTATTTGCATCAAATCTTCATTGCCTGTCGCTTTAACCCATTGTTTGCATCTACAAAATAATAATTAAAAAATATATATATATTTTTATATACTTATTAATAAAAAACGCCGCACCCAGAGGTCGAAATTCGACTATAATTAAATTTTTAAATTAAAGAAAACCAAATAATTATTCTGGACTTATTTTACAATTTTGGTTCTAAATTTTAACAATTCTGGTTGTAATGAAACAAAAAAAAACTAACTTCAGTTTACATTGACAAGTAATAAAAAATCATTCACATAGGTAGTAGGGACCACACAACAGCATCATCAAAATCGATACATCCAGTAAAAAGTTATGAGGTATTAATAGACACAAAAACAGTAGGACTGAGAACCTCTTCCTTTTTTGAAGTTAGTTAAAACATCAAAGTTAATTGAGGCATAAAGATACGTTGCTTACTAAATATATAAATAAAATAGGAGTATAGGGTCGGCAATGTGTTTGCGAAGCTTCTAGTGTTGCAGACGTCTTTAAACTATGGTAATCGCTGACCATCAGGTGAGCTATATGCTTGTTTTCCGAACTAGTTAAATATAAAAATAAAGTTATAAATAATAATGGCTTTGTATTAAACAAACATAATTTATTTATTTATTTCATACATACAATTTGAACATAAAAAACTAAAAAACACGATTTAAATTCGCGCAGTATAACAGCCTTATATTATTTTATTTACACAGAACATGAAATATAATTTTATTGCAGTCATTAAGAAATTCAATAGTTTATTTATTTAGATTAATTATTATTTTTGATCGATGAATTCAACCTCTAACATTCTATTGCTTTCTCTGTGTGGAAGAAGGGTCTTACAAGATGAAATTAATTATTATATTTACAATATATTCTGAAATGCTACAAATAACACTAATCAACCGAAAATACTTACCAAGCTTCGTTTAAAGGGAATTTTGAGAAAAAATTTTTATTGTTATTCCTGTAGTCCAGATTTTACATCAC
This sequence comes from Melitaea athalia, assembly GCA_905220545.2. NCBI lineage: Eukaryota > Metazoa > Arthropoda > Insecta > Lepidoptera > Nymphalidae > Melitaea > Melitaea athalia. The sequence goes on along the minus strand of HG992197.1, from coordinate 6,299,934 downwards.
TTATTTCGCAACATTTCATATTTATTTGATAACTAAAATGTTTCTTAACAAAAGTAGCAAAAAAAGATTTAAAAAGTTTAATCTCTTATTTTTATGTTTACAAAAAAATAATCTTCCTTGTCGCTGTTCCGCTGTCTGTTGCCAGAGCTTAAAAAGAGCATATACTACTTTTCTAGTCTACATAAGTAGGCATAATACTTTAATTTATCTTTATTACTACAGTTAGTTATTGACTGTAATAAAGATTTTAAGGAGATTTTTTTTATATTGTATTGTTCTATTCTTTACACACTAACCGATCTGGATCAAGTGGAAACTTGCTCAAAAATACATTGGCTCCAGGGATCCTCTTTAGGCCACAAATGGCACATTTTTGATATCGCACATTATGTTTCGCAGTATTTTCTAGAGGAAAGAAAACATAAAAATATATTATAAGTAATAAAAATATAGGTAGGTACTACAAAATACTGTGATTTTCTATTGTGAATTATTGTTGATATAGATGCAGTGGACCCCCGGTAATCCGGCCCCCGGCTAATCCGGCACTCCCTGTAATCCGACATGGTCTGTTTGAATATTTTGCTAGCGCATGATTGAACGAGTTATAACTTGTACGCACTAGTAGTTAGTACTCTTGTGCTCGACGCATAGGGTATTCATTTGTTTGTACAAAATTACTTCCTAATGTAAAGTTATTGCAAATTTTTTGTAAGTTCTATAGCATTTAATGACATTAATTTTATAATAAAACGTAAGCTCTCTATTGAGTTGTCTAATTTACTAAATTTGACAAACATAATGAAGTACGATTTGTACTTCTGAGTACACATGTATAACATAGTATAATCCTATCATTGAACCTGTAATTTGTCGGATTACAAAGTACACTTTTGAAAAAATTCCGGACTATAGGGGGTCTTAGGCTGTACTCTTTAATCCGACAAATTCGGTAATCCGACACTGCCTTGCAAAACGTTTGTCGGATTACCGAGGGTTCACATTGAGAACTTATTGTCAAAAGCAAAATTACTTTGTTCAACCAAAGAGATTTATGAGACCAATGATTTATGTTCAAATACAAACCCATAGTAAAGCCCTAGAAGCGAGGAATAATATTACCAAAACAAAGTATTAGACCTAAGATCCTAAGAAAATACATAGGTATACAAAAAATAACTAAAAATCTAAAACTCCGGCTGTGGTTACAAGTTCAAGTTACTTTAAAATATACAGAGTAGAGTACAGTAATCACTCACTATTATACGAATTTACTAATATCTAATATGTCATATATGGCTATGTGCTAAATATGGCGCAAATATGGCGGATATGGCGGTTAGCCGGTTAGTTGACGCCTGACGCAAGGCTGCCAGATGCAAAAAAAAGTGTGATCGTACTCGTATATATATATTATACGCCAAGTGCCAACTACAAAAAAATCCTATGCCAAGGAAGTTTAAGATCGTACAGCTTTTTAAGTACTAAGTTCTTATTATAAATTATCAAAATTCGTTTAGTTTTATAAAACTACATATTTGTTAGATTAATACAAATTTTCTGTGGTCATATTTTCTAACAAAAGAATTTTTTGGCTTAAACTTCGTACAATTTTCGTTTCTTCTTATTAATTTGCTTGGCTAATAATGTGCCCTTACGTGTACCATTGAATAAACTGTTTGTAAGTTTTGTTTTTTAAAGCAAATTGAGTCAGTGTATTATAATTTTCAAATTGTTTTCTGATTACGCCCCAAAACTTGTCGGTATTCACAGTTAAATAAATTTTATCCAAAATATTAGGTTTTTGACAAGTCGCAATTATTACCGTAAAAGAGAGTTTCGTAAGAATGCAAACAAACACAGCCTTTAGATGGTTGTTTAAAGAGTCTTCATTCAAGACTCAAGTAAAAGATCACAGCGTCATAATAGTCACGCGTTAGGTAGGTAGTTGGAGAATTCCCCGAAATTCATGCTTGCCGGTGGATGACGTTTGTTTCATTAAGAAATGTTTCCAGGTAATAGGAATATAAAAATCGTACATTTTGCGTACGATCTTGGTCTAGCGATCGTACATGAGTAAAAATGCCGAAAAATCGTATGAGTACGATTTAAATCGTACATCTGGCAGCCCTGGCCTGACGGCTGACGGCTGACTTCTTGGCGCTTTAGAATGACATTTGAATTTTGAAACAAATAATTTGCTATACTTGACGTTTACGACGTTTCCGACCACGAAGGAAGGTAGGAAATGGGTAGGAAGGAGTCCGAACGGTATAGGCTTTTCCGTTTTCGATAGAATTCATAGTATAAAAATAATAATGTAAGCAGTTATTTAGCTCTCTTTTCTGCCACTTGCTATTGGCTGCTCTAGAAGCACGTATAACGTACCGATGCCATCGCATTGGCTCGCGAATTTTGATTTTAATTGGATTAAACGAGTACCCTATAATCAACTGTTGAAAATCTTGATTTTAATTGGTTTAAACGAGTACCCTAGCCCTATAATCAGCTGTTGAACAGTGGCGCTGCACACACATGCTAAGTTATAAATATTATACAAAATTTTTGCTTCTGGCGATAGTGGATAACTTAATATTACATTAGCTATACCTATATACACCGCGTTGGCGCAGCGGTTACAGCACTGGATTGCGATTGGCTGTTGCGCGGGCGGTTGCGGGTTCGATTCCCGCACACGACAACATTTGTATTGGCCATACAGATGTTTGCCGTGGTCTGGGTGTTTGTGCGGTCCTTGTGGGTTACCCCACCGTGTCTCGGATAGCACGTTAAGCCGTCGGTCCCGGTTGTTATCATGTACACCTGATAGCGATCGTTACTCATAGTAGAGAATATATCCGCCAACCCGCATTGGAGCAGCATGGTGGATTAAGCTCCGATCCTTCTCCTACATGGAGAAGAGGCCTATGCCCAACAGTGGGATATTACAGGCTGTATCGATACCTATATCAAGGAGATTATTATCGTTAACAGTAAATAGTAATGAATGTTTGTCTTTCCAGTTCGACCCGCACACATTCCATGAGTAGGGGGAGAGGGGGCACATTGATGCACAAAAATTCAAAACCCAGTTTGACGGACTTAAAGCGTCATATTTCAATAATTATTTTGATGTATGGATAGCTCAATTATTCAATTTAAATTTTTGGTATGAAATACCCACTAAAAGTTATCAGCAATAAAGTTATTTTGGATTTAATGAAAAAACGGTTTTGCATCATTCTGCCCCACCCACGGGGCACTTTGATACATAGGGTGGGGCAGTTTGATACTTAGTTGAAAACCAGAAGAAATATATAAGATATTCCACCATCTTTACTGCTTTATTGCTTAAAATGAACAAATAAAAAAACATATGATTGAATGAGATCACAAATTAACTTCATTTTAGGTAGAAAAATTACCCCACGTTCGGCAGCAACTATTTGTCCTACTTGTCTTTGTTTCCTTTCAGCCAAAACTTTAAAGGTAGGACGGACTGTGCTTATGTCTGTTTCGTCAAGTTTATTATATGATCGGGAGTAAAATTGTATCTCCGCATTACATGTCCGTAATTGTCATGGAATTGATTTACAGCAGTTTTATTAAAAGCAAAACTTTTTGCTGCGCTTGTGTTCTCTGGCTTTCGGAGACTCAATTCTGGATTCCTTTTCCTAAAGCTTGCTGCACAATCTTTTCCAGCGCATTAGTTTTCTATCCAGGTTTTAGGATTTTTACACCCAGAGGATTCCACGTACTCGTCAAAGTCAAAAGCTGCTTCAGGGTAAGACCGTAGTGCATTTTGCTGCAATTTATTAAATATTCAGTCAATGCTTTTTCTTGTTTTTTTTTTTTTAAAAACTTGTGCAACGGTATAGATGTTCGATGACGGTGCACTATCTCCGAATCTATCCGATCCATATCTATCCAGAATCTGATGATGGTAATTCAGCATGCGATTACGAGTAACACATTTCAGTAGACATGGTTAAAATTTAGATCCTGGACCGTCGACCGTTTATCGGCATAATTTCTTTACAAAAAAATAAATAAATAACCTATCTAACTTCATAATTAGACTGTTTATCGGCATAATTTCGTTACAAAATAAAATACCCTAACCTTAGATAGGTTAGGGTATTTTTTTTTCAAAATTAGACAGGTTATCGGCATAATTTCGTTAAAAAAAAATTACTCTAACCTATCTAACTTCAAAAATTATAATGTGACAGTAAATAAGTAAAAATAAAAATATATTTAGGTAAAAAAATAATAATAATTATTATTATAATTTTCCTAAGCCTGAGAATTCACAAAAAGCTTTCTATATATGAGTACTATTACTATATACAGAAAAAATATGAACATCTATATCGACGGTCCAGGATGTAAATTTTAGCCTAATAAAAGTAACTAACCTGTTCGACGATATGAAGTGTAGGGATCGAGAATGGTTTTAAATATGTCACATTTCGAGCAGTTTTTCTAAAACAACTTTGTTCAAAATGTCTAGAGCATATCCGAGTATATTTGGTTGGTTGCCAGTTTGGTCGCCCAGTGGCACGAATCCATAATTGGCGAATTGCAGAGTCCTTTGGAAATCTGTAACATCAGTTTCATTAAGTAATATGAAATTTAAGATTGAATAAAAAATACCGCACTTTTAGGGTAATTTATCAGTTACCTCGGCTGGTATCCCTAAAAAATCTATAACCTGAGCAAATTATAAAGTACTTAAAAATGGCGGACCAGCCTAACGTTTGTTTCGAGGATGACAAATTAACCTTACCACTTAATTTTGTCGGTTAATATATATTTATTATTATGATGATAAATACCGTTTTCATAAATTATTTCTGTTTATAATAACTTGTTAATATACTAGGACTCTCATTCTGTTAATATTTTTGCCTAACAAGTCATATTTTTATCAAAAAAAATTGTACTTACGTATGAAAGGTTATGTCTTGTGATTTCGTCTCCGTACGGCTTTTACAGCCGATTATATAACATATAACCATGATAACTCTTATACAACACTCAACTACGTCTTAGTTTCACAACTTAAATTACTGTAAATCACTTAAATCACATAAATTCACGAAGTAAATATCGGTCTCAACTGATTTGTTGGTCGCAACTTCAGTTGTGTTGTGACCAACAGAAACTCTGACAAAGACAAAAATGTTGTTTGTGTCCTTTTCACCCCTTACAGTTTTCGTATGTTGTGGTTTCGTTCACACACGGTAATAATAATTGCGTAGCATATCCAGAGTATCCTTCATCCTAGATATGAAAGAACAGAAAGCCCTTAACCATAAACACAAGACACAGTAATGACAAATGTCACTTGTAAGTTTGAGGTTACAGCGAATTCGGTTTTCTGCTAAAAAATATTAGTTGGACGATGAAATTGACGTATAATTACAAATATAATGGTAGTGCATGTGATTACCCAGATGCTACAATAATTATCTAGTAGCCATTGTGTGTGATTACACAGGGATTAGTCTTGGGTAGCACAAGTACGATGTGCTAAAAGGTAACGTTACGTATTGAGCAGTGTTGCCAACTTTATTTTTTAGAAGATCGTACCATATCCTAGAAAAGATCGTATAATATATTATATTTTGCCTATATTTCAAGGAAAAAAATCGTACGTAATGAAATTTCAATAAAACAACGTAAATAATTTTAAAAAGGAATGCTATTATAATTTTGATTCAATATTTATCATTTAAGGAACATGAATCAACATTTAATATTAAGAATTTTTATATTTTTAGATATGAGAAAAGTTACATAGGTATATTCTCAAACTCAGATGAAACCGTGATTAGGTGTCATTTCCCTAGATATAGATTAGTCCAGTCAAATTATGGCTGAAAATGGATTAAAAAAACATAAAATACCGCAGTTTGGGGATTATGAAGGGTCGATAGGGGGGGGGGGGTGTATTCTGACCAGAAATTCTAATTTGAGGAGTTCTCCGAAGGTCAGCTTAAGGTAATTTAGATGAAAACGCGTTTAATTCGATATCTCGAGAATGGTTAGTGTTAGGCAAAAAATTATAAAGACTTTTTGTCTTTTAAATTAAATTTACTAACTTTTTTATCTGAAACTTTTTTTTATCATCAATACTTTTCAGTTTATTACTTCCGAAAGGCAGAAATTTTAATTTTTTTCTCCCTATTTTTCATTTTCGCTATTTTCTCCCCAACTATTCAATTTTATGAAATTTAACCTATTATTAAAGTTGTAGATCCTTTAATTATGAACAACTTTTTCCTAAAACTTTTTTTCTAACACCAATATTTTTGGAGCTAAACACATTAATGCATAATTTGACAGGACTAACACGTGGTTCAATAAGTCCCGAGACTAAGTACTAAAAAAGGTCTTTTTTATAAAATTAATTTTTATTCATCAACATAGTCTCCTCCAAAAGCGATACAGTCCCTCCAACGCTTTTCTAACTTTTCTATCCAATGTGTGTAGAACGATTTGTCTTTGGCTTCAAAATAAGCCTCCGTTGCTGCGATAACTTCACTATTTGAGTCAAATTTCTTACCCTGAAGCATTTTTTTGAGGTCTGCAAACAGCCAATAATCGCTGGGGGCCAAGTCTGGCGAACAAGGGGGATGAGGAAGCAATTCGAAGCCCAATTCGTTAATTTTGGCCATCGTTCTCACGGACTTGTGACAAGGCGCGTTGTCCTGGTGAAACACCACTTTCTTTTTGTTCATGTGAGGCCGTTTATCCGCAATTTCGTACTTCAATCGCTCCAATAAGCACATGTAATAGTCACTATTTATATTTTGCCCCTTTTCAAGGTAGTCGATGAAAAGTATTCCATGCGCATCCCAAAATATAGACGCCATAACCTTACCGGCCGATTTCTGAGTCTTTGGACGCTTCGGGCGGCTTTCACCAGCCGCTCTCCACTCCGCTGCCTGCCGATTGGATTCCGGAGTGAAATGGTATATCCAGGTTTCATCCATTGTTACATACCGACGTAAAAAATCCTTTTTATTATGATTCATCAGCGCCAAACATCGCTCTGAATCATTGATACGTTGTTCCTTTTGATCAGTTGTAAGCAAACGCGGCACCCACTTAGAAAAAAGCTTTATCATGGCCAAATTTTTATGTAAAATAGTGAAAACACTACCAGCTGAAATCTTCACTATCTCGGCTATCTCTCGCACTTTTACCTTCCGATCTTCCAATACGATTTTGAGGACTTGGTTAATATTTTGTTGAGTCACTGCTTCATTTGGACGACCTGAGCGTTCCCCATCATTGGTGTCCATGCGACCGCGTTTGAAGTCGGCATACCACCGACAAATGGTTGCTTTAGAGGGAGCTGATCCTGCATAACATTTTATAAGCCATTGCTGTACTTCAACGGTATTTTTTCCCATTAAAAAACAATGTTTTATCAACACGCGAAACTCGTTTTTTTCCATTGTATCGAAATTACAACCGTAGCGTCACTTAAATGTTTCAAAATCAATAATTTTATTGTTCCATTTTTAAAAATTTGACACATATTCTTGTATTGATAGCCAGTACTTTTTAAAAATCAAAAGAGTTTTTAATATATGCGCCATTTCCAGGTTAGTCTCGGGACTTATTGAACGATCTAGTATTTAAAATCTCGAATTTGTATACGGATAAAAGTTGTCCTCTCTTCTAATGCCAACAATTTGAACAATTCTCGAGTTTATTTTATATTGAAATCGTATCTTTTCCGATTATGTAATGTACAATTTGACAGTTTCAGTACTTTTAGTTGCTTCAGGCACTAGCAATAATCCATTTCTATAGTAATGTATGTATAATGCGTGGCTAGTAATTGAAGTTGTCAAATCGTACATAAATAATTGCAAAAGTGATAATTTCAATCGATTAATAGACCGAATTAATTTGAATTCTCATATATTTTTCCTTCGTAACGATGGTGGGTTTAAGATGTGAAAAGATCGTATATTTTGCGTACGATTTCGATTACTCGATCGTACATCGTACAAGAGCCAAAAAGATCGTATAAATACGATTTAAATCGTACGGTTGGCAACACTGGTATTGAGGTACTAAATGTAATAGCACCAAACGTCAATCGCTATTCGTACCTAACCGGACTATCAGTACACTGTAACAGTACAGTACTGTTGACCTACGTTCACCGCGGTCCGACAAGTTTACGTATTGTGTCACTGTCCGAGTGTACGACTGTACGGTGTGCGGTTACAGTCCGACGGTCCGATTAGGCGCTTAGGCGATCACAGTACAGTCCGAGATGATATTATTCGTACACCGTTCGTTAGTCTCTCTCTAATATGAAACAGAGCTATACAGCCCTAGTATACAGCAGAACGGTACGAACGAATGCTTAATGTTGAATGTGATAAGACCGTACAAGTTACATCGCGTCGTGCATTTCGCGTTTTAATAATACTTATAATGTGCCCTTTTTAATTAAATATTTATGAACATAACGTAAACTAATTCCTTTTACGTAAAAGTAAACTTGTTTTTACAAGCTTTTATTTAACTTGCAATGTATGTATGTATGTATGTATGTATGTAACTTTAATGAATGTTTGTTCGGGTGAAATCTTGCAACTCAATTTTGAAGCAGATATCTTCAACCAATTGAGCTGAAATTTTGTATACAGGTTCAATTTGGATGACAATGCATGGTTTGTATGTATCCATGTATGTATGTATGTTTGTTTGTTCGGGTGAAATCTTGAAACTCAATTTTGAAGCAACCAATTGAGCTGAAATTTTGTATGCAGGTTCAATTTGGATGACAATGCATGGTTTGTATGTATGCATGTATGTATGTATGTTTGTTCGGGTGAAATCTTGCAACTCAATTTTGAAGCAACCAATTGAGCTGAAATGTATGCAGGTTCAATTTGGATGACAATGCATGGCTAACTTTGTGACGTCATTCTAAATACAATATGGCAGCATATCCAAGAGTGCGGACTAGTTATTTTTAGTGCACTTCTACAATATGGGTATCAAATGAAAGGGCTTGCTAAGAATAATTTGAATAAAGTAACGTGATAACCGACTAAAAAGTCAAAAATAAATTAAAATAATGTAAAAAACCTTTTTAAAAAACAAGCTTTTATTTGAATGCACTAAAACGAAAAAAATAAATTTTTACTTTAAAACTTTTACTATCTACTTATAAAGTCATTACACATAATCTATATGATATAAAAGCTTGTCGCGAGATTTGCTTGTAAACAAGTAAATTAAATAAATTGATGTGATTGATTTTAACTATTAAAATTTTCAAACTAAGGAAATACGAGTACTCATATCTCGCGACAAGCTTTTCTATCATATAGATTATGTGTCAAGACTTTTTAAGTAGATAGTAAAAGTTTTAAAGTAAAAATTTATTTTTTTCGTTTTAGTGCATTCAAATAAAAGCTTGTTTTTTAAAAAGGTTTTTTACATTTAATTTATTGTTACCTACCTATAGGTTTTGTTTAGCGTAGGTTAGTAAAAATTTAGAATTTTATTAATTTAAAAAAACTTTTTAACCGACTTCAAAAAGGAGGAGGTTACTCAATTCGACCGTATATATGTTTTTTTTTATGTATGTTCGGGGATAACTTCGTCGTTTATGAACCGATTTTGATAATTCTTTTTTTGTTAGAAAGGGGATATCCTAACTTAGGTACCATGATAAGGAAACCAGGATCCGATGATGGAATCCCAGTGAAATCGAAGGGAACCCTCGAAAATCGTAGTAACGACTAGTGCGTTTGTTAATTTATTTATTATTTATTACTTACGATGCAATTGAAGTCGGTTTTTTTTCGTTTGCTAGTTAAATACGCTTTTACGTAAAAAGGCAGTAGGGTCGGCTAGTCGTCAATAAAGTCTGACATTACAGTAGAATTTTTAGTACCTACGTAAAAAAAAAATAACTGTAATTTATAGGCGTGAGCTGTCAAAAAGATAATAAGTGGCCGGACGGGGTATAACAGTAGCAATTAACGGTACCGGTATGGATAAGTAACGTTAAAAATAACGTTAAATGAGTTTGACCGGTAAAAAATATAACGGTAAAATGTCTGAAAAATAACGGTAATTTAGGTATCGTTACTTCAAAAATAACGTTAAGCCGGCCGGGACAAATTACCGCTACCGAATTTTTAACGGTATTCCAAGCCCTACTTACTTAGACCAAGAAACCTTTTGAAAGGTGAAAAGGTGGTAACTGGTAGACGCAGGGATGTCAGACGTACCATTATAATGGTACACGTACCATGTACCATGACGATTAGTCATGGTACATGGTACGTGATATACATACGTACGTACAGCAATTAATTAGAATATCAAAAAAAGAAAGCTTTGTTTTCTATTAGCGGTAAAATTTTTTTCACTAATTTTATTATAGGCTACGATTTCCGACAAAATTTACACATTAGACTGGCCGCATACGTACGGTTTCCTCATTAGGTTTCCTGATCCGAAATTCCGATTCGGAGACACGAATGCATACCTTACATACAAAATATTCTGCTCGGCGCAAACGTTCTTAAATTTTTCGGACGGAAAAAAAACCTAACGTACGGTTCGAATCTATGGTCGCGCGTTCGGGTGTCCGAATGGAAAAAAAACCGAATGACGTCATCCCGAACGCAGCGTTTGCCTACATTGCTTCGAATGACAGCAAACGGACGGAAATTTAAATTCAGAATCGGCTCGCGTTCGTGTTGAGTGGACGCGTGTGTTACATTTCAGTTAGTTTTTTTTCGTTTTACGTTTGTTTTCATTATGTGCGAGCCCGAAAATTTGATCATGGCAGTAGAAAAATACCCGTGCTTATGGGATATTCATCATGAAGACTACCACAATAGAGATATAAAAGATTTGGCGTGGTAGCAAATCTGTAAAGAGCTTTATAATGTTTCCTTTTTTTCTTGTTTAGCGCCAATAAAAGTACTATCCACACTTAATTCTTCGTCGTCCATGTCCATGATACGTCCTTTCACGAAAGCGTTACTATACCCACTGGCGGCAAACATTCCGAATAAAAAAAACCTAACGTCTGCGCTAGGATCACGGAAAACCTAATCTGAATTCCGGATCAGGAAACCTAATGAGGAAACCGTACATATGCGGCCAGCCTTAGTGTTGGCGTACCATGTTTTTTTTGCCAGTACCATTTATTTAGCTAGTTCGGTACAATGATTTCTAAGTGGCCGTCTAACATCCCTGGGTAGACAGTCGTACATTATGTAGGAGTTACGTAGTAACCTACGATGAAGGATACTCTGGATATGCTACGCAATAGGGTATTCCACTATGTTTGAAAAAGTACTTCAAAATGTTGATTTTCTAATAAAAAGCCACAAAAAAATATATTTCGGCAAAATAAACACGCTTTCATGCCATAAAATTGATTTAAATTTTAAACCTTTTTTATTACCGCGAAAACGCTACAGCCATTTTGGTGACGTAATATGTGCAATAACAAAACTGTATGACGTATGTAAGAGAGTAACATAACCTACCAGCCATCAACAAATTAGTAATGAATGCATATTATTTCAGTTGGAACAAGATATGAACAGTTATTATACGAAAAAACACAACTATTACTCCTTGAAGTTAAAATTGATAGATATTACAGATATTAGATATGTACCCTAGCTGTTGACAGCACTGACAGAACTTTGTTATTGCCCGTATGACGTCACACCGTGGCGGCTCGTGTTTTAGGTCACGTGATATACAGATTAAAATATACGACTTTTAATTTCAATATAATAAATCAATAATGTGCTTTTATGATTCCAAATCAGAATATTTAGGTGTACTTCTCTATACATTTTAGTTTTTATCAAATTTTATAATTTATTTTTCACTACGGAAAGTACCCTATTATTATTACCGTGTGTGAACGAAACCACAACATACGAAAACTGTAAGGGGTGAAAAGGACACAAACAACATTTTTGTCTTTGTCAGAGTTTCTGTTGGTCACAACACAACTGAAGTTGCGACCAACAAATCAGTTGAGACCGATATTTACTTCGTGAATTTATGTGATTTAAGTGATTTACAGTAATTTAAGTTGTGAAACTAAGACGTAGTTGAGTGTTGTATAAGAGTTATCATGGTTATATGTTATATAATCGGCTGTAAAAGCCGTACGGAGACGAAATCACAAGACATAACCTTTCATACGTAAGTACAATTTTTTTTGATAAAAATATGACTTGTTAGGCAAAAATATTAACAGAATGAGAGTCCTAGTATATTAACAAGTTATTATAAACAGAAATAATTTATGAAAACGGTATTTATCATCATAATAATAAATATATATTAACCGACAAAATTAAGTGGTAAGGTTAATTTGTCATCCTCGAAACAAACGTTAGGCTGGTCCGCCATTTTTAAGTACTTTATAATTTGCTCAGGTTATAGATTTTTTAGGGATACCAGCCGAGGTAACTGATAAATTACCCTAAAAGTGCGGTATTTTTTATTCAATCTTAAATTTCATATTACTTAATGAAACTGATGTTACAGATTTCCAAAGGACTCTGCAATTCGCCAATTATGGATTCGTGCCACTGGGCGACCAAACTGGCAACCAACCAAATATACTCGGATATGCTCTAGACATTTTGAACAAAGTTGTTTTAGAAAAACTGCTCGAAATGTGACATATTTAAAACCATTCTCGATCCCTACACTTCATATCGTCGAACAGGTTAGTTACTTTTATTAGGCTAAAATTTACATCCTGGACCGTCGATATAGATGTTCATATTTTTTCTGTATATAGTAATAGTACTCATATATAGAAAGCTTTTTGTGAATTCTCAGGCTTAGGAAAATTATAATAATAATAATTATTTTTTTTTTTACTTAAATATATTTTTATTTTTACTTATTTACTGTCACATTATAATTTTTGAAGTTAGATAGGTTAGAGTAATTTTTTTTAACGAAATTATGCCGATAACCTGTCTAATTTTGAAAAAAAAATACCCTAACCTATCTAAGGTTAGGGTATTTTGTCCACATCTATCGAACTGCCGGTAGACATCCCATCTACATCTCACCACATACCAATGCAAATTGATTCCATACCTACACAGGTAATCTCTATATATATAAAAATGAATCGCTGAATTTGTTGCTAAGCGCAAATCTCGAGATCAGCTGAACCGATTTCACTAATTCTTTTTTATAATATTCCTTAAAGTGCAAGGATGGATCTTACGAAGAGAAAAATTTAAAAAAATGCCTGAAAAGTCTAAAAACAACACTTTTCTATATTCCCATACAAAAGACTCGTAAAAATATCTAAAAGTCAATTTGAACTTTAATACCATACAATAAAGCTTAAGAGTTAGTGGAAGAAGAGCAGTGTTTCGGGAAGGCAATTGAGTGACGTTAGTATCGTATAAATATTAATGTCAATATTTGTTAATATTTTTAACACTAGAGTACACGCGTGGGCTACATATGTAGCCCAGGGTATTGTTTTTGTTCGTAACTTCGCGAAATCGCGTGATTTAACTTCGAGTCTCTAGCTAAGCCTCGATTGGTTGTTGCTCGACGCGTTCCGTATGGCTTGAGCGCTCGACGCTGGCGCACTTGTGAAAAATAACGATTTAGAGTTGTTGGGCTACGTATGTAGCCCTTGCGTGCACTGGCGGATCTTCTTACGAGGGATATATTTTTATAAATTGATGTAAGTATTTATCTTTTTTTATTATTTTTTGTATTATATATTATACTTGCTGTCCCGACACACGTTGTTTTGTCTTAATTATGAACTGGAATGAATAAATAACTACACCTACATCTACAACCTGTACCATTTCCAATGTTTCTTACCTGAACTTCCACAATTATTTCAAGACCAAAATTAGCCAAATCAGTCCAGCCACGTTTTATTTCACGTCCCTCGGGAACGGAATAAAAAGTATCCTATGTCCGTCTCCTGGTTCTAAACTACCTCTCTACAAATTTTCAGCCACATCAGTTCAGCCGTTCTTGAGTTATAAATAATGTAACTAACACGACTTTCTTTTATAGATCTATAGAAGATTTATGTAGTGTAAACTTACTGTTCGCTGATATTTTGTTTCAGACAGGGCCGTCTTTACCCGGGGGTTCAAGGGGTGCAGCGCACCCGGGCGCGGGGTCCTAGGGGGCGCCGAATACTACAAATTGTAAATTTTATTGACCTCTAAACTCATTTTTTACACCAGAAGGGGCGCGGGCTGATTACCCGCACCCCGGTGCGGAATATGCTTAAGACTGCCCTGGTTTCAGATTGCTAAATATGGATCGCAGAACGGAGGAAAACGTGTTGAGATGGCTAAAAGAGAAGTTAGATCAGGAGGATTTGATTGAAAGTGAACAGGAAGAGTATTTGAGCGAAGAAGAAAATATAGTTCATTCTCCGCACGACATTGATACCAAGCAAGAAGATCAGGCTGATGAAAATTATTGTTGAATGTGTCAGAAGCTCCTCAACAAGGAACTATACCAATTCGTGGGGGGGGGGGTTGAACTCTGTGCGTTTTGTAGCAGAATGCGTGATCGCAGCACAAGGAAATTTTGCTCAAAATGCTGCAGGCGTATATGTAATGATCACCAAATTTTAATTTGTCCTTCGTGTAATGAAAATAAAAAAGAAAGAAATAAGAAAACATTTGAGAACTAAACCAAAAATTGATTGATCTCAAGTTAGTAAAAATTATGTGATTTTTTGAGAAGTCTGAAATTTTGTAATTTTCTTTTAAGTTTAAGAAAGATTAGATACTTTTTTTATTTCAGTTTTCTAAATACATGTCATTTATAATAATAAACGTGTTTTATTTAAAAATTAAACGATTATTTTTCAGAATATTTCAATTTAAAATGGGCTACAACTGTAGCCCACGCGAGCACTTATGAACGTTTTAGAGGCGCGTGTACCGTAGTTTTAATATGTATTTTTAATTTTTATAGCTAACCAATAACCCGGTGTCACGAATAGCAGAAATAAGTATTAAAAAAATTAAAAATTAAATAATCCACTGTTAGGCGGTACGAAGTTCGCAGGGTCAGCTAGTGAATTATAAAACTTATTCTGATTCAAATAAAATTTATGTTTTCCTTTCAGCTTCATTTTCTCTATTTATTATCTAATTGTCTATAACTTCAATGAGTCAAGTATAGTACCCGGCCATAAATATTGCACATCGACCTTTGGAAAGAGACAATCGGCTAATTTCGACTTCGTAGAGCGTTATAGTCCAAGATCCCAGACCCCAGACTTCCTTGTTTCTGATTGACAAAACATTACAGTATACATCGTAGTATAAAGAGTTGCTAAAATATTTTCTACATGTTTTAAAATATAGTAATATAATTAGTGTCTGGCGATAAATACGAAAATAGCTGGTTAATAACATTTTTACGTATATAAAGCAGCCAAATTTAAAAAAATTGTGAAAGAACGTTTGTGTACTAAAAGATATTATTCGATTAACGATTTTATAGAAGACAGTACGCCTTGGGAATGATGTGATCGCCGCCAGGCTATTTCAACCTATAAAATTATTGTAAATTTCAATCTGCTTTGGAAAAAAAACATGATGATGAAAAATGATATTAGTCCCGCTGAGTATCTTTCGCCAGTTCTTCTCAGGTCAGAGGCTTTTTCTTTCCGAACTGGTAGTAGACTCATGACGTTCAGTAAGAAATTGTAATAATTTTATGCTGAATAAAATATTTTGAATTTGAATTTAATATATTTTGTCCTTCAAAAAAATATGACAGGTGATCTGGGAATTGGGTTCTTACACTATTAGATCTGTCATATGAAATACTGACAGTCCGATACGTCTAATAGGTAATGTGCGTCAGAGATAACGCTCTACAAAGTTCAAATTAGCTGATTGTCTCTTTCTAAAAGTCGATGTGCATTATTTACGGCCGTGTACTATAAATGTATTTAATATATATCAGAAGCAATTTTGAATTTTTGAATCCTATTTTTATAAATCGTAATCGTAAAATATAACAACATTCAACCTAAAGAAATAAAACTGGCATTCTAAAAATAATTCAAACATAATAAACCAAAGAGATCATATAGTTGATATCAAAAATAGTTTTTATGTATATCTGAGATTACCATTCAACACACCCCCTTAATCTCAGATATACATCATAACACCAGACAGCCAACAAAATAATTTAACACCAACAAAATAATTTACAAAATTAACAACAAACAAACTACCAATCATAAAAACAACACTACCACACTCTTTCTCAACAAAAACAAAAAAAAAACACATAAAATACAAGAGATATCAAAAATTCTATAAAAAATTTCTCTAAAGATTCCGTTTTTTAAATTCCATACAACAATCTCATACACACGCTTCCACTGCGCGAATCTCTATTATTAACACCCCTTTAAACTAGCACTAACTATACTAAAAGGTTTAGAATTAAAATACCTAAAAAATCATCAATCACAAGAAAATAACACCAATCACTTTAAAACCTAGTCACTTAAGTCATTTCCTACCTACACCATCACATCACTAAAAATTGATTACGAAGCCGCAAATATTTAACGTTGGTTAGATTCTTCCTTAGGTCCACACTTTCTGCAACAACTTCTGTTTCTTCTTCATTTGTTACGTCAGCATCATTAAAAAACATCAACAACCTCCTTTCCAAAAAATTATCAACAACAACAACTTCCTCTCTTCAATCCTCAAAAACATCAACAACAATAATCTCCTCTCTTCAATCCTCAAAAACATCAACAACAATAATCTCCTCTCTTCTATCCTCAAAATCATCAACAACAATAATCTCCTCTCTTCTATCCTCAAAAACATCAACAACAATAATCTCCTCTCTTCTATCCTCAAAATCATCAACAACAATAATCTCCTCTCTTCTAAGACTCATCAACATCAAGAACCTCCTCTCTTCTATAACTTCTTCATCAAAATTCACATTCCTCACACCTTCAATTGTTTCTTCACAGACGACTTCATTTGTCTCTATTCTCTTCATTTTCAAGTTAATTGTTACTTCTGGAACATTCTGGTTCCAAGACCTCTTAAATGGAAGATGCGGCTTGCGTTGCTCTGGGCAATGCTGGGCAATTCTGCTGGGCCCATAACCTCTTGAACGGTAGATGTGACTAGCGAACTGGGCCCATAACCTCTTTAACGGTGGGTGTGGCTAGTGTTAATACTTTAAAACTAAAAAGGCACTTTAAGACTGACTAATAAACTTTTTATTTGAACTTTAACATTTTTGAATTTTCTGATACAATGAAGTTGTTCTAAAATAATTAATATAGAAAAATAAAATAGATGTACGATCAACTAATACATGTTGCTTTAAAGAGAGCTTCAAATGGAATCATAAAATATAACAACATTCAACCTAAAGAAATAAAACTGGCATTCTAAAAATAATTCAAACATAATAAACCAAAGAGATCATATAGTTGATATCAAAAATAGTTTTTATGTATATCTGAGATTACCATTCAACATTACTGTCGTATTTCATGCAACTATCAAAACTCAAAAGCAGAATAAAATAAATTCATTAAAAAATCGAAAAAACAAAATACAACATAGACTGAAAAACACATTACCCTCCTTTGCATTGCGCAGTCGGGTAAAAATCAGTGCCCGGTAAAATTTCAAGGCGAATGCACGACCATTTGTATTCCATTATTTTACAAATTGCAATATCAGAAAATATTGATTCATATGAATAAACCATAAGGGCGTTTGCGCAATGCAAGTCAATCGCATTGTCGCGGCAGTTATTACTACTTATAATAATAATATTATTGTTATTATTACTGGTTTATCGTAAATTCCTGAAGAATACGGGGAAATTTTGGTAGGGCTGGCAACCCTGACATCTTATATACTTTTATGTTTGTCCCTTTCGGGCTCGGACTAAGAATCAAGGTGGACTTGACATCCAAATAACAATACCATGTAAGAGCAGGCCAAGTATATATGAAAGTTCCGAAGAGTGATAAGGACAACAGCATGTTTTTTTGTCTTTGTCATAGTTTCACTTTTTTTTGTTGGGCACAGTTGCGAACTGTGCCCAACAAATCGTACGCGAATATTTGTAATCGTGATTCACTGCGAATTTCAATTGATTTTCATTTGTTTTTATGTTAAAGGGGTTGTTTCATTTTGGGCCAGGTCTTTGTACAGTATACCAAAAAATAGTATAAAATCATAGAAATTTAAATAAAATATGCTTTTAAGTATTTTTACAGTGGTTTAGAGGTAGTTTTAAAATTAATAATTGGGTAATAGCAACTCTTGAAGTGCATCCATCTATGTACTTTTGTTATCTATGTTAGATGAAATGTCAAAAGTCAAGTCATTCCATAAGTGTAAAATCTATAAATCTATGGTCATTCCTTTGTCTTTCGCTGCGTTAGGAATTTAGGATTGTTTTTCTTTATTTTGTTTTTTTTTTTCTGCCAGAAGATGATGAAACTGAACAGCTGTATCTTATTAGCAGTATGGGTCAATGATAATATATTATTGACATTATTGAACAATTAATAGGCAGACAGGTAATCTCAATTTATTTCAATCGTTCTACTAGGATTACATTTCAAAAAGATAATACATATTTTCATGTAGTTCTCAAATAGCAGGCATAATAAGTAGTAGTTTGTCCCAAAACTGAATGATTTAAACTATCTACATAATGAAATAAAATATATTTGATAACCTAAATAAGATACATGTCCACATGAATTGTATTGTAATACAAACTTAATACGCAACATAAACTGTTACTTATGTTGATAAGTAATACGTAAGCATTTTTGCTATACAGTTATAGAATTATAATATATATCAGATTAGCGATATTTTATATGTTAAATAATATTCTAAATTCCCCTCTCCAGGCATTGAACCTACATTCCTATGGACTGTATTTAAACTGTATTTCAGGTCGATATTAATGGCATTATATGTCAGCAATGTTTTGATGATGTTACTAATGAACTCGCTCATCACTACACATATCTGCAACATGATACAAATGTGTGTGTGTGTGGTGTCAAAATTCTCTCTAATGATATACTGGAGGGACCGGTGAGAAATCTAATTTCTAGAAGAATTTATCCAAGAGAGGTAAGTTTATGGTGCTATAACAGCCTACGTACATAATATTATGTTCACAGCTAAAATACTTTCTATGCAGTTAGGGTTAACCTTAGAAGAGCTATTTTATCAATTAATTCTTTTTTAATATTTTTAGATTCATAATAAGGCATTAATCTGCTACAAGTGCTACAACTGCTGGGTCTATGTGTGTCAACTTGTACAATACAGAGCAAATGAACATACTGCATCTATAAACACCCATGTGTGTATATGGTGCTCAACATCTTTAATCAGGAAATGGACTCATTCTCTTCCTGAAGGTCCCGAGAGAAATCTAATAACACAAAGGATCACTCCGAGACAGGTAATTTTGTTTTATTTGAATACTGTTTTGTCCTTTTTATGAGTATTGGTAGCTACTTTAAATGCCTCTTCTGGGTACTTGTTTCCTCTATGATGGTCTACCGCTATGAGGCAGGAGGTGGACATTTTCTGTCGCATCATATGGCCATGTGTACTGATTAGGTATGTGCGGCAGCATGGTAGCTGTTTGCCACTGGTAGGTACTAGGTTGCTGGATAGTGGTCATTAGATTATAAAATTTTCAGTGTGGGCGAATTTCTAAGCTGCAATCTATCTACCAGATGTAAATACCTATGTTTCAAGTATTTTGAATTACACAAATGAAGAAATTATATAACATTTATTCTTCACATTCACTTACCTTTTATTCTTTGTAGATTCAAGTAAATAGCAGTGTTTGCTATGCATGTTGGGTGAGTGCTCAGATGAGCATACGTCTCCCAACAACAGGAAACAGAGCAGTTATAAAGACTAGGAACATCTAACCAGCATGCGAATGAATGCACATACTGTAGGGTATCACTACTTCAACGACAAACACGTTTGTTGAGTGAAGGACAAGACAGAGAAATAGTTTCAGCTAGAATCTTTCCTAGACAGGTAATAATTAGATTATTATTTTTTTCCCTTCTCATATTAGTCATCATCATCATTTCAAGTCACTATTTGATAGCCTTCTAAAAACTACAGCCAAAGTCATGCTATCAGTGCTATAGTTGTAGTTAGGTATTACAGTATACAGTTTAGATAACATTTATCAATTGTCATCCTCATGTTACTTAAACATAATTCCGTATTAATTCTTACAAATCTAATAAAATCAAATAAAATCCTTATTGACTGATCACTTAGAATATTTATTCAATTACAGGTACCTGCTCAACCTTTAGTATGTGTTCCATGTTGGAGAAGTGTACAACTTATAATTGAAAATAACAAACAGCCTGAAATAGAACCTCAAAATGATGATAAATGTCATGGAACTACATGATTTTAAACACACCTCTCATTGTGTTATATTATGTCATATGTCATTTAAGAAGGAGGCCGGTGCATGAATTATCTCTAGGTGCCGAGCCCAGCCCAAGTCATGACATGCGCAAAGCATCCCACTCTGCGCCTTCCACAAATAAATGTACAATAATATTGAATTTTTTTTTATTTCAATGACTCCCTTGTCTTTTAATTAGAATATAATATGTATAAATGTGTTGAGGCCAGATTAAAATATTCACCTTTAAATAATTTAAATTCATTATTAAATCTACCATTTACAACTTCCACCACCCATCGACATAATGTGACATGTCTTGTTTTATTTTCATTTATTGTAGTTAATTGTGTATCTGCAGGTAGAATATTTTCAGGTTTATAAACTATACCCTAGACTTTCCAATAACAGAATGGAGTCACGGAATCCCCTATCCAATATGAAAATATAATTCGGTCTAAAATATGTTCTTTGAATGCTATTTTCATTTTGGAATAGGGATGTCATTATGTCTGAGTCAGACAGGGTGGTGGGATATGGCCCAAACACATCTACAATATGTCAATATGCCCGTCAGGGGCAACTAATAAAAATGGTTTTACCAAGTTTCTATATTTGTGTAAACTGTAAGTTTTTTTTAACATGTATGTAATTGGATGACTTCTGTAAATATATGTATGTGCTGTCAAATATAATGATTGGCCTACGTGTTTCTCTGTATCCAAATAAACCTTCCGGTATTTTAAAGTTATTTAAAATTAAAACTTTTCTGCTCAATCGATTAATCCCCAAGTGTAGGGGTACAAAATCCCTAAGAAGTGCTTCCCGAACATATTTCAACAGTCTGAATATAGATGTTTTACTTTTTTTAACAGTGATGCTAGTCTGTCGTGAGGCTCACCGGTGTGTGTTTTAATTAAAAATAAAATGAAAGCTTGTCTCGGATATTTACAATTATTTTCATTTAGTGACGGAGTTGTCTGAAAGGGTTTCCAAACTGGGCTTTAGTTATGCCAGTCCAAAAATTAAATAAATTGTCAGACATATTGTTAGGGAAATTCAAAGCTTCTGCTTCATCTTCTTCATGGCAACATAAAAACATGGCCTGAATTTCTGCCTTGGTAAAGGTGTTATTAAATTGGTACTGACTTAAGAAATCCCAATTATGTGTAATAACGTGTTCCTGGCAAACACGAGCATTGTCAGAGACGTACAATTTTTGAGTTTTCAAAATTATTTTTCTTTAATAACCTGGAACTCTTGTCTTTCCAAGTTATTGCATTCAGGTACAAAACAGTGGACACTTGAGTGAAATGAGAAGATAATGAATAAATAAAATAATGTGAATGTGTTGTTTTATTCAGTATTTCTATGAAATATACATAACCCACGTATTTTTTATATGTATATATTATTTTAATATTATATATTCAAAACAATTCTACAACCATATTTAGCTAACTAATGAGTAATGACAATAATATCATTTTTTTGTTTAAATTCTTATTAGCTTAGTTCACTAAGTTAGTTTCCCTTATAATATATTTATAATCAATGTTTTTACACCTAGACTTATCACTTCGAACAATGCTTATTTTAGTTACATCTTTTTTAAATCCTTAGTAAGTTAATGGTGTAACTATTTAAATAAATAAGACAAATAAATATCTGTCTCAACCCTTTTTTACAACCCATTACTATAATTTACTTAAAGGCACAGGTCTTCAGAATCGACTGGGTGTTGGATACGTACGAATTTTTTTGGTTATGTAAAATGTCATTATGACGTTTGTGTACAAGTCATTGTCAAAAAAAAGGATGTCAAGTTGTTGCGATTTTATTAAACTACCTCGTAAAAAGGGCCTTTTCATGAGAATTATTGAAGAAATATTCATTATTTCATGACCCTAAACATTTTAAAATACTGTACAAATACCTGGCCCAGGCTCCATATAAATTTGGAACAACCCCTTTAGAGTTAAAAGTGAGGAGAAAGCAATAGTTATGGTGCATTGCTGTGTAGTTGGCTGTAAAAGTCGCAGTGAGCGTAAATTAGAAAACATAACCTTTCATTCGTAAGTATGATTTTCTTTGTTTTGAGTCGTTTGATTTGTAAAGACAATTAAAGTTTCCTTTAGAATACACAATGTCAAGATCTAATATGCAGGATTACACTAAGAAATGTCTGAAATTCTCGTTTTTAAACTATTGATGTATTTAGTATTAACCGGATAAGTTTAGTAATACACAAGTAATCGTCAAATACGGTGAAATGATAATGTCTTGCGGCCATTTTGTGCGACTTTTAAATTTTATCGGATTATTCTTATTTTAGGGATACCAGTAGTTACAAATAAAAATTACCCATAATTTTGGTAATTTTATGGGCATTTTTTTTGTTTATTTTTTTTTTAATAGAGAAAATTAAGTATTTGTTTCGGTTTTCTTATAAATATTGTTCAAAGACATTCAGTTAAAAGTTATAAACCAGCCTAGTAGTTTCATTAATACTTTTAACAAGTGGTTCCATTGTTTTCCTCCATTACATAACAAGTTTATAGTTTATAATCAGTATTTTCTTACTACGTAATACATAAATATAAGATTAAGGAAATTATATTAAAATTTAGTGTATGGTCTGATAAATTATATTCGTTTTCAGATTCCAAAAAGACACGGTACTGCGTGATTCATGGATAAAATCAACAGGTCGAAGAAATTGGACTCCAGGAAAAATTACGTCTTGAAGTATTAACATTATAATTTTGTGAGTTCCTAGTGCTGCTCAAATTAAATAAAATATATAAAAGTGAAGTCTTTTTATTAATAAGCCCAACACAATTAACACTTCTCTTTAATTACTGACACGCCCGAGATTTTTTTTTCAAAATGTCTACCTCTTTATACAGCTTTCCACAAAGAGCAACCGGCAGATTAATATTTCTGTAAACAGAAGTTTGTAGACTATATGCGCTATCAAATTCTGACGCTCTCGAGAATTTTTTAAACTTTTTTTTTACATTTTTGTAAATCCTTATACGCTCCCCCCACCACTAAAAAGTAAACATCATAATTATGAAGATTTTTTCCTTTTAGCATCTAATCTTCAAGATCCAATAGGTTTTCAAAAGGTGGAAGTGACAGCATAATTAGCATTCTGGGCTCCTCTGTTAATAGGATAGGATGATACCTAATTATAATATACCACGAAGCCATCATGCGTCAGTTAAAAAAAAAAAACGGGGTAATATTTTGATGACCTGGTAACCCTGCGTTTTGAAGGTACTCTATCTTTGTCCCTTTCGGGTGTACGCGGTTGTCAAGTCCACCTTTGATTCTTAGTCCGAGCTTTCGGGTGTGGCACGCTTGTCACATCCAGAGTATCCTTCATCCTAGCGTAGTAACTAATACTTAAAACTTAATCTGTGCTCGTACAAAATGTCATAATTTCGTTGTGATTTTGTGAATTGATTAGGTAATTGATTATTATTTCAGGTATATTACTATTCTCTAGATGAATTAATACTTGGTGATTGGCATTTTTCATGTGGTGAATGTTGATTGAGTACGTACACCCACAATTTAATGTTATTTACGTGCAGAATTGGTATCATATTTGGAAAGAAGAGTTAAGAATAGGAGACAAGAAAATTAGGCAGAGGAAGTAAAGCAATTATTTTAAAATGTCTAACAATTCTATGGGCCAAGCTCCAAATATGCCAACAATAGGGACTATGAATACTCAAGGAATACAGTATGTCAACAATCCACTTCAAAGTCCACAGCTACAGAATTCGTCGATACAGGGTTCTCCGTCTCAGCATAGCCCAATGGGCACTCAGTCTCAAGTTAGTGGCAAAGTTAACCAAGCAGGAGCTGGGGATCAAACAACTCAGGTAAACTATTACTGTTCGCCAAACATAGTTTTTAGAGGCTTATGACCAGCCGTGGACTGTAATAAGCAGTAAAATATTTAAAAAACCTGTGTGGTTTTATGAAACCACGGTAAATGTGAAACTTTTTTTCACACTATAGACATTAAACTAAAAATTTTTGGAATAATATTCCATTATGGATATAAAAATCACTTTATCAATCTTACTGCGCGGCCAAATATTAAAAATATATGCTCTAGTTCTATGATCGCGTAAAAAATAATATTTCTTGTGAATATATTTCATGTACCTAATTTAAAGTTTTTGTCTTGGTACAGCTTTTAAGCAGACCTCGGCTCCAAGAGCTAGTGAGAGAGGTAGACCCCACTGTGCAGTTAGATGAAGAAGTTGAGGAATTACTCCTACAGTTGGCCGATGATTTCATTGACACCACTTTAAACGCAGCCTGCTCACTTGCAAAACACAGACATGCTCCGACCGTAGAGCTAAAAGACGTTCAGCTACATTTGGGTGAGATATTCTGATTAATATTCAGTGGTAAAGATAATACTTACTTTTGAGGTCTATCGTAAATGTCGACTACTTACTTTTGTTTTCTTGTCTTGCAAGCTGTCAAATGTGTGAAGTTTTTTTCTGAAAATTTTCTTTATTTATCATTCCATAGTATCTAGCCGCTTTAGAGTTGAGCTTATAACTAAATGTTATTCTTTTATATTTATATAGATTATTAAAGTATTTTATATTTATTAATTTTTGTATCATAATATTTTGATATCTTTAGTAAATTTTGCTTTCATTTCACCAGAGCGGCAATGGAACATGTGGATTCCTGGTTTTGGAAATGATGAACTACGACCATATAAACGTGCAGCTGTCACTGAGGCACATAAACAAAGAATGGCCCTTATCAGAAAAACTATTAAAAAATACTAATTAACCAATTCTACTCTTTTAAGTTTACTTTTAGATAAAGTTTTAAAAGACATTAATAAAACTATCTCATCTATCATAGCTTGTTTTCATTTAATTTACCTAAGATATAATATGCAATATAAACAAAAATAATATTTGGGAATCACATTTTCACCTATTATTATAATTATATTCATGTTGTCTTGAAAATCTATTAACTGATCCTGAAGAGAATTATTTACTATGTATTTATAGAATTCGGCTGAAGAGATGCAGAAGATGGTAACTCTAGTGAATGAATCCTTCAGTAAGAGAGGCATGAAAATAAATGTAAGCAAGACGAAAGTCATGGTTTTGGAACGGGATGAGAAAGTGACTGAATGCAGAATAATGATTGGTGATGAGAAAGTAGAACAAGTGAATGAATTTGTTTATCTGGGTTGCGTTTTTATATTGAAAGGAGAGTAAAATTGGGAAATCAAGTCAATGGGGCCCTGCACTCCCTTATGAACAACCAAAATTTGTCAAACAAGGCAAGGTTGGCGATTCATGAAGGGGTGCTCATCCCCACATTGACCTATGGAAGTGAATGTTGGGTGTGGCAGAAGAAGAATGAAAGTAGATTGAATGCGGTAGAAATGCGCTCTTTGCGTAATATGTGTGGCTTAAGACTGGTTGATAGAGTAAGAAATAGTGTGATAAGGGAAAAATGTGGCTTGAAAGAAGATGTGGTTATGAAAGTAAGAAAGGGGATGCTGCGTTGGTTTGGACATATTGAAAGGATGAGTGAGAGTAGGGTTACGAAAGGTATTTACGGAAGTAAATTGGCGGGCGTAGTTCCGAAAGGCCGTCCAAGAAGGACTTTCGAGGATCAAATCCGAGAAGTCTTGGAAACCGGCCAAGTAAGAAGTACGCACAATCGCCGACAGTGTATGAGAAGATGTATGACTGTAGATGAGGCACGAGAGGTTTGTCAGTATCGTGGCAGGTGGAGGGGCGTAATCTCTGCCTACCCCTCTGGGACACAGGCGTGAATATATGTATGTATGTATTTATAGTGTTATACTATTTTTTTTAAGTGTGATCTCTTTTCTCTTAGAATGTAGTTATAAATATTTCACCACCATCGTTTAAAATTGTCTTGAAAAGAATGATCTTAATGCTAAGCAAGATTATTAAATTATTATGTAGTGTATATTTTGTTATTTTCTTAACATTGTTGAATAACCCAGTTTTAGTAAAATAATAATGTTGCACTTATTAAATTATTATGATCTATAGAAGTTTGTACAAAATATTACTAATAGTCTAAGATCCCACTGCAAATTAGTGCATGCATCACTGGCGGATCCAGGGGAGGGGTCACGGGGTCATGACCCCCCCTGGGCTGTGTCCAGGACCTAGGTGGACCACTAATTGAAATTGTTAAACAAGATTTTTGTCACAATATAGGTATTTTTAAGTACATTACCAAGTTACCAACATACATTTATAAAATACCTACTTTTTACCTGTATCTATCATTATAAAAATTAAATTATAACTTCTTTTTACTTGACCACGACTATGTGACTATGTGTTATGATTAGAAGAATAATGAATATATATCGACCAGGCTGCCTGCCAGGCTGGCTGTGTGGCCGGTAGTATTTTTAGAAATTTTTGTTAATTGATTTTGTTAATTTTGAATTGCCACTGCCCTCTAGTGGATAATACAGGTAGCTCACAACGGTATACGATAGATCGAACCAAAAATAACGCCATCTCTCGTTACAACAACGACGCTTACGCACCGTTACATACTTGATCCTAGGTTACATAAATACCTACTTGATACCTACGCGTTTAAATATTTACCATTTTCAATGAGAGTTGGTTTTTACCTCGGTGCATGCACTAATTTGCAGTGGGATCTCGTACCCTATTATTCTAAAAATAGAAATCTGAAAACCTTCAATGAAAATTTAAAAAAAATAAAACAATAAATTTAATCTCCCACTTTATTTCATACTTACTTAACACTAAATTAAATCAACACACAAAATAATAATAAAATTAAGTACCATCAAACATATCATAATTGCTTGGAGCATTAGAATAAATAATGCGTAAAATACTAGTAAACAAAGTCAAAAACACAGTTGAGGTTTAAATTTTAATGAATAATTTTTTTTTTAAATAACTTATATAAATTTGGAATGTCAATGTATTCCTCATTGTCACCAATCATACAAAAGTATTGCTTGACCATTATTTAAAATTTATAAAATACTGAAATTGAAGTCTAATCCTAAAAGAAATAAATAAATATAAGCCTTATTCTAAAGCCAATCTTGTCATGACTATGCCTCACTAAGTTACAATTGTTCAAATACTTAGGTCTACATAGATTTAATAATAATAAAAATGTGACCATCTGACATTTATTTGCTGTGCCTAAATTGCCTAGTAGTCTATAGCAGAATCCAATACTTCTCTATTATAAATTAAAATTTTGTAGTAAAAATTGTTTTATAACATTAATTACATTAAAAACAACAATTCTGACAAAATTATAACAAACTTGCATTATTTAAAAAAATAAAAAAGTTCAGGTTCCACCGAGATTTGAACTCGGATCGCTGGATTCAAAGTCCAGAGTGCTAACCATTACACCATGGAACCGATATCCACTTTATCGAAATAGTCGAAGTATTTTCGTGTTTCTGATATTTCTTTTCTAGACGTTCTTATTTATTTAAAAATACTCGAAGATAATGCCCGCTTTACACACACGCAACGATAAATTGTAGCAATTTATCGTAACGATCAAATTGTTACAATTTATCGTTGTGTGATTTATTGGGATTGGAGTTGGAGTGAACAGTGCTCTACTCTTTCGATTTGTTGGAGCTATAAATCGTTCAATAAATTGTTACAATTTATCGTAGCGTGTAAAGCCCCCATAAGAATGTCGTATTTTTGTACGAATCGAATACCGGCTCAGGCGAATAATTCGGCAAACTTCAAAAGCTATCATCTAAGCATATATGTATGTATACTTAAGTACATATTTCGGCGATTCATTTTTATTTAGGTATGTAGATTTTTTTATATATTGAATATTGCGTTGTGTTAATTTGAAAATATGTCATTTTTAAATTCGTCAATAATATCTAAGATCAAATACTTTGTTAGCACCCTGAACTTTTTATTCTAAACTTCTTAAAGATGAAAATAATATCTTTTATTACAAAAATTAACTTTTACACATTAAAAATGCAATAAACACGCGAAGCGCATAAATAGCGTCGCGCATGTTTTTTTTTCTGCGCAATATAATTATGTTTAATTTATTCATTGAATACGTATACTTAAACATATAATAGATATGTGTATATATTAAACTTTTTAATTGAAAGATAAAATACTGAGTCATTATTTTTATCGACTAACAACAAGAAAATATAGGTACCTACCTACCTAAACGTTATGCTTATGCAGCACAATTTGTAAAATTAGGTTTTACAACTGGTAACGAAAGAAACATTTTTCCATAATACTATAATTCTATCGAGAGCACTCGATAAAAATGTTGAAATCTATCAAGCCTAGTTTCTTCCTTCAGAAAACACTGTTTTTTTATTGCACACAAGCTGTTTCTTCATTTTCAGGAATATAGAGTTGATCGGAAGGGTCCAGCTTCTGCCATTGTAGGAACTTCGATTTAATAGTGACGGGCTCCTGAAAATATTTTTATTTTTATTATTAACAGTAAAACAATGATTCGTATAAGGTTTTGAAATATTAAAAAGATCAGGTGTAGATATAAATTATCACAAGTATATTGACGACGCGTTTTCGCAACGGTCACATCACTGATTTTGTACGGGTTGATCCCCGCACAAGGCAGAGATTTGCAAAGGCGTCGCCAAGGGGGGCAGGGAGGGGCAGCTGCCCCCCCCCCCCCTAGAGATTCTAAAAAAGTTGCCACATATAATGCAACCAAAGTCCTAAGTCGTGTACGGTAGAGCGATCGTTTAGCAGCCTCAGGAGACTAAAAACCTGGCTAAGAAGCACTATGAGTGAAAATCGCCTCAATGGTTTGGCCATGATGAGTGTGCACCGAAAACTTATACATACATGGAAACTTACAAGATTTTAATAATAAAGTGGTCGAGAAGTTTATAATGAATCCCCGAAAATTATGTTTTAATTAACCTAATATAAACAAACAACTACCACTATAATATTAAAATCTGGTAATTTAAAAAAAAATACGCTGTACGCTGTACACTTATTCAAACTCAAACTTCAACAAAACTTTTTATTCTATTTTTCTAATAAATGTTAATATAACTTATTTACCAGTTTTTTATTGCATAGTCAAGAGCTCGTGCTCGTGTAGCTTTACACATTGGACTCTGTACTGTCACAGAATATATATGTATATAGTACTAAGATACTGTTGTTATTACAATCGCTGTAGATGTAAGGCTCGTAGTACAAGTGAAAAGCTTCATGTGCTTGTCGACTTTACCTACAATTCATACCTACTTTTCTCATTCATAGAGAATGAGAAAAGTATGAATTGTAGTAGGTAAAGTCAACTTGCCCCCCCCTGCGCCATCGGCTGGCGACGCCCTTGATTTGAATTAAAAAGAAAAGTTAGGTTATTATGGTTTGATAAATACGGCTCGGATCCGGCCCGGATCCGGCCGGATTGCAATCCCTAAATAACACATTCTTGTTTAAATATATGAAGATAAATGTGTTACGTTACTGAACCAATAATAAAGAAAAACTTTTTCATGAATTTTGTTGCGACCATCACCATCCAATACCTTTTTTAAATATATTATTTTATTTAGAGAGTTTTATACATTACTAGCTTCTGCGCGCGACTTCGTCGGCGTGGACTCCGCTCCTATTTACCTTAGCGTGATAATAAATAGCCTATAGCCTTTCTCGATAAATGGGCTATCTAACACTGAAAGAATTTTTCAAATCGGCCCAGTAGTTCCAGAGATTACCGCTTTCAAACAAACAAACAACCAAACAAACAAACTCTTCAGCTTTATATATTAGTATAGATGTAAATGACAGTCTCCATCCAATACCTATTGGTACGAGATCCCACTGCAAATTAGTGCATGCATCGAGCCATCGAATAGTACAGCAACGAGAACGATCACGATTTTCAATGAGATGGCGTTATTTTTGGTTTTGGCGTAATTAAAAATACTAGCGACCACATTTTGATAGGCAGCCTGGTCGATATATATTCTCCTAATCATAAATAAGTATACATAAAAAGTTGGGTTTTTAGCAAAACCTCGATGCATGCACTAATTTGCAGTGGGATCTTAGACCATATAGACTATTTCAATTACTTATTTAAGTACGTACTACTAGTCGATTAAAGATAAACAGTCTATCAAGCGTGTATTTTGATAGACTTCTATCCTGTTGTTTTAATAAAAAAAAATTGTTATGATTGAAATTAGGTATAATTTTTAAAATAAAACGAAATTTGAGCGATATGAAAAAGTCGATGAATTTGAAAAAAAAAACCCAAATTTAATAATCCGAGAAATTGTTCAAAAAATGAACTTGATAGTTCCATAAGTACTTTTATAGACAAAAAAAAAAAAAAAACACTTGTTTGTATTCGTTTCCACCAAAAACCTGCGTAACACAAACGCTGGAAACCATACATGTGTCAATGTTTATAGAATTACTAGCTGCCCGGACTGACTTCGTTCTGTCTGTTATTTTTTTTTTTTAAAGTATAAATACCTTCCGTGGGATTTAAGGAACATACAAAAAAAAATAGCCGAATTGGTCGAGCCATTCTCCAGTTATGCGCTTAGTAACAGTCATTTTTATGATAATATAGATAATTATGTATTTTATTTTTATTTTCCTTTTCATCTGAAAGGTTTTAGATTGACTTTACTTATAGGTAGGGATCCCTAGTACAATTTTTTCATCTCATTAGTATCAAGCTAATTTTCCGAGAGTAGCTTCATTTTGATGAGACGAACAAAAAGTTCCTCTTCGAAAACTCTCGATTGTGGTAGATAATAGAGTTAGCAGGAGATAGAGCAGCAGTGAGCGTAGGACCGGGATAACGTACCACGCAATTTGGAGGACAATATTGCCATCAAATTATATAAATATTAATTAACTAAAAGAAAAAAAATCAGCTGGTTAGTAATAATTTTTATGACCTTACGAGGTCATCAACTTGATGACCTCGTAAGGTCATTAAAAATTGATTTTTTTTTCTGATTTTTTTTGCATTTTACGCATGCGTTCTCTGTAACCTATGGCCGCCCAAGTACGCCTTCTCACTGCCTGCGATCTATAGCCTATAGCACGCGTTCTAGTGATCGACGCGACGGCGGCGGTGCGTTACGTTAAAAAATGGCGGATAATTTTACAAAAACATTGATTGACGCCGTGCGTTCGCCAAATATAATTATACATTTCTTTTTTTATTAATGTATTTAATAAAAAAAGTTAAGTTCAACAATAAAGCTAGTAAAATTACTTCTTCTTCTTTTCTTTCTTTATCAGAACTTCCGTCATCTGTACCTACTCGTATTAATTTCCTCGAACCTTTTTATATGTTGAAGTTGGGTGTGGGCGACCGTTTCGAATATGTACAATCTTTAAGTGGAATAGATAGTTTTATGTATCGCAGAACGGATCGTCGACGATATCGCAGTAAGTATAAAGACCCTTGCGATCCGATACCACTATCCGTTCTGAAGGAATGGTCCGGTAGCCAGGTAAAAAATCGGTCAATCATTTTCTCCCAGTCGAAACTTCGTAACATGAATAAGTGATTTTTTTATGAATATTCGTCTTTGTTAACTGCGAGTCCTTGGGTGGGGTGGGCAGTGGTAGTCTTCCAAACATAAAGAAAAAAAATTTGTAGTCGTTTCCTCCCACCTTAAAATTTGTCGGATAATAAGTTTACCTAATATCTTGAAGGAAAAATAATGTATATGTGTGTAAGGGTAAATAATGTATATGTGTGTATAAAACAGATCTTTATTGATATAAGTAGATTAGATAGAAGGTGGATGATGTAGTAAAAGGAATTTACATTATGTATTTTATAAAAATAAAATCTGTTTCTATCTATAGGTAAATATTATTGTTTTTATATTTGTAATATCGTTATCGCTCCGATGGCATTGCTTTCTATTGACTAAAACAAACTTAAAGAGGTGTGTCTATCTCTAACAAGTGCGTCACATTTAAGACGAGATAAAAAATATCGATAAAGTAACTGTTTATATCTCCTGCAGAAAAAAAATTGCAACAATAGGTTTTAAGAACGTAACATAAATATTGACAACATTTCAAAAGAAATAAATTAAGCTAAAATACAATTGCGTTCTTTCTTAACTTATCATGGCAATCTAAATCCAGTAAATCATACGGTGCGTCCACATTGCGTGGCGACGATGGGCGCTAAATATCGAACATATGAAACATGTCTTTCCGTCCATACAGCAGTGGCTAAGGCGGAAGCCAAAACGACGGGACTGAACGATACAGAACGCGTAGTTTTCAAACATTCCTGTCCACATTACGGGCCTAGTCAGCAAGCGATTAGCGATCTAATCCGCGGGTGGCAGTCTTGGCCTTTTTTGAAGTGAAACTTCTTTAGAATCGTTGTGATTTCAAACCGGATGCAACGGAAAAACGACATGGAAGGGCTACTTGCACGAAAAAGGATGACACGTTGTAGCGTTACGCTCATTGCAGCGTTACGCTAATTGTAGCGTTACGTTCATTGTAGCGTTACGCTCATCGTAACGTTACGCTCATTGTAGCGTTACGCTAATTGTAGCGTTACGCTAATTGTAGCGTTACGCGAATTGTAGCGTTACGCTCATTTTAGCGTACCGCTCATTGTAGCGTTACGCTCATTGTACGCTTGCGCTGCATTTATCTCTCTTCCACTCGATTGGTCTATGCTATATATATTCATCTCATTCTTTTGTCGATTTACTGAAGTTTCACTTCTATCGTTTGTGAATCGCACACACACCTTTTTTTTAAAATTATTTGCCAAAGAAGTTTCACTTCTAATGTGTGTGAATCGCACACACACCTTTTTTTTTAAAGTGGGGAAATTAAAATTAAAATTAGAATAAAAATTCTGTCCCCTAAATTGAGACCTCTCCTTGTTCAACATTATGTTCGGACTCTTTGTGTCTATACTTCGTGGTCACTAATAATTTTCTTGAACTGTCAAAAAGAAAATAATCGAATCCTGCCTGCATGCGCGCCACGACAAAAGTTTGTCTACCCCTTTTCTCGTATTATCTCTTTATGTCTACAGTAGCTAACATGCGTGCACGTGATACTCTTCTCCACAGGCGGCTCGTTCTAAGGAGCGACGGTGCGCTGAACTCCCACTTTAAAAATAGGATTTAAAATTACACAGGTAATTTTAGCTCCTATATGTCTTTATATTAAATGCTATACTATACTACATTAAATTATTTATATACTACTATGCCTTTACAATAGTTTATTATTATATTACGTACATTTGGTATTAAATTGTTCGAGTGGTGCGTTAGGTGATCTTGAACACAGCGTAGTAGTACTAGCGAAAGAGACAGGACGAGTTTAGTAATGAGTGCGAAAGAGACAGGACATCGTAAAATTCGTAAAGGCCGATGAATGAGATTAGCTTGTCTTGATCAGCGATCACGTTTCAGTGTTGCCAGCAAAAGGGATATTTTGTAAATAGCGGGAAAGTTTTAGGTGATAAATTTTTTAGGGTATTATTTTAACATAATATATTTTAATATAAAAAACTAATAAAAATTACTCAAATATAAATAATAAAATATAAGCTTTAATATGATAAAGAAATATTTTATTTGTAAAGTGATTGATACACGCAAAAAAATATATATTTTCTAATATGATATAAATGCTTACATAATATCAATAATTGTATAAAATATAATGTACATAAAGAAGTTTAAAAAAAGAAATAAAAGAATTTATTTTCTATTTAAAAACCCTTTGAAAAATAAAAGATTTAGGGAAAAGTTTTTTCAACAGTTGGTAGCACTGTTTTCGACGTTATCGTTCATATACAAACGTCAAACGTGTTATAATTTTGTTTACTTCGTGATTTCTATTTTTTATTAGCAGTTTTTCTTTTATATAAGTAATAAAAATAATTTGTGCGTCACATTTTGAGTTAAAAATGGTAAAGTTAAAAATAAAATACAGTGTAACTTTTATTAAAAAGTGTGATCAGGAGCCACCGTGGCCTGAAATAGTACTTACTCAAAAATGTCGTATTAAAAATAAATCTTTTACGCGTGTTTTTAAATCTGAACGTTATTTCAAAACACCTTGGTTGTGTGGATGTGAAGAAAGCAATATATTATTTTGTTTTCCGTGTCTTTTGTTTGGAGGTGTACCGGAGTTGTTGATTTAGCCCATCTCACAATGAAAGTGAAATTAATTAATTCTTCCATAATTAATTCCATATCTGATTTTCACAAGAAAGTAATAGATGTCTTCGCTCGTAAAAAAGACCGACGGATAGATTTTCTTTATAAAAAAAATAAATAAAAAATAAATGGTAAGTTCTATTATTATTATTTTTTTTATTGAACCCCCAACAAAAAATGTGACGAGCCGCCTCTGCTCTTCTCGTCACGACTAGGGATTGCAATACCGGGATACCGGGATCCCGAAATACCGGGATCCCGCACTATTTTTGCAGGACCAGTCCCGCACATAAATCGAGCGGGATCCCGCGGGATTAGCGGGACTGCGCAACGGTAAACGCCTTGTGTTGTTCGGCACGCGAAAGCACGCAAACTGATTCGGCTCATGACGAAAATCATGATGATTTACCTCTTGCTACAGTGGCCGCAATGATACAAGCTCAAACTGTGGAGCCTGAACCGATGTCTCTTCGAGATGAACTTGAACAAACTCTATCGATTCGTATTATTTTTATTTTTGTGTTTCCCACACATGAGGAATGTTATAAATAAAATGTTATTTATTATCATATCAAAATTTCGATCCAGCGGGATTCGTATCTGGTTCTTCTTGGTATCTGGTATTCTGGTTTCTTCATCACTTCCATCCACGGTTGCTTAAAACCGAATAAAATCATATCCAAAATTTCGATTCGGCTGGCCATCGTTCCATAGCTTAATTGGCTAGAGCACTGACATGGTATGTCGGGGGTGCGGGTTGAAATCCCGCTGGATCGAAATCGAAATTCTGATATGATAATAAATAACATTTTAAACTCTATCGAGTTTTAAAACTGCTTGTCGCACTCATTCCGGAGATAATTCTCTCGAGAAAGAAATGAATTTGTTTGAGTCTAGTGGATTAAAAGGCGAATATCTTCAATTCGCCTACAACGCGTTATCAACAGTTGTACCCACAAGCGTTGAAGCAGAACGAGCGTTTTCTGCTGCTCAGTGGTGGCCTTAGGGGGTGGCGAACGGGGCAATCGCCCGGGGCCTCGCTCTTGCAGGGGCCTCGCGCAACAACGCAAGCAAATTTAAAATAATATAGATTTTTGACTG
Source organism: Melitaea athalia (assembly GCA_905220545.2). Taxonomy (NCBI): domain Eukaryota; kingdom Metazoa; phylum Arthropoda; class Insecta; order Lepidoptera; family Nymphalidae; genus Melitaea; species Melitaea athalia. Next base: position 6,264,002 of record HG992197.1, on the reverse strand, counting down.
TATTTTTTTTATTAAAATTATTAATGCATAGGTATTTGAGGAATTCGACGACACAAGATCGGCTTTCAGTCATTGCTACTCTTTCAATCGAAAATGACGTAGCTCATTCGTTAGATTATCGTGCTTTTTATTAAAGATTTTAGTCTTAGGAAAAGCCGAATAGTCTAGTCGACAAGTTGAAAATGGTCGAAAATAGAGCTACTGCTCTTAAAATTATGTGTGATAGCTCGTTGCTCGATATTCAATACCTTAAATAATTTAACCAATTTGTCGTACTCGCTTTTGACGCCGCGCGCGCAAACTAAAAATGTCACGTGGAGACCCATTTTCAGCATTAAATTAAAATCATAAATAATGGAGATAGAGTTCCGGGAGTAAAAAGTTTTTTATTGAAAATATCCTCCTATTTCAGAATCTTTTTTTATTATGTTATGTTTATGAAATATTGGCAAAAAACGAAATGCAAAAAAAAAAAATAAAAAATAAGAAAGAGCATTATCTCTATTTTCGACCATTTTCAACTAGTCGACTAGACTAGAAGGACAAAGGGCCTCGCAAAGACTTGCCGCCCGGAGCCTCACAATGGGTAAGGCCGCCTCTGCTGCTGCTGGCTATCTCTGGCATATAAAGTTAGGAGCCGTTTGGCAGACAAGACTAGTAACATGCTATGTTTTATGCGCAGTTACTTTCAAAATAATGTCTAAACTGCCTATTGTCTCTTTGTAATAATTTTTATTCTTTTATTACATATTTTTATTAATCTCTCAATATGTTATTTTAAGTAATATATTTTTGTTTCTTTTTTAGTTCTAGATGCATTTATGATACAGGATTTCGCCTTTTTTCTCAATGACTTTAGAAACATGCGGGATCCCGCAAATACCAGGATCCCGCGGGACTTAGACCTCTCAGTCCCGCAAATACCGGGATTGAAATTTTGCTGCGGGATTGCATTCCCTAGTCACGACAATTGAAGAGATAACAAGAAATTTTAGTTATCTCTACGGGAGCTAACATGACATCGTAGTTTTGTTGAATTTTGACGTGATTTTGACGTTTTAAGAAGATAAACTACTCGTTGTCAATATTATCGACGAGAAAGACTACGATAAACGAAATATATTAAAATTATAAATCTTTCTTAATATATGTATATAAATCTCGTGTCACAATGTTTGTCCTCAATGGACTCCTAAACCACTTAACCGATTTTAATCTTTGCACTCCGTGTGCAGTTTGATCCAACTTGAAAGATAGGCTATATTTTATTTTGGTATATGTAATTATTATATTTAAGAAAAAAAAGGCGGTACGAAGTTCGCCAGGTCAGCTAGTATTACTATAATATCTTTTGTATACCATGGCGTTTCCGTTCCGTTTAGTCTTCGGAAGAGAATTATGTCTCTCGTAGTACGCATGCTAGGGTAATCGAGAAAATACTCGATGTAGACATTAGGTATCTATTTCTCTCGTCAAGAGATTATCTCGTTGTACGCATGCTAGCCCGGCTAGACGAGTAGTTGTAATAATATTGCTTGTGGTAAAATGGCAGTATACACTATGTTATATACCGGCGCAATGCTGGTATATTGATTTCTCTTGATGGACTTTTTGTCAGGATAATGAAAGTAACGTTGTTTGAATTTACTGTTTATTCAAATATGTTCACGTTACAATTAACATTGAAGAGAGCGTTGCACTATAGGTTACAGAGGCGTTTTGATATTAAGGACTGATATGTTCAGCCTGTATCGGATGGATACTGAATCTAGTCTGACGCTTACCGATGGGTGTTCGGTATTTATTATTGAGTTACACGACTCCCACTTTCTCGGTTCGCTTGCATTCGGTCCGTTCGCAGAACGGTTACGATTTATGAGGTAATGACAAAACAATTGACCATGGGAACGTTCGTTGGAGTATTGTTTAAGATCTATAAATTTAAGCGTGTGCGACAAATTGAAAAGACAGTCGACACTTCAAGCTGTGATATGCAAGTACAATGGTTACAACGATAACAATAACAAACTAATAAGACAATAAGTTGAATAGATTAACATGTGCGTAAAGTTATTTAGTAGCTAGTTCAATGGGTTCTTTACTTTAATGTGACAATGGAGGCTGAGTTATGGGCGAGTTACAATTGAGTAAAAACAATAGACTTGTTAACAATAGCAAAGCTAAAAGATAAATTATAAACATATGTATATGTACATACCAGTACATAACACCTCCCCACTTAAAGTGAACAACGGGGTTTACAAGTTGTTTACAAAAGTTTGCTTACATAAGCTCAAATATTGAAAGTTACGCTCTCATTAATATAAAATAACAACTAATTAAACTTACACAATTTGTTATGACATAGTTCTTGTCTCTGAACTTAATGTTCTCATAAACAGTGTGTCTTACAGTAAGTATTCCTTATTCTAATTTCTGACAAGATTACACAAATTCTATTAAATGTTGGCTTACAATTATTTCTTATTCTTAAACACATTAGTAACAATAAATTTCATAATTCGTTATTTATTAGTTAACATAACAATTTTCTTTATTTTGTTTCATTACAATGTTTTAACAACAATTTCATGATTTTTTTTTTTTTTTTATTGGTTAACATAAAAATCTTTTCTTCTTTTGTTTAATACGACATTTTATTTAATATTTTCCTTTAAAATAAAATACATGTCTACCTTAAATTTAACACAAGTGCTTAATTATTTAAATTATAAGTATACTTAAATCTAGAATGAGACTCTACGCTTGGGGATCTAGTTATTCTAAGTGGTTGTCTTACTATGCTATCCTCATCATCTGTTTCAGTTATTTCATCCAGAGTACTACTTACTGCCATTCTAACTGAGGCTTCTGCCTTATTATTTCTTCGATTACACTGGTTAAATATTTGTACGCAACATCTACAATTATCGGGGTCGTGGTTATTACAAGTAAGTGTTTTATATAATTGCGTTATTTTACAAAACTTAAATATTAAATATAGTAATATACTTATACATAAACAATAGACTATCCATGATATATGGCTTTGAGGTAGAAACTCAAAGGTTTTATTAAGATTATTTGTTAACTTATCATTTAATGATTCCAATGTTTTGTTTCAGGTAATGCTGATTATTCATTAATTCAGTATATACTTGTCTTGGAGTTATTATATATGGATGTAAAACATTTTGTTTGGCAATTAAAATTGAATTTAATAACATTTCGATGTTTTCATAAATTTCTTCACTTAATGAACTTAATGTAATGAAATGAGTATTAACCGTTGATTTTAAATTTATAAGTGGTAAACTTGCATCAGTATTATTTATAAATGTATCAATGATCTTAAAGTTTTTTTTTTTAATTTTTCATTTTCATTTAATTTTTTAGTCGTAGAATTAAAGTTTTGTATTGCTGATTGTGTGACTTGAATCTGGTTTTTTATTAAACTATATATATCTCTTTATCGTCTGTTAAAACTTTATTTTATTCAATTATTATTATTTATCGATTGCATCGTTATAAACATAGCATTATTAACGTTGTGTATTCTTCAATATCGTCGCGATCGCAATGAATAACCTACAGGAGGTTTAATGATCCTTTTAATTGTGGGTTTTCTTTTTATTACCGTTTTACTTTTTTCGGTGTTATTCTTATTAGCTAATTTAATACGATTCACGTGAACTCTGACATGTTTTCCTTTTTCGGTTTTTATTATAACATTCGCGTTAGGTTTAATTGCAATTATAGTGTAAGGGCCTTTCCAATTTGGTATGAGCTTATTAGGGCTTTTATAATTTAAATATACTTCGTCATTAATTTTATATTTATGAACGTTATGTTTTTCGTCATATCTAACCTTAGATTTTTCCTTACTAACTATTAAATTATCTCTCGCTATTTTCAAAGTTTTATTCAATTTGTACTTAAGATTCTGTATGTAATCATTGTAATTAGGTTCATTAACATTTTCTATTGAGCTAGGTAAGTTAGGTTTTTGTACAAAAACTAGTTCATGTGGGGTAAATTTACTGCTACTGTGTATACTTGTATTACGAGTATAAGCAAACATTGCTAGGGGAACATAGTCATCCCAATCGTTTTTATCGCTTGAAACGTATTGTTTTAAATAATCTTTCAATGTGGAGTGGCTTCTTTCTAAGGCTCCATTCGTTTGGGGGTGATAGGCTGTTGAAGTTAATTTTTTGATCTTAAATATATTTGCAATATCTTTTAATAAATTCGACATAAATTCTGTACCTTGATCAGTCAATATTGTCTTAGGTATACCGAAATAAGTCATAAACAATATTAGTTTTCCGGCTACTGTTTCTGCATCGTGTGAAGGCATACTAAAAGATTGCGAGAACTTTGTTAAATCGTCTTGTAATGTTAATATATATTTATTTCCTTTAGAGGTTTCAGGTAATGGACCTACAATATCCAAAGCTACTCGTTCGAACGCGTATGTCGAAGTCGTTGTTATGATCATCGGTGCTTTAATCTTTTTCCTCACAGTTTTATTTATTTGACATTGCTTACAATTTCTTACATAATTAATTATATCTGATTTCATATTAGGCCAATTGTATTGGGTTTTTATTCGTGAATACATTTTAATTATTCCGTTATGACCGGATGATGTACTATTATGATTTTCCTTCAATATGATAGGTATTTCGTCGGCATTCGGGTTTATTATTTTATTATGACACATTCTAATGGAAATGTCTAAATTTCTAAATATATAAAAGATAATTTGTTTTACTTTATCTGGGTGAAGAGAACTATAAGAATCTTTGAAGTTCGGTAAGTATATGAGTTTAATTTGATCTTTAATGAGTTCTTCGCGTAGATTTCGTAAAGTATAGAATAAGTCTTTCGGGGTTAAAGTATCGTAATGATTATATTTAGCAATACAATGATATATGACTGGTTTGTCGGATGAGGTTTTATAAATTTTATATATTTCTCTAGGTTCTGAAAGTAAAATATCAATATCATTTCCTCGGGAAAAAGTTTCAATTACATAAGGGTCTTCCTCATCAAGGTTTATGTTTGTAAAGTAGGCAATATGTCTATGTTTATTATCGAGAAGTCGTTTATTTATTTCAAGAAAGTCTTTTATTGTAAATTCATTATTCTGTAAGAAAAAATTCTGGAAGTCTGTATATGTTTCTAAATTTTGTAAAGTACTATTAACGGTATTTATTTGAGTTTTTACTTCCTCTTTATGAACTTCCGGATATCGATAACTTTTTGAGTTAATTGGGTTCTGTTGTTGTCCAGTATTTATCTCGTGAACAATTGAATTGGTACATGTCAGTTCGTCACCTTCTAAATAGAAAATTTCACTATATTTATTGCAAATTTTATATAACGATTGTTTTTCTTCATAATTTAAATGATCAGTTCTAAGTTCATTACATATCCTTTGATATCGTGAGAGTTTACTGTTTTCATTAATATTAGAATTATAATTACATGTTAGCTTAGAATAGTTATCATTAAACAAAGTGGCGAGATTATTATTATCTCCCATAATACTTAAACGATTGGCGGCATTAACATCGCCTGTACAATTAAAACAACTCGCGATATTTTCATCGCGTATATAATTAAAACATTTCGCGGTATTTTCATTGCTTATATACTTAAAACACTTGGCGGAACTTTCATCGCCTATATACTTAGAACTACTGGCGGAATTATCGTCGCCTATATAATTAAAACATTTCGCGGTATTTTCATCGCTTATATAATTAAAACACTTGGCGGAACTTTCATCGCCTATATACTTAGAACTACTGGCGGAATTATCGTCGCCTATATAATTAAAACATTTCGCGGTATTTTCATCGCTTATATAATTAAAACACTTGGCGGAACTTTCATCGCCTATATAACTTAACGATTCTAACTTTATTTTTATTTCTTTAATATCAACCTTTTTATCTAAACAATTTAAAATCGATACGAAAGCCTGGTTATTTTCATCAACTTTAGTGACGCAACTAGATAAATATACTCCGTCTATGATTCTTTTATTTTCCACATAACCCTCTTTTATTCCGGGGTTTAAAACATTAGCCTTTATCAACGTTTCCGTTCGCGCGTTCAATGTATATAGAGTATTATTCATATCGGTATCTTTATATAAATTTAAAGGAATTTGAAATTCTAGGAAAGAAAGAGTTTTATTTTCGTAATCTATTTTAGCATTTAATTTAGTTAATATATCGTTTCCTAATATACCATCAAACTTTAAAGTAGGTATTTGATCTCCTTTAACTACGTGAAAGTTATGCTGAATTTTTATTTTATTTAAATTTAAATGTAAGGTCGCATATCCTAAGGTCGTACATGGGACCTTTGATTCCGTAATTCCGTAAATGGTTAATTTTTTGTCTCTCTGTATTAATAATTTACGATGGAGGTTTTCAATTTTTATAATGGATATACTGGCTCCTGTGTCAATAAGAAAATTAAACGATTGTTTTTGCTGCGTTTCTACTATTGGTAAATTTATATTTATCATATTTATGTTTGCGGTGGTAAATATAATTGTTTTATGTTCTATTGGGGTAGTGCCTGGGTAAGACTTTCCATGCTCATGGGATCGGCACCATCCACGAGCTGGTTCGAGTTTAAAGAATTAATATTACTTGTATTATTTGTATTTCTTATATTTCGAGTAAAGTCACGCGTATGATAGGGTGCTCTGCGATCTCGATTAGGATTTTGTTGAAAGGTACATTGCTGTTCTATTTTAGGACGCCTTACTGGACTCGGAACTTCGTTAAAATGATTGCGAAGTCGATCATGGTTATTATAATTAATTTTGTGATTATAATGCGGATAATTAAGTTGACTTTGAGGACCGAAACTGTACCTGTTTTCTTCTCCTTTACAACATTTACAAAAGCTAGTTTCTTTAAAATGAAATAAGGGTTTATTACGCGATTCTCTGTTAAAATTGTAATTATGATTTCTATTAAAATTATTTCGATTATAGTTGTTTCTATGGTAATTATTCTTATTAGGATTATAACTACGGCAGTGCGCTGCTATATGTCCTGGTTTATTACATTTCATGCATATTTTATTTTTTGAATTTTGTAATAAATGGAATTTCTCTTCCTCTAATGCCATATTGAATGCTTCATTAAGATTGTTAGGACCTCTAGAGCGGAGCATTAATGAAATTTGTGGGTTAACACCGATTAAAAATGTATGTAGTGCTAATCTATTAGTGTTTTCTATTTCTCCCGGTAACAGTTTGGGATCGTTACAAGATTGTTTTATTGACATTAATAACCTCTTTAAACATGATTCTATTCTGGAGATGTATTGTGAGATTGTTTCACTATATAATTGTTTGCAATTTTGTAACTCAAATAAAAGATGGGTTTCGTGTTTTCTATTACCGAACCTACTTTTAAGGAACTCCTTTAGGTCTTCCCAGTTGTCAAAAGTTGTATTAGAGCACACGGATTGAGCTCTATCTGTTAATTTGTTTTGTATAAACGCGAATAAAATTTGTTCTTGGTCTTGTGAAGCTATTTGAAAAGCACGATCGCAATTTGTGAGCCATGCACTTAAATCGTCTCTATTTCCGTCATAAGAATCTATGAATCTTAATAAGGTATCGATTGAAACTCGTACTTGTGGTTGATAATTTCCCGCTACGCTATGCGAAGGATTAGCGCATTGATTTACTATCGGATCATTATTTGATGAATTAGATAGCGCCATTTTAATTATTTTCATCGGTAAATTATTTATATATATTTTTTTATTTATTTATATACTAATGATTTGTCTTTATTTAATTCGTTACTTCAATTTATTTAATAATAGTGATTATTAAAAAAAATTTTATGAAAATTATTTTATTTAATTCGTACGTTAGGTATTTATCGAGGGAAAAAAAATATAATAATGATAATGAGACTAGCAGATTGGCAGATGAAATAGTGAAACAGTGAATTTATAGAACTTACAGTAGTATCATGGTCGTAGTCGATAGTTTCATCGGGGCCACGCCTGAAGCTGCTCTGCTGAGGGATGGTTGAGTTGCTCTCTGTAGCCTTTGTGTAGTGTCGCCTGTAGCTGCTCCTCTTCTTTTCAGGAAAAACACCGTCGTACGTCGATCAGACCAAAACCGTCGTGTTGAACCTGATGCTCGTCGCCGTCGTCGCCTGTCTTGCGTTATCGCTTTTCTTTAGGCCAAAACCGTCGCGAATAGAGCTTCCTTTGCCGTCGTCGCCTGTCTTGCGTTGTCGCTTTTCTTAGGCCAAAACCGTCGCAAGGGATGTGCCACCAGAGCTTGGGATTCTTCCTTGACTAAAAGCCTGGAGACTACCTTCTGTTTTCTTTCTTGAGAAGTGTCGAGTGGAATCCCACTTCTGACACCAAAATTTTGTTATATACCGGCGCAATGCTGGTATATTGATTTCTCTTGATGGACTTTTTGTCAGGATAATGAAAGTAACGTTGTTTGAATTTACTGTTTATTCAAATATGTTCACGTTACAATTAACATTGAAGAGAGCGTTGCACTATAGGTTACAGAGGCGTTTTGATATTAAGGACTGATATGTTCAGCCTGTATCGGATGGATACTGAATCTAGTCTGACGCTTACCGATGGGTGTACGGTATTTATTATTGAGTTACACGACTCCCACTTTCTCGGTTCGCTTGCATTCGGTCCGTTCGCAGAACGGTTACGATTTATGAGGTAATGACAAAACAATTGACCATGGGAACGTTCGTTGGAGTATTGTTTAAGATCTATAAATTTAAGCGTGTGCGACAAATTGAAAAGACAGTCGACACTTCAAGCTGTGATATGCAAGTACAATGGTTACAACGATAACAATAACAAACTAATAAGACAATAAGTTGAATAGATTAACATGTGCGTAAAGTTATTTAGTAGCTAGTTCAATGGGTTCTTTACTTTAATGTGACAATGGAGGCTGAGTTATGGGCGAGTTACAATTGAGTAAAAACAATAGACTTGTTAACAATAGCAAAGCTAAAAGATAAATTATAAACATATGTATATGTACATACCAGTACATAACAACTATAAGAATTTTGTAGGGTATAATTTCAATCTATACATATTATAAAAATAAGTCCCCCGCCGCGTCTTTCTGTCATCCTTCCTGTCTGTCCCCCTGTCTGTCTGAACGCGATAAACTCGAAAACTACCAAACGGATTTTTATACGGTTTTCAACAATAGAAAGAGTGATTCTTGAGGAAGGTTTAGGTATATAATTTATTATGCTTTTATGTAAATTAGCTGAAATACGGCGATAAATGTTGAAGAGGTCGCAAAAAATCTCACCAATGGGCATGACGAAATGAAAACTTGTTCCGTAATGTGGGTACACATTTACTATTTACGAAAATACCTATATTTCGGTAATAAACTTAAGTTTAAGGAAGATTAAAACGATTTTTCTAATATGTTTTTAGTGTACGCGGCAAAACGGCAGCAGATGTCATGGCGTCAGCTCTGACGTCATGGCATGACACACTTCGGACGCGTTCAACCTAAGACCAGCATGAAATTAAAATTATAAATAGTGGAGATAGAGTTACAGGAGCTACAAGTTTTTTTATTGGAAATTTCCTCCTCTTTCAGAATCTATTTTTGAAATTTCTTTAATATTAATGGTTTATGAAATACTAGCTGTGCCCCGCGGTTACCCCCGCGTTACTTTGAGGAAAATCATAGCTATAGCCTTTGCTAAAGTTTGTAGGTGTATTTTTCATTGGACTTTCATACAAACTTCCATCCCCTGTTTTAACCCCAAAAGGGGGTTGATTTCTCAAAATACATTATTAGTACACCTCAACACCGTCTATAGAGCATACATTTTGAATTTCAAGTCTCTTACTTCAAAAACATAGGACTTTCATACAAACTTCGAAACCCCGTTTAACCCCCTTAGGGGTGGAATTTCGTGAAATCCGTTCTTAGCTGACCTCTACTCGGCAAAAGGAATATTCCTACCAAAATTCAAGTCTCTACGCCTTATGGTTCCAGAGATATCTTGATGAGTCAATGGGTGGATATCTCTTTTATATACATAGATTGGCAAAAAACGGAAGGCCATTTTTTCCTTTTTTTAATTGTTTATGACTTTTGCAATTTTTGATGTGCAAAACACACTTTTAGAACATTTGTCTAGGCGATTTCGAATCCAATGAGCTATTACACAGAATTTTAAGAGCAGTATCTCTATTTTCGACCTTTTTCAACTTGTCGACTAGAGTTGTAGGTGAACGCGCCTGACGTATTATATTGATGTTATAGCGTGACGTCATGCGCTGTAATTTGTGTTTCAATCAAAATTCAGTATTTTAATGTTTTATTTTATTGAAAATCACAATAATCTTATTATTTCACATAAAACTAAACCAGTATTTTGAATTTTTTTAATATGAGTGTTCACCTGAAATCATTAAATTGACGATTTTTTGATACGGTCGTGATGTCGTCATGCCCATTGGGAGCTTTCCACGCGAACGCCGCGTAAACTAGCAAAGATATAGTTAAGTAATGTACTAGCGAAAAACATTCCGTTATTTTCAAAGCTATTTTATTTAGTTTGGTATTAATCGTTATCCAAATGAATATGTCATTTAGCTTAGGCATTTAATGCAGATTAAAATTGGCCTTTACACTATGTATATCAATCAGATGAATAGTTTTTGAGATATTGTCGTTAGAAGTAATTATTAAAAATAATTAATGCGCAACGAAGTGGGTACGCGTCGGCTAGTTCTTCATATAAATTAAAAAATACACCACTTATTTCTGTTTTTATTTATTTCGTGCACACCATCTCTAATGTTCAACAACTCCCATCTCAAGATTGGACTGTCTAGTAAAAATAATAAATCCTCGTCCATAGTTTGTAACCCCTGATATACGTCAAATCGCTACATGAGCTCGCGCGTCACTGTGGCCACCATACGCCTCCGCCGCCGCAACCGCCTCCGCGCCCGTCACCGCGCATTCAGTGTGGACGCACCCATAATTTTGTTTGTGTGATCGTAATGAAAATAAACACTGTACTTTTCATTTTCTTTAGTTTACTAATGTACCTATGTAGTATACTATTATATATGTTTCCTTTATAGTCTTACAGGCTACAGTCCCACTATTGTATATTGAAAAGCGGAAAACGAATGGTTGAATGTTTTCATTTTATTGAGGTTAGTTTTTTACCGCATTAAAAACAAAAATTACCGTTTTAAAACATTCTATATTAATAATATATATATAAGTTTGTAAGTACTTCTGGGATAATTAATTCTACAAACGCTGCGAACAATTGCCAACTACTAAATAGCCAAGGTAATAACATCCGAGCTATTTGAGGACTTACAATACAATATACTTTGTATAAACAAGTTATAAGCCTTGATGTTTTTATTGAAATAGTGTTTGCTTGTACCGTGTACGTTATTATTCTGTAGTAGGTATACCTAAGCGAACCGCGCGTTGTCACTCTCTTTTATGTTTATTGCTTCACTTCATTTTATCAAAGAGTATATTATAACCACTACGATTTTATCGTAGCAGTGTCTATGTGAGATTCTGTAGTCTATATTTCAATGCATGGTAACAAGTTTGTTTCTAACCAGTAGATACGATACCTAATGACGGTAGGTAACGTGTCTAACAATAAGAAAACAAAATTATTGTAGTACCTACAAAATTATAATAATTTAAAGAAGCATTCCTTATTATAAGTAGGTATTGTTTTCCTTATAGTAGTTACAAATTAATTTTCATCTTTTTTAGGGTTCCGTACCCAAAGGGTAAAAACGGGATCCTATTACTAAGACTTCGCTGTCCGTCCGTCCGTCTGTCACCAGGCTGTATCTCAAGAACGGCGATAGCTAGACAGTTGAAATTTTCACAAATTATGTATTTCTGTTGCCGCAATAACAACAAAGTAAAATAAATATTTAACGCGACGCGATTTAATTCCAACGCCATCTATCCAGAAACCAAGAAAACGTCGTCGATAGAGTAATATAATAGCTTTCCAATAGCGGCATCGACCGATAGATAGTTGGCGTATTTGACTAGTTTATTTTCCATTTTTATATGGTATTAATCTTTTTCTTATTTAGTATTTTGTTTAATAACAATAAAATATAGCATTTAGTTTAATCAATGGTATGGAACCCTTAGTGCGCGAGTCCGACTCGCACTTGGCCGATTTTTTTATAAAATTTGCTAATTGTGACATGACGTCACTTTAAAAGTTTTGAACTTGTGTTTTTTTAAAACGATTGGTTAAGAGGCGACTGGGATAACACAGTTCCACTACCACCTTGGAACTGAAAAAGCCGACCGATGGAGGGATAACCATCCAACTGCTGACTTTTAAATACACAGGCCGAAGACAGGCAGCAGCGTCTTCGGTGTGACAAAGCCAGCCCTGCGGTCACCAACCCGCCTGCCCAGCGTGGTTACTATGGGCAACACACATCATGTTCACGCCATTTTTGGCAAGAACTTGTGGAGGCCTATGTCCAGCAGTGGGCTGCGACAGGCTGAAGTGAAGTGGTATAACTTATTGTTTTGTTAAGTATAAAAATTAAATATAGTATTAAGTGAATAATTATAATTTATAACTGCAAATATTAAATTCCTAAGTGCCTATAAAAACTAAATTAATGTTCCATTTAATACGAAATTATATTTTATGTAATGACAATTTTTTATCATTCTTTGGCAAAGTCACATTTCTCTTTTAATTTCCGTGTGTTGATAATAATAATTGTTATCTATGTTGATTTAAAATAATTATACCCTATCTTTATAAACACAATTTGTAGAACTATTACACTCAATAAACTATTTACAAAGCACTCAAAAACTACCATCTGAACTGATAATCATTTCATTCGATATACTCGTAATACTTGGGCGTAGGAACGTGATCGACGAGTGAAGTGATGAGCACATTTCGATGAGCATATTTCTCATAATTATAATGTTACAATTGTAGTGACAAATTCTCACTCCGACGACGCGCGACGTACTAAGCCGAGATGGGATCTCGCTAGGAAACACCCTTAGGACGAGCGTCTTCCCCGAGCCCTCTAAAAGGGCTCACATCTTCAATCGCGACCGATGTCAATAGTACCCGGCCCCTCTCACCGGTGATAATGTAAAGACTAGAGATGCGCCGAATTGTGATTTGACCGAATAACCGAATACCGAATATTATTCGGTTTAGCCTTTACCGAACCGAATATTCGGCCGAATTATTCGGTTTACCATTATTTTATTTTGCCGCGCAAACAGGTTCTATTCTATCGTGTACCCTACGTGCCGCTGCTGGCTAGCTCGGAGCAAGCCGTACCTCACCGCCCGGCCCGCTCCCCGCGTACTTACCGCGCTGCAGTGTTGCCAGATGGACAATCTGATAATACGGTGTAACCTACTAAAAATTACAGTGTTTTTGTCATAAATACAGTAAAAACAAAAACAAAATGCAGTGTATTTTACAGTGCAAATAAAACAAAAAAAAAATTCGCGATTTTATGTTCCGCCTTGAATGCCGCCAATTTGATTTCAGCCATTTTTCGTTTATCTTCCGATTTTAAAGTCGTCTTTTCAAACACTGTGGTAATTGATGGGTGAGATGACAATGGTTTAGATTTTTTTAATGTTCATTTCCTTCACCATGCCTTTTTATAGCAATTCTGTCAGCTAATATTTTTGTATCACATAACACAATAATTGCACGATAGGGGTCGTTTGGATCACGCTGAAGCTAATTTTTAAGGTTAATGTCACTGAGCCACTCATTTCGGAATTTTTGTTTATAGTGCCGTTTCTTAGCTTTTTTGGGAGTTGACGGTACACTATTATTGTCTTCCGAAGAAGTAATGATTAATTTAGAAATTTTAATTAGATAAACAAATTAAATCTTTTTTTTTTTAATGTTAAGTCGACAAACAAGCGTACGGCTCACCTGATGGTAAGTAACTACCGTAGCCTATAGACGCCTGCAACACCAGTAGTGTCGCAAGCGCGTTGTCGACCCTATCCCCAATGATCCCCCCAGGAGCTTCTTTTTTTTACACGCTTGCACGTACGTATAACAACTGAAACTAATAAAAATAATACTTCCCTCGCCGATCCTCTAAAACTTAACTAATTTGAAAGACACACTATTTACATCAAACTGTAGTTGTTAAGTTTTTCTTTCCTTCTAGCCGGGTGATACTGTTTAACTGTTTTGCTAATGAAAAATTGAATAGGGATTCCCCTACATTACATACCTACTCGTACTTTTGCGATAAGTCGCGTTCGTGATTTTAAAAATTTCAATTACAGTGGTACAGTAAAAAATACAGTGTTCTCCATACACTGTATTTATAACAATACAGTGTACAGTAGATGGCTTGAAAATACGGTAGATCTACTGTAATTACAGTGCATCTGGCAACACTGCCGCGCTGTCACTTTGCTTCGAAACATCGCACGATTACGTTAGCAATAAAAGTATTTATTATTACAAAAATATTGAAATATAGTATAATAATTGTTTAATAAATATAGTTTTGACGTATAAAAATAAACGTTAATTATTCTGAGTTTAGCATAAATGTTGGCAATAATAAATAACTATAGTTTAAGAAATAATTATGTTCTGTTTGACTTTTAATATAAAAAGTCTTTCATATGAAGCTGTCTTTTAATTCTACTCCATTTCATATACAAAGCCAAGAAAAATATCATACCTACTTCATACCAATATTATAAAAAGGAAAGATTTGTTTGTAATGGATAAACTCAAAAACTACTGGGCTGATTTTAAAAATTCTTTTACTATTAGACACGTATGTTATCCCTGAGTGACATAGGCTATGTATGTCCCACGGGCGAAGCCGGGGCGGGTCTAGTTTTTAATATTTTGAAAAAAAAACCGAATATATTCGGTAACTGAGCCGAATAATTCGGCCGAATACAAATAGTGAAAAAGATGCCGAATACGCCGAATACCGAATACCAAACGAATATTCGGCGCATCTCTAGTAAAGACCATAAGGCCAACAGTAACAATCATTTCGATAAAAAAGTGAAAAATTCTAGATTATAAACTTGCTCTATAAAAACGTAAGCGTGTTTCTCTTGATTTCCTACGTGACATTGGCGAAATGATCTTGATACTTTTTAAGACTATTTAATGAATTAACTTATAAACAAATGAATAATTATTCTAAGTAGATATGCGAGTATGTACCAACAAAAGTAATGTTTTGAAAATCTTTTTTATAGATATTATTACAAATCTTACGTACGTAACTAATATTTCTTATTATGTATTTGTGTATAACGTAAATTATTAGATTAATTTATTTGTGATTTTAATAATTAATTTAATCAACGACAAATTTTAATTAACTATTCACAGAATAAAGAAATGAATTTGGAGACAATTTTACTACGACGAAATTAAATTAAGTAGGTATAACAATCATAATCATTTAATAGGTTAAATACAGTAAATAATTATACAAAATTAATTATTTACTATTATAATTTTTTTATCATATCCTTTAACATACAGCAGCATATTATAGGTTCTCAAACCTCCCCTTTTTTAAAGTCGGTTAATGAGCATAATAAAAATTGTGCTTGTAATAAGTGTGTTAAATTTATTTGGAAAAAAAATTAAAGAAATTGGTAAGGGCGGCAAATTTTCGGTGGGGCCCGGGCAGTAAAAAACCACGCTACGCCACTGGATACAAGAATATACCAAAGTTAATATGCAAAAGTTCTCAAATATAAACGATATTCCTTAACCAAAAATAGACCTAAAAGTTTTGAAGCACTTTCGTAAATACACGGCTGATGCAGTGCTGTGTGATGACGTAAATGCAATGTTTGACTTAGGTTTGTATTTCTAGAAGGTTTTATTGAGATCATCCATAACTAGTATATTGGACACTATTCGTTTTCAACAAACAGAATGATTAACATGCATTGGAACCCTGACCTTTGTCTAAAATACTTAATTGGTTTCACGAGCTGTCCACTCGACCACCAGCTGTTGTTCCTATTTTTAATTTTATTTGTACTAGAATAGACAATAAAATTGACTTGTAATTGAAGTAATGAACTATTTTAATAAGTCATTTGCCATTTGATATTGACATGAAATAGTAGTAACATAGATTATTTGTATTTTTAATACAATATTCAACAACACTACAAACTACAATGCATAGTAGCAGAAACGCTTCAGCCTGTAATAATCCACTGCTGGGAATAGGCCTCTTTCCCCATGTAGGAGAAGGATCAGAGCTTAATCCACCACGCTGCTCTAATGCGGTTTGGCGGATATATTACCTACTATGAGTAGCAGAAAAGTCATTAATAATAAAATTGTTTGTTCGCAAGCGAAAAAAAACCGACTTCAATTACATCGACAAGTAATATATACGTTAGGTACGTAGGTAGACAAAAAAATTGTCAAATAAATTAATAAATACGCGTTATTAAAGATTACTCAAAAATTAGTCATCCTATCTCGATCAAATCATACATTAAAAAAAACACAATCGAATTGAGAATCTCCTGCTTTTTTGGAAGTCGGTTAAAGATATTAAAATACAAGCGAAATCAAGGGATATCTAGATTATTATAATAACAGTTTAAATCAGCTGGTAATATTACAATTTACCAAATATAATACTGATTAATGCGAGGCGTATAATGAAAACTGTTTCCTATGTAGGTTACACAGTTTTCCTTTGTATGCACACGTGACGCGCTAATCTGAGGAAACACCGGTTCGATTAAGAAACTCTATTTGTGTCTGATAGCCGCTTCTTTGGACGGTTACAAAGTACGAAGTTACGTTAAGACACACTCTCACCTACAAACTAAATCTAAATATAAACCAATATGTACATATAAATCGAAAATTATTTATATAAACATCGATTGTTGCTTACATTATCTTATATTGATTAAGATCGATTAGAAAATACAGAATTCTCTTATCTCAATTTACTTGTGGAAAGATATCAAGATTAAAAAATTAATAATAATATATTAAACTAGCCGACCCGCGCCCTCTTCGTTGGGCGTTAATTATATTTGTGATGCAATTATGTTGTGTAGCTCTTAGTACTGTTTTATTAGGTTCATTGTTTAGAATTTGACGTATAAAATCTTTATAAATAAAATGTTGCTCCAACGCCATCTATCAAAAAGCGAAAAAACTTCGTCGTCGATTGACTAAAATAAGATTTATTTAAACTTACTAACTAATAAATAGCGATAGATGGCGTTCGTTTCTTTGTCATTTTGATAATATATTTTAATATTTTTCTTATTTACTGAATTTTTTTGTACAATTACAATAAAATATAGCCTATGTCACTCCTGAATAGTGTAGCTTTTTGTTAGTGAAAGAATTTTCATGATCGGATCAGTATTTGCGAAGATTACCCCCGATATACAAACAAAGTTATAAACTTTTCCTCTTTATAATATTAGTATAGACGTAATGAAGCCATATCGAAATAGAATAATTCTATTTCGATATTATTATTAGTAATAATAATAATTAATTACCATCCATGATACTCGTAAATTACAGGAATTTTACTTATCAAGCCATGGTAATAAAATCCTATCTATCTGGGTCAAATAGATCTAACGTTTTTCCATAATTTAAATACATACACTACACACACACTACAGCCTATCACAGTCCACTGTTGGACATAGGCCTCCACAAGTTCGCGACCGACATTATGACGCGAACTCATGTGTGTTTTGCCCATAGTCACCACGCTGGGCAGGCGGGTTGGTGACCCGCAGGGCTGGCTTTGTCGCACCGAAGACGCTGCTGCCCGTCTTTAGCCTGTGTAAATTTAAATACCTAATATGTACATATTATATTTTCTACATAATGAATTATTTTTCCTACATTATATTTTTATTCATATTATCTTACGCATTTTTAACCTAGTGGATAGCTCAAGTACATCAAAACCATAGATCGCTCATTCGAATCCGGGCTTGTTTATTTCAATCTGTTCTATGTAAGTTGTGAAACACCGTATTATTACTAAGTACTAACGGTAGGTAAGATAAAATAGAATATGAATGAATTGATTGCTCTCGTTATTTCTATATTGGCATTGTTCGCTAATTAATAAACAAGATCACGTTATGGCATTGGTGATTGGTATTTAAAATAGTATTCATACTATTTTATTAACCGACATCAGAAAAAAGAGGAGGTTCTTAATTCCACTGTATTTTTATGTGTTACCTCATAACTAGTTACTAGCCGCATCAATTTTGATGATTCTTTTTTATTCGAAAGCGGGTACTTTCGTACGGATGGGGTCCCATTTGAACTTTGAATAACTTTAGAGTTATATTTTATAGGTAGTGTCTATTATTATACTATACTTATCGATATAAATTGAAGTCGGTTTGTTCTTTTTGTTTGAGAACAAATACAACCAAAAAGAAAAATATATATATTGCAAATTTTTACTATAAAATACGAAAAGACTTTTCCCCGACCTTATTATGTAGCTAAACTGCCAATATTCATCACAAAACTTTAAGTGAAAAAGAGAAACAAACAATCCATCCATCCATCCATCCTCACAAACTCACGCACTCATAATATTTGTTTCATTTTAAGTTATCATTGGCAGTGCTGTCATTATATTTTCAAGAATTGATTAGATAAACTTGCCTTTGATTTTATTAAACTAACTTCTTCGAATTTCAATCTTATCTATATAAAGTTTTAATAAGCATTATATCTATTTATATCCTAAACGTAAATACATTCTAGTTATAAAATAAACTGTGTCTGTATGAACAACCTAACATAGTCATTATTAAAATTTTCCTGCAATGGGTTTTCTATGACTTCTGCATATACTAATAAATAATTATGACTAACTACTTATATATAAAACTACTTCATTCTCGGTAAAAGCGCTATATTCGAAAAGGGTCGTTAAATCTAATTGGTTGGTCGTAGGAACACGCACAGAAAATAAATATGGAATATGGATACCTACTTTCCATGTATCTAATTATCTACATATAAATTTAATTGAAATGTCTGTCTGGGTTTTCAAAATAGCGGGGTTTTTCAAGTGCATAATTATAGTTATTTACACGATACTAAAACACAAACGATTTTCAAATGTTTGTTCTTCTATCTGTCTTTCTGTTTTTTTGGGCTAGTATTCGGAACAGTTGAACCGATTTTTATGGGACTTCCACTGGAAGATAGAGGAAGTTATGGAGCAACAATCAACATATATGCTAATTTTCATCCCAGAATTGGGATTTACGCGGGAAAAACTGCGTTTACCACGCGCGAATATCCACAAACAATGATAGATATCACATAAGTACCTAACCAATTTTAATAAAATTGAAGTGTCTCTCTGTGATTTCAAAATAACTGTTTTTTCAAATGCATATAGTAAAAAAATAATCAGTATGTAAAAATAGAATCTCCCACGCAAACGAAGTCGCAGGTACAGCTAGCACATAATAATATAATCATTGCCATATCACCTTAAATCGTCATTGTAGTAAAAAAATATCCATTTTTGAAATTTACTCTATTTTAGAAAAAAAAAAATCATAAACCTTTATAAATTGAATACGGAATTCAAAACTGATTAGGAAATTTCACGAAAAAAGTATAGGCTACTTTTATTTTAGATTTTTTTTTTTGTAACTGCGAACTGAACAAGTTTTTTTTTTTAAATTCCACGCGGACGAACTCGCGGGCACAGCCGGAAATGTATGAAATCTAGGAATTGTATACAAATCCTAGGAAAGTATAATTCCGAAGCTATTTAGGAAATGTATAAAGTATTGTTTCAAAAACTATTTAATACATAAAAGTCCTAGGAAATGTGCACAATTCCTAGGAATTGTATACATATATGTAATTCCAATATCGTATTAGGAAATGTATAAAAATAATGCTTTCTGTAATAAAACACCAAATCTTTTCTTTGTAATATATTAGAATAAATATAAGATTTATATTTTAACCCTTTATAATTAACTACTTTAATGGCTAGTCTTTAGATTAAGACCCGCGTCGTCGGTCTAATTTTAAAGTTAAATAGGTTAAGGTTATTTGGTAAGTGTTTAGATTAAGACCCGTAGACCGTTTATCGGCATAACTTTGTGACAAAAAATAATAAAAAAATAACCCTAACCTATCTAACTTCAAAATTTTACCGTTATCGGCATAATTTCGTGACAAAAACTCAAAATATTTACATTTCCGATTGCTATTTAGACAATGTATAGATTTCCTAGGGAATGTGTCAGACATAAGAAATTTATTTTACACATTTACGTGCGATTTTAGGAATTACATACATTTCCTAGGAATTGTATACAATGACGGATTACATACATATTCGGTAACATATATAAACATTTTATGCATGAAAATGAAGTTTAACATAATATATTTAAAATTACAAATAATTATGCTAAACTTAATTTACGGGGACATGTGAAAATTTTATATTTATTGTTACCTTATGAGATCTTAACCATAATAATTAACATAAACAATTCAAGGCTATTGCAATTAAATATTTAAAACTTAATATCTTATATTAAAAGTATTGGCGATAGTTTATATATACACGTAATGTTTTAACATTTTAGTATATAGTTCTAGTTAAATTTCTCATGTAATTGAATTTATTGTAATTCTTTATGAGAATAAAGTTTCTATAACCATTGTATGTTATGAAACAAATAATTAAAATAAAAAATACATTAAAAAACAAGTAAATTTGATGTAGTGTCTAAAATTTAAATTGCGAGTTTATAAATTGTTTTTTAAAGTTTTTTTATAATTTACTACGATACTATTAAATATTGTTCTGTAAATATTTATGCTGTTACTTATTCTATTGTAACGTATGCAAAATGTATAAAGATTGCATCATAAATGTTATTCCCATCGGGAATCACGCAGTTAAAACCGGCAGTACCTATATAGGTACTAGGGCATCGAGCCCGGGTTTACCCGGACCGAAAAAACCCGGGTTTTCCCGGGTTCTGAGGATTACAAAAAAACCCGGGTTTGATTTTTAAAACTCGGGTTTTTTGGGTTTTTCGGGTTTTTTTTTTATTATACTTTTGTTTTTGTTATTTATTAAGTTTAAGCCACCGAATGCAATAATAAGTAAATGGAATAAAAACACGCTTTGATAAATTATTATTTATTACGTAAAAAGTAGCTTTGTTGCTACGTTCCTACCATTAAAACAAGCCATGCAAGTTAAATGGAACGCGCGCATCCATCTCAGGACATGAATCGGTAAATTGTATGCAAAAGTGTTGATTGAAAGGGTTGTGAACGAAAAAGACGAAAGAGTATGGGATGCACAATTGCACAAGCGGGATTTAGAAAGGGATTTTGATATACGGATCAGGTCTTTTCTTTGCGGTGCATAGCCGAAAAATGTTTGGCTAAAAATAAGAAGGTCTATTGCGCGTTCGTAGATCTAGAAAAAGCCTATGATAGTTAGTTAGTTCAGCCTATTGCAGTCCACTGCTGGACATAGGCCTCCCCAAATTCGCGGCAGACATCCCGGTTTTCCGCAATCCTTATCCAGCCTACACCGGCAATCTTACGTAGATCGTCGGTCCAGCGGTAATAGAGTGGTGAGGAATGAATTGTGGTCAGCACTGTCCGAGTACGGTGTGAGCAGTACCCTCATACGAGCACTGAAATCTCTTTATAGAAATTCTAGTGCTTGTGTAAGGATAAACGGGGCGTACACTGAATGGTTTAATATCGAAAAAGGTGATAGACAGGGATGTGTAGCGTCACCGTGGCTGTTTAATCTATTAATGGAAAATTGCTTGACAGATTTAAAAGAGAATGAAAGTGGATTGAGAATGAATGAGTTACTCGTCAAATATCTTCTCTATGCTGATGACCAAGTATCAATTGCGTCTTCAGCCGAGAAGTTGCAGGAAATTATAGTAACTGCTGTGAGTAGAGCTATTGTTAAAAAGGGAATGAAGACGAATATCGTCATCTTTGCGGAGACGTTGGATGAGCTAGGCCAAATGCTGACCGGCCTAAACAAGTCCTCCCGACGAGTCGGTCTCTGTATGAACTTGCACAAGACGAAAGTTTTGTTTAAAAACCAAGTCATACCGAGACCGGTATCGGTTGACGGTATCATTCTCGAGGTTGTTCAGGATTATGTCTACCTTGGCCACACCATTCAACTGGGCCGAAACAACTTCGAGAAGGAAGCTGATAGGAGGATGGAAGACAAAAGTATTCGAGCAATGCGTCCTGCCTGTGTTGACATACGGAGCCGAGACGTGGACACTGACGAAGGGACTGGTCCACAAGGTTAAAGTCGCTCAACGCGCAATGAAACGGGCTATACATGGGGTTTCTCTCAAAGATAGGACTAGAAATGAGACTATCCACGAGAGAACGAAAGTAACCGACATAGCCCACAGAATTAGCACGTTGAAGTAGCAGTGGGCTGGTCATCTGTGTCGCAGGACCGATGGCCGTTGGAGCAGACGTGTCCTGAGAGTTTAGTGGAGACCGCGTCTTGACAAACGAAGTGTGCGACGTCCTCCGGCCCGTTAGATCGACGATCTACGTAAGATTGCCGGTATAGGCTGGATGAGCATTGCGGAAAACCGGGATGTCTGGCGCGAACTTGGGGAGGCCTATGTCCAGCAGTGGACTGCAATAGGCTGAACTGACTGACTGACTGAAGATGAATGTAAAGAATACGAAAGTGATGGTGTTTGGAAGACATGAGACAGTGACAGACTGCAATATCGTGATTGGAGATGAACAAATTGAACAGGTGAATGAGTTTAGTGTATCTGGGTTCAAAGTTTACAAGAGATGGAAAGTGTGAGAGTGATATTTAAAGAAGAATGAATACAGGAATCATGATGAATGGAGCTTTGCACTACTTTATGAGCAGTCGGAAGGTGTCTAATAAGGCTCGTTTGGCTGTGCATAGGGGGGTGTTGGTTCCGACACTCATGTATGGAAGTGAAATTTGGGTATGGCAGAAGAAACATGAACGTAGAATAAATGCAGTTGAGATGAGAGCGTTAAGAAATATGATAGGAGTTAAACTGAGTGACAGGATAAGAAACAGTGAGATAATGAAACGTTGGGGCCTGAAAGAAAATGTAGTAACAAAAATTGAGAAAGGTATGCTGAAATGATTTGGCCATGTCGAGAGAATGAATGAAGAACGATTGACGAAAAAAGTGTATAAGGCGAAACCTAGGCTAACGTTTCAAGACCTCAGAGACGTCTTCAAAAAAGGCCAGCTCAAGAGTACCCTAAACCGAAGAGCATGTATGAAAGGAATAATAAAAATGGACGAAGCGAAACAAATATAGTTTGTCTATAAAGTCGTGACATTAATGTTTGAGGAACTAACATTAACCATGTGTCTGGCAACACCAAACATAAGTACTTTCGCTGTCAATACTATTATCGAGTTAACATTTTTCCTTTATTTTTCTTTCTTCAATTGATTAAACTGCAAAAAATTAAGACCAATCTTCGCAGAAGAGTTTCAAAAATGAGTAAAGTAAATCGGAGTGGCACGCGGGAAGTGATTTTTTAAAGTTTTCCAGCGATGTTTGGCGGAGTTCGAAGCTGGACGAATTTTGTGGGATTTGGACGATGTTTATGGGCGAACAGCATCTATGACGGTATGTAATCGTGTTATTGTTTGTGTTTAACCTGCCTGAATTTAAAAATTTACATAATTTACGTTTTGGAGACCAAAAAAGGCATTGTTTACATTGCAAATTTTTAGGTTAGATGAGACAGAGTATAGAGGTCACATTATAGTACGACGAATTTTTTGATACTTAAGGATATAATGTAACTTAGTCTCAAGTTTTCCAATTTTAAATTTGAATCAATTGCTTCATGTCAGTAACTTATATTTCCATTCCATTAACATTTTTGAAACTTATCTTTTTCAGGAAAATCAAAGAGTACAGTTAGACGGATAGTCAACGAAGGCTTTAAAAATGATGGAAAGTTTGAAACTCCTGGGAAACATAGGAAAGGCCGACCAAAGAAAGAAATGGATAATTTTAGATTTTAGAATCTGATGATAAGTGAAAGAAGTGCTGCTGTTGTCGCTTCTTACTTCAAATAATAATTCGTCTCTATATTTTTGTATAATGTTCTGTCTCGTTTATAATAATCCTTTTCTATTTTTTTTTTACAAGTTCGCAACAATTTTTCCAGTTTTCAACTGTGATGTTATTAAATGCTTCTTCTGTCAATTGTTTCACGTCACGAGACCCAATATTACTTGCAGCTACCTTTTTTTGTGCCCAAATTAGCTCTATTGGGTTAAGATCACAGTGGTATGGTGGAAGCCGAACTAATGTATGCCCATGTTCTCCCAAAATAGTATTTATTTCATATATAGGATTTGGTTTTTTATTTTTTACTCAAGTTAATACATTCCTTAGCGATGAATTAAATGGAATATTATTTTCTAATAACCATAATTTTGTATCATCGACACGAGTACTGGTGTTTGGTGTTTTGTTTGTAATTACTGAATGGTAAGGAGCATTGTCAAAAACAATAAAATATATGGCTCGTGTGGGTTGGGAATAAGTTTTTCCGTAATCCTTTTAGTGAATTTATTTGCATTCATTTCAGATTGATAATCTTCTATTTTATTTTTTCCACTAAATAAGAGTAGACAGTTTGGTACAAAGCCTTTTTCACTTCCAGCATGTACAGTATGAGTCGTGAATATAACTCTCATCAATATAACTAATATTTTTTGCAATTCTTCTTTTAAATTTCTGTTTTATACGATAATATTTAGATAATCCTCTCTTTTTGCTGTAATGTGTACTTTTTCATTCAAAGCAGATCTATTTCATTGATATTTCTTTATAAATAAAACAAACAAAATATGATATTTGTCTTATTTATTTACTCATTTTACCTAAACGAACTGACATTTTCGCATCTATTCACACTCAGACTCATGTTTTTAATAGTAGGTAAATAAAATATTGCAAGTATCAAAGTCATTTATGTCATACTATACAGTGTTGCTATGTGTTTGCTACGTGTTATTAACAGCGCCCTCATTAAATTTCACGACTTTATAGACAGACTATATGTAAGGATCATAGCAAGTGGAAAGAAGTGGTTTCTGCCTACCCCTATGGGAAAGAGGTGTGATTGTATTTATGTATGTAAAACTGTTTTTGTAATTTGTAAAGTACTGTTTCATTTATTTAAATTATTCCTCATCCTTTATTTTTTGCACTCATTGTAGGAAATCGATATATAAACGCAGATTAGTGTATTTTAAAAAAATACAATAAAAAGATCGAAATGCTCGAAAAAACCGGTCTACCCGGGTTTTGATTACTCTTAGACCCGAAAACCCGGGTTTTCAAAATTGAACCGAGTTTCGATGCCCTAATAGGTACTTAACTAAAGTTAGTATGGAACTAATATTATAAAGCTGAAGAGTGTTTGAACGCACTAATCTCTGGAACTACTGGTACATGATCAGTGGTATTTACCGAGTAAGGTTATAACGCCGAGTTGCACGAAAAGAAATTAAAAGTAGTGATTAAACTAATTTAATCGCAAGAATTGTATGAAATTCTTGTGATTAAATTAGTTTAATCTCTAAAATTTTAATTTTGTTTCGTGCAGCTCGGCGTAAGCTATATAATATTTTAATACATTCTTTCCTCAAACTAACGTAGGTGAAACTGTGGGGAAGCTAGTATGTTATAATTGTAAAGTATAGTGAGAAAGAATAATTTCGTTACTTTTTTATATTAACACTTAGTTACCTGGGCGACCGAGCCTAGCTCGGTATTTTTATTTTTATTTTTTGTTTTTTTTTTCTCGGTATTTTTAAATTTTTTATTTTTTAAATTTTTTATTAATTTTTTATTTATTTATTTAAAAGAAATTATCTGGAGACTGAGATTTGAACCGTGGTTTTCTCGGTCAATCCCGTCCGTCCGATTTGCTGAGAGCTATTAAAACTTTAATGACAACTGCGAAATTTACCTTCGTATTCTAAGCATTTCATTGCCTAAAAACAGGGATAAAATGACATTTTCTAAAAATGAATCCTATCTAGATCAATTTGTCGAAAATCGTTGGAGCCGATTCCGAGATTCAGATTCTATATACATTATACATATATATATATACACAAGAATTGCTCGTTTAATAGTATAAGATATAAGATTAACAAAATGTAACGAAACTATAACAGTGTTTATAAACCCTAGATTGACAGATAAGTTACATTTATGCCTATGTTTCTAGTGTTGGGACTTGGGGAGATAAACACTGGGCACCATTTGTATCCAATAAATGTACTAATAAAATTGATGCCACATTAATTACTAGCTTTAGAAAGAATTAGTCCCTTATTGTTAGTGAATACATACATGTTATACACGATGAATGACTGAGTCTTGTAGTATTATTATAAACTTCCATCGCTCAAAAAATAGTTCAAGAACGCATAAGATTATTGCCAGATGTTAATTTAATTTTCATACTCAGAATAAGCAACAGATGATCAAACAAAATTATCATTAATATTTGTAAAATTATGTAAATTTATTGTTCATTAAATTGCCGAATGAAATCAGTTTTTTTATTTTTATATGGAACCTTTTTACAAGATAGAAAACATAAGATTGTCATTTTTTCAATCTATAATACATACTTTCACTTGAGCAAAATTGTCTTTCACTTTTATTGAACAAAGTTTTTTTATTACTTTTTGTTCTTATACTTCAGCAGTAGATTGCAATACAAATATCTTTCCTAGCAACATACATCTTTTACACCCAATTATCTTAGTACCTACTTCTTTTACTTCTACCTAAAGTAATTACTATAATAATTACTTAATTGAATATATATATAAAATCAATTGCTGTTCGTTAGTCTCGCTAAAACTCGAGAATGGCTGGATCGATTTGGCTGATTTTGATCTTAAAATATTCAAGGAAGTTTAGGGAAGGTTTAAATGGTGAGAAACATAAATAGCAAGTAGCGGAAAAAATTAAAAACGATAATTTAATTTTCCAAAACAAAATGTTCCTAGCGGTGAAATTTGATTTTTTTAGTCAAAAAATTGTCACCTTGTTGTTAAATATTTTTAGGTGCGTTCAGAAAGTGTTTTGTCCATATTGTTCACAAACATAATTATGTAAGTGATACTAAGTACACCGAGTCATCTAGTCATCTATAAATTTTCATAGATTTTAACTTAATATCTTCTACTGTCATTATATTCCAGTACCTGTATATCTGTTAATCTTATACGAGTATATAAAATCCTCGTGTCACAATGTTAGTTAGCATACTCCTCCGAAACGGCTGGACCGATTTTTATGAAATTTTGTGTGCATATTGGGTAGGCCTGAAAATCGGCCAACATCTATTTTTCGTACCCCTAAGTTAAAAATGATTAAGGGGGTCAATAACATATATGGCAAAACAATGTTTATGGGGTCAGCTAGTATTACAATAAAACTGTTTTTTTTATTGTCATAAGAACTAATTCTGGACACAAATAACTTCTAGAATTAAGTACCTAAATGTAAGTTTACATTATTGATATAAATAAAAATAAAAACTCTTACCTTAGCAATCAATTTTCCATCTTCTCCAATTAAAAATTCTTCAAGGCCGAAAACAAGAGGTGACGCATTTCCGAGATGGAAAATTCTGGATGAAGTCCCTCTGGTAACTCTGAACTCTATTGTTTTTGCCATTAGCACTGTGGTTATCATGAATACTGATTTTTTGCCCTTCAAAGCTGAAATATAACTTTTTATCAGTCAACATAAAATTGTTAAATAAAATATCCTTTTATTTTATCTATAACAAAAATGAGATAACAGCATGCAATGAGTGATTTTGTGAGCTTTTTGTTATAATTTTATTAATGTTTTTAAAATATCATACATATCAAAATGATTTTTATTTATTATGAAAGTTAATTAAAATGTTATGAAATTTTAGGTACAATGACTATCTAATTAAAAACACAAAGTTTTGGACATAAAAAATATTAAACATCTTTAAAATATTTATAACTTCGGTGGGTATCACGGTGGGTATATTTAGTACTTCTCAAAGCTTACCTGCATTATTCTCCACATCTAGATAAATTTTGTTAACAAAATCCTTGCCTTTGGGAATTATGGCACGGGTGAAATTTACCATAATAACTCTTACTTTATTTTTTATTGCTTCATCTTGCAATGTTATCTGCAAAAAAAATATCAAATTTGTGTTTATTTATTTATTTTCTAAAGTAGGTACTGCTTACACTATTACGAAAATTAATCGAAAACGGGATATTTACCATGTTTATTAATTTCGTTTTGCGGATCTCGATATTGGAATAACAAGATATTCGCAGTTAATGTCGAAATATCGAGCTTCGTAAAATTAAATTAATAAACATGGTAAATATCCCGTTTTCGAATAATTTTCGTACTGCTTACAGTTTTCTAATAAACACCAAATAATTGTACATAAACATTAACATAAACGAAAAAAACCGACTTCAATTACATCGACAAATAATACAATGACGAATTATAGAAAGACGAAAAAAATTAACAAATGCACTAGTCGTCACTACGATTTTGAGGGTTCCCCTCGATTTCGCTGCGATTCCATCATTAGATCCTGATTACCTTACCATTGTACCATCCTTGGGATATCTCCTTTCCAACAAAAAAAGAATTATCAAAATCGGTTCATAAACGACGAAGTTATCACCGAACATAAATAAAATTTTAAAAAAATATATTAAACAAAAGAATGATTTCTTAATATATTTTATTGTATAAGTATAATATGTATATTTATAATTATAGTTTATTGAATTCAATGCAAAATTTCTATATTTGTAATCTATTATTTTTGTGTTCTTTTTCTAAATTGAGCTGCAGACTGCAGTTGTGAAATGCAATGCAATGAAACCCTATATAAATAGGTACTTTGTCACGAAGTCATTGAATAGATTTACGCACTATATTATTAGTTTATATTAAACTTATTTAGATTTTTAAGTTAAATTTTGTGATGTTGATTTAAATAGAAAATTTTTTTACTTGACCCTTTGACCGAACGCCGGCTAACTCAAGGAAAAGAAATATTAATAATCAATGTTAATTAAAAATATTAAAATATCTGCATCTTGAGTACCTTAACACTTTCATGAGGAAACTTAAAGTCAGGTTCAATAAAATTATCCTCATCCAGAAGGTCAACATATTCAGGGTCAGATTTCTCCCTGTTAATATTCTTCTTTAATACACCGAGTGGCGTAAACATTTTACCGTTTATTTCCTTTTCGTTTGGTACAAACAGAGACGTGACATTATAAAGTTCAGCTTCAGTTATATGCGGTATGCAGACGAGCTGGTTGCTACCGATTTCAATTTCGATCTCATCTCTGATAAAAGGCCAAGCATCTTCTAATTTCAGTGATTTCAAATTTTCCAAGCTCACGTCTTTGCGGATTTCATGAGAATATAGAGATTTAACAACCACTTTAAGTTTTTTCGGCATTTTGTCTAAGCTTATATCTATAGATAGATAGATATCGAGCAACACAATACGGGTATACTTCGCTTTAATCACAATAGACGACTAAAAACTAAAACTAGAGGTGTTCGTTATATTAGGTAGCGGATAAAATCACCTATTATTTTTAAATCATTTTATCACCTATTATTTTTTTTACCTGGGAAGCGTGATATAATATCACGCTTCCCAGGTAGGGTTTGAAAGAATATTTTTATTTTTCCTACTTTACCTCAAATGTACACAGAGGCAAATTGTACTCTATGGTCACGAAATTCCTTTTAATGTCCAGAACATCGTATAATATGTTAGTCCCATGTCAAATTGTATTCTATTGTAACTGAATAAGAACTATTTTCCTTTCAATGTCTTTTGAAATAAATTTTAAAAATATTTTAGTTCGTATTATTATTTTTATTATACTATACTACACGTTAGACTTATTTTTTTCATATTATTTCGTTTTGTTTAACGGTTAAATTGTCAGTATGGACAACGCGTTTGTTCTCGTATGATGTTCATTTTCGTGAGTTTATTTACGAATTTTACGATTGCGGTGTTGCGTTTTGAGAAACTGTAAATATAATTAATAATTATAATTAAGTTGTTTATATAATTAAGTATAATTGTTTATATAATTAAGTATAGTTGTTTAGTGAGTAGAGTAAAATGCCACGAAAAGGACAAATGTGGAATTATTTTACTGTGGTGGATGAAATTGCAAAAAAGCGGAATGTAAATATTGTAAAAATATACTTTTATTTAAAACTACTATAACGAATTTAAAAAAACATATGAAACAAAAGCATTTAATTATATATGAAGAAATAAGTAGAGAAAATAACAGGAATGAAAATAGCGGTAAGTTTATTTTGTCTTGTATCTGTAAACGAGTACCTAATTCTTGTATTTATTGAAGTGAAACTTCTTTAGAATCGTTGTGATTTCAAACCGGATGCAACGGTAAAAAGACAGGGAAGGACGAGCCGCGCTGCAAGCCGCTAATTTTAAGTTAGTTTTTTTTAATTAGTTTGCCATAGAAGTTTCACTTCTATCGTGTGAATCGCACACACACCTTTTTTTTTGTTATACTTTGGATATCTCAGAAACGGCTGTAACCGTTTTGATGAAATTTTGTATACAGATAGTCTTTCATTTTAAGTATCCTATATGTAATATGATCTCACAAATAATAAGAGTTGACCTAAAGTTTGTAATTACCATTTCAAAAAATCCCAAAAAAAAATTTGAAAATTGAATGGTTTCACAGTTGGTTAAAAAAATAAAAATATTATCACGTAAAAAATAATAAGTGATTTAAAAGTAGCGTAACGTTATAACGTAATATCAAAATGTAGCCGTTACGCCCATCTCTAACTAAAACTAAACAGACTAAACTAACAAAGTTTTTGTTTTCTAAAATGTGGCAGCGAGAGGCAGTATTGATTAATTGCATGAGGAAAAGAGATAGAGTGCAAATGTTTTCATATTTACTATCTAAATTTCCTCGGAAAATCATAATTTAATTATCGAAAGTATGTAGTCAATTTGGAAATCTATAAAGTAAAACAATACTAAACAAATAAATTTCCTCGGAAAATCATAATTTAATTATCGAAAGTAGTCAATTTGGAAATCTATAAAGTAAAACAATACTTACTAGAAGTTTTTTTTTATACTTTTCTTTTCTTTTCAAAAAAAATTCTGATATTTCATCAAACAGTTTAAAACTCGTATTTTGGAAACGAGGTTAAAACGAAAGTACATCGTACAATTAAAATATAACAATGTTATAATTATATACGTAGAAATTAAAATTAACAGTGGCCCATTAAGTCATTTACTTTTGTTATTAATTTTCCTTATTCTACAAATTACAGCAAATAAAGTTAAATTATTAGTTTAGCATTAAAAGTAATTAAAGTTCAAAGAGAAGATACTTGCGTAAATTTTTTAAGAATTAATAATCAAACATGTATATATTTCAGTTACTTTGAGACGAATTATTCTGAGGGAACTAGGGAAGTGTAGTATAAAATGACAACACTTTTAAAGTAACGTCACGCCGAGGTCACGTACGTTTCACGCAATGACGGTCTAGCGGTTGCATGACGGTGTTTTACGTATGCCGTCTGATGCACGCTTTTAGGAACTGCTATTATAACAGCCCATGACTGTAAACGAGTCACTCACTATTTTTTGCTGATCACGATATTACGTCATAACCATGTAGCATTTCAGTTCTAGACTGAATGCTTATTTTGATACCTTCAGAATTCTGTTGTTATGGCTTATGCGCTTATTACACAATTCCTAAATTCAGACGTCTGAATTCAGAACCTTCTAAAAACAGGTAAATGTAATCGCATCCAGATAGTAAGTGTTCTGAATTCAGAAGCAAAGGTGGTTTCTGACCGACTGAATTCAGATGTGTTCAGATGCCGCCAGTGTTGCCAACTTTGGGGATTTTCCGCTAGGGATATAATAACAAATAAATAAAATAAATATCTTGATTTAGGGGATACTTTTTTAGGGTCACGATTCACGATCACGATTCAGCCTGTAATATCCCACTGTTGGGCATAGGCCTCTTCCCCATGTAGGAGAAGGATCGGAGCTTAATCCACCACGCTGCTCCAATGCGGGTTGGCGGATATATTCCCTACTATGAGCAACGATCGCTATAAGGTGTACATGATAACAACCGGGACCGACGGCTTAACGTGCTCTGCGAGGCACGGTGGGGAGACCCACAAGGACTGCACAAACACACCACGGCAAACATCTGTATGGACAATACAAATGTTGTCGTGTGCGGGGATGGAACCCACAACCGCCCGCGCAACAGCCAATCGCAATCCAGTGCTGTGACCGCTGAGCCAACGCGGCGTCGTCGTACGTTTTTAGGGTATTTTTTGGGAATTTTTAATTCGTCAGAAGGTAATATATTTTAATATAAAAAGCTATTAAAAAATAACAATATCAATTTTTAAAAGAACATGTTCAATGAACATACTAAAACAAAGTAAGTATTACAAAATAATTTATTTTCTATTTTAAAACCCTTTGAAAAATAAAATAACAATAAAAAAATCTGACTTATTTTTAAATAAATTTCAATTTTAGGGTTAGGCCTTTAGGGGGTTTTGTCTTTAATTTAAGGAATTAGTTAAAAAATTTATAGTGAATGTTTTTTCAAGAGTTGGAAGCACTGGTGGCCGCATTGTTCTATATTTTATTAATCTTTTTTTAATGAAAATCCTTAAAAAAACATTGTTCTAGACGTCATTCCGAATTGAATGAGCAATATTATTTTATTTAACACGTTTTTGAACTTGTTAACCGAGATACAAAAAAGGAGGAGGTTCTCAATTCGACTGTATTTTTTTTAATGTATGTTACCTCAGAACTTATGAATGGGTGGACAGAGGCGTGTCATTTGGTCCCATTTAAATTTATTTGAGATCTAACAAGCACTTTTCGAGTTATATCTAATAATGCCTTTTGACTTGACAATTTTTTCCTCGACCTACGTTGTATTAAACCGCATAACTTTTTACAGGGTTTACCGATTTTGATGATTTTTACTTTAATCGAAAGCTGATGTTTATCATCTGGTTACATTTAAATTTCATCGAGATATGATTACAACTTTTTGAGTAATTTTGATAACTCGTATTTATTGGACTATTTTTTCGTTTACCTACGTTGTATTACTTGTCGATGTAATTGAAGTCGTTTTTTTTTTCGTTTGCGAGCAAACACAATAAATTATTGACTAGACTACTACCTAATTCGACAGATACGTCCGACTTCGTCGCTTTCTCGTAACTGAGTGATTTAGCAACTGAATTTATGAAGGTGTGATCAGGAGTTTCTAACTAGCTTCATAACTGGCTAGCCATAGCTCAACGGCTAGAGCGGACACGAATTGTCGGGAGGTGCGGGTTCGAATCCCGCTGGATCGAAAATTTTTATATGATAATAAAAAACATTTTCGAATTTCCTAATGTGTGGGTAACACATAAATAAAAATAATACGAATTCATAACTGGCTTTCTGAATTCAGTGACTAAATTTAGGAATCATCATCATCATATCAGCCTATTGCAGTCCGCTGCTGGACATAGGCCTCCCCAAGCTTGCGCCAGACATCCCGGTTTTCCGCAATCCTCATCCAGCCTACACCGGCAATCTTACGTAGATCGTCGGTCCAGCGGGCCAGAGGACGTCCTACACTGCGTTTGCCAATACGCGGTCTACACTCCAGGACACGTCTGCTCCAACAACTATCGGTCCTACAACACAGATGACCAGCCTATTGCCACTTCAACTTGCTGGTTCTGTGGGCTATGTCGGTTACTTTCGTTCTCTCACGGATAGTCTCATTTCTTATTCTATCCTTGAGAGAAACCCCAAACATAGCCCGTTCCATTGCACATTGAGCGACTTTAAACTTGTGGACCAGTCCCTTCATCAGTGTCCACATCTCGGCTCCATATGTCAACACAGACAGGACGCATTGCTCGAAGACTTTTGTCTTCAAGCATTGCGGAATCTTCGAAGTGAAGACTCAACGAAGCCTGCCAGTTTTCAATATACTGAGAAATAAAAATAAAATTCAAAGTTGAAGATACACACGTTTTCTAACCTACATAATCTTTAAAATTTTTATGAATGTCTTAAATAACATATAACAAAGCTTAGAGCATATTACATCACAAAACTTTTAGCTATATATCTGCAAGATCAGATTTGTCTCTCAGATCGAGATCTAATTCTGCTGATCAATAAAAATAAAAATCTTAGTTTTTAGTAAAGGCCTATTATATTTTACATACAGATTAAATAAAAAATACTATTTAGTGTTCATAAATATATATTAAGAAGCTATTAGATTAAACGATAGTAGAATAAAACATGATTTTTGAGATTTCACTTAGTAAGAGAGCCTTTATTAAAACAATTTGTGAGTGGAATGTATAATAAAGTGTATTACCATATAGAAGAATATTAATTGGTCTTGAATCATTATAAGTTATAAATATATCTATCTAATTTAATTATATGATTAGAATGCATTGATAAAATATTTTACAATAAAGCATGGTCACTATTAACTCTAAGAAACTTAACAAAAACTCAGTATAAATAATATTACTACAACAATTACCCTATTTTATACAAATATAAATTTGTAAAAGCACTGCTTTTAAAAACAAAGCTTTTCTCAGCACCACACACGTTATAGCTTTATCATATTGGCAACATTTGTCAAGCTGGTGAGTGCCAATTTTATAACTAAGTGAAAAACACAAACTGAGATGAAAAATTTTCAGTGTTAAAACATAGTAAAACTGTTGTGTGCACCATTCCTTTTAAAGTTACTATATCTTAATACAATATATGTAACAAATATTTATCATTACAAAGGTACTTAATTATTCAATTATAATGGTTGTTAAAGTTTTGATAAATACAAGTTGTTTGTCTGTAAGCATTTTCCATCTCAGTCTTTCTATGTCAGGGCAGATAAATAGTGCCATATGAATCATTTACTTCTTATGAACATTAGGTGTGGTAGATTGGAATACAGACGACGCTGACATTAAATTCTCTATGTATTGGCCTAAGACCTGATTTTCGGAACGTAGCTTCAAATTTTCTTCTTTCACTGAGTCAACTCTTTGTGACAGATCTGTAAACAATCATTTTAGTATGTTTGAGATTTTAATTATAATAAATGAAATAATATTTGTTATTTTGAAACTAATTACAAAATACAATAAGTAGCCAATACAAGATGTTATGTAGAAATCGAAAAACTTTGTTTCGTATTATTATTCAAGGACTTTAACAAAAATCGTATACGTACCATCCAGTGTATTCTGAAGTTCCAAAACTTGCGAAATCAGTCGCGCCTTTTCTTCTTGTTCATCGATTCCGGAATCTGGTTCAAAACTACCAGGCCCATTTAAACCAGGGCTCGAAGATCCTCCGGTATACGAGCTTGGCAGAGAGTCCATAGATCTTCCATGATCTAAGCGATTATTATCAACGTCATCGGAGATTATAACTTGAGGGTCATCATCAGCTAGAGGGATATTGTCATCATTACACTTTTGTATAAGAGAAGACATATTAGTTGATATTTGAAGCAACCACGAATATAAATTGAGGTCACAGTCACAGCAATAATCGATAGAATGTTTTGACAAGGCAAAAACTTACATCTGTCTCTGACATATGTCATATGTATTTATAATTTATTTTTACATATCTGGATACAAGTATTTTAATTTTTTTTTGTTTCTGCCTAGTTTTCCAATTACAGAGCATAATGCGGATCAGTGGCGCACAATGCCGAACAGTGCTAAAAAATGCTTATTTGAAATGTGAATTTTTTCAAGTGCACCATCAGAATGCGCTAAATTCAATGTTGAAAAATAAATCCTTGACAGACACCTCATCAATGTATAAATAAAGTTATATATATAATAATAATTCGTCGAAAACTATTTACGTTTATTTTAAGTAAGTTGAATTTTGATTATCACAGTATTTTTTTTTTGTTTTCAGTATTTTTTTTAAATGACTTCTAAAAGAATTAACTACTTTTTAATTGCATCATCTTACCCAGATGATAGTGATGATGATGATTTATCGAGTACGTAAGTTTGTAATGTACCTAATGTTAAGATATAAATTTTTATTTTTTATTTTATTGTTTGATTGTTTGCTGCCTTAACTTTCTATTGTATTGTTTAGTTTTTTTTTTTGGAAATGATTTTTTTTTGACTTTCGTTAAGTGTGTAATACCACCTTATAACGAAATAAATAATTTGAATTTTTTTGAATTTTGAATTTTGAGTACTTCAAGTTTAGGAAGGTTTTCCAATTATAGCACTTAAGGTTCAACGAGTCGTTCGCCCGAAGTCGTTGGTAGGCGTGGCCTAAATTAATGCTATTTCACTTGACACAGTGTGCGAACGCGTGCGCCTCAGAGAAGAGCAGTGAGAAAAATATCGTGCGCGTGCATGTAGTAGTTACTACACGTATAGGTA
The DNA here is from genome assembly GCA_905220545.2 of Melitaea athalia. Classification (NCBI taxonomy): domain Eukaryota; kingdom Metazoa; phylum Arthropoda; class Insecta; order Lepidoptera; family Nymphalidae; genus Melitaea; species Melitaea athalia. The sequence goes on along the minus strand of HG992197.1, from coordinate 6,227,200 downwards.
CACACACATGTGACGACAAGCTAGGAAATAATAATATTATGCGTGCAATATTTTTATTATTTGGAATTGGACTATAGCCCGTTGGCGCAGTTTGTAGTGGTTTCTGTCCCGCGGGTTGCGGGTTCGTTTCCCGCCCGAGTCGGGGTGTAATATTTGTATTTATCTATATGTATTTATGTATGTATTTATATATGTATGGATAAGGATTTATGCATTTTTATTTTGTAACTAGCTGTGCCCGTGCCTTCGTCCGTGTCGAATTTAACAAAATATTTATTGTTCAGTTCGCGACCATCTCAAGGAAAGAGCGCTGGCTCGCCGAGCTAAATGTTTCGCGATGATATTTCAAAAACTATTCATCTGATTGATATAGTGTAAAGAGAAATTTTAATCTGCATTAAATGCCTAAGCTAACTAAAGTATTCATTTGGATAAGGATTAATGATGAACTAAAGAAAATAGCTTTGAAAATAACGTAATGTTTTTAAGTAAAAATGTAAACATAAAAGTGGTTATTGTATAAGTCAACCGTAAGAGATTTTATAGATTTTAACATAGCATTTTTATAGATTTTGAATTCGCTAGTACATTACACAACTATATTTTTGCTAGTTTACGCAGCGTTCGCGTGGAAAGCTTCCCGTTGGCGAGATTTTTTGCGACCTCTTCAACATTTATCGCAGTATTTCTGCTAATTTACATTAAAGCATAATAAATTATATACCAAAACCTTCCTCAAAAATCAATCTTTCTATTGTTGAAAACCGTGTAAAACTCTGTTAGGTAGTCCATCAAGTTTATCGCATTCAGACAGACAGACAGGAGGACAGAAAGATGCGGCCGGGGGACTTCTTTTTATAATACTAGCTGACCTGGTGAACTTCGTATTACCTACATATATTTGTGAAAAATATCGACAAAACACTTTCTGTACGCATCTATAAATATTTGACAACAAATTGCCAATTTTTTGACAATAGACATCAGATGCTTCACATCTAGGAACATTTACATATACATACTATTATTTTTTAATAAATTTGTTGTTAAATAACAATAAAATATAGCCTATGTCACTCCTGAATAGTGTAGCTTTCTGTTTGTGAAAGAATTTTCACGATCGGATCAGTATTCGCGAAGATTACCCCCTACAAACAAACAAAGTTAGAAACTTTACCTCTTTATAATATTAGTATAGATAGATGTATAGATTGCTTTTATTACCTACTACCTAACCATATTTTTATAAAATATATATAACTTAGGAAATACGGAGCTAATCACAGAAAAATTAAAAGTAAAAAACCTTATTAGTTACAGGCATGCAATTTTATTTGAATGCGCTAAAACAAAAAAAAAGTTTACTTTAAAACTTTTACTATCTACTTATAAAGGCATTACATAATAATTCATCTATCTATACATATAATAAAATGGTAGAAAAGTCAAAACTGTACATTGAATATTTTTTTAAAAGAATACTTGGGGTGTGATCTACAATCGATACCGAAGCCAAAAATATAGTTTTTAGAATTTTTGTCTGTTTGTCTGTTTGTCTGTATGTATGTCCGGGATAAACTCAAAAAGTACTGCATGGATTTACTTCAAGTTTGGCACGAATATTGTTAAGAAGTCGGGTCAGAACATAGGCTATATATTATCACGCTATCACCTACGAGGAACGAGCAGTGAACCTTTATTTCTTCAAATGTATGTCCGGGATAAAATCAAAAAGTACTGCATGGATTTACTTCAAATTTGGCACGAATATTATTAAGAAGTCGGGTCAGAACATAGGCTACATATTATCACGCTATCACCTACGGGGAACGAGCAGTGAACGCACGCAGACGACGTCGCGGGCAGCAGCTAGTATGATATAAAAACTTGTCGCAACTCGCCGCGTTGGCGCAACGGTTAGGTACAGCACTGGTTTGTAGCTGTTGCGCTCGCGGTTGCGGGTTCGATCCCCGCACATGACAAACATTTGTATTGGCCAGATAGAATTATAGATGTTTGCCTTTCAATTTAAAAAAAATCATCGAAACAAATTGGTCGAACAGTCAAGTTCTGAAGTAACATAATAAAAAAAATCCAATCAAATTGAGAACCTCCTCCTTTTTTGGAAGTCGGTTAAAAGCTGTGAGCGTTGTATATATATAAAGAGATTCTGTAGTATATTTAGTATCAGTATTGCACCCGTGCGAAGCCGGGGCTGGTCGCTAGTAATATATAAAATAGTACTTACCTACTAATTGGTGATAGTTGAAGTGGATTTATAGGATTTGAGGAGTAAAAAAAACAAATGAAAAAATATTTGTACAACGTAATCTGTATTAGTATTATTTATCTTTATTGGTCTTATCCTGCCCTGTGCATTTGTTTATAATTAGTTTGTAATAAAGATTAATTGTATTGTAGGTATTGTATGTATTGTATTTGTCAGATCTGATAGGTAGGTTTCGAGATTTCAGTTCAAGCCGAACTACTGATTAAAGATCTGTATTTACTTATTTTACCACCCTACCTAGTGCCTATAATTACTACTAAAAGTCAAACTAAAACACTTTTATTTTTTAATTGCTTTTATTAGAACAATATTTTTGTTACGGCGCTAGACAGCCCAGCAGTGCCCCAGAGGTCTGGGCCCATCAGAGACCTCCGGCGGGCTGGCTAAGCGTCGGGTACAAAGTACCGATGATATTAATCAGCTGCGAGAGCCCGTTGTAACTTATTGCAAATTATTACTCACCGTCAAAGGAGGAGCTCGGCTATCCGGTCAAGTACCGTCAGGGGTAGGTATGTGTAGGTAGTGGAATAGTGTGGTGACGTTGGTGTGTAATAAAGTGACCTGACAGCACTAGACAGCGCCGCGACTCGACGGCAAATCAGGAACGACGATCACTCCAGCACACTCGAACTCACGGTCACGGAATTAATAATCTTATATAAACAAAACGTCGGCAGAGAAAAATCCAAGGTTAAGGCACACAAATACCAACACGCACAATTAATCGTCAAAAGCAAATCCATATAACACGGAACAGTTACAGCAGGTTTCAAATACAAATACACTTTAATCTCACTAACACAATTCACCCGGCCAAACATATCACTCAATACTCGTTAAATCAATTGCCCATACAATCGAAATAAACGCGCCGGCATACAACGAGATTAATACAATTAAGACAAATCATGCGTCAATCATAAAAAGACCCCAGCAAATTATAACTTCTCTAATCAAAATGGCGCTCATTTTCGGGGTTCACAAAAAGACACCGCGCCGTAAAGCATACACGAGGTCAAGCTAAATAGTTTCACTATGCACGAGTTATTCGCGCCGATATACAAGAAAGTTTATCGAAGTTCAATTGCAGAAATTATTACGAGTAATTAAATCGATAATTTATCTCGGTTCAACAGCAAATTTAGAATATACGCGTATGCAGTGAAATTTAGCTGCAAATCGCAGCGGGCGGCACAAGTAAGAACGCGGCGTGCGTTCCGCCCGGTCTCAGAAAACGACTGACTTGGTCGAGGCGCGCTTGCGCTGGCTCCACGCCGAGCCGCTATTCAAAACAAACCGGTTCCCCGATGAACGCGACCTTGTCATACCGAGAGCGCTTAATCCGGCCATAACATTTTTATAAAATATATATTAAAAACTAAGGAAATACGGAGCTAATCACAGAAGAAGACAACATTCATGGACTAAGTATAGTAAGTAGTAACTCGCGCTCTAGGTACACAGATACATTAGGGCATACAATATAGTTCCTAGGTAGGTAATAATAATAATAATAAATACTTTATTGGGTCACCATAAAGAAACATTACAAAAGAAAAAAAATTATGAATACAGAAGATGTACAAGGGCTTATTAAATTTATAAAAAATTTCGTATAAAAGTCTAAGTAATACATTATTTATGTTATGTAAGGGAGCTGCAAGATACAATTTAAATAGGTTTACGAAGCATTCCTAAAATAAATAACAATGTTTGTTTAATTTGGTATAATACAATTCTTATTATTTTTGGTACCTTCCCAGTCCCAGTGATTGTTAGAGAAACAATATATATATAATATATATACAAGTAGTCACTTCACTTCACTGTACTAATAATAGCGAGACAGTCAAAATTCAAACGCAACGTAGGTTTCACTGTAAATCGGAATTCAAAGGAATACAAATACAGATTACAGGATTTACAAGCAGCAGAATGGCAACGCCGCGCGTGAATGATCAAAAGCAGCAGAATGGCAACGCCGCGCGCGAAGACCAATGACGCGCGGCCGGCGGCTCTTGCGGCTTACATTCCCTCCCACACCCCCCGCACTAGCATGAAAAGTAGATGAGAGACACAGTGATTTTATTCCTAAAACGGCCGCGTAAAAAATGAGAATAGACTTTTAGCAAATCAGTAATTATAGAAAAACTATTAAATGTATCTTTTCATAATAAATTTATTTCCACTTTTCAATAACTAAACTTTTACCTCTGAGGCTTTATTTTAGAGATTTCTTTCTCCGTATACTATTTATTTTCACCCAAAGTTGGGCTAAAATCGGTGTTGAAATATGAAAGTTTAGAAGCTTGTATTTTTGAAATTTAAACTTTTTTTACAACTTTGGCTTTCATTAATCATAGATAATGACGAGATCAATTGATATTATTCTTAATTTTGAACAGTCAACGTCAAACATTGTAGTAGTTACTGATCTAAGTTTGTATGGAAACGTGAGCGACTTGTTTAACCTTAAGCGCATTATGCGGCATAATGCTCAACATTGAAGGTTCCAACTACAAAACGCTTTGCACAATCGAGTGCTCTCAAAAGTATGTGTGTTTGTGCAATGTGCGTTGATACCAAATCAGTAGCAGAAAATAAGCATTTTGCAGTGAAACTTCTTTAGAATCGTTGTGATTTCATAACGGATGCAACGGCAAAAAGACAGGGAAGGAGGAGCCGCGCTGTTTAAATTAGTTTGCCATAGAAGTTTCATTTCTATCGTGTGTGAATCGCACACACACCTTTTTTTAAAGTTTGTATTGATCGAAATTTTATTTATATATTATAGTTTAGATCGTTACTCATAGTAGGAAATATATATTTGGGTTGTCTGGAAGAAATGGCTAAATAGCCATAAGTCCGCCCATTGTACTTCACAGTCTGTAAATGATATTTGTAGTTGTGATGTACAATAAGGTATAAATAAATAAATAAACAAATAAATAGTTAGTAATTCAAAGTAAGGTAAAGTCACCTTAGTTTTTAGTGTGCATTTGAAAACTAATTCACATTTTAATTTAGCATAAGCACAATTTAGCATTGTGCGCCACTAAATTGATTATGCTGTGTAATTGGAAAGTGCACTATATCAATCAATTAGTTCATTATCAAGTGATATATGATATAGATCGTAGAATAGTATTATTCAGGAAAATTAAATTGCAAAAATCAATTAAAACGATAAAGAATTGAAATTTATCACAGAAGTAATTTACTGTTTATAACCAAATATATTAAAAAAAATTACACGTTTATGTAGTTATGATAGTTCCTAACAAAAATACATAAGTAAAAAATAAAAGAAAACTTTAAAATATTTTGGTTTATTTGTTTTTGCATGTTATAATAATGATTTAAGTAGGTACAACAAAATCTTAATCATAAACTTAATATAGATAGTATTTGTTTTAGCATGTTAAGATAAACTTTTTATGTACAACAATTCTTAAACATTATTTTTTGGTAGTTCAATCAAACTCATCGCTATCAATACGATTTATTTACAGATTTTCCAAAAGCTCACATTTCGGGTTTAACCAGTTTTTGTGCTTCTTTTCATTAAACTTTAGTTTGTCACTCGCAACATCTCTTTTAACTTGCATTTCTATTTCACGAACATCGATTGCTTTTTTCTTTAACTCCATTTCTTTTTCTTTCATTTCTAGATATTTAGTCATTTTTTAATCTCTAGCCTTCTGGTTGTCTTGAATGTTTTGTAAAAGTTCCATACTTTGAATGCATTGCTGGTTTCTTGCATCAAGCAAAAGCAGTACTTTTGTACCTATAATATATTTTATGTGCTCTATTGTGCGAAGCGTTGCTGTACTTGAAACATGCAATGTTGAGCATTATGCCACATAATGCGCTTTAATGCTGTAATTTGATAACCAGGAAGTTTAATGTTGTGCTTGACTGTGCAAGGCGTTGCTGTAGATAAAACATTCAATGTTGAGCATTATGCCGCATTTGAGCTATATTGTGCATATATTGCGCTTTTGTGCTGTATTTGGAAAACAAGCTATTGTGCGTTTTCCAATTACAGAGCATAATGCGATTCAGTGGCGCACAATACTAAACCACTGAGAGTTACTGTACTCTGTGGCCACCACTGAGTTGGTATCCATTGCAAGCACGCACACGGAAGCTCTACTTTCGAGAGTGCTCGTTGTGTGAAGCGTTGCTGTAGCTTTGGAACTTTCAACGTTGAGCATTGAGCATTATACCGCATAATGCGCTTTAGTGCTGATATTGGAAAACGCACAATATATTGCTCGTAATCTGTGAACCTATTTTAATGTACTCTGTGATTCACAGAGTATATTAAGATAGGTATAAAAGGGTATAAACTCGGACTAAAGCCTGTTTTACGCCGAGGCAACAATGTGCGTCATTGTGGCATGCGGCATTGACGCATGAAAAATGTCGCACGTTGTGGCAAGAACCTTGCGGCACGGCAACACCTTGCGTCATGTGGCAGAGTGTCGCAGCTTGTATCCGATCACGATGGATTCCGTGCGACAATTTTTGATGCGTCAAGCCGGTTTCTAGGTTATGTTTTGATTGTACTTATTTATTTTATTTACAAAATGAGATAAATCGGACATGGAGTGGTGTAACGATAATTATATTTGTTAGCAAACGAAAAAAACCGACTTAGATCACATCGACAGGTAATACAATGTACCTACGTAGACGAAAAAAATTAACAAACTCACTAATCGTCTGGTATCACTAGAAATTGTACCCTTACTACAGAAAATCTAAAAAACAAATATAGAAAATCTACTTTTTTTGGTTTTTTGTCTGAAGAAATTCTAACCTATCTCTATCAATCAAGTAGGCAGACTAAAATTTGACAGCACGACGCTTAAAAACTGTTGCCTTGGCATAAAATACGCTGTCGCATGCCACATATGCCGCAATTTGTCGCATGCCACAAGATGGCGCACGCCACAATATGTCGCATGCGACAATGCCGCACGTTGTTGCCTTGGTGTAAATCAGGCTTTAGAATCAAAGTCTTCGTCGGATTCTTAGTCCGAGGGTATAAATAACATTTAATTTTATTTTATCTATCCATACTAATATTATAAATGCGAAAGTATCTCTGTCTGTCTGTCTGTCTGTCGCGCAATCACGCCAAAACTACTGAACAGATTTAAATAAAATTTGGTATACAGATAGTCTAGAGTCTGAGAAAGGACATAGGCTACTTTTTAATGCGAATAAAAGGGTGTAAGGGGTTGAAAGGTGGGAATGAAAATTTGTATGGAACTATGTTCGTGTTTCGTAACTGTCAAACATTTAATGTTCATCCCGTCGATATGGTAAGCACTCCGATAAAATTAAAGAACGTATTTAAATAAAGCTTTTGAATTGACAACATATATCCACAATATACGGATAGTGGCGTATTTTACATTTTAAAAATGTATAATAATGTCAGTAATGAAAACGGATTGACATAATATACAGAGTGGGGATGACAATAGAACGATAATTGAAAACACCGTTAGTACTAGTATAAAGAAGTATTTCAAAACCATCAGATAAGTCCTAACATCAAAATAAAAAAAAAAAAAGATTTTTTCATATTAACTAGTTCAATTTAATTTAATAAAATTTTATAACATCATTTATGTAACTACAGGATCACTGACCTGTTACACACGTCATCGCGCCGCCTTCGCGCGTGACCTTCTTTCTACGCGGCATAATCGCGTGGAAGTGGTTTGTGCTTGTACCTACAAAACTTCATTATTTTGATTGAATAAAAAATAGTAAGTTAGAAAAGTAAATTAAAATAAATTGTTACGCATTTAAAATTAAATTGAATAAAAAACTATTTGATTTAAATTTTCTCAAACCATCAATTTTTTTTTTTAATATGCAGAACTGATCAGTAGCCGATACTGAATAAGTTATTTTTTTTAAACATTAGTTATTATAATATTATTTGGTCTGCGAACTGTCACTAAATGGCAATGATTAAAAATTGTGCCTTTTTGTGGCAGTCGATGCCATATCAATTTCTAAATCTATGATTTCAAAAATAATAATAGCTGTCCTTGAGTCGTTAACCGCCGGTTTTAGGGTAGGTCAGGTCTTTAGTATAATACATACGTAGTAATTTTAAAAAATGAAAAATCATAATTTGTGACTAAACTACTGGATGTATTTTATTGATTTTTTGTATGTGGGCTTGGAATGTCATTACATATACGCTGTCCAAGTTATCGTTGTATTATAATCCCCACTATCCACAATATACGGATAGTGGCGTATTTTACATTTTAAAAATGTATAATAATGTCAGTAATGAAAACGGATTGACATAATATATATTGGTTGTCAAGTATAAAACGTAGTGGTTATAATATACTATTTGGTCAAATATTTATGCGTGAGTTCAGAAATTTATTTAGTGTAAACTAACGAAAATATATCAAGCTAATTAAATCTTATACTATTGAAAAAAAGGAAAGCATTTTTTCCCTCAAATCAACGCAGGTGAAACCGCGGGGCACAGCTAGTATATACAGGATGTGTCGTAAATCGTGGATAATCCGTTAACTGGGGGTAGCCCTGATGTCAACCTCCAAGAAAATGTACTTTTCTTTTCAGGGTTGCCAACACTGTGAAAATTGTGAATATTTTTGTGTTTTTTCAAAAAATTCCTACCGCGACTAGTAATTTGGTCATAATTTTTACAAATTAAGGTATTTTAATGTAATTTTTATTTTATTTTACTCGGGAATACTTGTACTATCTAACGAAATTACTATTTCAGGAATAATTTATTCTAAACTTATGAAAATTAGCATTAGAATTTTTTTTATTTTTATTCGTTACTTTTTGTCAAGATTTAACCATTGATTGTGAAAAAAAAAATGTATGGCACTAGGATTGCCCAGTATTTAAAAAGAATGCTTAGTTTGTGTAGTTTCCAAACAGGCATAACAATTAGTGCTTGACAAGCAAAATTATTTTGTAGGAGTGAAAGAACTTATCACGGTCGGTAAGTTCGTTTTGTATCATTAGTATTTGTGTCACTTAAATGTTAGGATTAAAAAAAAAAAGCAAAGATTTTTTTAGTAGAAATGCATTTATTACATCAAACTAAATGTTCAAAATGTCTTCCATTGGCAGCAATGCAGGTTCGGCATCGCCTTATAAAAGGTCTTTTGATACGGCGTGCATAGCCTGATACTTCAATTTCACGAGTGGCTAATTGCACACATGTGCGCAATTCTTCGATTGTCGACCCTGCTTTAGTATAAACTTTTTCTTTAATGCATCCCCCAATAAAAAAGTCCAGGGGTTCAGGTCAGGCGGTCGTGGTGGCTATAAAATTAGACCCAAGCGCCCAATCCTAGGTGGATTGGGCTCTGGGTATTTGTCGTTTAAATATTCCCGCACCCGAACATCAAAATGCGCGGGACACCCATCATTTTGCAGCCTCATTCCTTCTCTTGTCTCCAAATTTTGCAGCAGTTTGGTGAGAAAATAATAGGCCCATATGAGTTGCCAGCAACATTAAATGCTGAAATCTATTTAAATTTTTTACAAAATAATTTACCTGAGCTGCTGCAAAATTTATCACTGGAGACAAGAGAAGGAATGAGGCTGCAAAATGACGGGTGTCCCGCGCATTTTGCTGTTCGGGTGCGGGAATATTTAAACGACACATACCCAAAGCCCAATCCACCTAGGATTGGGCACGTGGGTCTAATTTTATGGCCACCACGACCACCTGACCTGAACTCCCTGGAATTTTTTTTTAATTGGGGGATGCATTAAAGAAAAAGTTTATACTAAAGCAGTGTCGATAATCGAAGAATTGCGCACATGTGTGCAATTAGCCACTCGTGAAATTGAAGTATCAGGCTATGCACGCCGTATCAAAAGATCTTTTATAAGGCCATGCCAAACCTGCATTTCTGCCAATGGAGGACATTTTGAACATTTAGTTTGATGTAATAAATGCATTTCTACTAAAAAAATCTTTGCTTTTTTTCATTATCCTAACATTTAAGTGACACAAATGCTAATGATACAAAACGAACTTATAGACCGTGACAAGTTCTTTCGCTCCTACAAAATAATTTTGTTTGTCAAGCACTAATTGTTATACCTTTTTAGAAACTACACAAACTAAGCATTCTTTTTAAATACTGCACAATTCTAGTGCCGTACATTTTTTTTTCACAATCAATGGTTACATTTTGACAAAAAGTAACGAATAAAAATAAAAATAAACTTCTAACGCTAATTTTCATAAGTTTAGAATAAATTATGCCTGAAGTAGTAATATCGTTAGATAGTACAAGTATTCCCGAGTAAAATAAAATAAAAATTACATTAAAATGCCTTAATTTGTAAAAATTATGACCAAATTACTAGTCGCGGTAGGAATTTTTTGAAAAAACACAAAAATATTCACAATTTTCACAGTGTTGGCAACCCTGAAAAGAAAAGTACATTTTCTTGGAGGTCGTTATCAGGGCTACCCCCAGTTAACGGATTATCCACGATTTACGACACACCCTGTATATAAAAGAGATTTCCACCCATTGACTCATAACGATATCTCTGGAACCATAAGACTTGAAATTTGGTAGGAATATTCCTTTCACCGAATAGAGGTCAGCTAACAACGGGTTTTACGAAATTCCACCCACAAGAGGGGGTTGCAGGGGTTAATAACATATATGGCAAAACAACATTTGCGGGATCAGCTAGTTATTTTATATATCTACAAGTCACAAGTTAAGAAATAAATATTTACAGATAGTTTTGATACAAATCATGGTGGTTCACAGCATAGAGAATAGTAATATACACAGTCAAAAGTGTGAACCACGGAACCACATTACCAGTTATCACACAATGGCATATGTCAATGTCAATTGTCAAGTCAATTCTCCAATGTGATTTGTGAAACATCAATAATTTATTTTATAATTACCTATATTATTCTCTTACTTATTGTATTGAAACTGTTTATCTAAGAGCATTGGCACTTTCCTTAGTATTAAATGTATTTGCATATATAAATACTTCATAGGCATTAAATGAAATGTCGTTAGTCATACGCAAGTCGACTGTGGAAATACTTTGTGCGGCGAAATGGTTTACCAGAAGAGGTTAGTTCTAACAATAATAATTTAAATAATATGAATAAAATCAATAATAATTGCACGGTACTCAGTTACTGACATTGCGCGCGCCCCCACACCGTGAGCTCGAGACAGTGTATATAGTTATCACTATAATATATGTTGCAATATACAAATACTACAATTACATATGTATTTTGTATAATATTCATTGTTGAGATAAATTTAGTCTTTTAAAATTTAGAAAATAACTGTTAGATAGAAACATTGGCTAAAATTTAGATTATGGACCGTCGATTTAGATCTTCATATTTTTTCTGCTTATTTACGGTCACATTATAAATTTTGAAGTTAAATAGGTTAGGGTATTTTTTTTGTAACGAAATTATGCGGATAAACAGTATAATTTTGAAGTTAGATAGGTTAGGGTTATTTTTTTTTTAAGTCCAAAAAATACCCAAAAATGCACCGGAGCACCCCACTATTCACGTGGTCTTGGTCTGTCTTACCCCTAGAGTGTTTTGTAAAAGCCGGAGGCGCGGAGGGAGGGCAGACCTCGCCCGCTGCTCCCGGCTTGCTGGTCGCCTTCGGCGACCAGCCTCGGCCTCTCCGGCTCGCCCGGGTGTCTGTGTTGTGTTTCGTTACGCAAGGGCGAAAGGGCTGCCCTTCCGAAGCGCCGGAGCCGTCACGGAATGAATTTATACCGATCAACTCAAATTTCGAGGTTAGGTCTATGAGATTCATTTTTTCTATGTTTTTCAAGAACGGCGCATTACCTTGTATCGTGAGTGGTATGGGGGGGTTTAGCGGGACCGCCGCTACCTCCTCCCACTCTCGCCCTTAAATTCGTGCCAAACGATCTAAATTCTTCTTCTAATCTTAAAACTTTAACCATGGATATCTCCATAACTATGGGTTTCTGGTATGTCGGAGTGGTACTGGTGGGTAGCCCCCCTCTCCCCCTCCCCCCGCATCCCTCAAACCCCCAAAAATCGACGGTCCACAGTCTAAATTTTAACCGAAACATTAATGTAGCATAATTGTTCATTGCAGATTGTCGACTATTATCAACATTACCAGAAAAAGTTGAAGTCGCTGAAGATGAAAAAGAAAGAGTCGCAGGACGCAAAAAGCGTTCTTATAATCCAATACTCGAGAACAGACTTATTTATCCTGAATTTCTTCCTGATCCAAATCCTAATTGGAGAAATAGCCTTCGTGAGAAAATGGAAAGAGCAGATATGTTAAAGAGGAGAAGTCAGATTGATATTCCAGAATTCTATGTAGGTAAGTTTGTATCATGACGGTTGTTTTTACTTTCCTATTTCTTTTTTTTAACTATAATAAGTCTACAAAAAGAAAAAAAAATGGCTAGCCTATAGGACATGGGGCATCGATTTATGGGGTTTAAAGGGGAGAGGGGAGGAGGGGGGTGGGTGGGTTACGTTCTGGTACGACTCCCAACCCTAGAACTGGGCATAGATTTTTGGGGTTTTGGGGGTTGGGGGTGGGGGGCTATATGACACTGGGCATCGTTTTATGGGGTTTTGGGGGGAGAGCGGAGGAGGGGGTGGGTGTTTTACCCTCTGGTACCACCCCCAACCCCAGAACTGGGCATAGATTAGTTGGGTTTTGGGGGAGGGGGGGGGGGGGTTACCCTCTGGTACCACTCCCACCCCCAGCACTGCACTATATAGATATAGAAATCCGAAAAATACCCAAACCCGAATCGGAGCACCCCACTATCCACGTGGTCTAGGTCTGTCCTACCCCTAGAGTGTTCTGTTGAGAGCCCGGAGCGGATAGCCTCAGCCGCTCCCTACGCATTCGTTCACGCACTTTCACACGGAGGACAAGGGCTGACCTCCCTCCGCGCCATGTCGACCAGAGGGTAATCCCCCCCCCCCAAACTTCAAAAATCTATGCCCAGTTCTAGGGTAGGGAGTGATACCAGAACGTAACCCACCCACCCCCCTCTTACCCTCTCCCCTAAAAAACACTTTCACACGGAGGACAAGGGCTGACCTCCCTCCGCGCCATGTCGACCAGAGGGTAATCCCCCCCCCCCAAACTTCAAAAATCTATGCCCAGTTCTAGGGTAGGGAGTGATACCAGAATGTAACCCACCCACCCTCCTCTTACCCTCTCCCCTAAAAACCCCTTAAATCGATGCCCCATGTCATATAGGCTTACCAAAAAAATGCTTGTTTTTTAAATGGATTTATCTATTAAATTCTCTAAACATACGGAAATAATAATTGTAATAACTCTTGCAATTAATATTACTACACTGTAAGAGATTTAATCAGGTTTTGGACAGAAACCATGAATATAAATGAAATTGATAGATATCAAAACTTGATGCATTTCCAACTACAAAAGTATGGTTCTACTTATTTAATTTTATTCCATTACAAGGCTAGAAGTAAAAATTAAGAATATAACCTTGAAGTAAGTAAACAATAGTTTTATATATCACCAGGTTCTATACTAGCAGTGACTATATCAGATCCACATGCTCAGGGTAAAACTAATCGCTTTGTGGGCATATGTATTGAACGGAAAGGCTGTGGCCTTAGAGCCGAGTTCACATTAAGAAACGTTATTGATCATCAAGGCATTGAGGTTTGTGAATATAAAATATTTCATATTTTATGTATTTAATATTGTAAAGAAAAAGGTTGAAATTATTTAGCTGGTAATAATAGTTCTGTTGTTTCATTGAAAAATATATATTAATCATAAGTAAAGTGTGGTGCAGTACACTATGAAATTACTGAATAGAACAGAGTCATAAATATTAAGATGTTTGAAACAGAGTGGAACATCTATCTAACATCATATATAACTAACTCATAGACATTGTGGTCATAGAAACTGGCTGTCGGGCTAAAGTTTACTTGTTGATACCCATCCACACATGATTATTACTGGCTTTTGTATTAGAAATGTGGGATAGATACACTGTTGTTTTAATTTGTGCAGGCCATGTAGATAGATATATAAATAGATAGTTGTGGTTTGGATGTTTTGTTTGAGATGAGTATGCAAACTCCCATCAAAAGATTCCCATCTTAAATTTAAGGCAATTATCATAAGTTATAGCCCTATATATTTTTATATAGAGTATTAAACTACTAGAAATGATTAAAAATGTATTAAAATCTTTCAGGTTAGGTATGAATTGTATGACCCAACAATACAATCTATACAAGTACTTAGATTGGAGAAGAGACTTGATGATAAATTGTTATACTTGAGAGATGCTTTTCCCGAATATTGCACATTTCCATTGGATATGGACCCCGAGATCCTTCCTGAAGGAACACCTGTGCCAGTTAACCCAGTACAGGTAATCAGGCAATATTTCAGTTTTAATCATGTCTATATTTATATAATAGCAAAAAAGTTGGATCTATCAGTTAAATTAAAGAAGTTGTTTTTACGTCATAACAACCATATTTTGGCATTGATAACAAAAATTACATCATGAAACAAGAAAAGGGAGCATTTATATTTATGCTAAAATAATTATGTGTTGGCTTCATTCAGCTTTCGTTAAAAATAATTACTATTAGTTTAAGATTTCCTAATGAGTTTTTAAAAAAGTAATTATATAATTTATATTATTATTACTATGATCTATCAAGGTAAAATTAAAACCAAGACCCTGGCTGGAGCGTTGGGAAAGACAGGAATTGAAAGGTGTCTCAAACATTGAAGAACACTTGAAAGAAAAGGATAGAGTTAGAAGAGAACTAAGAAAGAAACCTTGGGAAAAATATGATTTGATGAAAGACTACAGGTATTTATTATGGTTTTTAACTTTTTACACACATTTATCTATAATGTATCTGGAGAGAATTATTAAGTTTTGTTTTACCAGTTCTGGTGAAGTTTATTGGACTCATAGTTATCAATATGTTTTATTAACATACAGTAACACAGGCCCATAGGATCTGTTTCATCTTAACCAAAAATTGTAAGTTTTGGACTCATGGTTTGCTTGTAGAAAAATATGTACAGAAAGAAATAAATAAAACTTTTTTATTGGTCTACTACCAGTTAACAAAATAATGTTGAATTAACACATACACTATAATTATTATAACATTTAACAATAAATACAATACAATAAAAAGAAAAAAAGAAATAGGACGAGGAATACATAGATAAAACTAAAAAAGAATAGGCCAACTGGTTACTGCCTCAGCATTGCAACGCTGATATTCTGACATAACCTGTAGCGGTATAATACCATACTAGTGGTCGCCCAGAGGTCGAAATTCGACCATAATTAAAATTTTAAATTAAAGAAAACCAAATAATTATGATAAAAAAGATCCTTTTTTTAAATTTTTCAATTTGACAACAGACTTTAACAATAAACAAAAGGTTATATATGTGTGTGTGTGTGCGTGTGGTAGTGTGTGTAATGCTTTTTTTATTAATTTAATGTATATTTTACATATAATTTCATAGCATTGGCATTAGCATTCCGCACTCCTTCTCTATACAAAATTATAAGTGTGCGAAATTTCATACTCCTACGTACGCGCAATTTCCTTAAAAAGGGGTACAAAGTTTTTGCTTCACATATTAATAATACCATATAATACAAACAACATACTGACAGCCAAAACAGATATATGAATAACTTTTTCTATTCGATTCGGTTGTTCTTCAGATAGCAGCAACCAATGAAACAGAACCAGAAAACATAGTGAATTATTTTGTCTGTATGTTTATATAAATGTGTTACATTTTTCTATAGGAAAACAATTCCGGCTGAAGAACAATCTGAGATATGGAGTGAGGTTTACAATCAATTGCAACAAATGCGAGTCTCCCGTAAAAAGATGTCTAGAAAACGTATGATCACCACTCCAAAGACTCAACTTGCATAAACTGTTTTATAGTAATTGTATTGTTATGGAAATAAAGTTAGTTCATACATAGTAAAACTGATATTTTTATTTACTCTAATGTATTACTAAAATAATAACAGATTCACTTATTTATTCATTTGATTTAATGGCGCTATAAAAGTACATAATATATACTTTTGATGGTAAGTTAGATGGAAGTTGCACAAAAGATTGATAGGTGCTGATTAATAATATATTGCTATAAGAATATAAACATAATTCAATTTTTTATAATATTCCATATGGCTTTAATACACTTTAAAAACTAAGAAAGCCCACTTGATAAAACTACTCTGAATTGATGGTTCATATTCAGATTTGCATAGCTGACCTTCTATACACCCTTTCATTACTTTCATAGTATGAAAAGCCTTTGGTAAGAAATACTTTATTTGAGAATTAGAATTTCGAGAGGTTGTTATTGGAAGAGGTAGCCGTTTTATTGATTTGTTTCTAGAAATAATCAAAAATATATTGTATAATTATTTTTATCTAAAAATACAAAAGTCAAAAGTATGCCAATAGATGGCGCAAAGAGCATATAAAGAGAAGATGGCGGTACGAAATAATCGAACAGATGATAAATAAAGTACAACAGAAACAGATTAAAAATAGCCTTGAAATTGAAAAGCTATTTACACATTACGATTGTCGTAAATCGTATTCGTAATGAGAATTATAAAATATTTTCTTAATATAGGATAAAACCAGGAAGTATTCAACAATTTTTAGACAATTAAATACTATTTGAAAAAAGTATAAAGCTGATTTATTTACATTTCACTTATAATAATATCGTTCCGTATAAAGTAACCCTAAAAGTGCAATCTATGCGTGCGGTACGGCGGACTACAAAATTAATTTATTTCTTTTGAGACAAATATTAACTAAAATTAGTGTTTTAAGACTATTAACGTAAAAAACTGTTTCATAATAGTGTAAGGTGGTGTTAATTTTTTTTATGTTTAAAGTTTTCAATGTAAGTTTCCGTGTTGGAATTTGTGTTGCATTGCACTACACCTGTCGCCGGGTAAGTTCTTGTTTTATTGCAATTCTCAATTAATCTAACTCTTTATTTTATTAACGAATATCCAATTATACTATTGTTCTCTATCTCAGTAATAAAAATTAAATTTAAAAGAGAATTATTGTTAAAATAAAGCCAGTGCATAAACTAAATTGCAAGTGCATTTTGTTCAACCTTGATTTATTGATTTGCGTGTATAAAATTGAGTATTTACCGTTTTTGTGTGCACTCTTTGTTTGTTCAATGCTTCAGTTTCCGATTTGATTTAAGAAGATCTTTTGTGTAGTACAAAATGTATATAATTATGTGTAACAAAATAAATGTTTGTTATAATTAGTAGGTATAACAAGTATTTAACTGATTTTTGTAAATTAAAACACCTATAGAAAGAATGGTAAATAAGAAATATATTAACGGTAACGAGGTGTGGAGATGAATTTTAGGATGAATTTTATTTCCCACATTAAAACAAGGCTTTGTTTACAGTAATTAATAAATGAACAACATTATAAGCTGTTGAAAGTAAAATTACAAGTTGTTTATGTAACATTACAATGGTATAATTAAGGATAATCTATTATAGTTGGGTAATTAGTGTTTAATTTGTAGACTTGTTTACTCCACTATAATAACAACTCGCAAAGAATTAACTGCTTTCAAATTAAACAAATCTAAAATAAATTGCAATATAAGTGCTATATGTGCTTCGTAATTGTGTGATATATATAATATATAGAGTTTCGAAATATATGACACATTTGTAAAATTATTTTAATTTATAAATAACATAGTTGTCTATAGATTTAATATTCTACGGTACTGTAAAACATTATTTGTGTTTACTGTACTGCATGTTGGTATATAAGTTTATTAATTAAAAGATAGAAAAGAAATTGAAAAATAATCCAATAAAATAAATAATTAATTCATTAACATATTGTAAATTCATTATTATAAGACTAAAATATATATACAGTACTACATCGAAGTGGGTAGTAGGCAAGATTTTTCGCCAAGGGTTTTGGGTAGTTTAATTATGTAAAATGTACAACTAAAGTTTATTATAGTCAGTAAATATGTATCATTGCCAATGGATTCTTAAACAATGAATCATTGTGACATTTGACATGACACTGAGGTTTTGGACTGGTCCTAGCCATACAAGTTAACCGTATCCTGAATGAAATTTGGTTTTTTAATCCTCAAGATTAGATATTGCAGCTGCTTGAGAGATAAGGTTTAATAATTATTATAATGTCGTTTAAGTGAAGCAACAGACGGTAGATACCTAAATTCGATAGTTTACGTATAGTTGTATTGTAATATAAAATATATACTTACACACAAAAATTCTACATCTGCACATGGACTTGTTTGTAAATGAGTTATTTTAGAGAGAAGATATTTAAAAATTAACCCATTAATATTTTGTAGTGGAACTTTTTTTTAAATTTTATAATTTTGTCCTAGACTTCCAGGAGTCAAGAGTTTTTGAGATGGCATTGAGTAAAAAAAACAAATGTGCTTTTAGACCACACAACTGAAGTAAAACTTCTTTAGATGCCCCTACAATAATATTGTTACGAGTACACGAATTAAAGGAGCTTGCGCCATCTAGCGGGGAGCAGAGGAACCACGTTGTGTACAAACCACTTTGTTACAAAGACAACGTGAAACATCCACTCACCACTAGATGGCGCTAGAGGACTTATATAGGGTGAATGAACTCAAGATCGAGTACACGCACGAACATTCTAGAACTGTCTGGGTGTAGGCTCGGCCCGGTATAAAAAGGCCGATTGAGGCCGAGCGGAGTCAGTTCAGTTTGAGCTAACGACGAAGCGACTTCGAAGTGAGTGTACCTAGTGCTCAGTGCTTGTACTTAGTGCGTAGTATTTGTACCTAGTGCTTGTGTCGGACCTAGTGCTAGCGAATAAAGTCTCTAAAAGAGTCAGCAGGTCTTTCTCTCCAAATCGTTCGAACCCTAACACGTAACAACTGGTGTCGGAAGTGGGATTTGGAGATGCCATTGACTCCGAGAGAGAACCCCAAGGAGGGGGTCAGGACGAGGGCACAACGAACTGCGGATGCCACTGGGGGCCAAGCTCCGCCCACCGTGGGCCAAGCCCCGCCCACTGGCCCCGCCTACCAAGCCACGCCCACTGGCCACGCCCCTCAGGCCCCGCCCACTGGCCCCGCCCACCAGGCCACGCCCACTGACCACGCCCCCCAGGCTCCGCCCACTTTGACTCAAGCCCCGCCTACTGGCTCCGCCCACCTTGCCACGCCCACCGGACAGGCCACGCCCACCAGCGGCACCGTAGCTTCTACAGACCCTCAAGTGGCACTTCAATTAGGAAGTTTAATTGAAATAATTCAGGCAATGAAGGAATCACAAGAACGCAAGTTCGAATCACAAGAACGCAAGTTCAGCGCTTTGCAAGAATCACAAGAACGCAAGCTCAGCGCTTTGCAAGAATCACAAAAGGCAATGCAAGAATCACAAGAGCAACAAAAAGACCTCCAAGAAAAAGCGCTCTTGGCTATAAAAGATGTTAGTGACACGGTGGGTAAACTTCGAAAAGATGTCGACGAAGTGCAAGAACGAGTTACCGTGTTAGGATTGGATGTCGAAAATGTGAAAACCGGCCTCACTGAACTACAGAAGAAAGTAGTACGCCTTGAAACCACGGGAGTTGCGATGTCTGGTGGAACTACCGGAGTGGCGCAAGGACCAAGAGTGAAAGTGCCGCCATATGACGGCACTACTTCGTGGAACGCTTATCATCAGCAATTCCAGACTGTTGCTACTGCCAAAGGATGGACGGAAGAGCAATGCCTGACCGCTCTCACTGTTGCGCTCCGAGGGCAAGCTTTGTCTGTCTTAGAAGCACTGCCACATACAGGAAATGGGTTCCAAGACCTGATGGAGGCACTTGAATCCAGATACGGGGAGCGACACCTGGAGCACGTGTTCCGTGCCCAACTGCGTGACAGAGTCCAACGCTCAGGAGAAGGACTACAACAATGGGCGTTAGAAATTGAAAAACTCGTCAGGAAGGCACACCCAGGAGCCGACACCAAGATGGTGGACACAAATATTGTTCAAGCATTTGTCGACGGAATCAAAGACCTGGAGGTCAGAGCTGCAGTGAGGCTTCGTCACCATGCCTCGCTAAAGGAAGCATTGGCGCATGCCTTGGAGGTCGAGGCTGTTCGCCATGACGTAAGGCAGACCCATAAGGTGCGCGAGGTCTCTGAGGAAGTCAAGCAGGTTAAGGCTTCTACGAAGAAAAGTTATGGAGTCATGTGCTACAAGTGCGGCGGGAGGGGCCATCTTCAGCTCAACTTCCCGCAGAAGGAGGTTAAGGCTCCTACGAAGAAACGTTCTGGAGTCATGTGCTACAAGTGCGGCGAGAGGGGTCATCTTCAGCTCAATTGCCCGCAGAAGAAGACCCAGTGGGCATGGATGAAAAGGATCGAGGAACAAATAGAGGAGCTGAAAAAGCAAAGGGCTTCGTCCCCTGCCCGGGATCAAGGGAAACGAATAAGAGCTAGAACTAAGAGACGAGTACTAGCTGACGCGGTGGAAACTCTGAAAACTATTATCCTCCAGGCATGCAGCGGGAATAGTCTTACGACACAGGGGACTATTAACGACCGGAAGTCGAACACAAGCGGCTTCGAGGAAGGGTCACTGGTGTGGCTGCATAACCCAACCCGCCGGAAAGGGAAATCTCCAAAGTTGCAGACCAAGTGGGACGGTCCATACAAAGTGGTTACCCGAATGAATGATGTGACTTATAGGATTCAAAAGCAACCAAGAGGGACATTCAAAGTGGTACACATAGACTGTCTGGCGCGTTACCATGGCGGTAACAACGATGCTCGGGACGAGCATCTCTAAGAGGGGAGTAGTGTTACGAGTACACGAATTAAAGGAGCTTGCGCCATCTAGCGGGGATCAGAGGAACCACGTTGTGTACAAACCACTTTGTTACAAAGACAACGTGAAACATCCACTCACCACTAGATGGCGCTAGAGGACTTATATAGGGTGAATGAACTCAAGATCGAGTACACGCACGAACATTCTAGAACTGTCTGGGTGTAGGCTCGGCCCGGTATAAAAAGGCCGATTGAGGCCGAGCGGAGTCAGTTCAGTTTGAGCTAACGACGAAGCGACTTCGAAGTGAGTGTACCTAGTGCTCAGTGCTTGTACTTAGTGCGTAGTATTTGTACCTAGTGCTTGTGTCGGACCTAGTGCTAGCGAATAAAGTCTCTAAAAGAGTCAGCAGGTCTTTCTCTCCAAATCGTTCGAACCCTAACACGTAACAATATACGAAACGTAACTCTCTCTCTTGAACTAAGTGAAAATAGTTTCACTAACTTACTCTCTCAACTTCCGTTCGCCTCGCCCGATCACACTTTTCGTAACGCTCTCGTCACGCATTCACCAGCTTACTCCTCAAGTCAAGCGTGCGTAAAGAAGTTTTACTTCAAACATTGTTTTGTTTCGTACGTTGAGCGTGTTAGTGTAGAGAAAAATTTAAAGTAGAACTCGAAGGTGAATTTGCAAAACTAATGCTAACTCCTATGTTATACCACACATCGCTCTGATGTAGTGTTGCCTGTAGTCGCCTAAAACACCGACGGTTTAAGGCTGTGGTTTAAGGGTTCGATTCCCGCTCGGGATAGATAATTGTATTTGTCTAAATATTTTTTACGATGCGCGCGCACACCGAAAAACCGACGACCTGAAGCTAGCTAGTCAACAAAGAAGAAGTTAGCAACGTGAAGTTAGCTAGCCAATGAATGTGCGTGCACACTGTCACAAAAAACCGACACCCTGAAGCTAGCTAGTCAACGAAGAAGAAGTTAGCAACGTGAAGTACGATACGATAAAAGTATTATATAGACTTATAGAGCACAATTTTTCTTTTTTTTGTAAATCCGCCACTGCAGTTATTGGCTGTAGATGAATGATCAGTCTCTCGCGAATGGCTACTCTTTTTTCTTTTTTTTTTTAAAGGAACTATAAAAAAAATGTGTGTGTCAGCTACGACGCACGACTGGAGTTTACCCCTTCAGATCGACTGTCTAAATATATATATATATATTTTTTTATAATTAGATAGGCTTGCGTTTGACCACTATTCCACCTGATCATAAGTGAGAATGCGGTCTAGGATGGAGCACACTTGCCTAGAAGTAGCCTATTCACTCGCGTCTTGAAGATACCCAGATTGTATCTTTCCGGAAACACAGATGCCGGCAGAGAGTTCCACTCCTTGGCCGTACGCATCAAGAAAGTACTAGCGAATCGCTCAGTGCGTATGTTGGGAATATCGACCGTATAAGGGTATCGTAACGCCGACTGTCTAGTCGTACGGAGATGGAAGGGGCAGAGGGGAACCAGGTCGTGGAGTTCCTGCGCACACTCTCCGAAGTGCACCCGATAAAAAACCGACAGGCCGGCCACCCTGCGCCGATGATCTAAGCTTTGTAGCTTAGCAGCGACCAGTGTATCATCACCGATAAGCCTCTTGGCTCGTCTCTCAATTGACTCGAGAAGCTCCAGCTGGTACTTGGCTGAGCCATCCCAGAGATGAGAGCAGTACTCCATGCAAGACCGAATTTAAGCTTGGTATAGCTTTAAAAGTTGTTCCGGAGTGAAGTACTGTCTCACCTTCGAGACACGCCTGGGTCTTAGACGCGTTGAACTTGACTAGGTTAGCGTCACCCCAGTCAGAGACAGCTTTAAGGGACAAGTTCAGACGCTGGATCATGGCTTCCCTCAGCGACTGGGTCTCAGACTCACTCGCTCGTGCGTCGGACACGTAACGCTCAACAACGGTGCTGTCATCTGCATACCCAAAGATCCCGGGTTTGAGCAGGTCGTTGATGTGCAGCAAGAATAGCGTTGCCGACAGTACAGACCCCTGAGGGACTCCGGCATTGATGACCAATTGATCAGGCTCGCAGCCGTCTATGACTACGCGGATCGATTGATCCCTCAGAAAGTCAGATATCCAAACACAAAGCGAAGTGGGTAGGCCGAATGAAGGAAGCTTGCTAATAAGGCCGTTATGCCAGACTCTGTCAAATGCCTTCGAGATATCGAGCGAGACCGCAATGGCTTCCCCGTGTCTCTCGATAGCCTCACTCCATATGTGTGTGGCATACGCTAGAAGATCACCCGTGGACCGATAGCGGCGAAAACCGAATTGTCGGTCGCTAAGAAGGTCGTGCTCCTCTAGGTATGCCAGGAGCCGGTTGTTCAGTATACGTTCCATACTCTTGCAGAGTATGGAGGTTACGGAAATGGGTCTATAATTGACAGGGTCTGCTCGACTGCCCTTTTTGGGCACAGGCTGCACGTTAGCTTGCTTCCAGGCTTTCGGCACATGCCCTGTCGCTAGAGAGAGACGAAACAGGCGTGTCAGGATTGGAGACAACTCAGGTGCACAAGTTTTCAGTGCTATGGCTGGTATTCCGTCAGGACCACTAGCTTTGTTCACGTCTAGATTGCGCAAGGTTTTGAGGACCTCTTTTTAACGAATTCGGACTTCAGACATAGACATCTCGCATCGAATCGAAGAGGTTGGAGGTGTGGCGCTGCCTGTATCCAAACGTGAGGATTCTGCAAAGAGATTTGCAAACAAGTTTGCCTTTTCCTCAGCGGTGTGGGCTAGTGATCCATCGGGTTTCAGCAGTGGAGGTAGTGAGGGGCGACAGAAGTTCGATTGGACCGCCTTAGCAAGGGACCAAAAGGCTTTACTACCAGGTGGGTATGACGCAAGTCTAGTCCCAATCCTGCCTATGTGATCAAATCGAGCCTTCCGTAGAGCTTTCTTGCAAGACTTAGCGGCTCTGTTATAGGCTTTCTTCCTTTGACCCACGTCTGTTGTTTTGTGGTAACGAGCATCGACCCAGGCCAGGTAAGCAATGTTCTTTTTTGCTTCAGCACGAGAACAGTCTGAATTAAACCAGGGTCGAGCTGCCACGGAGACTGATGCGTCAGTGAATGGAATGTAGTACTCCATCCCCAGACGCAGCACATCAGCCACAGCATTCGCACAAGTGGAGGGATCATCAGAGGAGAAGCAAATCTGCCGCCACGGGTACGATGCAAAGAAAGATCGCATCTCATCCCAGTCGGCTGACTTGTATCGCCATATTCGCCGGGTGCCTTTGGGGCAGGGAACGGGCGGTGAATAGACAGATACAGACTTCACCAGACAATGGTCGGAGCTGCCTAAAGGTGATGAGACCGATACCGAATAGCGGTCTGGATCTGTTGTCAGCAGAAGGTCCAAACAGTTGGCAGTATGCGAGTCAACATCGGGTACCCTAGTTGCTTCCCGGACCAGCTGGGTGAGATTGTGCGCTGAAGCGAGTTTACGAATCTCTCTACCAGCGTGGTCAGTGTGCTGGTATGGGAATAGCCACTCTTGGTGGTGGGCATTAAAGTCCCCCAGCATTACCAATTGAGCAGTAGGATACCGATGCTGAGCCGCATCAGCCGCCTCACTAAGGTGTTGCATAAGCCTGGTTGTCTCCTGATCCCCGTTGTGTGAACGGTAGACACAGACAAAGAATTTTCTCTACTCCTGTGTCCACCAAAACCCAAAGGTTGGAGAAGCTGGGGTCTTCAAGATTGCGGAGACGCCGGCAGCATATGTCGTCACGGGTATATAAGCAAACGCCTGCGCGTGGTTTAAAATTATGCTCTAAGGTATAACCCGGGTAACACAAGTATGCTGTGTCAGATGGACTGCCAATCTGCGTCTCCGAGAGGAACAAAAGGGCCGGCTTCTCAGTCTCGAGATGGTGGTGGACTGCAACGAGATTGGACTGCAAACCTCGGGTGTTGCAGAGGTGCACTGAGAGTGAGAGGGAGTGCAACCGCTGTGCTGCCTTGTTTTTGTTCCTCTTAGTCATATACTTGTAAAATTGGCGAGTGAAGGAAGGCGAGAAGAAGGCAGTGAAACGAGGCTCCATGCTACTAACCTCTAGACTCTCACCGACTTGCTGCGCTAGAGAGAGGGATTGGGTTGGACACCGCGGGGACGCCCGAGCCAAAATAGGTACAAAAAAGACTTACTAGTCTTAAGAAAAAAATTAATACCATATCAAATGGTAAATAAACGAATAAAGTAACGCCATCTATCGGTGTTTTTAAGAAAAAGATTAATACCATATCAAATGGTAAATAAACGAATCAAGTAACACCATCTATGTATCGAACGATGCCGCTATTAGAAAACTATTGTTAGTCTATCGACGACGACATTCGTATTTATTTGCCTTTTCAACGCCATCTATCTTCTTGTCTTCGTAACATTGTTTTTTGTTTAATTAAAAAAAATCGGCCAAGTGCGAGTCGGAGTCGCGCACGAAGGGTTCCGTACCATTGACTAAACTAAATACTGGGTGTATTTGGAACGCTTTGTAAGATTTAAACCACGTAATATACTATTTATATACTATATAATGCATATAACCATTTTTCCCAGAAACGTTTTTTTAAGAACATTTTAGGACTTCTGTATTATGTGAGGCAGCAATGTATCATGCCGCGCGGGGCGCGGGAGGCGGCGGAACGAAAATTAAACGTGCGCGCGGCGGCGAGTACGTTTACCGCGTGCCGTTGACCTCTGTCAGCTGATGGCGCGTATGAACGGTTTGCATTACATTGACAGTTTGTTCCAAACACGATTATTTTAAAGCATTATCTTCAAATTTCTGTTTCATTATTTTTTCCAAACCGGACTATACCAAAAAAAATGATGAAAACAGGAAAAAAAAAATTTTTTTTTTCGCTTTTTTTTCACTTGTATCATGTCAGGTTAAGCCAACACTATCATACCTCTTCGTTTTTCAATGCGTTCCAAATACACCCTGTATAAGTAAATTTTCTGTAAAACATTTATTTAATTGTAACGCCATCTATGCCGCTATTGGAAAACTTATTAGTCTATCAATGAAGTTTTCCAAATTTCTAATAGATGGCGTTGGAGAGTAATAAATAATTAAATAATTATCGCCCCCCTTAAATATTTATTTTATTTTGTTTTTAGTATTTGTTGTTATAGCGGCAACAGAAATAGATAATTTGTGAAAATTTCACCTGTCTAGCTATCGCCGTTCTTGAGATACAGCCTGGTGACAGACGGACGGACGGACGGACGGACGGACGGACGGACGGACGGACGGACAGCGAAGTCTTAGTAATAGGGTCCCGTTTTTACCCTTTGGGTACGGAACCCTAACTAGGGTATTAAAATCTAAAATTTGCGTTACGTAATACTTGAACGCCCCCTTATATGAAAATCGATTCTTAAGGGGTAAACTCCAATAAACTCCAAAAAAGTTTTTAGCTCAATATTTAGGTTTACAAAATTTTCGTGATAATGAAATTTTGCAACATATTGTTTTCGGCAGTTTTGGTTTCAAATAATTCTCGAGGAATTAATTATTTCTTAATAAAAACTTTTTTTAAGTCATTATTTAGAGGCATGTTACTTATTTAGATTTTAGAGTTAATTTATCTCATATTTTTACATAGTAAGCCAAAATAGAATCGAGTGTAAAAGGTCATTGGCCGATAATCCGCATGGCCCCAACAACGCTACGATGTTTTAATACCTTTCTAGTTTAACTTGCATGTCTTTATCATAATTTGCATGAAATCCGACCGTTCTAGACAAATTAATAATTAAATTGGTAATTGAGGCGGTAATATAGCGCCGTAATATTACAAGTATAATCACTGAATCGAAATTGACATTTGATTTCAAACTAGTTTTTTAAATAAGTCGAAGTTTATGATTAACTGATATTCCAGTGTTATATTCAATCGTTTATTATTATTACATATAATAAAGCTTAAAAAATTTATAATAAAAAAGCTGTAATAAAAATATTTACCAATGCTTCTGCTTCGTTTTTCTATAAAAATAGTCCTAATAAATAATAAAGTCGAGCAATTGTGTATTAAAAAATTATGTTACGTAAAAACAGAAAATACCGTCGTAAAACATTTATCTTATGTGCTTAACCTATCAACGCGTGCTTTATCTAGCTTTCGAAACCGGATGACAATAAAAAGAGCGAGATTGAGTGATGTTTCAAAAAAAAAAAAAAAAATAGTTTCATCGGTCTAATGATTATTTTTGTTTGTTAAGTTTATAGATTTTTTATACATAACTGTAATTTTGTACATGATGATTTTGCAATCTTTATATATTGCACATTCTCTTTGATTGGTAAGAACTTTTTTAAAAATAATTTTGTAAGTTTTTATAAACAAGATAAAAAGAAAGTTAAAAACTAAAAGCCGACTACGTCAAAAAAATTATAGTACGTCACTTTATTATGTCCTTTCAAGGGTGCCATGTTCAATTTAATGTGCCACCATAATTATAGCCACCACCACACCAGCGGACAATTACGTTTCTAATTATATCTCATTTGTCTAAATATGACAAGTGGTTTAGGAGATATGAGGGAACAGATGAACATATCAACATACATACATAGACTGCTAAAATAAAACCCTCCTTTTGGCTTTGCCGTATTCGGGTAATAAAGTAAAATTACGTTATTCGTATTACTCGTACAATTTGTAATTGGTATTAGTTGGGCTGAAAAGTTCGTATCGTTTCTATGAGGTGGCGCCACTAAAATAAAATTCATATCATTTTTAGTTAGTGCCAACCTTCAAAAGAAACGTGTATAAATTTGACAGCTGTCAGATTATTAGTTTGTGAGATACAGCTTTTTGAGTGAAGCAACTTTTGTTATTTTAAAAAATTTGGATAAAAAGGAATTTCGTGTTTTAATGAAACACTATTTTTTGATGAAAAAAGTGCTGCTGACACCAAAAAGTGGCTTGATCAGTATTTTCCGGACTGCGCCGGGCGAAGCAACCATTTGTAAATGTTTTGCTAAATTCCATACAGGCCATATGAGCACCGAAGATGATGAACGCAGTGGACGTCCAAAAGAGGCTGTTAAGGACGAAAACATCAAAAAAATCCAAAAAATGATTTTGGAAGATCGTAAATTGAGATTGATTTGTATAGCTGACCCTCTAAAGATATCAAAGGAACGTGTTGGACATATCGTTCATGAATATTTGGGTATGCGAAAGCTATGTGCAAAGTGGGTGCCGCATGAGCTCACAACCGACCAAAAACAAGAACGTGTCCATGCTTCAGAGCAATGTTTGGAGCTGTTCAACCGCAATAGAAGTGAATTTTTGCATCGGTATATAACAATCGATGAGATATGGATCTACCATTACACTCCGAAGTCCAGTCGGCAGTCATCTGAGTGGACTGCACGCGATGAACCGAATCCAAAGCGTGGAAAAACTCAACAGTCGGCCGGTACGGTTGTGGCGTCCGTATTTTGGGATACACATTGAATAATTTTCATCGACTATCTTGGGAAGGGAAAGACCATCAACAGCAACTATTATATGGCGTTATTGGAGCGTTTGAAGGGCGAAATCGCTAAAAAACGGCCCCATTTGAAGAAGAAGAAAGTGTTGTTTCACCAAGGCAATGCGCCATGTCACACATCGATGAAAACTATGGCAAAACTGCATGAATTGGGCTTCGGATTGCTTCCGCATCCACCGTATTCTCCAGATTTGGCCCCCAGCGATAATTTCCTGTTCTCAGATCTCAAGAGAATGATCGCTGGAAAGAAACTTAAGGCCGATGAGGAAGTAATCACCGAAACAGAGGCCTGTTTTGAGGCTAAGCACAAATCGTACTACAAAAATGGTATTGAAAAGTTAGAAGATCGCTATAATCGGTGTATCGCCCTCGATGGCAACTATGTTAAATAATAAAATCGAATTTTGCCAAAAAAATGTGTTTTTCTTTACAACGATACGAACTTTTCAGCCCAACTGTTAAGCTTTAGTAACTTGTATAATCTGAGATAGATATTTTTAAGTTTTATGTTTTTTATGATATATATCTACAGATACGATTAAAGTTTAAAAGTCGCCACCATTGGTCACATTTATTTTTATGTTATCCCGTAAAAAGAAATATGATGGCGCTAGTTTAATGTTTAGCACACTTCCTACAACGAAATTACGACACGTTACGATATTTTAACTTCAGTGTAAAATAGGAAAGCGCGTTTCTGTGAAATCGCTGTTAATCACCATTTAATTCTGGAACTGATTGATCTATAAATACGTGATTGAAGACGTCTTCGCCTTCTTAAACTTATGCTTGAAGTATTTTTGGACAAAGGGCTTCCGACGCCTCTACAGATGGGATAAGGTATTACACTCACTTTCCATAAATCAGATTCTATATTTAAAATTTTACGTTACGTTTGTCATTTTGACATATATATCTATATCTACTTACAGTACACGGCCGTAAATAATGCACATCGACTTTTAGAAAGAGACAATCAGCTAATTTGAACTTTGTAGAGCGTTATCTCTGACGCACATTACCTATGAGACGTATCGGACTGTCAGTATTTTATATGACAGATCTAATAGTGTAAGAACCCAGTTCCCAGATCACCTGTCATATTTTTTTGAAGGACAAAATATATTAAATTCAAATTCAAAATATTTTATTCAGCATAAAATTATTACAATTTCTTACTGAACGTCATGAGTCTACTACCAGTTCGGAAAGAAAAAGCCTCTGACCTGAGAAGAACTGGCGAAAGAAACTCAGCGGGACTAATATCATTTCTTTTAATCATGTTTTTTTTCCAAAGCAGATTGAAATTTACAATAATTTTATAGGTTGAAATAGCCTGGCGGCGATCACATCATTCCCAAGGCGTACTGTCTTCTATAAAATCGTTAATCGAATAATATCCTTTAGTACACAAACGTTCTTTCACAATTTTTTTTAAAATTGGCTGCTTTATATACGTAAAAATGTTATTAACCAGCTATTTTAGTATTTATCGCCAGACACTAATTATATTACTATATTTTAAAACCTGTAGAAAATATTTTAGCAAATCTTTATACTACGATGTATACTGTAATGTTTTGTCAATCAGAAACAAGGAAGTCTGGGGTCTGGGATCTTAGACTATAACGCTCTACGAAGTCGAATTTAGCCGATTGTCTCTTTCCAAAGGTCGATGTGCAATATTTATGGCCGGGTACTGTACTTAGTATTACGTTCCTACACGTTCGTAACACTAATATTATGAAGAGGAAAGATTAAATTTTTGAAGTGAAACTTCTTTACGCACGCTTGACTTGAGGAGTAAGCTGGTGAATGCGTGACGAGAGCGTTACGAAAAGTGTGATCGGGGGCGGCGAACGGAGCAAGAGACAGAGAGGTGCGAGCACACATTTTCTTTCTCTTTCTCTCATAGCAACTTACGTTTCGTATATCTAAGACACAGTGCAGGCCTATTGTGCAGAAGTTTTGCTTCAGTTGTGTGGTCTAAAACTCTAAAGCACACTCGTTTTTTTCACCAGTAAAACTCTACAGTCTAGATTGTCACTAAGTAATTGCAGGCTATATTTAAAACGAATAAAATGGAATAGCATAAATTCCGATTTTTCGCTAGTCTAAAATAAAACATGAGAGCTTTAAATCATAATAAGCTTTTGCTATGCGTAGAAGGTGCTTAAACTTTTCCCAAGTATTTTTATCTTATAACGCGTATTATGCATACATATATATATCTTTATTATCAAACACAGATAAACTATATAAACATTAAGAATAGCTTATCCTTATAATACTGTAAATTCATATATTTATGCCTAAATCTAGTAATCCGTTCTTAAGAGTTCAAAATTGTTTGAGTACTTGAATATTTTATGTAAATTATGTAATACGAAATATTTTTATAATTTTATAAATTATAATGTACGCTTGTGATATGTAATTCGAAATAAAGCTATATCAATAAATCCAAGTAATTAGTCTGACTTAAAAATAATAAAACATTTTATATTTATGTAAATATTATTTAAATATTATATATATATTATTAAGTTAACGTCGCCTCATTACGAAATAAAGGTACATTTAACATATATAACTGAATAAATAATATCTTAACTTTAATGCATATTGATAACTCAAAATAATGTTTTGTAATTTTTTTATCGCTCAGTTTTTTCAATTGTTTTCACCCAACTAACTAGAGAAAAGTGCCGTTCATGAAAATCAATTAGTTACTCCACATAAAATTCGCACCAAAAGCTATTTGTTACTGCTAACACTAACAGTAACTGAACCGTTAATTGCTGGTTATTTACAGTGTAATATTGAAAGAGACACTTTTAATTTTTAGTTGACATGATTAGGTAGATACTTTAATGAACTCAAATAACGTTCAATAAGGATGGAACAGAAAAAGTACCTGAGTCGA
This sequence comes from Melitaea athalia, assembly GCA_905220545.2. Taxonomy (NCBI): domain Eukaryota; kingdom Metazoa; phylum Arthropoda; class Insecta; order Lepidoptera; family Nymphalidae; genus Melitaea; species Melitaea athalia. The sequence continues at coordinate 6,195,433 of HG992197.1, read as the reverse complement.
GAAAGTTGTTGAAAATTATGTTTATTTTATATGACACTAGCCGACCCGTGCCCACTTCGTTGCGCATTAATTATTTTTAATAATTACTTCTAACGACGATATCTCAAAAACTATTCATCTGATTGATATAGTGTAAAGGGCAATTTTAATATACATTAAATTCTTAAGCTAACCAACATATTTATTTCGATAAGGATTAATACTGAACTAATGAAAATAGCTTTGAAAATAACGTAATGTTTTTAATTACAAATTTGAACATAAAAGTGGTTATTGTAAGTCAACCGTAAGAGATAGAGATATGCTGTCGCGGACTTTTTTGTAGCATTTTTATAGATTTTGAATTCGCTAGTACATTACTTAACTATATCTTTGCTAGTTTACGCGGCGTTCGCGAGGAAAGGTCCCCCGTTGGCGAGATTTTTTGCGACCTCTTCAACATTTATCGCCGTATTTCAGCTAATTTACATAAAAGCATAATAAATTATATACCTAAACCTTCCTCAAGAATCACTCTTTCTATTGTTGAAAACCGTGTAAAAATCCGTTCAGTAGTTTTCGAGTTTATCGCGTTCAGACAGACAGACAGGAGGACAGAAAGACGCGGCCGGGGGACTTCTTTTTATAATAAGTATAGATTATAATCTAGAAAGGTGAAGTGCTCATAGCTTTTCTCGCATAATTGCATAATAGAATGTAAGCTCATCGAGTAAAAAATAAAACCTTTGATTGATTATTAGGTATATGCAATACTATTCATAGTCGCCGCTGTTGCAACTAAAAAAAAAAAAGAAATAAGCAAGTAATTATGGCGAAGAATGCGTGTTAAACAAAAGTTTCATCTCGGATCAATCAATAAAACGTTGACTCACGCTCAGCTGGGTTGGCCATTGTAGTAATTGCTGCACGCAATGTCGTGTGAGGTCTCAAGGCTTTGCTGATTGTTTTCATCTTTTGATGTCTTGATACAACTTCACATGTATCTGCGTTAATCGACGGACGGTGTTTTGTAAGACTTTCGTACTGAATGCAATTTTTTTTAACCGACTTCCAAAAAAGGAGGAGGTTCTCAATTCGACTATATTTTTTATTTATTTTTTATGTATGTTATCTCAGAACTTTTGACTGGGTGGACCGATTTCGATCAATTTTGTTTTAATTGAAAGGTGTTGCGTGTCATGTAGTCCCATTTAAATTTAATTCAGATCTGACAAGCTATATCTAATAATGCGTATTTACTTGACTACTTTTTCGTCGACCTACGTTGTATTATACCGCATAACTTTTTACTCGGTGTACCGATTTTGATGATTCTTACTTTAATCGAAAGCTAATACTTGTCATGTAGTCTTGTTTAAATTAAATCGAGATCTGATTACAACTTTTTGAGTAATCTTTAATAGCGCGTATTTACTTGACTATTTTTTCGTCTTATTACGTTGTATTATCTTGTCGATATAATTAAAGTCAGTTTTTTTTCGTTCGTTGTGTTTTATCTCTGTAAAAATGTTTTAAGAAAGGTTTACCAATTGTGTAATTCGATCTCTCACTTTCAATATACGACGAATCGACTTTCATATACCAATCGAAATTTCTTTTTGAAAATATTTAGTGTACAAACAAGAATTATTTATATAGACGTATATGAATACTCAGATCACATTCAATATTTTGAATTCAATAAAAGGTCATTTTCTGAGGTATTATATACGTCAATTTACAAGTACGGTTAAACTACGTTAGTAGGTATCTTACGCAACCAATATCTCGCAATCATTAGAAACACATCCCACTGATTGAAATTGAACTTGATTCAAGGGCGCGGGAATTTGCTTAATCTGTATTTTGATTGTTTGTGTATTTGTATTGTTAGCTTTTACTCTGAACCGACTTGTTGGTTTTACTATCGTTTATCGTTTCGTCGAAAGCTGTTTTGTCGTTTTTAGATAACTTTTACGTTATAATATTTTTGTTTTAACTGTGTATTATTGGATGATATTTTATCAAGCTATATCTATACTAATATTATAAAGCTGAAGAGTTTGTTTGTTTGTTTGTTTGAACGCGCTAATTTCAGGATCTACTGTTCCGATTTGAAAAATTCTTTCAGTGTTAGATAGCCCATTTATTGAGGAAGGCTATAGGCTATATATCATTACGCTAAGACCAATATCAATAGGAGCGTAGCACCAATGAAGAATGTTTCAAAATCGGGGTTTTTTTCCTTTTGAGAGCTTCCGCTGCGTAAACGGTTAAAGTTTTGCATAAAACATGTATGACAGAATTGATCCTATTCCACGCGGACGAAGTCGCGCGCAAAAGCTAGTAATTTATAATGTTGTGATAATTTTTACTTTTTTTTAAGTATATAGGTACATTACTTCGTTTTTTAAATTGCTTTCTAAGTTAAATATTGACATCAATAAGTAACTTTTAATATGATATATGATTTAGAAGTGATTGAAATAGCCATTTAACTTGTTATCGTTGTGTTGCATATAGATATATACATACCTATAATATGCCGTTGGAAGTTGTTTTGAGACCCACTCTTAATTTAGACATTTAACTTAATGGTACTGGGTAAGAAAAATCTAACCAGCCCTTTGAAAAGTTATTATTAGCGGTTGGCTGCGACATGTTTAAAAACTATAGAAAATGTTTTTAAATCAACGTAATACTTTTAATAACATTTGATTTTGTACGTAGTTCCTGCACGCTGCATGTTATTGCATGTTTACGTGTTATAAATTATTTGTGACATAAGGGTTCGATCCTACATAGGGTAACTCATTCTGTTAAAGGTGGTTTGGGGCTGTTACTTACTTTCTATTTTATTAAGCAACCGTTTTAAGAGACGCCCCGCTAAGAATAAAATGGTTTTAATTTGTAAAGTGGAAGGAGAATATACAGCTTTGTTTTTTTTTCATATTTTTGTAACCTTTAAAATAAATTTTTGTTAACTATTATTACGTTGGTTATTTGTGTTTTACAATTTATGTTATTTGATGACGCTTGTCGTAATTAATTTGGTTTAATGAGCTAATAATGTCCAATTTTGGCGAATTAATATGTATCAATCAAATCATTTTTTTTTAAATCTCGTAAGGCATCTTTTCCTGAAGGCTAAGTTTGAAATATAAGAGCGTTTTGTAAGTAGATTGCCGAAATGATTAATTATATTTAGCTTTCAAATATGTATAGTTTTGTTGTTAAATGAAAACAATTAATTGACGCCATATTCTTAATAGTTGACGCTGCGTTGGCGCAGCGGTTACAGCACTGGATTGCGATTGGCTGTTGCGCGGGCGGTTGCGGGTTCGATTCCCGCACACGACAGCATTTGTATTGGCCATACAGATGTTTGCCGTGGTCTGGGTGTTTGTGCAGTCCTTGTGGGTTACCCCACCGTGCCTCGGAGAGCACGTTAAGCCGTCGGTTCCGGTTGTTATCATGTACACCTGATAGCGATCGTTACTCATAGTAGGGAATATATCCGCCAACCCGCATTGGAGCAGCGTGGTGGATTAAGCTCTGATCCTTCTCCTACATGGAGAAGAGGCCTATGCCCAACAGTGGGATATTACAGGCTGTATCGTATCGTGACTTAATAGTCCCACATAGGATTTACTCTTGTGTCCGAAAACACTAAAAACATAAGCAAAAAAGCCCAGACCACAGCAAACATCTGTATGGCTTATAGTCAGCCCTATACTACAGGCCATACAGTTGTCACGTATAGGCCCTATATAGGTAATTGTTTGCCAAAGTTTGTGTTGGTTGAGCATAGACTAAAGACTAAGTGCTGTGTGGCTACGGCACTAAAGAATGTAGCCACCCCCTCTCTTCCGAGGCGACTAAGGGATAACACAGTTCTACTACCACCTTGGAACTTAAAAAGCCGACGGATGGCGGGATAACCATCCATGCTGGTTTTGAAATACACAGACCTAAGACGGGCAGCAGCGTCTTCGGTGCGACAAATCCAGCCCTGCGGTCACCAACCCGCCTGCCCAGCGTGGTGACTATGGCCAAAACACATGAGTTCGCGTCATAATGTCGGGTGCGAACTTGTGGAGGCCTATGTCCAACAGTGGACTGTGATAGGATGAAGTGGAAGTGGTGGACTAAAGACGGTATGCTATCGCTTCGTTGTCAAATGTAAATTATGTGTCATGAAAATTAGAAATACCTTGTCTACTTGAACGTAATTTAAAACAAAGAAAAGACTTATTATGCAATTTTAAGCGGTGCTTTTATTAAACTTAGTTCGCAATGTTTCTTCTTGATGTCATCGTAATCTGATGTATCTCGTTTTTCCGCCTTTCTAGAGATCTCCTTTAAAGGGTCGACGGGCTATTCCTATGTAAATCATGAGAATCAAGTCCGCTAATCTAAAGTTCACTTATATGGTATTTTTTAGATAGTTCTTAAGCGGAATGTGTACTTATGTATTATTAGGCTAACATTTTTAGTTAAATAAGGCGACATACATTGATATATGTACTGTATATGAACGGAAGAAAATATAATTGTAATTAAAGGAAATAAAAAAAGCAATATCCATTTAAAAAGGTAGTCTAAAATGACTGTTGTACGAACTTAAGGTAAAAATGAATTTAATTCATCGAAAACAACATTGTAGAAATATTTGCGTTTATAATTAAATTTAAAAGTTAACTAAAAAAATGACTTCATTGTTTTGTTTAGTAAGTGTTGAAATAATTAAACGCTTAATTATAAAATGATTTAGCTTTTATTAACCGTGACCGGTGTTTATAAGTAATCAAAATCTTTGTAAGTAATTACTTTATTTATTGAATTTTGTTTATTATACCAAAGCCCTTCACAGTTACTTTTACGAATGGTGAGGTTTCTCAATTTTTCAATTAGTCAAGGTGACGTGCGAATCAATTGATACTTCCCATGACGAAACCGAAGATGAAATACAATATTTGTCTAATTTAGACACTACGAAAGAGTGAATCAGTGAACTAGAAATTTAGTTACTTATCTCTAGAGAGTATAATTTATTTAAAATTAAACAGATTACCACAGTTACCTACTAGATATAATTATGTAAACATTTTTTATACTTAATTGTTGGATTTTAAAATTGCTAGGCAAATGCTATGTACGTATGCATAAGCTAATCAATATGTACATAGATTTTAATTAAACTTGCTAAGCTGTAATTTATATTTCCTCGTTAAGATATGTTGTGAACTATGGAATTCTGCAAATATAATAATATTATCAAAGAAAAAATGTTAGCCAGTGTTCGTTAGGGCTGTTCATTAGATGTGTGGAATGAATTTATGGGGTTTTAGGGGGGGAAAGGGGGGAGGAGGGTGTGTGGATTACCCTCTGGTACCACTCCCACGATGCGAAAATCCATTATAACGAAGATATCTATAAGTATAATTTTTACGTTAAAATCGTATAGAAACTTACCGAATAGTGTTACGCTTTACTGTGTACGCTGCAGAAAGTGCAGTCAACAGTCTTATATTGAAATTAGATAGGTTAGGGTTATTTTTTTTGTTTCTGTGACAAAAATATGCCGATAAACAGTCTAATATTGAAATTAGGTATGTTAGCGTTATTTTTTTTTGTTTCTGTGACAAAAATATGCCGTTAAACAGTCTAATATTGAAATTAGATAGGTTAGGGTTAATTTTTTTGTTTCTGTGACAAAAATATGCCGATAAACAGTCTAATATTGAAATTAGATAGGTTAGGGTTATTTTTTTTTGTTTCTGTGACAAAAATATGCCGGTAAACAGTCTAATATTGAAATTAGATAGGTTAGGGTTATTTTTTTTTGTTTCTGTGACAAAAATATGCCGATAAACAATCTAATATTGAAATTAGGTTAGGGTTATTTTTTTTGTTTCTGTGACAAAAATATGCCGGTAAACAGTCTAATATTGAAATTAGATAGGTTAGGGTTATTTTTTTTTGTTTCTGTGACAAAAATATGCCGGTAGACAGTCTAATATTGAAATTAGATAGGTTAGGGTTATTTTTTTTTTGTTTCTGTGACAAAAATATGCCGATAAACAATCTAATATTGAAATTAGATAGGTTAGGGTTATTTTTTTTTGTTTCTGTGACAAAAATATGCCGATAAATAGTCTAATATTGAAATTAGATAGGTTAGGGTTATTTTTTTTTTGTTTCTGTGACAAAAACATGCCGGTAAACAGTCTAATATTGAAATTAGATAGGTTAGGGTTATTTTTTTTTGTTTCTGTGACAAAAATATGCCGATAAACAGTCTAATATTGAAGTTAGGTAGGTTAGGGTTATTTTTTTTGTTTCTGTGACAAAAATATGCCGTTAAACAGTCTAATATTGAAATTAGATAGGTTAGGGTTATTTTTTTTTGTTTCTGTGACAAAAATATGGCGATTCTATACGATTTTTACGTAAAAATTATAATTATAGATATTTTCGTTATAATGGATTTTCGCATCGTGGGAGTGGTACCAGAGGGTAACCCTCCCCTCCCCCCCTCCCTCCCTCCCCCCCAAAACCCCCATAAATTCATTCCACACATCTAATGAACAACCGTTCGTTAGTTATACGATGTTATTTAGGTTTAATCCTCAATATAAAATAGCCTAGTCGAATTAGCTATAAAACGGGCTGAGATTTACAAAAATTGGAAGCAGCAATTTTCCTTCGGAATTCGTTGGATAAAAATATAAATCGTAAAATATCGATCCTACGAAAAAATTGATAGGGACCAAAATTGTAGGAAATTTAATTTTAAACAACTTTTGCAATAACTATTTTTCGTATAAAATTGAAAATAAACGAGTAATTCAAGAGACAAAAAATAACCCTTTAAATCAAGATGGCGGATGAAGCAACAAGTCTGGAATGGTCCCTACTTTTTGAATTTAGACTACCAGTGACCCCTTTCAACGAATTCCGAAGGAAAGTTGCTGCTTCCAATTTTTGTAAATCTAAAATACTAATTCGACTGGGCTAAAAGTTTAAATAATAATGGTATTGCGTCGACTTTGTTTTAGAGATCGACAAACGAAAGTGTAATTATTTCACGTGTCCGCTATATTGGGTAACATCCAGCAGAGTTAAATATCGTAACGCGGACGACATAACAGATGAATCAACGAGAGAATCGTAGTTACTCGTAAGTAAAAAAATACACTTTGCTTTACAAACGGTTGACGTGCCTCCGCGGGAGTCTGTCATAAATTTTTGTATGTATTTCACAAGTGTTTATTTTGTAAATACACGTAGCTATATTTAGATGTAATGAGATGTAATTGTGTTGATTTTTGAAGTAAAACTTCTTTATGCACGCTTGACATGGGGAGTAAGCTGGTGAATGCGTGACGAGAGCGTTACGAAAAGTGTGATCGGCGAGGCGACGGAGCTACAGGGCTGCCAGATGCAAAAAAAGTGTGATCGTACGCCAACTACAAAAAAATCGTATGCCAAAGAAGTTTTGAAATAAAAAGATCGTACAGCCTTTTGAGTACTAAGTTCTTATTATAAATTATCAAAATTAGTTTAGTTTTAGAAAATAAATGCAATAAAACTATTTGTTAGATTAATAAAAATTTTCTGTGGTCATATTTTTTACAAAAGAATTTTTGGTTCGTTCTTTCTTATTAATTTGCTTGGCTAATAATAGTGCCCTTTAAGCATTGAGCCTTTAAGTGTACCATTGGATAAACTGCTTGTAAGTTTTGTTTTGATTAAATTAACTTTGCTGAATGCTCGTTCACAATCTGCACTAGAATGAGGCAAACATAACTTAAAGCAAATTGATCCAGTGTTTTATAATTTTCAAATTGTTTTTTGATTACGCCCCAAAACTTGTCGGTATTCACAGTTAAATTTTTATCCAAAATATTAGGTTTTTGACAAGTCGCAATTATTACCGAAGGAGAGTTTCGTAAGAATGCAAACAAATACAGCCTTTACATGGTTGTTTAAAGTCTTTATTCAAGTAAAAGATCTAGTCACGCATTACCTAGGTAGTTGGAGAATTCCCCGAAATTCATGCTTGCCAGTGGATGACGTTTGTTTCATTATGAAATGTTTCCAGGTATATAAAAATCGTACATTTTGCGTACGATCTTGGTCTAGCGATCGTACATGAGTAAAAATGCCAAAAAATCGTATGAGTACGATTAAAATCGTACATCTGGCAGCCCTGCGGAGCTAGAGAGAGAGCCAACCCGCATTGGAGCAGCGTGGTGGATTAAGCTCTGATCCTTCTCCTACATATGGAAAAAATTCTTACTAATTGGGCGATAGAGCTATACTTGTGTGACAAAATTTCAAGTGTCCAGCTTCCGTAGGCTATGCGATTATAAGTCAGTCGGGTAGTTGGGGCATGTTATCTTATAAGTGTTGATTTTAATGTGTTCATTTACATATTTAAACATGGTCATTTTGGTAGTTACTTGTCTTATTACATTTCTTTTTTTTCATTCACTTATTGTCTTTTATAAAAGGTTTTCTTGTAGGCTAAAGGTTAACAAATAATCCTATAGTATACAATAGACCAAGCTGTTTTATGTACCGTATGCCGTAGTTATTAGCTATCAGTGTTACTTTGGCAAAGGTAATTACAGAAATGCTGAGGAAATCGAGACCCACATCCAGTGTCTGTGTGTTTATTGTCCATTGATAAGTAGGTTTAACGTATCACTAGTGATTCATTAGCGATTTCTAGTTTATCTGAAAATGTTACTTGACAAGTACTTAATATTTCATAACGGACTTGGTAAATTAGGAGTAGAACTGTAACTTGACGGCAGAAAGTTCGAAATTGTCACGACATGACAGAGAAAGTAGATCGCATACAATTTATGCCTTATTCAAATATCACTAATAATGAGCAAGGCTAGCCTTATATCAATTTAAAGGACAAGCTTGGTGAGGATAGTCTATTTGTTTTGTAGGTACTTGTAGGACCTTATAGTCCCTCAAGGAGAGTTTAGATAAGACACTGGCTCACTACTACCACACGGGAGCGCAGGCGCACGTCCGCTCCGTACCGCGTTCGTCACATGACTGCCTAGTATGTCTGCCTACCTTTATATGTAGGTGCCCCCTCCAGTGTGGTACGTGAGACAGTGTATTGTATTCATTGTATGAATACAAACACTACACTGATACACTACATCCCTTCCTTTTTCCAAGCTTTTGTTTTATTATTATTTTCAACTTTTACTTACTTTTTAACAACAAGTCTGAGACATAAATAAATAAATGTCCACACAACACACACACACACACACAGTCGTCCGTTCCCAAAGCAAGCAACCCAATGCCCGTGTTACAGGCAACAGCCGACTGGTACAGCCACATATTTTTTCGACATATATAAATATTAATAAATATATTTTACACCCAGACTCGAGGTGGGAATCGAACCCACAATCCCCGGAGCAGAAAGCAGGGTCACCACAAACTGCGCCAACGGGCCAGTCATACATGTCCAAGTCAAGAAGTCCAAGTCATACCTCTTATTTAAAAGAAGTCCAAGTCATACCTCTTATTTAAAAGAAGTCCAAGTCATACCTCTTATTTAAAAGAAGTCCGAGTCATACCTCTTATTTAAAAGAAGTCCGAGTCATACCTCTTATTTAAAAGAAGTCCGAGTCATACCTCTTATTTAAAAGAAGTCCGAGTCATACCTCTTATTTAAAAGAAGTCCGAGTCATACCTCTTATTTAAAAGAAGTCCGAGTCATACCTCTTATTTAAAAGAAGTCCGAGTCATACCTCTTATTTAAAAGAAGTCCAAGTCATACCTCTTATTTAAAAGAAGTCCGAGTCATACCTCTTATTTAAAAGAAGTCCGAGTCATTAATTTCAATCTAATGAATTCCAAAATGGAATAAGTGTGTACCTTTAAACACCTTATTCACACCCAATTTAATGGATGTCCAAACTAAAAAAATATGTCTAATAAGTCCGAGTTCTTAATTTCAATCTAATGAATTCCAAAATGAAATAAGTGTGTACCTTTAAACACCTTATTCACACCCAATTTAATGGATGTCCAAACTAAAAAAATATTTCTAATAAGTCCGAGTTCTTAATTTCAATCTAATGAATTCCAAAATGAAATAAGTGTGTACCTTTAAACACCTTATTCACACCCAATTTAATGGATGTCCAAACTAAAAATATTTCTAATAAGTCCGAGTTCTTAATTTCAATCTAATGAATTCCAAAATGAAATAAGTGTGTACCTTTAAACACCTTATTCACACCCAATTTAATGGATGTCCAAACTAAAAAATATTTCTAATTTAATGAAAATCCGGGCACAACCTATCTGTATTATTTTCTGTACCCGTTCTTTTATTTAGGTAGGTTATTAAATATAGACATTGCCTTGATTCTAGACCGATTCATTGAAAAGATGTTCGAAATACCTACCACAAAAACACCTCTTTATACACAAAAGAAAATTTTAAGTACCTAATCGACAGTGCTCCCTGGCACAACTGAAAGCCATTAAACTCAAGAACGAATTAATTTTAATCAGAATAGGCCTTTATGGGTCAGTGTGGGCCTGTTTCATCTCTATTAACAAACTATAAGTAACAAAGGACCAACCTGCTAGCACAGGCCCTTGTGTGATGGTCAACCTTAAAGCAGATATAACTATCCAGAGTCATGTACCAACATCAATCAAACTTTCAATAATCAAACACATTTTCCACAAAACTAACAACTATGTAAGTCACTCTAAGCCAACCAGCAATTATAATTGCTCCACAATCCACGTGTATCCCTCTTGGACCATGTCACAGTGTATCATCCTCCTGATGACTACACACTACGGTCTTTAGAGTGCTTCATCAGTTTTCTGTCACATCAACTAAGATGTTCACCATTACGATCGTCATCTACATTAAACTCAATTGGTACATGACCTTCTGGCATCTTCCTTAATCTATCATGTGCGCATTTGTAAGCAAAGTTTTAATCTGAAACATGATTGTCATTAACCCAACACACAAATACTACAGCCATGTACCATCGACGTCCTCACATCCAAAACTATAGACGTAGGTACTCTACTTCTACAAAAAGTTACAACCAAGCTTGCAAAATCCTCGAGTAAAGACCTCTAACACCACGGCTCTCTAGACGAAGAGCATTCACAGTACATGTGTCAGTCACCCCTGTGACTACACGCTACGGTCTCAACAGACCACGACCTCCGCCAGTAAGTTAAACTTTGCACACTGCTAACCCACGGACTACTTGGGTTGCCCCAAGAGACAATTCTACCGGGCTACGACTACAAATAACTACACTGGTACAGTTGAACACATTACGGTCGATAGAGTCATTCACTCGAGTCTTTCCATCTACTTAAACTTGAACATCATCATTATCAACAAGATCATAAATTACATCAATATCGTCTGGTACATGACGTGTAAGCATTTTCTTTAACCTATCGTGAGCAAATTTGTAGGTACGTTTACAATTTAGAGCTTTCCTTAGAGCATCCAATTTAAGGGGGGTGCATTTGTACCCAACAATTACAATAACTTTATCAAATGATAAATCAAAGTAACTTCCTATACAACTTTCACATACGACTATAAACCACGCGCCACGGACCACGCGAGTATCTGAATGATCTATTTATTTGTATTACCTACTACCATCATAAAATGTATGCTTATCGCACTTATTCCGAATAAACACAGAACAGAATTCTACTCTTGTTTTAAGGAAGAAACATTCCTTATGTTTTTTAAAAGAAACCGGCCTCAGTCAAAGTTGCTAACACAACCTTGAGTCTCTCTAGCCCTGATTAAATAGCTGGAGAGGTAATCAACATCAGGATGTTCAAATCCGCTTTAAACCAAAGACGTGTTATAGACTACAAACTATATTTTCCTAGCGCGTCATTATAACATGTTATAAAACTTGGCTGAACGCGAAGACATTATCATTTTATTTGTCAACACTCTAGCTAACTCACAACGCGCTGTACACAAAATAATATAACAATATCTGTGAGTGAGACTATAAAATTTATAAAACTATAATGCTGTCTAACTCTAGCCTCGCTATGTACATTTGTATATTTAGAATTTGAGACGCCTAGTTTGTAGAGACGTTATATTTCTAGCGCCAAGTCAGAGTCGGTACAAAACGCTAGATGCTATAAATACATATCGTGTTATATTCTGATGCTAGTCATTTTATTAACCACCACTAATCAATACGTCATCGACGTATAAGATAACATAATTATGAGCCAAGTCACCCAGAGAATTCGTTATTGCTCGTTGAAATACAGAGATCGCGTTCTTTAAACCAAAGGGGATAGTCAAGAATTCATATTGACCTCTGGGTTTATAAACACAGTTTTTCTATTGAATCTACATTAACTGGAATGCTAAATTGTTATTATATACCATTTAAAACAATTACTCATTAGGTACTGACACGATTTTATTTGTTTTATATTGCGATATAGCAATTTATTTAATGCGACAATAACCATTTCCCGAAATTTAAATTTACAAACGCTGTCTCGTTGTTCAATAGTAGGTACAAACAAATACTATACACGTATAAGCGGTGAACGTAAACGAACATGTATAAAGCGCCTTACTTTTGCTTAAGTAATTTTTAAATTTCAGTGCAACTTTACAGTTGCAAACGTCTAATTGTATATCATTAATATACCTCTAAATTTTATAATTGCGAAATATATTCTGCCGTGTCCTTAAAAGAAGTTTCAAGGTATTAAATAACTTTGTTTGATACACAAATACCTACCAGGAAAATAACTCCTTATAAACAAAAGAAAATAGGCAAATGGATACTAGGCTGTTATTGTAAGTACCCGAAGGTGTAATAATTTTCAATCAATCAACCAGGTCCCTTCGAATAAAATTTTCCGCTATTTATCATAGTAACATTGTAAACATTATTTGGCAATTATACCTAGTCCAACCTCTATCCTCCTTTTGACAGCTCACGCCTATAACTTACAGTTTTTTACTGTTTCGAAATAACGCACCATAAAATTCTACAGTAATGTCATACTCTATTGACGGCTTGATTGATTGAGTGGAGTGCTCTGTGCATAACAGACAACCATAGACTATGAGACAGTTCTTGAAATATGATAAAAATATTTTGGCGTCATGTAATTATAATTACAATAGTATCTTTGACTCGCAAGATTATTTACAAGGAATCAAGTCGAAATCTTGAAATTTTACTTAAAACCCAAAATAAAAGACAATAATTCTGTTCATTTACGGCTGCCTTAAGCTGCACGCGTCAGTGAAATTTTAACTTTAAACCGCCTGGTTATAAAATCTAAATCAAGTTTATATCAAAAGTTACGAGCAAATATACTTGGAAAATCACATACCTCGCTCGCCTCAGCCTGTAACACCCGGGCGCAGGCCTTCTCCCCCCATGCAGGAGAAGGATCAGAGCCCAATCCACCACGCCGCTCCAATGCGGGTTGGCGGACATATTCCTTACTATACTTCATTAATTCGATTAAAGACTCTTCTTAAACAAAATCGATTATTATTTCAAATCGAATATTATATTATCTTGTAGAACCCAACTGAAAACACTCACGAAACACTTATTCACTTTGAATCTATAGTTATTCATTCACGACACACACTTTTAACTACATCAAATAAGTTGATATCACATTTTGATTTTGATTATCACTTGTAAGTACGCCATTTATCGAGTAGCAACGTTGGCTGCACAATAATTAAATAACAACTGCATCTTCACTTACCAATTTTCATATTTAGAGGGCAATCCCGCCAATACATGACAAAGATGGCGACTGACCAATCATAAAATTCTATTAACTATTCGGGAGATGTTGTCTCCTTTTTTATGCTCTTCCAGTACTTCAAAACTAATAAATAATCATAGCAAGAACACTAGAAAATTAGAAACACAAATTTAATGCTAACAGTACTTATTGTGCAACTACCCTGCAAATCAGACACAAAGATAATGCCTGGCCAATGGTAAATGAATAAGTATTACCCATTCGAAAGATAGCGCCACCATCCCCGTACTATTCCGGTTTTAAACAATGAGAGCAATATCGACACTAAATCCAATAACTTAATAATTGTCAGAATTACAAATATACCAACACTATGTATAATATTTTAATAAATTTTATTTAAGGTTATTATTATTTTGTATATTGGACTTCATATTGTCATCTTTTTGCTTATAATGAAGTCTACAACAACTGAACTTCAGTTTTAGTTACAAAATGAACTATTTTGATAGCAATGTTTTAATTGACACTCATAAATATTAACTCTCTTTTCTTTCCTTTTTTTTTCATTGATATATGTATATAATTATATTTTACTGACCTTTGTCCTCGTCGCCAATGTAGGACCTTATAGTCCCTCAAGGAGAGTTTAGATAAGACACTGGCTCACTACTACCACACGGGAGCGCAGGCGCACGTCCGCTCCGTACCGCGTTCGTCACATGACTGCCTAGTATGTCTGCCTACCTTTATATGTAGGTGCCCCCTCCAGTGTGGTACGTGAGACAGTGTATTGTATTCATTGTATGAATACAAACACTACACTGATACACTACAGTACTCATCAACAATTCATTGTTTTCTAAACTTGGTTTTGAGACACAGTTTTCTTTTGGGGATTGTATTAACTTTTTTGTGATGCTTGAAATATTTATTTTTATCTAAAACAGTGTTTATTTGAATAGTGTAACAACTAATAAGATATCTTAGAATTAGTAGTAGGGTTCAAGTTCTGTTGAATCGTTATATATTTTAATTTGACAGTTCTGAAATAGGAGTCCTGTTAATCTCGTTCTAGCCAACGCTTTCATTCTGTATTAGTTTTCTTTGATCTACATTTAAAATTCTGTTATAGTTCAGGCTAAATCAATTAGAAAAATGGTGAAGATAGACGTTAATAACGTTAGTTTACGGTATCGTTTAATGTTATTACAGTGTATAAAACGTAGCAAACAGAATTAGGGGCGCATACCCTCGAGATTGGAGCAGTGATAAAATTGGTCTACCACGTACGATTAGGTATATATTTGGACAGTCACTGACTGTCTGTTGAAAAATGATTTATTTACAAGTTTATCTATTAGTATACATTTTACGTAAGTTTAAATGTCCGTAGAATAATATAATATAATAATACAGCGCTTAATGGCTTTCGAAATTAGGTGTGTAATAAATTAAAGACGGCTAGTTCCGTAAGAAAAAAAAACAATGTTCATAATAAAAATCTAACACGTTACGTCTATAATTACATGCTCGTCACGAATTCTCAGTTAGATGAGCGCCACGGGTAGGAAACTTTTTTGTTTTAATATCATTATGAATCACTATGACACGAAGAGCATTCTTCATTATTTTCATTAAAACATTGACTGTTTTGGCTATTAAGATCATATTCCTACTTTAAGATGTTTTTCATGACAATATTAGCAATACTTCCTGAAAAAGTGTTCGGATTATTGATAGATGCAGTTCAGAAGTAGTATTTAACATTTATTTATTGATTGATTGTTTTCATGGCTCTCAGTTTTGGCACTGTTAATAAAATCGATGTTATTAAAATTATATATAGCGAATGTCACGTCAATGTACATATTTATTAAATTTAATTGTACTTAGTTAATAATCATATAGGTATAGGAAACATATAAGAACAACAAGTGTTTTCACTAATGTATTAAAATTTAAAATACTTACAAGTAGCTAAAAAAATTGTTAAATTATATTTGAGAAAAAAAAAAACTCAGTAAATCAATCAGGGTATACGATCAACATGATGGTAAGCGGTTACCTAGCCTATAGGCGCCTGCAAAACCAGAAGCGTCGTAAGCGCTCTACCGACTTAACCCTAATCCCCCCCCCCCAGGGTCTCTGGGCACCTTACCCACCTCAGGAACAAAACACTACTTGAGAGAAGTGTTAACGCGTACTGTGATCTTCTGTAAGGCCGTCAAATAATGATGAATGTCAATAAAAAAAAATTAAAAAAAAAACGGGCGAAATACATATAAAGTTCACTAATACGAGTATGTTATAAATAAAAGCTTGTATTAGTGACAAATTTTTTAACAAATTTTTCAATAACGTCTGAAAATTCTGAGTCGTTTTCAAATTGGAACATTCCGTTTTAATAAACTAGAACCTTGTAGGTATATGTAACGTGTTTATGTCGCAAATATACATGTATTTCAACTATTATTTATGATAATGTTCTGTTTAAAGGCCGAAATACAGTTTGTTTTAGGTTGCCCTCTTTTAGATGGCGAAACAATCGTTAGACAAACGATAGAAAATCATACAGCTGTGTAAACATGCAATACTTGTGTGAGAATATTTTTATAATGATATTGGACACAGCTTGATTTTCTGAATGAACTTAATTTTTTTTTCTTAAATTTGTATTGGAAATACTTTATTTCCAACTTAATGTTACACACACACATGTATAATTGTATATACATGTATGTACACCTCTCGTGTCTTGAAGTTCTTGTTCTTTGATCATTACTAAATCTTATATCATAACTACAATATTTTTGTTGCAGTAAGCTATGTGTATATCGAATTAAATTACTGACTCAACTCTCGAGAGACACACGCTTGATCTCTCTATAAGTCTATAGGATAGATGGGTACAGATATTTGTCGTTGTTCGGAAGGTTGTATTCCTGTTGTGGGTATTTCCGGACCCCCTGAACAGGTTTCATTTGATTTATTTATAATTTATTTTTTTCACTCGGTAATATTAATTTGGATAAAGAACTGTGATAAAGAAGAATAAGGTATACATACAAATAACACCTCATAAGCAGTTATATTATTACAATATTATGTGTTATATAATACAAAAAATTCTAACCATATGTAGACTATAACAAGCGAAAAAAATGCTCGAAATATGCGATGATTTACCCCGACATTATTTATACAAAACTCGTTACAGTTACCTCATTTTCAATCAGTCATCTGAAATGTAAAGATCTCAAAATGAGTACTCTAAAATTACGTTAACTAATTGAAGATCTGAGAACATTTTATTACACTTATTATAATAATAGTAATATATTTAACCGCATAGCTCTAACATCTTGTATTAAAAAATCGCTTACCATTTATTTCAATCGCAAAGATAATGACTGAGACTGGCTTTCCCCTTTTAACCTTAACATTCGTGTTTCTAGGATAACGTGTACAGTTTTGCGAAGACTATTTAGTGTTGAAAGTAGGATCGTCTTGTAATTACTATCAATAAGTTAGTTTGTTAACTTGCTAACTATTAATAGTTAATGTATAATTAGTATTTCTTTGTTTCTGTAATTATCTACTCGTATTTTATATTTGATGAAAGTTGTATGAATAAGGAAGTTAATAAAAGGAAGCTGTTAAAAATGTTGAAGGTGATCTAAAGATATTGGCTTGGGTCTTCCAAACAAACGCATCAACATATACATTAATGATTAAGTAACATTACAAGATTTACTTTAATTCCTTGCTAAGAAATCGCCTTGTCATGATCTCTATTGTTTGCTAAAACCTGTCAAGTCGTAATATTGTGGTTACTGGTTATTTATTAGAAGGCTTTTCAAATTCAATTAGATCTGTTAAAATAATAAATAATTTACTATTAAGTAAACGAGACAAGTAATTTACTTTAATTCCTTGCTAAGAAATCGCCTTGTCATGGTCTCCACTGTTTGCTAAAACCTGTCAAGTCGTAATATTGTGGTTACTGGTTATTTATTAGAAGGCTTTTCAAATTCAATTAGATCTGTTAAAATAATAAATAATTTACTATTAAGTAAACGAGACAAGTAATTTACTTTAATTCCTTGCTAAGAAATCGCCTTGTCATGGTCTCCACTGTTTGCTAAAACCTGTCAAGTCGTAATATTGTGGTTACTGGTTATTTATTAGAAGGCTTTTCAAATTCAAATAGATCTGTTACAATAATAAATAATTTACTATTAAGTAAACGAGACAAGTAATTTACTTTAATTCCTTGCTAAGAAATCGCCTTGTCATGGTCTCCACTGTTTGCTAAAACCTGTCAAGTCGTAATATTGTGGTTACTGGTTATTTATTAGAAGGCTTTTCAAATTCAATTAGATCTGTTACAATAATAAATAATTTACTATTAAGTAAACGAGACAAGTAATTTACTTTAATTCCTTGCTAAGAAATCGCCTTGTCATGGTCTCCACTGTTTGCTAAAACCTGTCAAGTCGTAATATTGTGGTTACTGGTTATTTATTAGAAGGCTTTTCAAATTCAAATAGATCTGTTACAATAATAAATAATTTACTATTAAGTAAACGAGACAAGTAATTTACTTTAATTCCTTGCTAAGAAATCGCCTTGTCATGGTCTCCACTGTTTGCTAAAACCTGTCAAGTCGTAATATTGTGGTTACTGGTTATTTATTAGAAGGCTTTTCAAATTCAATTAGATCTGTTACAATAATAAATAATTTACTATTAAGTAAACGAGACAAGTAATTTACTTTAATTCCTTGCTAAGAAATCGCCTTGTCATGGTCTCCACTGTTTGCTAAAACCTGTCAAGTCGTAATATTGTGGTTACTGGTTATTTATTAGAAGGCTTTTCAAATTCAATTAGATCTGTTAAAATAATAAATAATTTACTATTAAGTAAACGAGACAAGTAATTTACTTTAATTCCTTGCTAAGAAATCGCCTTGTCACGGTCTCCACTGTTTGCTAAAACCTGTCAAGTCGTAATATTGTGGTTACTGGTTATTTATTAGAAGGCTTTTCAAATTCAAATAGATCTGTTACAATAATAAATAATTTACTATTAAGTAAACGAGACAAGTACGAAACCTTATTCGGTGTATTTTATTAATAATTCTTTGATATATTACAAAATCGTAAGCTTTTAGTGTTACTAAAGCCTTAGAATCAGTCGAAGTAATGAATAATGTATCTAGTTCAGCGGTTATCTCGATTCTCATGCTAATTATCCGTATTTACTTGCTTTTAACTGTATCTCCGGTACCTATGTTATTTTTAATTTATTACATACTAGCCGACCCGTGCCCACTTCGTTGGGCGTTATAATCCATTTCACATAAGAAGGGTACGGTGAAATTTGATATGTTCCAATACACTCTCACTATTTTCAGCAAATCAGATAAATATAAATGTTTTAAAATCACCAATTAATTTGTAAGGCAAATAATAATGCTTGATTAGATTGAATTGTTGACACGGCACGTCAGAGGGCGCAGGTTCAAATCCTGCTGATTTAAAATCTTTATATATTTTTATCTTTTTCCTTTTATCTTGTCACTCCTGAATAGTGTAGCTTTCTGTTAGCGAAATAATTTTCATGATCGGATCAGTATTTGCGAAGATTACCCCGTATATACAAACAAAGTTATAAACTTTACCTCTTTATAATATTAGTATAGATTATATATAAATACTAGCTGTGCCCCGCGGTTACCCCCGCGTTAATTTAAGGAAAATCATAGCTATAGCCTTTCCTAATTTCAAGTTTGTAGGTGTATTTTTCATTGGACTCTCATACAAACTATCATCCCCTGTTTTAACCCCAAAAGGGGGTTGATTTCTCAAAATACATTATTAATACACCTCAACACCATCTATAGAGCATACATTTTGAATTTCAAGTCTCTTACTTCAAAAACATAGGACTTTAATACAAACTTACAATCCCCCGTTTAACCCCCTTAGGGGTGGAATTTCGTAAAATCCGTTCTTAGCTGACCTCTACTTATCGAAAGGAATATTTCTACCAAATTTCAAGTCTCTACGCCTTATGGTTCCAGAGATATCGTGATGAGTCAATGGGTAGGTAACTCTTTTATATATATAGATAAAATGTTTTGCTTTTAAATTTCAATGGTCTATATTACATATCACCATTATTAGTGTAACACAAAAACGTAACGGTAACTGAATATTCAATTCGTATAGAAAAAGCTACCAAGGGATCTTTGGTGAGCCTACAAATGACTACGTTAGAACTAAATTAAAAGTTACCGTTTGTAATCAACGTGATGATATTTCGTCATTCTTTAAGTTAAAGAGAGAAGTTATTGTAGTCAATATGTTTTTGTTTAATTTATTTTAAGTATAATTTATTTCATACTTTAAAGTTATTGATATAGTTTGCATTAGTCTGTATTACAAGTAGGTATCTTTAATTAGGTCTATTGTAATAGCAAACTTCTCTATCACAAGTTTTAACGAGGTCAATATTGCTAAAGGAGGCGCGTGTCGAATCAATGATCAAATGGCTGTTTCTAGATATAGGCTTAAAGAGTAATAACTAAATAAGGCAACTTGCATCGTAAGGTGACGGAAACGAGGAAAACGTTATCAAAATGTATGATAGCTTCGAACTTAACCACCTGCTTCTATTAATTTAAAATTATAGAGATAAAAAAAAAAAAAATACTGTGACTCAAAAAACTGAAATGCATAGTGATTTATTCTTAGTATGGGGCCCAATTCGCAATTTTCGTTTAATGTTTTATTCTGTATAATTCCTTCTAGTAACATTTTTCGCCAAGACTAAAGAATCTGATGACGTGTAGCATATCTTAAGGTCGATTTACATCAGACGAGCGAATGCTCATTCTATCTCCACTATATCAAATTCTTATCAAATTCTTGAAAATGAAATGAAAAAATGGCTAAAATATCGTTAGAATAGGAAGGTAAATTTCGAGCTCAGGTGGAAAATCGGTCGCTGGATCAACCGATGAGACCACGGTTCAAATCCGTCTTCAATCTTATATTTTTTTCTTTTTTTTCTAATTTCACTCTTGATTTTTTATTTAAATAAAAATAAAATATAAAAATACCAGGAAAAAAAAATAGGCAGGTACTCTAAATAATACATTTAGTGTATATTTTAACATAAGCTTCAGATTATTAAAGGAAAATGTTAAAAAAATGTTTAATATTATTAGCAAATTAATATAGAGCAACATAAAAGTTGTACAACTGTTTTGCACGTCCCAAGAAAACATTCCGAAGCCGACTGCTGGTTTAATATGCAATCATTGTACTAGCCCTTACTCAAGCAATGATAGTCTACAATTCCCCATGCTGTAGGTATTATTTCGCCTTTAGCTATCGGTCAGTGAGGAATGTGATGCAAATCCCACGGAACGGTTATAGTGCATTAAATGTAAGCTATTATCAACAGCGAGGTACCAATTTGACTTTTCCACGACACACTTCCATATTTATTACTTCCTTTTGGGTTTGTGGGCGAAAAAAGTACGGTCTTTATGATAATTTCACATTCGGTTATTATATAACCGTTACTAATAATAACAGTCTTAAGGGAGAAAAGGCGATAGAGCACCGAACTCAGATATAATCCGACCATATACTCGTATGATATCCGCTTTGTAGTTCATATTATGTTAAATAGGCTCAAATTTAATAGTTAGTCCAATTTAACTAGATGTAAACGTGTCTGGTGAATTAAGATTAGGTCTCAATTCTAATACCTATTACGTTTTAAGCCTATTGTAGCTGTGAACTCAAGCGCACTAGCCGTTTGAACACTTATTACCGTTTCTAACGTTTCACATATCGTGTTGCTTTTGATATCACGTGATTCATTGCAGACATCTATTGTAGGTAATGCACTTCGGGAAGCGATTAAATAATTTAAATATATCGTTAGTATCGCTAATTTACTCTTATTGGAGAAATCTTCAAGATGAATGCATGAATTATAATGTGAAAGTAATATGTTACCTACATCTACGAAGGCTAAACTTATTACCTATTTCATTCATATATCTAGATAGCAGAAAATAGTAATACTTTTAGAAAATAAAAATAATATTGTACGTTATTATAAAAATTCTATGCTTTTATTCGTCACGTTATCTTTTATGTCTATCTTTCGGTTATTAATTGTTATCCGTATTTCAGTTTCTACTGCGAATGTTGAAAATAAAAAGTTGTGTTGACGAAAGAATACAAATGTAGTTCGAAGTACTGCACCATGCAGTAATAATTATTAGTACGTTGAGTGCAGCAGTAAGAGCTATACATTCTTGTTATACCTTGCCAATAGTAATAGTCAATTATACAGCTAAAATGTCTGGTTAGGTAACAGTTATGTATTCCTCTGTAATTAGAGTAGTTCCCATGAATATCATTCGACATGACACAACTTAATGATGAATGTAATTTTAGTGTATGTAATTTGTTTCTATTGTATTAAAGTTTTAACAACAGTTTTTACTTTTTTAAATACTACTTCTTAAATTAATTTTGTATCCCAAGATTCTTATCAATTCGTATAAAAATGTTTCCTGAGATAATCTCTTACTATTATTTTCAAGTAATTTATGAGAGTACTAACATAGTACACATATGTCATTTATCTTATCTGTATGATAATCTAAGCAGGAGGAAACTTGATTTGTAAATGAATCTGTTTTCATTATGTAACACTTACGCAATATGGGACATTTTAACAATGCAGCAGGGCCTTATAGAGTCTAATGTAGTAACTGTGGGACGAACTTGTTGCTTTATGTAGCAGCATAATGTATTTTTTACTGATTTAATTTGTAGACAAGTGAGTACTTAGTGCAATACAAAGAAGTATTACGCAAAAAGTTTCACGATCTCAAAGAATACAAGAAAGCAATATTGACAATAATGTACATACGATTACTAAATATATTTAAAAAATTCTGGTAATTATTAGGGATAACTCAAAAAGTGCTCATCAGATCTCGATCTGGGACCACACGATGAGCAGCACCTTTTGATCAAAAATGAATCATCAAAATCGGTACTAGATGTACCGATTTACGAATACGGCGTTATATGTTGAAGAGGTCGCAAAAAATCTCGCCAACGGGGACCTTTCCTCGCGAACGCCGCGTAAACTAGCAAAGATATAGTTGTATAATGTACTAGCAAATTCAAAATCTATGAAAATGCTGCAAAAAAGTCCGCGACAGCATATCTCTATCTCTTACGGTTGACTTACAATAACCACTTTTATGTTCTTTGTAATTAAAAACATTACGTTATTTTCCAAGCTATTTTCTTTAGTTCAGTATTAATCCTTATCCAAATAAATATGTTGGTTAGCTTAAGAATTTAATGCAGATTAAACACACTTCACACTATATCAATCAGATGAATAGTTTTTGAGATATCGTCGTTAGAAGTAATTATTAAAAATAATTAATGCGCAACGAAGTGGGCGCGGGTCGGCTAGTATAATAATAAAGCCGGAAGGTTAGCTACTAACAAAAACGTTGAATGCGCTGGAAGCATTAGGTTGATCTTGTCTTTAAGTTGATGAATAAGTTCCGATGACAGAAACGGAAAATGACGGGAAATCCGTTTTAGTGTATCTTCTAATGTTGCTCTTTAGGTGGATAGTACCTAAACGTAGAGTTTTAATTATGAATACATAAAGAATGTTCTTAAATTAGAAACATTAGTTAATCATTTTTTAACTGTTAAACTTTAACTGTAACTGGGAAATATAGGGCCTATAGACGCTGTTTTGTGCTTAAATTAAAGGTAATGAAATTTACTACAACTTCTTTTGATTCGACGTTCGTCGTAGGATGAGTATTTCCCACCGAAATTTGGGTCCAAAGTTGGTCAAAACTGTAAACTTCACTTTTTTGGAAAAAACGATCAACTTTTGAAGAGCTGTATCTCGGCTTCTATTTGACCTACAGAGCTGGTTTTGGGCTCAAATTGTAGCTAATTTAAACTACTTTAAAAATGTATCCTACATGTATTCTCTAAAAATGCATACTTTGGAAGATATAGTGAAAAAACCGAAACAAGTGCCAAAATTTCGTGGTTTTTCGAGCGCCCCAAAGTTAGCACAGGTCTTTCGAAGTTGCAAAACTGGATTTACACTACTGGTACTGATCCTAACAACATATGAAAAAAGCAGAACTAGCAGACCATTTGCGATTTTAATGTACAATTTGACTGGCCTATTTTCCCGATTTTTGGTTTTTTTGAACATTGTACAAAACTATTGGGCCTATAGACGCCGTTTTGTGCTTAAATTAAAGGTAATGAAATTTACTACAACCTCTTTTGATTCGACGTTCGTCGTAGGATGAGTATTTCCCACCGAAATTTGGGTCCAAAGTTGGTCAAAACTGTAAACTTCACTTTTTTGGAAAAAACGATCAACTTTTGAAGAGCTGTATCTCGGCTTCTATTTGACCTACAGAGCTGGTTTTGGGCTCAAATTGTAGCTAATTTAAACTACTTTAAAAATATATCCTACATGTATTATCTAAAAATGCATACTTTGGAAGATATAGTGAAAAAACCGAAACAAGTGCCAAAATTTCGTAGTTTTTCGAGCGCCCCAAAGTTAGCACAGGTCTTTCGAAGTTGCAAAACTGGATTTACACTACTGGTACTGATCCTAACAACATATGAAAAAAGCAGAACTAGCAGACCATTTGCGATTTTAATGTACAATTTGACTGGCCTATACGTGAATGTTAAAATGCGGTTCCCGTATTGTTATAGCGGCAGGCGTGGATGGCAAAGCTTATATATATATATATAAGTAAAGCTTATATTATGACTGTTGTTATCAACTCCATTAATTACGTAACTAATGTTTAATTTAGTGTTGAAACGTATTAATGCACGTTATGCCTATGTGCCTATTTGGAATATTATATTGTCAATGTTCTGTTTGATGTAAAGTGCTAACTTGAAAAAAACATCAGATGTTATTAAAATCATATTAGAACTGACAAATCAGGAAAATTTGACTTTGGCTTTTCCTTTAAAATTCTAACGAAACTTCAATATCTGCTGCCGCCTGTCAATCTTACTGCCGCTAATGAAGTAATAGTTTTTTCGACAGTGACTCTTTCACCATATTTTAAAATAAAAATTGTTCATAACCTTATTAATATTTTGTATATTAATCTGCCATTCTCATCTTTCGATTTGAACTATTATAAAAATTTAATAAGTATAACCTAATCGGTCTAATGTTGTCAGTTTATTTATTAATTATGTATTTTATACTTTATTGTACACCACAAATACATTACAAACAAAGCATAAAGATAGTTACAGACTGTGAAGTACAATAGGTGGATTTATAGTTAACTAGCAATTTCTTCCAGACAACCCAGACAGAAAAAGCATGCTTATTACACTGTTTTATGTACATACTTAATAAAGAACCATTGGCCAAAAATATTGTGTATGTATTATCAATCAGGTTACTCGCAGATATAGTTCGTATTTAAGCAGAATATTTAGTTTACTAACTGCGATCGCGCCTATGTCGAAAGCAACTTCAAGTTAAATTAATAAAACATCTAAAAGGATCTCCTGAAATATAACAGGGCTCTGGCAACGTGCCAGAGCGCTTCGGTCATCTCTTTTATTAGAGTGTGGGTCTAATGAAAGAGGAAGGAATGCAAATTAATCTAATAACTAAAGCGGTGCCTAGGGTGGGACTCCATCTTACGAAACATATGCGGCTATGTTTCGTAAAGAACCAACGTGTAAACTATTTTTTAATACTTTCATTAATATAATAATGAAAATGTTATTTGATATAGTTTTCTGATTATATATATACCATCGTGTGTATGATAAATACGATAAGACACAAGTTTGTTAAATTTTTGCGCTGTGTAAAAATCTATTATAGTCAGAATCTTTAGACGTTATTGGAAAGAAATTCTTGACAACTTTTTCCGTTTTGATAAAAATGGTTTCAGAGACTAATACAGTGAAACCTGGTTAAGTGAGACATCAAGGGACCTGCAATGTCGTTTCACTTATAGAGGTATTCCACTTACCCAGTGTCTCAGATATACAGGTATAAATAAATATCTGTCTCATTTACAGAGGGTTCCATTAATAGAGGTGAGAATACAGGTTATTTCAGTTATACAGGTGCGATCATTAAATAAAATAACGTGTTATGTATGTAAATGAGTTTTAATAAAATAAAAAAATAGTACTTAAGGGTAATCATACAAATGTAATCAACAAAAATATTCAAGCACCTTTTTACACGTAATATGTACGAATATGGAAACAGAATGTATCAATTATAAAAATCTGTCATTTTAGTTTGTCGTTTGGAAGTATCAGCCATCAGATGTTTTTCGATGTTATAAATTTTATCAAATATGCTTTGGTCACCAATTGATAACATTTCAAAATAACTGTGCAAAGTTTCTAGTGCTTTTACTGCTTCGCGTTTAGAAATTTTTACTAAATTTACTTCCGCGCTCATTTCATCGTCTTCTTCTTCATTTTCCAATGAAGAAGACGAGAAGGCATGAACAATGTGAAATTTGTGGGTAGAATAAGAGAGAGTTATCTCAGTTACAGAGGTTTATGCATGTAAAATTTACTCGCTGTCTCAGTTATAGAGGTAACTATGATGATAAATCGAAAGAACAAATCCCAGATATAGAGGCTTACCTCGTCCCACTAACAGAGGTAATTCAGTGCCAAAGTGTTGGGACCTCAGCATGAGTTCCAGTTATGGAGGTTTCTCACTTATCCAGGTCCCACTTAACCAAGTTTCACTGTATTTAAAAAAGATATATGCTCAGACACCGCTTTTCCTGTTGTATAAGTATGTAAGGTAGAAAACATCTCTTAGATTAGATGTTTCAGATACCAGAACATCGAAAAGGTATTATACATATCGTTTATCTTCTCAGAAGATTTATACAAATGTTACCTTCGTCAATTATAATAAGTCAGTTTTACGGTGAGTTGTCGTTAGTTTACTTTCTCACGGGTCGACTAGTTTCCTAACTAGTCGAAAGTATCGAAGTAATTTTACGCCTAATAGATTTTTCCTTTGTTTGATTTTAATAACTTCTTAATAGAAATTAAAGAAAAATGAACTTTAAAGAAAATAATTTCTAAAATCTAGTTTTGTGCTTCGCATAATGTGACAATTATTTAAATTTGATGACTATAATTAACCGTATTGCTACAAAAAAAACTAGTTACCTTTTTGTGTAGTGGTAAATAACTACATTTGTAAAGATGGTATGAAATGTAGACATTGTTGACTTAACCACAAATCTCGTAATGGTATTAGAAGTATTATGGAAGCCCATGCATCATTCAGTTGCCTCGAGGACAATACCGGTGGCCTTGTATATACTATACCGAGACAGTTCGTTGACCCCACTCGTTCCGAATAAAGACGAAATACCAAGCTTATATATACGAAAATAGAGTAAACAAGTTGCACCTAGTATTATACGCTTAGTTTCTTATACGTGGGCAATCATTTAGAATTCAAAGCTTAAGAGCGTGCATAAGGCGAGCAAAAAATCAGATTTCACCCGCGCGCCCGATGAAACAAAATATACACAAAGCCTCGTGTCAGAGTGCGATAGACGATATAGTTTTGAGCGCATTACGAATGTAAAAAACGAAAAATAAGTTATTTTGTATATAATTCCGAAACTAAAAGTAATTACATTAAATGCCTTGGCATAGCCTTTACTCATATTTAAATGTAATTAATTATCAAATTTTTGTCTTAATAGTTATAACCATATCGAGTATAAATAGAAAAAATATAAAAATTAGAGGTTACTTCGTGATTATATTTTATCGAGGAAATTTCCTTATTTTATGTTTTTGATATGGGTCAACCCTTGCAAATATCACGTAGTTTGTCATATATTTTTATTTTAAGATTTGGTCTGGAACTTTTCATGTCAAAACAAATAGAAGATGGTAATTTTGCATTATGCACACTCTTAATTTGCAAACATTTACTTGAGTATAAATAAAGCAGTATACATTATGAGGTATCTCTGTGGTGATACATAAATTATTACAACTATAATGTGTTAATTACGTAGAACGACTCAAACGCACTTGTTAGGATGTAATTTTAAATAGCGGTACCCATTTACTGCTAAAAGCGCCCTTATTATATTTAACTTAAAATTTTATATTATACAGGTTTACATTGTTGCTTTTAATATCAACACAGCTATTTATATTTCGAAGCTTAAGTAATTAGCTAGCAAGACTAAGTTTTATTAGTCACTTATTATGTCTTCCTAATGAATTAATCCAAGCGGATACACATATAAGCACCGCGCTTATCGTTCATACAAACAGTAGTATGTCTAATGAATATGAATGGGTGTCGTTTCAAGCCGTAGGTGCCCGATTATGATGTAACAGCACGAGACTTGGGATTATGAGACAAAGAATAGTCTATACACGACTAGACGTAGCATTAGTGTGCCCCCTACGAGGAACGAGTGATTATTATTTTTATAGAGATGGTAAACTTACATAGCTTATATGGATAGTAACTGGTAGTTATATCTTTTTTTTAATCTACAGATGCAAAACATATGCTTTAACAGTGTTTTAGGGTTTGCGCCTTTACTTTGTCTGCTTAATTACAAAATGATCTATGGTAAATCTTTACAGTCTATTGTTTTCTAATGTTTACGCAAATTGCACTCATTATAAATTATAATGAAACGGTCACGGGATCATGGTTGCTGCAAAATATCCAAATCGTCGGGCATCTAAAAAACTTAATAAACCGCGATAAAACCCGAAAAAGTTGTTTCTTTACAGTCTAACTTGATATAAACTTTATTAGATAATTTTACGCGAATATTGAAAAAAGTAAAAACTTGCTTGCAAGTGATAATGTTACGTTTTATTTAGTAAGAAATATTTATACATGTGCATTATTTCATCGGAATATCGAGTCAAGTGTCGGATAACTTGAGATATCGTGCGTGGGCAGATAAACATGCAGTCGGCTGCAACAGTGGTTGATATATATGTATATTACTGCTCTTATAATGCCTCCCCGTTATGTTACGTTGCGCCCATTGATTCAATTAGACGAACAATATTAGAGTATTATTTATTCTATTATAACAATAATAATGTTAATTTGTCGCTATTGGTTTAGAAATTGATTATTATTTATAGATATTATTGAATAAGTTACTCCACGTCAAATGAAATGAAAGTATTATGTTTAATAAAGTATAATGAGAAATATTTATGAGATGGGGAAAGTCACTTTGCTTGTGTACCATTAATTTAATAAATAATAAACTTTAGAAAACTTACCATACACGTGTACATTGTTTGAACAGACTAAGTGCACATGTATATTTAAATAATATATAATATGTTTGTGCTAAATAATGGCGACCTCTCTAGTGTTTATAGTGCAAAATGTTCCATTAACTTTTTCTACAAATATTTGTCTAAAACCAAATGTTGTTAACAAATGTTTGTCTAGGTTTTTGTTTTGTGAATTGGCTGTTTTATGTAGGAGAACTTCTTGCCTAGTTGTAGACCATTTAATAGCGTTAGGGTATGAACACTTAGTAGTGTGGAGTAGTTATGAAGAGTTAGTTTTTACTGTAGTAGCAGATGCTTCAGTTCAAAGCTAATAGGTAGCAATAAATATATACATATAAGTATGCATTAAAGTCAACACAAATAAATTTAAACCCATTATACAATATTCAGACAGATAAGCAAAATTTTTTAAGGTACATCCATCAAATAGTACGATGTGATGCGTTATGCGCACGAGCATTAAATACGCGTTAGTTCCGATTCAAAGAGCAAATAGGATCTGCAAATGAGCTGCGTATCTCACGATGCCGTCTGGCGTTTTGGTAGAAAACAAGAAATTGCAAGGTTGGACACTTGACGTGACAATCATTCTTCCATTTAGATTTTTCTCCAGTTTTTGTGTGCATTTGACGATGTGTCCGCAACTTCGCTCGATTAGAATATATAGTGATGTATATTCGTGAGAATAGAACATTGGATGTCCATGTTTTTTTATAAGTTACCTGTGGTACTGGAGAAGAAACCAATAAAATAACATTTTGGTGTAGAATGTTTAAAAGAGTTTGAAATCACCAATATGTACATAATATGAATTTAGATTTGACAAAAATCTTAGTATTTAGCAATTAGTGCAAAATTAATTATGCTATGACTACGTATAACCAAGTGAGTTATTTATCATTTAATATGGTAATACTTGACTTCGTCGTCAAGGATTACCATATTAGATGCTACTAATTACCTATTGAAGTTAAACACACGAAGTGAAGTTAACATGTACTTTTTATATTTATTAATTTTAAAAACGTTAACTAAAAAACGATTTTTTGAAATTCACTTGATTACTCAAACAATGTAAAAATGTAGCAAAACGTGTATGTGTGACAAAAAAAAACCTGCATATTTACTCGAAATGTAGCGTTTGCTACCGATTACAGTGTATTAAAATGTAAGCGTTGGGGAAACCGAGATTGGCTAGTTA
Organism: Melitaea athalia; assembly: GCA_905220545.2. Classification (NCBI taxonomy): domain Eukaryota; kingdom Metazoa; phylum Arthropoda; class Insecta; order Lepidoptera; family Nymphalidae; genus Melitaea; species Melitaea athalia. Next base: position 6,164,989 of record HG992197.1, on the reverse strand, counting down.
AAAATAAACTAATATTATTTATTACTACTAAATAATATGAATTCGTGGCTTTTCATTATTGATTAATATAATCAAGTCAACTAAAATAAGACTAATTGTAGTTATGAGTGAATTACGCGAATAAATACGTACTTACCTATTATAGTCGATATCACAGTATTTACGGTTCGATGAAAAACCAGCGGTGCGTGCGAAGTTAACTCGACCGATAAGAATCATGCTTCATTTTTTTTCTTTACTTTTTCTCATCCGACACTTGTGATGGTAAATAATCTAATGAGAGATGGTAGGGAATCAATCATTGTAGAGAAAGTAGTGTACATCCAACATGTTAATAGTAGGTAAATTTGTATTCTTTGAATTAAATTCGTTTGACATGGAGGGGTCAGGGACGAGGTTTTATAGTTTTATATCCGGTTCATGAAGAGCACAAGCAACTTACTGCTTAACTACCTATTATAATCTGCTTAATTACCTATAAGAGATTGGATATAGCAACCTGTATTTAAAAATTATGTATTACTTTTGAGTTGTAGATAATATTATCAAAGTTTTTTATATTAAATTGTTATCTTTTGTGAGAAAGGGAATGAAGATGAATGTAAAGAAGACGAAAGTGATGGTGTTTGAAAGAAATGAGGCAGTGACAGACTGCAATATCGTGATTGGAGATGAACAAATAGAACAGGTGAATGAGTTTGTGTATCTGGGTTCAAAGTTTACAAGAGATGGAAAGTGTGAAAGTGATATTGAAAGAAGAGTGAATGCAGGAAACATGGTGAATGGAGCTTTGCACTCCTTTATGAGCAGTCGGAATGTGTCTAATAAGGCTCGTTTGGCTGTGCATAGGGGGGTGTTGGTTCCGACACTCATGTATGGAAGTGAAAGTTGGGTATGGCAGAAGAAACATGAAAGCAGAATAAATGCAGTTGAGATGAGAGCGTTAAGAAGTATGATAGGAGTTAAACTGAGTGACAGGATAAAAAATAGTGAGATAAGGAAACGTTGTGGTCTGAAAGAAGATGTAGTGACAAAAATTGAGAAAGGTATGCTGAGATGGTTTGGCCATGTCGAGAGAATGAATGAAGAACGATTGACGAAAAAAGTGTATAAGGCGAGTGTGAAGTGTTGGAAGGGGTAGACCTAGGCGGACTTTTCAAGACCAGATCAGAGACGTCTTGAAAAAAGGCCAGGTCAAGAGTACCCTAAACCGAAGAGCATGTATGAAAGGGATAATGAAAGTGGATGAAGCGAAACAAGTATGTAAGGATCGTAGCAAGTGGAAAGAAGTGGTCTCTGCCTACCCCTACGGGAAAGAGGCGTGATTATATGTATGTATGTATTAATCTATACTAATATATAAAGCTGAAGAGTTTGTTTGTTTGGTTGTTTGTTTGTTTGTTTGTTTGAACGCGGTAATCTCTGGAACTACTGAGCTGATTTGAAAAATTCTTTCAGTGTTAGATAGCCCATTTATCGAGGAAGGCTATAGGCTATGTATCATCACGCTAAGACCAATAGGAGCAGAGTAAACGCCGACGAAGTCGCGCGCAGAAGCTAGTATTATATTAGTAGTATATATTATTATAATAGGTAATTAGGTATTATGATGCGGTTATATTGCTATGCGGAAGAGTTTTTGTGAATCGTAGGTAATTGTATTCGAACTACTTTGCCAAATTTAGTATATAAATTAAAATGTGTAATTAGCAAGGTTACCATATCCTTACATGTTCATAATTTTTTATTGATAAATAGTTATAAGATTTAATAAAAAGCATTCTCCCAATGAGTTAATATATGATTACTCTAGTAAATTTATTTCCATTAACGTATGTATTTTTTTTATATGTATAACTAAGTCGGCCAACAAGCGTATGGCTCACCCGATGGTAAGCGATTACCGTAGCTTATAGACGTCTGCAACACCAGAAGCATCGCAAGCGCGTTGCCGACCCTATCCCCAATTCCCCCCAAGAGCTCTGGTCACCTTACTCACAAACAGGAACACAACACTGCTTGAAAGCGGTGTTCTTTGCATGTATTTATAGACATTATGTAATTATCCAGTACCCATTAATCAACTTTGTAACTTTGAACAGGATAATGTGATAGATATTGAAATCGGAACCGTCGTAGGTGTTGCAGTTGAGACGTCGACCGATCGATTTATCTGTTAATTGTATCCGTTGCTCTTAAGAATGTTTTAAAGCTTCCTTATTTAAAACTTAATTATCTAATTTTATAACAAACTGACCGATCCGGCAAACTTCGAAGTGCTCTACTTATTTTTTCGTGAATAAATATTGTTTTAAATATTTTCTTTTTCTTTTATAATAACGTTGTCCTGACTATTAAAAAAAAGGGTATCATCCAATAAGGTTTAACGAACGTATATTTATTACTTTTATTCATATACATAGATTAAATAAAAACATCTGTCGATAGTTTCAACAATTAGTTATAATATTAAAAAATATTTCTGTAATGTTTATAAGAAGTATTTCTATTTCAGGTCATCCCAAATGGATGCACATAAATGTTCAGCTGTCATGAAAAAAGTACCTACATTATTTTAAGATGTACAGGTGTAAATATTGAAGGTGCAATAATTTTTATTCTATAAATGCTTCGTGCAATATGCGAGACAAAAAGACAGAACAGTTACATCAGCCTGTAATATCCCACTGCTGGGCATGGCCTCTTTCCCCATGTAGAAGAAGGATCAGAGCTTAATCCACCACGCTGCTCCAATGCGGGTTGGCGGATATATTATACTCTATGTCAGATGTAAATAATATTTTTCAATCTTTTACTATTTTATTATAGTTTTACTTCTACTGTTACTACTGTTTTGCCATACGGTCTACCCATACGGATATGGACGACCTATTCTCAGACCTTAGAAATATGCACAGAAAATTACATAAAAATCGGTCCAGTCATTTTGTAATAGTTTGATAACAAACACTGTGATGTGACATTTTTAAATATTAGATGGACAACTCTTCGTTTTCATACAATATTTCCATTCAATGATCCATCTTTTTACACAACAAATTGTCTTTAGAAAGTAAAAAAAAATAACATGTCATTCGCGGAAGTGCTTAATTATTATTATTGTTACTATGAGTTTTCATTTCCCTCCATATTAACTTTTATATATTTATGAAAGTCATAAATTATGTAATGAAAATGTCGTAGGTATTCGTTAGTTTAATCGACATAAAGTTGCATATTATTAAATGATTTATTCGCCCTCGATGATGTATAATCTTGTTTGCGTTTTCCTGAATGTTACCAGTTTATTGGTTTAAAGTAAATAACCTAATTAAAATCCTTTTGGTTTAATAGATTTTAAAAGTGCCATAAAATCACGTGGTAAGGAGAATCTACCAAGGAGAATATTAATGCGGTAGCTAAGGAGTTACAACTTACGTAAATTAAAACTCGTTCATTCGATTCATAGATTATTTTGGCTTAGTGATTAAAATCGTCCTCTTCGATCAATATAATGACAGGTAAGGGTTAAACGGTTTGTTAGAAACGCCTCTCAGATAATGCTTTCTTATAATTACCGATAATGTCATATTAACTTGTTTCAAATGTCACTTTCATAACATTAACGTAAAGTAATTTGACTGCAGTTTGAAAGTTATGACTGATCGATCAGTTTAATTACAAATTAATGATACTTGATGGTACAATAGTTCATGAACTCTTTGGTTATTGGTCTTTAATTTATTTACAAAATTTATGATCAAATGATATCGTTATTCTTCATTTAATTAATTATCCTTTGCAATCGTCATTGAACCTTCTCTCACTCCTATAAAATCGTTCTTCTCAATTATCCATATCTTTTTGACTAGGTATCTGTTACCCAGAACTGCCTATGATTGTATAAAAAAATAGTTCACTTTTATGTACAGGTTTTTTAGGTATAGGTATGTGACGACTTAAAATTAAAAATTTTGCTTTCATTATTGAAAGATAATATCCTTTCTTTTACTTTCAATTTCAATGAATAAATTTGATTGCATTAAAATTAAAGATAGCTTGTTTAAATTTGAATTCAACTTGAAAGTATATGAATGCCATAGGATGTCTATCGTGCTAGGCCGTGTTTACTGTGCAATTTATGTTATAACTCACTATTATTAAAATCAAGCCTTACAGACAAACGATTACCCAAGGGCTTCATGAGCTCTTAGTCTATAAATGAAAATGGAATAAATATTTTGATTGTTATAATGTAGTGTAAATGAATGTTATTATGAATCTGCAGATTGCAGATTTATTATTTTTCTTCGAATACAATAAAGAATTTCTGAAATTAAATCGTAGGTATTATTCATTTATAACACTATCTGCAAGTAACAAGCTATTTTAGTATTAGGTAGGTTAGAAATTACGTTGCAATATCCAACCCTAAAATAATTTTTCAATTCGAACCAGGAGATTAAACAAACAAACAAACAAACTCTTCAGCTTTATGACATTTGTATAGATATTGTTTATTATATGTTTTCATATATATATATTTTAAGGCACAGATCCTGTTAAATATTTGTTAGACGAAAACTAAAGAGAAAAAAAATCTATGGAAATCTATTCCTAAAAAAATTTGAAAGCCAGTAATTACCAAGATCCTGTAATTATCACTCGCCTTCCTCCTCTAAGTTTTTGACGTCGTGACGTGTCGTCTTTAAGGAAACTAAAAATATATCCAAGACATAAAAAGAAAAAAAATGTGTTAAGTAAGCATAGTACCTATATGTACATACTTGTGTAAGTACCTAACTATTCAATGATATTAGTGATATTTACGTTATATATGGATATTTTATAACATAATATAGTTTATTGTTTCGTGAATAGTAATTAGAATAAATGTGATTTATAGCGATGACAAGTAAGAGTTTTATAATAAAATGTAGGACAGTAAAAATGTTGAATTAGCTCGCTAGTAGTAAAGCAATCTTTATGGCCGAAGAGGCGGATAGTAGTTGCTATTTTAACTTTTATCGTTTGACACGTTTGGACACGGAAGCCGACCGCTAATTGGTGGCTATAATTTGAAGGAAGTATCGGCACACTCATGTTAAAAAATTATCATTTTGTGTGTCAAAAGTGTCAAATGATATATTTGGGGTGGTTGACACTTACCGTCATTTTATGTACCTACTACTTCATTATTTGTTGAACGATTGATCAATATTAAAAAATACAAGTAGTCTAATAGGTTATATTGATTAAGAATATTACGAGCTTTGGCATTATTGGAAACCATTAATTCAGATGAATGAATGAATGAATGAACAAATATAATGTTACGATTAGTATAAAAATATGTTTACTATTGAAAGAACAAAACAAACGTTATGTTAAAAGTATTTCCGTTACGTACGTAATAGGTTAATCGAATTTGCGTTTGAAGCGTTAAGCAAACATAATTTATAATACTAAATGCGGACGTCAATCAATCGAGGAAGGAAATTCAAAGTGACAGATTAGCCATGGATCAGATTACATCAAAGAACTTCTTTTTTTTGGGAACACATTACGCAAGAAATGAATAGGTGGAGGCAATCACAGTTTACACATTTACTCGATGTTGTGGTGAAAAATAGTAACGGATTCGGCGGATGCGTTTAAGAAACATTAGTAAGAAAATGTCTGCAGCAAGTAGCAATAATGTGGCCCGGTGATTCGATACCAATAGTTGGTTAATAGTTATTCGCGTAAATAAAATAGTTCCCAGTAGCCAAGTCCCTTGACTAATTGAATCGTTGTAAATTAAAGTGCCCGTCTGAATGGCTTACTGCAACTGGTCAATGGCTTGTAAATCGCTATCGCGCTATTACTTATAAAATCGATCCAATTTACGTGATTCTTTTTTTGTTCGATAAGAATGCCATTTGGTCATTTGGTCCCATAAAAATTTGATTTAGTTTGAGCCAGTAATTTTCATTTTATGACTATATTTGTTCACTTTGACGATGTAATTTTCATGATACTTTGTGCACGTTTTTAAGGGGAAAACAACCAAAACTACTATAGTATACTTGATCTTGTCTAGAAAAGACCTACTGTAGTTGATAAAGTAACCTATTATAAATACTAAAAAGTAAAAAAAAACGACTTCAAAAACTAAAAAGCAAAAAGATACTTAATAAAGATTAGGTACTTTGTAAAGATTTAATTTGGAACACGTCTTCTTATCCAAACCAACTTACTACCTTTAAAATACTATTATTGGTACCTATGTGTCTGAGTCTATTTACTGATAGGCTTGAAGTCGGTATGTTTTAGGAGTAATTCTGTGTTGCATAAGTACTGCAGTATCACTATGTGTAAAGCCAAAAGTTCTCTAGTGAATTTAAAAGCGGTCAACTATTGAAGTGGGCGTGGATGTTGAGAATAAACTTGGTTCAATTTATTTTTACACCCACGTTATACATATATTGAGCGATAGTCTACTTTTAATATCCTCCCATTTATAGTGAATGTATTTTGTCTGATACAATCTAAGTGATATAACACAGTTTATAAGCTAAATTATAAAAATAAGTTAATAATTATGTACAATGAAACAAATAGCGATATTACGGAATCAATTGGTTACCTAATTCTTTTAAGTATTATTAATTTCGCACATTTTCAAGTTATCATTTCAGTTCAGGCGTCCGTAAAAAAGCTACAAATATTGGTCTTAAAAATGCTAAAATAAAAAATTGGTGTCGCTACAAATTTATTATATATATACAGATATGAATATAATTTTTAAATTTACGATAAAACTTTGAAGTAGTTGAGTTTAATGCCAAACCTAGTCTGTTTATACACTTGTAACGCCCAGTATAGAATAATGGATGCACGGGCAATTTTATTGTGAAGTCAATTCAATCGCCAATCACATTATTAGTGAAACTGTATTCGTTGGTAAAGCTTTTGTACTTTAGCATATGAATAGGAGGTAGTAACTAGAGATTGCAACCCGGTATGTTTTTCAACGGGGCCGGGCCCGGTTGCAATCGTCGCCAACCCGGCCGGGCCCGCCGGGCCCGGCCGGGTTATGTGTTAGCTATGAAACCTAAGTATTTTATGAAAATTTTCTCTATATGAATGAAAAAACACAATGTTTCAAGGTTAATATTTATTTCAAACTGGCTTATGAACAATTATCACAATAATCAGCCTCACTCAAGTCTCAAAATCGCACTTAATACAGAATTTATTACTTTTACTTATGGACGGAAAAGTAACATTAGTATTAGTAATTATTCATTTTAATAAGTTTAAATAAGCAGGTTTTTCTCTTTACTCCTTATAGTGTCTATTTGAAAACATAGTATTTAAATAATTGTGTGTGCTCGCAAACAAAAAAAAAACCGACTTCAATTAGGTACATCGACAAGTAATACAACGTAATAAGACGAAAAAATAGTCAAATAAATACGAGCTAACAACGATTACTCAAAAAGTCGTAATCAGATCTCGATCAAATTTAAACAAGGCTACATGACAAGTTTTGGCCTTCGATTAAAGTAAGAATCATGAAATTAGATAAACCCAGTGAAAAGTTATGCAGTTTAATACGAGATACGAGATACGATGCGATATACGGTCGACGAAAATGTAGTCAAGTAAATACGCATTATTAGATAACTCTAAGTACTTGTCAGATTTTAATTAAACTTAAATGGGACCACATGACACGCAACACCTTTCAGTTAAAATAAAGTTCATCGAAATCGGTCCACCAAGTCAAAGGTTCTGATCTAACATACATTTAAAAAAATTCAATCAAATTGAGAACCTCCTCCTTTTTGGACGTCGGTTAATAATAAACTAATAACGCAGCTTAAGGTACTAAACGTGTCATAAAGACTTAGATTAGATAGATAGATAAACTTTGGTAGCTTTGTTAATTGTTATAAACAAAACAAATTCTTGTTTGCTAAAAGTAAAGTATGTTTTTTCTTAAACTTTGGCTATTAAGAGCTTAAACTAGTGAGTGTTACCATTACTAATTGAATAAATAGCGAAATCTTATATGATAGGTGTACTGTAACTGTAAACAACCAAACTTATATAGTCGCGGTTTACGTACCGGGCCCGGTGACCGGGCTCGGTAAGAATGGCCGGGCCCGGTGGGTGTCTAAAAGGGCACCGGGCCCGGGCGGGCCCGGCCCGGCCGGGCCCGGTTTGCAATCTCTAGTAGTAACATAGTAATAAATTTACACAGTATGTCAACTCCTTTGAAGTCGCGTAAAATGCCGAACGACAAATCGACTACTTATATATGAGTTATGTCTCAAAAGTACATTGTATTAAAATTAGTAATTAGATATTTATGTAGTTTTAGACGTAGATGCAACTTTTATGTAATAAAGAGTGTAACAATCTGTAGTCAAAAATGCTACTAATACCTTATTCACATAATACATTAAGGTAAATTGTATTAAGTTACGACATTAAATTGTTAAAATAATTTTTACTTCAAAAAATTAAAATATGTTTTTCGCCAATACAACATTGTTAACATGTATTAAACTTCCAGTGCCTACTTAGAAATTTTGTGGTGTGTTTTTGATTAGTTATGGTAGTATGTATTTATTTTTGTTAATTTAAATTGACATGTACTTAGTTTGGTATACTTAGTTTCGATTTGGAAAGCTTTTATAACGAAAATCACATTTGCCAGAGGCCTTGTAAATGAAACTGCTTTTACTTTTAACACTTTTCGAACAAAAACTGTTTGCGTTTGGATGCTTAGTTACACTACTGAGTCCAGTAGGTGTGAGTAAATATATATTTGCTTAATACACTCTTACGTAACGTATAGCAATATTTACATTTATGTTCTATGTCATTTTTAAAAGCTTGGAAGACATAACATCAGACATTAAATAAGACACGTTGATTTGAACTCCCGACGAAAAACAGGATGAATATAAATAATTAGATGTTGCCCGCGGCTTCGCTCGCATAAATATGGATTATATTTACAATGAAGTACTAAAGTAGTCCCTAATTATCATGTTGAAATAATCTAAGACCTCTTTTATATCACAATTATCGACTTTTGTGTGCTACCAGACTACCAAACTACTCGCAGCGCAAAGCAATCGTGCGAACAAAATAGACGAATAGTTGTGCGAAATACAGTCTCCACTTAGGTTACTTCAGCGATTTTAGGTAATTTCTGTAATACAAACTAATCCCGTATTTTAACACCCAAAATTTACGTAAACACTGGAATACTATTTTATATAATATGCAATCAAAAACCTAAAAAAAATTAAGACTTTATACTTATGTATTTATTTATTTTAATTTTTTAACATAACTTAACCGGGGAATAAATAGGGTATTATTACTTCATACAGACTTGTAAGAGCCTTTAGACTTCTTTAATCCGACTCAATCAAAAATTCTGATCTTAGCGGACGTGTACTAACTATAAACTACCTCCCTGCTAAATATCATCTTTATACGTAAAGTGGTTTTTGCGATTTTGTGATGAGTGATGATAAATCAATAATATTATGTCCTACAAAGGACGAAATTTGTCTTTCTTTAATTTCTTAACTTTGCAGTATCCCATCGGAGCGAATTAAATCTAGTACCTGATTTTGTGCTGAAGTTTTTCGACAAAGCAAAATTTATGAGAATATTCGATTCTCACGTGACTTACAATGTGTGACGTGACTTGAATGTGTATGTGATTTTTACACATTTTGATTCGTGTACGAAATGATTCGACAAACGAATTTCTATACGACTTGGTAGACAAGTAAGCTTACAGCCCACCTGATAGTAAGCGGTTATCGTAACTCATACTCCTGTAACACCAGAAGCAAGACTATCGTGTTGCCAACCCTACCCCCGACTCTACTTCGACTCTACCCAGGAGCTCTTACTACCTTACTCACCACAGGAACACAACACTACTTGGGAGCAGTATTATTTAGCTGTGATCTTCTGTAAAGTATCCTCTGTAAGGTTGAGGTACTTCCCCAGACAGGCTGATCCTGATTTTGAGCAGGATATTTCGTCAACTTCCTCAATTCAAATTTTGTCAACTTCGTAGCTAACGTATGTATACGAGTACATGCTTTTTATTTAATGTCATTTCCAGTTTCAGTATTAATTTTTAATAAGTAATATTAGTGTCTAATTATTCCATCATTTAAAGAATTTAAGTATGTACACGCTGATATCAGTATATGATCATTCGGATATCTTGAATTGTGCAACGAACGTGTAAATAAATAACTTAGCATCGAAATTTGAGACAAATATCTTTAAACGACTTACATAATATTGCCACATGTCAAAGAAACAATGTATTTACTTTCTATTCAAGTTGGTTCATTATAAAAGTTAAAGGACAATTTGTAAAACTAATAGAACCTCTTTTGTACTTTCGTGTATTGAATGGGTACTTTCGATTTCGCGTGGTTTGATTAATTATACTACTCCATAAATTGGCTCGTGAATGTAAATGAAGTATGCCTACCAGGTTTATGTCTGAACCATACAAAAGTGAATTTAATGTACAATTACATAATGTAATCGGATTATGCCGGCCTGGTATTTTGTATCTGTTTTATCATTTAGCTTATGATTTAAATCGTTCTTGTACAATTGCTATCATTAAATGAGACTTGTCGCTTCATTTAAGTTGTGTTTTATTCCCTTATGACTTTTTGCGTCGCAATTATTTCTTTATACAGGGTTACTTGTAATTCGATACATTCCTTTAAGGGCATGATAGTACATACCATAAGCTATGAATTTAACCCTATATTGCCTTATACAAATGTTGACGGTTACTGAGAAATTTTGAAATTTTGTAATTTTCAAAAAAATCCAGAATTTCGACTTTAAAGTCAGTTTTGAAAAAATTTCGTGAAATTTTATTCTTTTTTTTGCTTTTGGTACTGAGGGCACATGCCAATTCATTTTTAAAACAAATAAAACGTTGAAATATTGCAATGGTTTCGCCACAATATCTTAAAACTCGCGAAACTTTGAATTATTTCTTAATTTTCTTGTTTTTTAGAAAGCCAATTAAAAAAAAAGTAATACATTAAGAAGTGTACAAAATCTAACAAAAATTCCTCATTTATCTAGCTATCTAATGAGGTAAAAACGTCACAAAAAAATCTCAACACATGTGGAGAATAAGTCTTAGAAACGGGACAAGTCGCAATTTGTTAAAATAACATTTAAAATTATTTTTACACAAAACGTGCCTATGCATCGATAATGCGTATAATGAGAGGTCAGCAAGTTGCGGTAGGGCTCGGGAATGATCGTGACCGACTTCGCTGTCCCCTGTATATTAATTCCTTGTTAAGAAATCTCTCATAGAGCATGATGTATTTTCTCATGACTTATATATAATGATCGATTACTATCAGCATGTCCTCATTTATCTTTGCCATGCTTCAAGAACGCGATTCACAATCTGACACTTGTCCCCGATTGTGTTTTACGTATTAGCATAACATGATATTAATGTGCGTGGGTAAAGCGTTGCTGTTCATTGATTGTGATAAATGTAACGTCCTTTCCATCGTTCCAAACTTTTACTACATAAACCACCTACTTTATCATTGGATGCAACAGGTGTGCATTTGTCATAAGGTCCTTTAGTTTCAATAATTTTGTGAGATAACTCTTACTACTTATTTTTTCATAAGTATCGAGATACATAGAGATAACCACCTAGCGAAGATTTGCAGGTTGGATCTTTGAATTTGTATAAATATTCCTTTCCGTTTTGGATGTCTGTCCTTGTTGGTTTCGCCACCGTGCTTCGGAGAGCGCGTTAAGCCATCGCGGTTGTTATCATAAATACCTGATAGTGATCGTTACTCATATTCCATGTGACCGCCAACTCGCAGTGCAGCAGCGTAGTGGGTTAAGCGCCAATCATTCTCCAACATGGAGAAAGAGGCTTATGCTCAACCGTGGGGTGTAAAAAGGTGAATGCATGCGTGCATGCATCGAGTCTCCAGGAAAACGAAAACTAAATATAAATTTGTAAAATAAATTTAAAAAGAAAGCTATTCGTCGTATAGTGCATAGGGGGGTGTTGGTTCCGACACTCATGTATGGAAGTGAAAGTTGGGTATGGCAGAAGAAACATGAAAGCAGAATAAATGCAGTTGAGATGAGAGCGTTAAGAAGTATGATAGGAGTTAAACTGAGTGACAGGATAAAAAATAGTGAGATAAGGAAACGTTGTGGTCTGAAAGAAGATGTAGTGACAAAAATTGAGAAAGGTATGCTGAGATGGTTTGGCCATGTCGAGAGAATGAATGAAGAACGATTGACGAAAAAAGTGTATAAGGCGAGTGTGAATGGAAGTGTTGGAAGGGGTAGACCTAGGCGGACTTTTCAAGACCAGATCAGAGACGTCTTGAAAAAAGGCCAGGTCAAGAGTACCCTAAACCATAGAGCGTGTATGAAAGGAATAATGAAAGTGGATGAAGCGAAACAAGTATGTAAGGATCGTAGCAAGTGGAAAGAAGTGGTCTCTGCCTACCCCTACGGGAAAGAGGCGTGATTATATGTATGTATGTATGCTATTCGTCGTGTTCTATCGTTTCTTAAGAGATCACAGCATACGTGCATGATTTTGATAATTATTACTTTTTCCAAAAAAAATGCAACACCTTTTAATTCACTCAAAAATGAAAGAATGTTGATGCAATTTATACTTAAATGTTCGAAAAAGTCTTGCTTAATATATTTCCTTGAAATCGTTTAGCAGCTAATGATTTGCCTAAAGGATTATGACCTTAACATTTGATTTCAGATAATCTCATTATGTTGACCTGAAAATAAATAGCGATACACATCTGTTCCCATAGTTTTGTCGTGTTATAAACAATGAACAAGATTCGATGCGGTTTACGAAACATCATCTCCGTTGCGAGACTATTGTAACAAGGTAGTTGCGTTGTCTCTTTCGATGTCGTAAAATTAGCATACATTACAGAACTGTTAATGGTAAATATTTGCGTGGCAATAGGAGGACATAAATATACATTCTATAATAAATTTAAATAATATTTGAATTATATTATAAGTATTGCAATACTTTTCCCACAATGTTATATATTGCAACTTAGTGAAAACACTTAGAAGGCTATTAGTAAGTTTTTGTCACACTTAATAGAATACATTAACATTGTGACCTTTAGTTTTACATGTCATATCCAATATATTTATGTTACTAAATATCGATATAAACTACGCATAAAATATATCTAAAAAGGTAAAATTGTTTTGCGTAATTCAAAAAGCATTTCTGTAAAAAGTGTAAACATGTAATTTATGCGGCAACCTTGTAATTTAAAACATAATGAGCAATTATAAAATTCTATTAGTCGAATATTTGCACTTAATTATTTTCTGAAAGGTGATCTGATGCAGGTGAGTTGAGATGATCCAAATATTTTTTACGAAGTTAATAAAAATTAAACAACTATAAATAAACTTGATACGTTAAAAAAGGTACAAATATAAAATTAGGTCAGGTCACCTGTTACCTTCTCTATATATGGTTAATTTACCGATATGACCTTTATTTAAGTTATGGTATGTATTCAACGTATGTCAACAATGCAACTTTTTTGAGGTAAAGGTGCAAATTGCAAGATATAAATACGCGCAGGCGGCTAATAATGATTCCGATAGAATTATTTATTGCAGACGTCGCACGCTGCAGATGCCGCATCTCCTACAATAAATAGCATCTGCCTTTTTAATTTACTATATTTGGAACGGCATGAAAGCGTGTTACAGTTGTTTAGTAATGTTACTGTTATACATATTTTATAAAACGAATTGTTATTTATTGTCATTATGAATTTTTATCGTTTAGTTTTGGAGACTTTTAGGCGTTGAACTATTCGGAAATTACTGTTATTCTTGCAGTAATTCAGCACCATGCTTAGAACTATTTTCTGCACCATTTAAATAACTAAATAACCTATCTTAGCTGTTAATATTTAATCATCTAAAATAGTCAAACGCTAGACGCGCAAACTCAAACGCGTGAAAATAATAATCGTTAAGCTTACTTACTAATTTTTCTGCGATATTTCTTATTAATAAACCCTGTAAGAACCTTCTACGTAGTATTACAAAGCAAAGAAAGATGAATGAAATCAGTAAAGTTATTCTTAAGTTGTCTTAACCAAGGGAAATTGCTATTCATTCTTTATACATATGTGTAGTTTTTATATAAATGTAAAAGTATCTGATAGTATTAATAAAGTTTAAATGCAATACGTTCATGGTTTCGTGAAATTCGATGTATAACCGTTTATTGCTCTCACATGAGTTGTTTAACGGTGTCGATCGTCACGATACAGCTATTTGTTGCCGTTCAAGCAACTATTGTTTTGATGATATGCTCGTATGCTGTACATTCTGTACCTATATGGCATGTTTTGTCATTTAACGTATCTAAGAACCGAGGAGATTGTACTGTGTCACGGGTATTGTTTTAAGTATAATGTATTTGTCTGATTATAATAATTCTCTTAAGTAATGTGATTCAGCTCTTATAATTTCTTTGTTACTGCTATTATTTAATTTTTTGGGCTCTCATTGTTCTTTATTATCATTCTTGACGCCTCGAAAATTAATAATGTTGTATCTTAGACATAATGAGAATGTTGATTAGATTCAGAAAAAGTTCAAAATTTGTTGATTTTAATTTCATGTTCATCAACTTTTTGTTAACTGTAAAGGTCATAAACAATGATGTGGCTGTTTTATTTGGTCAAAACGAAAAGCAGTACACTGAAATCGATACGTTAGGTTTACCAACTTTACCATCTAATTTTAAATATTTAACCTATTTTATTGTTTGTACTGTTTAAGAGTTATAATTGTGACAATGTATCTGTTTAAGTACATAGATATTTTTAAATTCTTTTATAGTAAAAATTAGTCCAATCAAAATTGTTTATGTTTTTATTATGTTCATTAGTGGTATCAAAATACTAATCTAATCATTATAAAGAAACGATTAGTTCAAAGTTACCGAGCAAGCATTTCTTGTAATTTACCAAATTCTCATGATACTATAATTCATCTAACTAACATCTAACTATTGCTGGTTTAGATAAATATATTAAGGATTTTTGATGATCCTAATGCATGTGATCTAGGTAGGGATCTCTAGTACATTTTTTTCACCTGATTAGTATCAAGCTAATTTTCCAGGAGTAGATTCATTTTGATGAAACAAACAAAAATGCCTCTACGAAAACTCTCGATTGTGGTAGCTAACAGAGATAGCAGGGGATAGAGCAGCAGTGAGCGTAGGACCGGGATAACGTAATAATTTTTGATGACCTTACGAGGCCATCAAATTGATGACATCGTAAGGTCATCAAAAATCATTACTAACCTGCTAATTTTTTTTCTTTTAGTTAGTTAATATAGTTATATTGTCCATCATATAAGTTAATAGTAATATTGTCCTACAAATTGCGTGGTACGTTATCACGGTCCTACACTCACTGCTGCTCTACCCCCTGCTATCTCTGTTAGCTACCACAATCGAGAGTTTTCGTAGAGGAATTTTTTGTTCGTCTCGTCATAATGAAGCTACTCCTGGAAAATTAGCTTGATATTAATCAGGTGAAAAAAATGTACTAGAGATCCCTACCTAATATAGAAGTACATTAATTAAAAACTTTAACTAATGTTTCCGACATCATTAATGGAGTGAATCGTTGATATTAGTTAAAAATATTAAGATTAAACTGAAACTGAATATTGTTAGTTACAGTTAGTCGTATCTCTCTAGTATGCTGATATTTTTATTATTACATAATTAAAAAACTCTTTAAGATATGTCCCTTTTCATTGAGTAAAAGTTTGTGAAGATAACTTATCACAAAAACGGTAATAGTCAGGAAGTTGCCATTTAAAAAAGTTAACCAATTAATATTAACTAATAAATACACTTGGGTTTTATTATATTTAGATGAATGCATGATATCTATCAATGTTTTATCAAAATTTTAACGGTTTAAATCAAACATTAACACGGTACCAATAATAATTAATACGACTTATTTTGTGTAATTTAATTTCAAAACTACGTTAACAGACATTCATTTCTGGTTTTGCGTAATACGTTTATTTAGATTGATAGTTTAATTTCTGTTACGGTACATACATTCCCATGTATATAAGATTTCACACGACATTTTTTATTTCTTATTACAGTATACAAATATGGCCATTCTACGTTAACGATTCTCATGACTAAGAATCCAGTTTCCACAGCAATGGGGTCTATTATATGCAAACCCCTTAATTATACTTGTTCTAAGACCGCAACCAGGCTATGGTTGATGTAAATGAAAATCATCTAGTGCTTGGTTTATATTACGGTTGTCGTAGTGTGCGAAAGGGTAATTACGATTAGATGCTACGATGATTTAATGGTCTGGATGTCAAATATTAAGATGGATTAATATATGTAAGTAATATGCGTACATACACTTACTTTGAAGTAATCATAATTAAAAAATGGAACTTTAACAACAAGTTACTTGATCTGCTGAATTTGGAAAATTGTGTCGTATACCGTAAAATTTAACTTCGGCATTTTAAGACCATCTAAAATCTGGCAGCAGATTTTTGTAAGGAAATATCATTAGCATTAAATTTGCAATCCGTTTATATAAATTCACAGTTTGTTATTTATTACTGACACTAATGGATGGTGGAGTTATTACTCCACAGTTTGTGTGTAAACAACATAAATTAAAATTAGACAGTTTATAAAAAATAATTCGAAATCTAATCTAAAAGAAATTGAACTGCTCGAACATTAAAAATAAATTTGAAAAATAGAAGTTTTATGACAAATGATATTATCTAAAGATCAAGATTTTATTTACAAAGACTGTTTAAATATAATTTCCCATAAACTCAAGTTTACGGTCAGCTAGTCAATCGGAACGTAGCATCCCTGCTACCATTGGTTTGTGTTAATTTATAATATGCAGAAGAACTGGTCTCCGATTCGCATCCGTTCCTTCAATTAAGTTTTATTGATCTTGATTCTCTATTTTTAGATCTACTGTATCCAATTAAGTTTATTACTTAAAGTTATTTTGACATCTAACTCGGTAAATGTATAAAAAATGCTAATTTAATTATGTTAACTTATTTGTTTACTTTTATTATTGCTCATTCACCAAATTTTGCTTAACTTTTAATAAAATGATTTATGGTTTATAATGTTGAAAGATCATAAGAGATTTTGACACTGAATTTTCTTATATGTAATACTAGCTTCTGCGCGCGACTTCGTCGGCGTGGACTCCGCTCCTGTTGGTCGTAGCGTGATGATTTATAGCCTATAGCCTTCCTCGATAAATGGGCTATCTAACACTGAAAGAATTTTTCAAATCGGACCAGTAGATCCTGAGATTAGCGCGTTCAAACAAACAAACAAACAAACAAACAAACTCTTCAGCTTTATTATATTAGTATAGATTATGAAAGACAGCGAGAAATCGTTTCTTTATCACAAAGAGTGATATTTTCTCAGATACATCAACAAACAACAAAATCCTGCATAGTATGCAGTAGTAGCAAGTATAATTAATTTAAGAAACCGTAAAAATGGTTTTGTCTATTGAGTAATATGTGATGTTATCGTTAATAAGGGGTTAATTATGTTATTATGTGTCTGCGGTCAATATCAACAGGATCAATCAATCGATTCGATTATACCTGCGTAATCATTGCGTACATACATGATTGCAATTTCTTGAAAGCCTTGCCCAGGTGACTTGTCCATGTATGTAACTGCGAGCTTATTCGCAACTTAGTTACCCTACCAATTTAAATGCGCAGTCGGCTCGAACGGCTCGTGTTATAGAGCGCGGTAGTTTTTAAGTTGTAAGTGTAAAAGTTTGAAGTCCACACCGTTCAGTTAGATGCGTCACATAATCGCGCTCCGTGGCGCCTCAGTTTGCTCGCGCTGCCCGCGCAGCTCACTCGTGGGTTAAACTTCGCGCTATTGTTTTTATAAATCGACTTCCCGAAACGAATTTGGAACGTTTACGACCGGTAATGTCGGTTTAACTGTCGTTTTTAAACGACCAGTGCCTTATAGATCGTCCATAATATTTCGCATTGCGAATCTGAAGTTGACATTACTTCGCACTGTTAAGTTGTTGTCTTAACAGTATCTGAGGAAACGTGTGTAGCTCTTCCTGTGCTGTGGAATTCGCAAGTTCAGTGTTCATGCAGTGTTGTGGAATGTGAGCTATGATTTAGTGCATGTGCTTTTTCTACTTAGATTAACTGATAACAAAAAAGCTTGTTTCGGTGATCTGCAACTTCATGGGAATAAATATTCTCCTACTATACATGACTGATATCAGGATTTAATATATGGTGAGTATTTTTCGAACAGGCCATATGGCCATCCATCCTCCTCATCCTCTCCATCATCCTTCCATTTTGCTATTTAAGGAACTTTTTTTTTAAATATGTATATCATAATAAAAGGTTTTGTTATCATTTAAACATCAATTTATTAATTTAATATATTTGATAATTTATGTAGTTTTAACGTTTTTAACCCTTTCAAAAATTACAATAAGAAAATAAATGTTATCGCGTAGGTATAATATAAGCGACTCAATGACAACAAGCGTGACCTAAAAGTGCATGGGCGCCAAAATAGTGACAAAAGCAACCAGACCCAACCAGACCAACTTCAAATGACCGAGCCTTATGTTAAGACCAACAAAAAGCATTATGGTAATGAAATTCAAATCGAACTTTGAAGAAAGTGATTTACAATAAGAATAAAAAATAACCATTTGCATATTCGTAAAAGTA
This sequence comes from Melitaea athalia, assembly GCA_905220545.2. NCBI lineage: Eukaryota > Metazoa > Arthropoda > Insecta > Lepidoptera > Nymphalidae > Melitaea > Melitaea athalia. The sequence continues at coordinate 6,146,074 of HG992197.1, read as the reverse complement.
AAAAGTAATCGTAAAAGCTTTTGTAAAGATTTGATTAATTTGATTAATAATCTCTAAAAAGAATGAATCGACAATTTCGATATACTCGAGACTGGGTCAAAACATTTATTAATTGCGAATCGACGTTTGCAAGCGGCACCGGCATTGTGTGCGAAATGTTCAAAACTGGAACTTGTTATTTCCGTTCACTTTTAAATCTATGCTGAGACTTATCTCCGCTTTGAAGGTTATGTAGCTCGTGTTGATTGTTTATGCAGAGGTGTTAAAATTATCACTTTAGTATATCATTTTAAGAGCAATAATGCAGACATTGTCAAACATTACCATGTAGGCTAAGTTTTCCTTGGTCGTTACTCATACGTTAAGAATTTCAACACATTTAAAAGTTTGCTTGAATATATTTAAGAGTTCCTTGACAACGTTGATTTTATTATTGACTGATTTTGTACTAGTTTAGTACGATATAAATTAAATTTTATACTTTGATATGTTAGTAGTTCTTTTTAATACGAATTATAAAACATTTACTTGACTTTCCACACTTGACCATTTCTACACTTTCTTATCGATTATTTTACTTGTTATTATTGCTTACAAAAATTTATTAGAATTATTCACGCGTGTGCCTTATCTGATTTTGTATTGCATCGAAACGTGTCAAACGTATTATTTTATACGCGCAATGTAGGTATACTTTATACGAAATTTTTTATAATATATCGTCTTATATTTACGAGTAAATATGAAACGATATGTCACAAATGTAAAATTTTGTAAACATTAACTTGAAATGATATACAGAATACTATAAAATATCAGATATGCGGAATGTCTAGTTTAAATAAAAAATAATTTGGATGGTTAACGTAAATTTAAATATGTAAATCCATGACACACATTGCTGTACCAATCTTATTAAATTGACAGGTTTTAAAAGTTGTAGTGATACGAGTTTGATCTACGTACTACGAGTATTTGTACGTTATCTATACTAATATATAAAGCTGAAGAGTTTGTTTGTTTGTTTGTTTGTTTGTTTGTTTGAACGCGGTAATCTCTGGAACTACTGGGCCGATTTGAAAAATTCTTTCAGTGTTAGATAGCCCATTTATCGAGGAAGGCTATAGGCTATGTATCATCACGCTTAGACCAATAGGAGCGGAGTCCACGCCGAATAAGTTGCGCGCAGAAGCTAGTAATTTATATATTTTGTGTATCTAAGTATACACATATGTATTTTATATCATGTATTTAATGATTCTAATACCGTATAAACATAGAATTACTAACTCTATTTTTAAGACACAATTTCCAAAAAAACTTAAGTCTAAACGAAGCTTAATTTTTTTCATCTATACGTCTGTACTAATGCGAAATATTCTTCCTTAATAAATTGTTATTTGTTTTTGGTTGTCATTAGACTTCCAAGGTTTGAACTTTTGAACGAATATACTTAGTCATGAGGGAAGCAAAAGCATAATAATCTTTGATCCACGATATAAACTTAATTAAATTTGTATTTCCTCATTTTTATAGGTTATACAGTTATTTGTTGTGGTCTGGGTGTTTGGTCTGTTCTGTCTGTATCCGGACCCCCGACGGGCGATTAGTTATTTAAAAACTGAATTGAATATGAACTTCATATACCTACTCAAAAGATTATCATTGAAACTTGAAGTAGTTAACTTCCCTTTAATGTGACAATATAAAAGATCTTACAGTAAGTAAGTACGAAATGAATTTCTAGGCTTCCCTCACTGTTCGTCGGTTATTTGTATCCACACCTTGACCTTTTGTCACGATGTCTGCGCAGTTTTGCGATCTCCAGCTTTAGATTTGGTCGAAACTTTCCTCCTCGTGAACAGAAATGGAAATGATATTATTCATATAACACTTTTACTTGTCATGTTGAAGATTCATAATTCATTTTATTTTGACGTTTGCTTTTTGATAGTATAATACAGTAAAATTGAATTAAACGCGTGTTTACATTTTTATGTGATAAGTACGTAAAAATGATTTCTCTAAGTGACTTTTTTAAATTACTAGTTTTATTTAAAATCATGATAAGATTAATAAATACGGTAAAATAATAACGGTCCATTTTTTGTATTAGTCAAAATCTACATATTTATTTTCAATCTATTACTGTTACTCATCAAAGAAAAAAAGTACGTAAGTTAAGATATATTAGAAGAAAGCGTTCTTGTACAGGGTTTCCGGAAGCAAACAGACCGCAAATATGCCCCTTATACTTAAACATCCTTCGGCCTGTATAAATATTTACGCGGAGGAAGTAATTCCGCAGCCTTAAGCAATATAGCGAGATGCCTACAGTCGCCTCTGTGCTAACCAGTCATTAAAATCTTACCAATAAACGCAACATTACTTACTACTAACGTGTGTACATATACTTTTATAATAATCCTTCGAGGCTTCTTTACAACGCAAAAGATTTTTAATATCTAATGGCTCCTAGGATATGCGACTTCCAATAAACAAACAGTTCCTTCCGTATACATCATTATAGATATATTTATTGAGAAAATAAAAACCATGAAATTATTACGAATTAGTTTTGTATTGTTCCTTTTCTGCTTACTTAATATTTATAAGTTTGTTCAACAGTGTTACTAACATAAGTAAGATTCAAATACTCCAATGGTAACTCCCATGGAAAGTTACCATTACTCTTCGAATGTATTAGCCACTAAATCACACTTGTAACTTGTTTAATCTTCGCTTAATAAATTTAATATCTAGATTTGTAATTGTTGGCCGGCGCAGCGTGAGTTTTCTCTCCCGTAAATATTATAGAGCTTTAGTCAATAAGTCCTGGGTATATAAATATAATAGGGAAAGTGTTGAAGACAGCTCTCAACTACACAAATCGATTCGTTTTACCTGCATATTATGGTTACTATAATTTTAATGAATTAATTATTGTATGTATTCGTATCTGTGGTTTTTGTTTATAGATATAACTAGATCTCATTTGATGGTAAGCGATTAACGTAGCCTATAGACGTCTGCATCACTAGAAGCATCGCAAGCGCGTTGCCGATCCCATCCCCAATGCCCCCCAGAAGCTCTGGTCACCTTACTCACCAACAGGAACACAACACTGCTTGAAAGCAGTATTATTTAGCTGTGGTCTTCTGTAAGGTTGAGGTACTACCCCAGTCAGTCTGCTCTATATTTTAAGCACCTGCTGTGCCCTACGTCAGTTAACTGTATGTTTAGCTGTGGAATTTTAAAAGCTTAGAAAAATAACCTTATTTCCTAATAAGCAATTTTCCCATCATTCCACTGGGCCGCAGTTTAATTATTATCAAAAAATTCCTCTCCCATGACATGATTTAAGTTAGACATGCACGTTGACCATAACAGTAAAAGTTTACGATTGTTTCCAGTTTGAAAACTGTCATTACTGTATTGGTCATTAGATATAAATAATGTAGTCAATAAAGAAGGGCATAATCAAATAATTTCATAATATTATGATCTCTATCCCAATGTATTTAATAGCTTGTTTTTACTGCATCGGTACGAGATTGTAACATTTATTTCATTGTAAACGTTTTAGCGTACGATACAATAGTATTTAACTACGATAACTACGATTTAAATAAATAAAAAATCTTAAAGCGTGATCTAGTTACTAAATTTGTCGTAACATTACTTAGAGCGAGACGCCAGATTTTCATACTAATTGCTTTATTAAAACGCCTTGCGTAATGCAGGATGCCGCGTGTAACAAAACCCATTTCAACTTCCCTGAACATCGTCGCTTGTTTTAATTTTGCCTGTAAATATATCAACCTTGAATGTTTTATTAATGTCTACAGGTTTATTAATGATTGTTTTTTTATGATAGCGATTGCCTTAATTTATGCAAATAACAAGAATAATTTTAATTATCTCGTTACACGTACTGTGATTTTTGAATCGACAAAGATTTTTTTTTGTCCTATAATTGTAGTATAAATGATAAAATACGTTGTCCGTTTGTCTAATAATTAATTTTACTTAAAATTAAATATGTTTTAAATTTATGCAATTTAGGTTTTTTATTATTTCCTGTAATGGATTTTTAGAACACAAATCCGTTTTCATTTGTTTTAGTGTCTTTAAAATAAGTGTTATACGCGACGTTGCCATTACGTCGGTCGGTCGAAAGTTCAATAGTCCTTTTTCCGGTAACGCGTTCCCCCCTGTGAGGGACTCACGGCAGTGCACGTCATGTGGTCCTTTATTATTTTGCGAGGTTCACATATTACCATGTGAATTATACGTGAAATTATGAAGTAGTCTAGAAATAATATCCATGTAATAAAAAAATTCATTTGTAGTATTCGATTGAAACATATCTACTATCTCTATGCATATAAATACGAGATAAAAATGCGATCCGTACCGTTAAACCCAATTCTTTTATTTAAATTCGAATTGTATTTTATTTATATATATATTCATATTCAAATATGTTTTTGTTAGCATTTAAATTGTCAGTTCTTAGGAATTTTATACTGGAACTGGGATTTAAAAGTGTCACTTTTTACAGTTACGAATTTATAAGATAACTAGCCGACCCGTGCCCACTTCGTTGGGCGTTATAATCCATTTCACATAAGAAGGGTACGGTGAAATTTGATATGTTCCAATACACTCTCACTATTTTCAGCAAATCAGATAAATATAAATGTTTTAAAATCACCAATTAATTTCTAAGGCAAATAATAATGCTTGATTAGATTGAATTGTTGACACGGCACGTCAGAGGGCGCAGGTTCAAATCCTGCTGATTTAAAATCTTTATATATTTTTATCTTTTTCCTTTTATCTTGTCACTCCTGAATAGTGTAGCTTTCTGTTAGCGAAATAATTTTCATGATCGGATCAGTATTTGCGAAGATTACCCCGTATATACAAACAAAGTTATAAACTTTACCTCTTTATAATATTAGTATAGATAATTAGTTTATAATAGCGTAATAATTCGTATTCAAATGTTGTTACCGTAAATTTTACATGCATTAGGCAATAATATTCGTACTTTGAAAAAAATATTAGTTGTACCCTAATCATTATAATAAAAAAAAAAACGAGTGTGCTTTATACCACGCGACTGAAGTAAAACTTCTTTAACTCCATCTAACTTATATCCCCCTCTCAACTTCCGTTCGCCTCGCACAATCACAATTTTCTTAACGCTATCGTCACGCATTTACCAGCTTACTCCCATAGTCAAGCGTGCGTAAAGAAGTTTTACTTCAAAAATAACATTAAATCTTAATAGTTAACAAAAATTTTGTTGTTGTATGTAAGTATATTTTATTTAAAATGCTGTTTATCACCCAGTTAACAGAAAACTTGAATTGTAAATGTAAAGCGTGTATCGGTCGCATGTCGCGTTCAAATCTGTGCTAGATCCTCTGAATTACAAGATACTAAATTTGTTTAAAATTCGTCACGTGTTTGTGGTTGGAAAAAATGACTTCAATGTTTCAATTTTCATGATGTAAGAATAGACCTGAAGAAGATCTTAGATAATTACATCTAACAATAAGCCAGAGATTCAAATTCTATAGAATGTCCAGCTGAAGGATGTGTACAAACTGTTTCTATCGAAAAAGAATTATTGATAGATTTGTACAAATCTATCAATCACTTTTTTTACGACACGGCAAAACTCGTACCTAAGACAAACCTAATATAAAGTTTACTAGCGCTAGAGGTGTATAAAAGTTTAGTATTTAAAGTGTTAAGGTATAATTTTTTTAGAATTGTTTTCTTAACATTCAATAGTCAACAGGTTACTTTTATATATTTGTATTACTAGTAAGGCTTAGTTAGAAAAATTGTTTGTGGTTAAATTTACTGTACTTAATCTATACTAATATATAAAGCTGAAGAGTTTGTTTGATTGTTTGTTTGTTTGTTTGTTTGTTTGTTTGTTTGTTTGTTTGAACGCGGTAATCTCTGGTTCTACTGGGCCGATTTGAAAAATTCTTTCAGTGTTAGATAGCCCATTTATCGAGGAAGGTTATAGGCTATACATCATCACGCTAAGACCAATAGGAGCGGAGCCCACGCCGACGAAGTCGCGCGCAGAAGCTAGTTTTTTATAAATGTCGCTGTAACAATGTCTGCATTTCTGCAGGTGTAGGCTTCAACTCATTGTTCTTAATTGGTTTGTTTTTAATCTTTTTTCATGTGTTTGAAGAGGTTAATTGATTTCCTTTCCGTTTTAAATAATATTTTGTACCCAGCTTTATAGATTTTTTAACAATTTGAATTTCGTTTGCTTAAATGCACGAGTGCTAATATTTTGGCTATTCCTAAGCAATAAATTTAATTTTGTTACTTTATGCCAGTGCGAATTAAGTGAGGAAGTGATTAGTTTTATTACTATAATATTTTTAACGTTAATTTCTCAGCTGTTTGTCAAATACCTAGTTATCTGCTTGATATTTTCGTTTCATCTGAACCTTTAACAACACAAGTGTCATTACTGTACTCGTAGTACACTAATAGTAGGTGTTTATTTATTTTTATTCTTGAATGAAGAGCTGAGAACCTACGCCTATATTTGTTAAAGAAGCCCACGTTGTGGCTGTAATAATACATACAGCCTGTGTAGGTAACATTGAATATTTATTACATACTTTTCGCACGAAGGTTACATTAAAAGGAATTACATAAGTTATTTTGTAAATAAATTGCTTCGTATTTATTTAATAAAAATGAGGCTTTGTTTGACAAATTAGATATTACCATAATAAGACAAACCTATATGGTGGATGGCATTGACAGTATTAGTTAACCAGTAATGGCTTAGTGGTAAAATGGTATAGTATATATGTATTTATATACCTTAAAAGTAACTTATCTACTGATTTATTATCTTTTTTTATCTTAGTTTTAATAAATATCCATGACTTATTGATGTATATAATATAACTATCGGAAATAAATAATTGCCTTTATATTTTTGAACTTTTATTGCAACACGTATTTCTTCTCATTAAACAACTGTATTTATTAAATATGGGGGATTATTAGAGAAAAAAATTAAATAAAATCGTTTTCGAATACACAACACGAGTCTAAAATTACAGTCTAAGATTTAATACTAGGCTTACACTTATTACATATATTAAGAAATGTGTATGCACGTTACCATATAAGTTGTGCAGCGGATGTCCGTCCATCCATTGCAATAACTATAAACTGATTCATCACTACGCATGATCGTAATATTGATGTATCCGGTTTTTCGTTTCATACGTAGGTAAACTCGCATTAAAATCACGACTGCCTAATGTTATTTGAAGAAACAAGAATCAAAAGCTTCAATGACCTAGTGGCACACGAAAATACCGTTAAAACGGTCACCGTGGGGAAATGTATTCTACATGAGGATTATGTCATTTTTGTAATATATGTGTATGAAGTTCTTTTGACAGATAGAATATTCATTGATACCTCCAAATAGTCTCACGTGTGTTGGCATCAAAACCCACATTCACACGCTATTTATTAATAAGTAAAAAATATAATGTTAAAATTTATCGTGCAGAACGTTAGTTGAGATACCTATAATGTCTTTATTTCGTTGATTTTCGTTTCTTCTCTCATTATCTGTTACGGAAGCTTTCGCAATCTTTAGATGACTTTTTATTAAAAGATGCACATTTGTTGCACAACGTTTTGTCTTTTATTCGTACAGGATTTTTTTTAAAGTCATTTCTAAACCAGGAGTATGTTGCGATCATTTTCCTTATTAACCTTCGACTAAAAAAGGAACATAGAAATTATTTTATTGTTTGTACAATGTTTTAACCCAATGCTTTTGATCACCTATTATATATTATGTTCTCCTATTATTTCAATATAATGATCGCCCGGGTCAGTATTAGATATGCCGACCACTTTCGTTCGTGACTTACGGTTGCTCGGGTACGTATTGTTAGGCGACGTAATTTCCTTAAGAGGTAATTACTTACCGCTTCCTAGTAATTACTTATAAGTATACACTCTGGAGAGATTTATTTAAGACTAGGATAGTGTTTTATAATGTTTTATTGAGGTTAAATTTTGAGATACGCATTTTTATCTAAAATAGGTATTTTAGTGATGTGAGCACAAATGTTACATGAAGTAGTGTGATACATAAAAGTTTATTTATGTTACTAAAATTTTACCTTTAATACTCCTATCAACCTTTACTTATACGGGAAGTATGTCTCAATTTCAAATTAAACTTTACATATATATCCTACTATAGTTCATATCCTAAACATTTCTTCGATGCAATTAAATAATTTTACTCTCACTCTTATAAACTTACGCAATACAGACAAATGCATGCGTAATTGCTGGCCTATTATTAAATGCGATTAATTATTATTCGAATTTGGTTGCATTAATTTACTTTCGTTTTTATATCTGTTTTGAGAATTATAACAATGGTTAGTAAAGTTAAGAAACATGACGTTGTATAATATTAATGTTTTATTGCATTAATTTAATAACATGGGTCGGAACGGATGTCGACTAGCCTTTGGCGGTGAGATTATAATTTTCAATTTAGATAACTTTTCTCTATGAACGATAGTTTTGAGGCATATTAATTATTACCGTAAAGTTTTTAGTTTCTTTGATTTATTTTTAAAGATTTATTGTTTATTTTCTATGCCTGTCTAGTATCAAAGGTAGTGTGCGGCTTTGTAATACGATAAATGGGTATCAGGTTTTGACCGGAGAACAAGAATAGTACCGCGTTGTCGTATACGGAAATAGGACATACCACTATCTTACTTAACTAATATTAACACTATACAACGTGGATTTTAATAAGGAATTTCAATTAGAGATTTAATATACAGTAACTAGCGCATAAGTTTATGTATGTGCTTTAAATTTCAGTTTCAATTGGTTTTGATAACCGTCAGATTGTTTGACATTTATGGTTACTCGTATTATTTTTTGGCAACACTGGCGGATCCAGGGGGGGGGGTCACGGGGGTCATGACCCCCCCCCTGGGCTGTGTCCAGGACCTAGGTGGACCACTAATTAAAATATTAAACAAGATTTTTGTCACAATATAGGTATTTTTAAGTACATTACCTACATAGATTAATAAAATACCTACTTTTTACCTGTATCTATCATTATAAAATTTAAATTATAACTTATTTTTACTTGATTACGACTTTGTGACCCCCCCCCCCCTGGCGCCTGGACCAGACTGTGACCCCCCCCTGGCGCCAAAGCTGGATCCGCCCTTGTTTGGCAAGTTAGTTTAATGGATGATAATATATTATGTAGCTTTCTAAAAGTAAGGTATAGTGATTACTACGTATTAAAGTATTTTCATTATTAAAAAGTACTTTATTTAAATCATAATTAACTGATTTTACTTATTTTAATCATTTAGTATCCTTAGAGATTGGTTAGATAAAAATATATGATAATATGTATAAAAAATAGCAATCGGGTCAAACAGTATTCAAGTAGATCTAGTCGGTAAGAATACATAAACATACACGCGTAATATTTTCTTTCTTTTTGAAGTAATTTAACAAACAAAAATGTTTTTATTTACATATCTATTTGTATGCCTCTTAACTTTTTCGTCAAAACTACGTAAATCTGTAGGTTAATTGATCCATCAATAGCACTTAAACTATTTTTACGCCGATAAGAGAACCAAATTTATTTATTTTCCAACATTCTTCGTGTCAACATCGTTTGGTTAACAGACATGTCATCAAACCACTTCGGTTCGAGTGGCATTTACCAGTTAATCTTGAAATGTGTGAAACATCTAATTGTCGACTGTTATTGTGTGTAAAGTGCATTAGTGGGAATGTTGACACCGCTTTATAAATACACGAAGTTTCTTACAGCGTGTGATAACAGTTTAAATTTTTTTGGAGTTTTTTTTGGATTTTCATATAAGGCCCCCGGTATGAAAAAAATATGAGGAGTAAAATCTACTGATCGAATGACCTCGTTACGTTTTTGTGCGCCATCTATCTGCTACGACGGTTACGACGGTATCGGTTACGACGTTTTTATCGTTTATTTACCATTTGATATGGTATTAATCTTTTTATCAGACTATAAAGCCTTTTTGTGCATATTAGACAGTAGATCTGAAGAAGTAAACTCCAGTCGTGCGTCGGAGCTGACCACACACACTTTCTTTCTTATAATTTGCATAAAAACCTTCCGTGGGATTTTTAAGGAACATACAAAAAAAAATTAGCCGAATCGGTCGAGCCGTTCTCGAGTTATGCGCTTAGCAACATTCATTTTTATTTAAAATAAGATATACTGCTTGACTCGAAATTTTTTGATCTATATTTTGAACGGTTAAACGTGTAGCTTTAAAAGCTTTTCTGAATTTTTCCAATTATCTGTGCAAATTTTTAAACTTTTAATTAAGGTAGAACATTCTATAAAGTATAAGAAATCTTATTAAAATGTGAATGAATTTGGTAAAGTAATTTTTGAGATATGACGTGATTAAGTGAAAATAGGTTTCATTTGTCTAGGTGGAATCTTGCAACTCAATTTTGAAGCATATTTATTTAACCGATTGAGCTGAAATTTTGTATACATGTTTAGTTTGAATGACAATGCATGTTTAGATGTTTGACCTCATTCTAAATCCAACATGGTGTTCACACCCAAGATGGTGGAGTAGTTAGGGAAAGTACCCTTTAAATATAATAGCGACAAGCTTTTTTATCATTTTAATTTTGTAATGAAGTTATATGTTGAAGGTATAAATTTTAAAGAAAAAGTTCATTTTATTCTTTTTAGCGTATTAAAAAAAACTAGTTTAGATAGGAATTTCACTAATCATGTTCGAACATAATTAGGACAAGAACTGAAGTTACTGGTACTAACTTCATAATTCTACTTCAACAATGTCATAGCCGTTAAGAATTGTAATATATATCCTTTCGTTTATATTTATTATAGCTTGTTTAAACTGCCATTGCTGACTTAAAACGTGGAACTTTTCAATAGATCGTATAACTGTTAAAGCGTAGTAATTATAAAGATATAACTTTTAAATTGGGGAAATTGATTATGTAGGTACTTCCTGTACAGTAAAATTGTTCTGTACTTACCTAACTGTTATTTTTTTTACTTCAAATGGTTATTTTTGATCAATTACTCTCAGAATCATTTTTAAACTTTATTGCATTCAGATTGTATTGCTCATGTTTTTCTTCAATTGTTTAAATATGTAATATACGTAGCTTATATGACGGTATTCTTAGGACTTTTTTGTATGCATTATTATTACATTATAAAACCGGAAACGACATCGAACTCAGTATATTTTTTGTCCTTCGTAATATCCTGTTTATTATGTATTCTACTGAATGTACTATTTTTTACCGCAACAGACTTTTCGTTGGTCAATGTTCGTAATCTTAGACGCGTCTCGATCTCATTAACATAGCTTTAATTGTACTGTTTCGTTCGATTAAGGTGTCAACGTCCAAACAAGTTTTAACAGCAATTATCACTTAGACTTTGAAACCAGTTGAACTTCTTATTGCTTGTAGGTACGTATTTGACTCTCTACGCCTTAAGTTTGTTTCGCTGACAATAATAACTTTTTTGCTTTGAAATATAGTCGCGTATATTACTTGCAACTGTCTGTTGAGTAGCTGTGGTATAGCAATTTCAGAAGATAAAATGGTATAGTTAGATTAACGTTCGCTAATTTTTGGTTACACGAAAAATACTATGAAGTGGTACAAAAGTTACGAAATTAAACCAATGTTTCACAGTTATACGTAAATGTTGTAATATTATTTAACAACTTGCGTGTATCGTACGTATTATATGTATCGAAGAAGTAAATTTTCAATTCGATACCGTCATAAAACTTTATGTAGAGTGCTCGAATTATTTTTGCACTTACTGGCTCGCCGCATCGCATTTGAACCAGTTTACATTTCATGTTCCAAGTTTAAGATGTTCGTTTTAAAATGGGAATATCTTTAGGTATATTTTGTTTAATAGCACACTTATTCTTACTTTTATTAGAAGTAAAATAAACGGTATTGTTTCTATAAATATTTTCAAGTGTGACACTTCTATAACATCATAAATGAGAACGTTTAAAAGGACGTAGGGATGGATGTCTGTTACTCTTTCACACAAAAATAATAGAACTAATTGTAATGAAAAATGGTACGTAGATAGCTTGATAATCCAGAATAACACATGGGATCGGAAATTACGCGATTGTAACAGCAGCGAGGCACATCTAGTGTTTTAGGTTTTATTATATTCCAAGATTTAAAGAGAAATTTTAGTAGCTTATCGATTTAAATCATAAAAACATAGACATTAGTCTCTTCACTTTATTATGCGAATAGCTGGCTACATGATCATTATTGTAGATCGAGTGTGACAAACCGGTTCTATCACGCACGGGAAAGCATGGGAATTTATTAAATGTAGGTAAAGGAAACTTACTGTTTACGATTTTTCCTACTATTCATACATGCCCGCATGTTGTAAATTGTATAAAAAGCTTTTTATTTATTTAATGGTTAAGACGTGCGGCACACCTACCATGAAGTAAAAATTTAAACCTACTTATACTTATAATATCTTTAGATATTAAATCCTTTCTATTAATAGAATCATGCATAATCTATATAATACTAATATTAAGTATAAAACTGAAAAGTTTGTTTGTTAGTTTACGCGCTAATATCAGGAACTACGGGTTCGATTGAAAAATTATTTTTGTGTTAGATAGATCATTTGCCGACGAAGGCTATAGGCCATTTTTTTCCTTAAACATAACGCGGGTGAAACCGCGGGACTCAGCTAGTTTATTATATAAATGTAGTGAATTAAGTATCGTTAGTATTTTTATTTGTTACATAATTCGATTGATTGTTACTAAACGGTTACAACGAATTAATAATTACAAACTGATATAAAACTATTATTCGCGGTTTGTAAGTACGCTAGGAGCGCTTCGACAAATAACTTTTTTTTAAGGCATTGCATTGGTGTCTTACGAATTGCGACTATTATGTAAGATGGTCATATTATTAGATTAGTATGTAGAGTTAATGAAAACTATATATTGAAGTGTGTTGTCAACTTGTTTTTTTTGAAGTTATTTATTACTTATCATTTTAGTTCCGATAATGTGTATACTTTATAGTTATTATATGTATATAACTTTTAAATAAATTGTTAGTATGTGGATATTTGTTTCCGCTTTGGATGTCTTTGTGGGTCTACCGATATGTGACCATTGAGCTATTATTTACGTTATAACGTTAGTAATAATAGCTCAATGTATGTGACCTACCGATTTTTTTTTGGAAATTATCCCGGTTTTTCTACCGATTCCACTGCCCCATCGTGCCTTGGAGAGCAAGTTGAGCTGTCGTTCCCGGTTGTTATCATATACATCTGATAGCGATCGTTACTCATAGTTATACTAGTTTTGGGAATATATCCGCCAATCCGGAGTGGAGCAATGTGGTGGATTAAGCTCTAATCCTATTCCTACATGAAGTCTATGCCCTGCAGTGGAACGTTACAGGCAGAAACGTACGTGGATAGAATTTTGTAAAAGTTCTTGATCAAGTCTTGATCAGTTCTTGTCAAAGTTCAATGATATGCCGCCAAGCAGAAATGCTTTTTATTCATGTTTTCCGGTGTGAAGCTTCGGAGACGAATGTAATTACAGAGGGTCGCGTCGGAGAACAACAATACATGCCCTATGCATAATGCCCTTGACATTGGCGGGGAATCGAACAAAGGTTAGTTTTTAAAGAGTTGATACCCTGCTGCGATGCTTTTTTGCTTTAGTTTTGTAGGAGTGTATTATATTGTTTAGATAACAGAGGATGCTATTGGTTTATAAATAAAAAAGTGCAGTGAACAGTGGGTAATTGTTATCGGCTACTATTAATTACTAAACTTGTAAATACGGTAATTATATTAACATAATATTATTTGCCTAATTGGATATGCTACCTTACGCGAAAATTAGCCTAAAATTTATGAAGAGATAATTAAAAAGCAAGCTTTTATATTTACTTTCTGTTTGTAATTTGATATTTATTAAATACTAGATGGCCCGGTGAACTTCGTATCACCTACATATAATTATGAAAAAAAAAAGCACAAAACGCTTTCTGACTGCACCTATATAAATAAATATTTGACAACCAATTGACAACGTTTTTGACAAAATACATTAAATTTCCCCGCTAGGAACATTTGGCATTGGAAAATTAAATCGTCGTTTTTAGTATTTTCCGTTCCATATTATTTATGTTTCTCACAGTTTAAACCTTCCCTGAACTTCCACAAACATTTCAAGATCAAAATTAGCTTGCTTAGAGGCTTAAGTACATAAATGTAAAGATTATATTAATGTAAATTTTATTATGCTCCGTTATAGCTGGTACTTGATCACAGGCTTGTTAGTTTATCTAGACTAGATCAGTGCTGGGTTAAGTGAAAAATAATGATTTTACGAGCTTCGCCTTCGTGATCTTAAGTCACCGATAAAATTATCTACAAGTGGTTATTTGCAATTGAGGTAGTGGAGTGAAAGGGTATTACAAATATTAAAATAATATCTCCTACCCTGACTGAACAAATCCCCTCAGTTCCGTTGTTCGATGAATACTCTAGATATTTATACAAAGATGTGAAAATGTATTAAATAGTTAAAAAAACCCTATACGAGGTTGACGGAAATATACTAGTTATTAGTATTCTGCCCTAAGAATATATTGAAAATGTTAAAAAAATTATGCATATTTTTAAAATAATATGAAATCCATTTTTGACCACATTTTAATTTTAGTCCTTTATTGAAAGATTGTTTTTATACTGTAAATGTTTTTGTGCTTAATATTCCGAAAGTTTTTGCTCGACAATTATTTACATAATAATTACCTATTCTGAATCATCGTTCATTCATACCTACCGGTCTATCTTATTTGATATAAATTTTAATTGAAAATTTGAGTTTTTTTTATTTGCCTATATTAATTCTTATTATTTATCGGCACTATTAGAAGGTAACGTTTAAATCGTAAAGGTTTTCATCGCTGGAGTTAGTCTTCTATAATCGTGTTACAGTAATGTTATTATATAGGTACAAGCATACACAATGTATGACTTGAAATATATTCTAAATCTTCACTACAGAGTATAAAACAAAGTCGCTTCCCGCTGTCTGTCTGTCCCTATATATGCTTAGATCAAAACTACGCAACGGATTTTGATGCGGTTTTCTTTAGTAAATAGAGTGATTCCAGAGAAAGGTTTATATGTATAATACATGCATAATATAGTAGAGGAACGCTGATAGTTTTTGCAACCGTGCGAAGCCGGGGCGGGTCGTTAGTTTAGGTATAAAATTGTACTACTAGGATTTGCACTACTAGGACTTTTTATGGGTACTGTTGTGTGAAGTATAAAAGTGTAGAACACATTTTAGTGCATTTTGGCATGTAATAATATCATAACTTTTACGAACATAAAATAAGCTCATCTTGTTTATATACTGTATAATGTATACTTTTTCTAAACCATTTTGTATTTACCTCGAATAATATTGTGTTCATAGGTGTCTTAAGAAGCCATCGTAGTGATGGGCAGCTTGTTTTCGATGGCATATGGTCCATATTGAATTTTCTTAGCTTTTAACCGACTTTAAAAGGTGGAGGTTGTCAATAATTCAGCTAGTATTTTTTATGTATGTACGCCGATAACAATGAGGCTTCTGTTCCGATTTACGTGATTTATTTTTTGTTCGATGCAGAATAGTTGCCATTTAGTCTCATAAGTATTTAATTCAGTTCGGCTGAGTAGTTTTTATTTCATTACCATTTCTCTCTTCTTCTTGAACGATGTCATTTTCACAATACATACTTTGTTTATATGTACACCGATTACTTAAAGATTTATGATCCGATTCGCGTAATTCTTTTATTGTTCAATGCAGAATAATTGCCATTTGGTCCTATAATAATTTGATTTAGTTTAACCCAGTAGTTTTCATTTTATGAGCATTTTTGTTCACTTGAATGATGTAATTTTTACGTTACTTTGTGTACGGCTCTTTTACAGGGTAGAACACTAAACGAAACGTATGATAGTACTTAATATAGTCGAGATCCCTCTGTAAAATCCCTACTGTAATTGTAGTTAAACCGACTTGAAAAATACCTAATGTAGTCGAGATCCCTCTGTAAAATCCCTACTGTAATTGTAGTTAAACCGACTTGAAAAATAATGGCAAAAATAACTTAATAAGGATTTCTTTTGAAACATGTGTTTTTTGCTAACCTACTTACTACTTTTGACTACCTTTAATAAATACTATTATTTGTACCTATGTCCTATCTGCCAAATGTAACACTTGCCGTGACTTCGTCTAGACTAATGGCTGGTTTACACGGTGCGAGCTAGCGTGCGAGTTAGCCTTCCGAGTAGCTGCACTGCAGTAACTCGCACCGTGTGAACAGAACTTACGAGTAACTCGCACGTGCGAGTTGGTCAGTAGCTCGCATCGGCTGGTTTACACGGTGCGAGCTAGCGTACGAGTTAGCCTTCCGAGTAGCTGCACTGCAGTAACTCGCACCGTGTGAACGGGAATTACGAGTAACTCGCACGTGCGAGTTGGCCAGTAGCTCGCAACCGAGTTACTTCAAAATTTTTTGTTTTCAATCACTCGCCTGCTCGCTCGGCAGCATCTCGCACATGACGGCGGCTCGGCCGTCGCTCGCATCGTTTGGACGCGTTCGGCATAGTGATGGACATTGAAAAAAAATGTGTGTGTGCGATTCACACACGATAGAAGTGTAACTTCTTTGCCAAACTAATTTAAAAAAAAACTAATTTAAAATTAGCGGCGTGCAGCGCGGCCCGGCCGCAGCGCGGCGCGTCCTTCCCTGTCGTTGCATCCGGTTTGAAATCACAACGATTCTAAAGAAGTTTCACTTCAAAAATACATTGATGTTTTTTTTTTTTTGATTCAATGCATCGGATAGTGGCATCGATGTAATATCGATATATCAAAAAATACATCGATGTTTTCCATACATCGAGTGTTTTTTTATAAGTTAGATATTTATGTAGTTTAGATATAAAAAACTTACACGTGTATATAGGTCTGTCGACTATACTTTATAATAATGTATCCTACTTTATTTTTGGTAAATATACTTTATACTTTTGCATACAAATAAAGCATGTGAAAATACTTTATTTTCAATCTTTACTGTGATGCGTAAAACAAAATACTCATTAAGGGTACTTAACTATTTAACGGTACAAATAAGTTAAAACGGATGATGGAAACGATTTATAATTACTGAATAAACCAAATGTATATATAAATATAAAAAAATATATTTCTTATAGCTGACCCGGCGAACTTTGTACCGCCTAACAGTTGATTCCTTAATCTTTTACTTTCTTTTAATACTTATCCTTCCCGGAACCCCTCCACTAACACTTAAACTTTATGGTATGGTATTAAAGTTTAAATTGACTTTTAAGTATTTGAGTCATTCCATGTCAAACCAACAAGGCACTCAACCTGACCCTTTCAGATTTGGCTGAAACTTTGTTTATTTATACTCTCTGACATCCTAAACTCTAATATAGTTTTCAAAAAATTTAATCTCTAATAGTTTTTTAGTCATAAATTTTTAAAAATCACAAAATCCGCGTTTTTTGACGTGCACTAAAATCTAAAATCTGCAATAACTTTGGTTTTGTTAGAGATACAGA
Organism: Melitaea athalia; assembly: GCA_905220545.2. Taxonomy (NCBI): domain Eukaryota; kingdom Metazoa; phylum Arthropoda; class Insecta; order Lepidoptera; family Nymphalidae; genus Melitaea; species Melitaea athalia. The sequence continues at coordinate 6,128,247 of HG992197.1, read as the reverse complement.
GCTGAGTGATAGCTCATTTTGAAGAGGGTTTACAGGGGTTTAATGTCAGACCCAATTTGAACACATTCATGTACAAAAATGTTTTTTGAGTATAACTCAAAATTTGTTTTTGAAAAATCTTTGTGTTGATGTTTTTTAATTTTTTTCAAATTTCTACATGTTTTTATGTGTAATTTTGTGAGTACACCATAAAAATTTCAGAGTGACCATGATGGGATCGGGAGATATATTAAAAATACATGTAGAAATTTGAAAAAAATTAATTAAAATTATTAACATGTAGAAATTTGAAAAAAATTAAAAAACACCAACACAAAGATTTTTCAAAAACAATTATTGAATTTTACTCAAAAAATATTTTGTACATGAATGTGTTCAAATTGTATATCACATAAAACCCCTGTAAACCCTCTTCAAAATGAGCTATCATTCAGCTCTCTATCTCTAATAGAACCAAAGTTATTTCAGATTTTAGATTTTAGTGCATGTCAAAAAACGCGGATTTTGTGATTTTAAAAAATTTATATCTAAAAAACTATCAGAGATTAAATTTTTTGAAAACTATATTTGAGTTCAGTATGTCAGAGAGTATAAATAAACAAAGTTTCAGCCAAAACTGAAAGGGTCAGGTTGAAAACATTTTTTATTGGTTGATTTGATATGGAATGACTCATTATTACGAATATTTTGTATGGGAATATAGAAAAGTGTCGTTTTTAGACTTTTCCAGGCAATTTTTTAAATTTTTCTCTCCATAACAACCATCCTCGTACTTCCAGGAACATTATAAAAAAAGAATCAGCGAAATCGGTTCAGCCGCTCTCGAGATTTGCGCTTAGCAACACATTCAGCGATTCATTTTTATTTTTTACTAGCTTCTGCGCGCGACTTCGTCGGCGTGGACACCGCTCCTATTGGTCTTAGCGTGATGTTATATAGCCTATAGCCTTCCTCGATAAATGGGCTATCTAACACTGAAAGAATTTTTCAAATCGGACCAGTAGATCCTGAGATTAGCGCGTTCAAACAAACAAACAAACAAACAAACAAACAAACAAACAAACAATCAAACAAACAAACAAACTCTTCAGCTTTATTATATTAGTATAGATTTAATCTCCGTTCCCACCACTTAAGCTTTCGATGAAAGAGTTTTTTCAGTAATGAATCTAAATTGGCGAGAAGAGAGAAATAGAGCGCCATCAAATTTAATTAATAAAAAATAAATTAAAAATTAAAAAAAAAACCAACACAATAACCTGAGATAAACCCGACATAATAAAATTGGCCAAAACCGAAACTGCGGCCGGAACTTGATTTTTGGCCGAAACTCGGCCGAAACCGAACTTTCGGTCGGACACTAATAAAAATGAGTTCGATTTTAGTTGAAAAGTCATATATACATTTTTTATAATTATCATATTATTTGTGGAGAATTTTTAAGTGTTTAATTTATATCAAACAAAGTTATATAATACCTTTTTTCTATTACGTTTAAACTTCTTTTAAGATAAGTAATAAATGATAAAATTATAAATTCAATCGACATCGCGACTCGGCTCGGACTGGGCAGTAGCTGGTATCGTGTAGACAGCAAAGGCGAGCCGAGCTACTCGCTGCGAGTTGCAAACCGAGTAGCTGTCTAACTCGCCAGGCAGCAGCTCGCACCGTGTAAACCAGCCATTAAACAACCCAAGCGTATTAAGAATTTCATTACAGTAATTTACCAGTATTTATTTAAGCTGTTTATAATATTAAGAAAAAAACCGGCACTCCATTTATTAGTATAGATGTAGATTTACGCATTAACAAGAGTTCGATTTTTGCGTTTCACGATTGATTTCACCGACTAATTTCTGATTCGTTCTTACATAATAGACTTGCAGTATATTGGTAGAGAGAGAGAAAAGCTTAGCTTTAATTGCAATCATAGAAACGTACCCAATTGTGTTATAGTCATTTGATTTCTTTTCAAATGATTTCATCTTTCTGAAACATATTATCCTATACCTGTTTAATGTTTTTGTTGATGGTTTTTCTGCTAATTTTTAATGTAACACGATACTTTGAAGCAATACATAATTTAGGCGCTCGAGATGTCCTATAAAAATATATATGTAGGTACATATTATATATTTGTTCTTTTTAAGGCAAAGTTCCATATCATGTTTAATAATGATATCTTTAAAGTGCCGCTTTATGCGTCACATGTCGTACTCATTACTCAAAAAACTATTATCTCAAACACTTTGGTATTACGATGTCAAAAAGTTGTATGTCAAAATCATGGAACTTTATTTATAACAACCAAGTATACATAATTTTATTTTAGTGACACGCTATATTTAAGTGACGAAATTAAATAATATTCCCGCAATAAACGTGTAAAACATGAAACATTTACATAAATTTTATTGTATGTGTTTTGATAATTAATGTGTTATCTTTTAATTTCAGGTAATCTTCATAATATGACGCTACGCAAAGAATGTAAGCAAACCATCTCAACATGCAGTTTTTAACGTAACTATAAAATAAGTAAGAGTTGAACAAGATGTTCCTCATTCAACTATGATTTACTGTGGTTCAGGAAACATTATTCTTGCAATACAAATTCCTAAGAAAATTGCATAATCCTACACGCGTGGTATTTGTACAAGATAACTGCCCATTTTTTTTTACTGAAAAAGCACTCAGATACTTACTATGTTTATAAGAATTAAAATGGTTTGCACTTCTTATCAAGTAAGTTTTATCTTTTTAGTATTTCGTATAGTACGGACTGAGAATGATAATTATGAGTTTGAATTTAAAAATTACTTTTGCTATAATTTTTTTTTTAAATAAATTTAAGTGATTTACGACATATTTATTTGTATCCTCATGAATTCTTATTTTCATTACAAAATGATGTCGTTATGGTGGTAAGTTTGCATTTGAATTGAAACATGCGATGACGAAGAAAGTGCAGAAATGTTTGCTTTCTCTAAAGATGAAAATTTACTCGTTACGATAATTAGTTTTCTTGGTATTACTTAGACGTGTCGTAGTGTGATATCTTGATTTGTGTTTCATTAAGAAATGTTTATTCAATGTTTGCTTTAATAATGCTCATCATAGTATCCCGCATAACTAAAATTATTGTAAATAGATTTATCAGAGAAATAGTAAATAATTGATCCAGTTATAACCGAAGTAGTCGTTGTTTTTTAATTATATAAATATAAATATCTACAACACAACACACGGTCGTCTTTTCCTAAAGTAAACAACTTAATGCTTGTGTTATAGGTAACAGCCTACTGGTATAGCTACTTTTTTTTTTCGTTATACATATATATATACTATAAATAAATATATATTACATCCAGACTCGGGGTGGGAATCGAACCCACAACCCCTTTTTATTTAAAATTTGTTTATATATTTGTATAGTATTTAGTAGGCTATAAAACTTAAGTTACTTCTTGACAAAATATCTGCTCTACTTTTATTTATTTAAAAACAAAGTATGTGTATTGTGAAGGTTATTGAAGTCTGTTATTGAAGTAAACGAGTAAAACGAGTAAGTGCGCAAATATTTAATGCGCCTCAGAATGTTTTAACTGACTGATTATGAGTTTACTACGATTAAGCTTACATAACGTGTGAAATTTAATTAAATCGTAATAGATAGAGATCTTTATAGCACTTTGGGCTGCTGTATTTGAATTTACCATTTTCCAACTGCCATATCGTCAAGGAGTTAATACTTTATGTACCTACTTACGTAATTTTGTTCTAATAAACACTTATTATCCTTTCATATTTTATGACTTAGCGTAGAGGAACATTTTAATGATAATTACATTTTAAGAAGTAACGCTTATGTCGAGTAATGTTTTGAATATGAAGCAGTATCTCATTTATGTCAGTCTGTAACTTTAGGGAAATCACTTGTGCTATTTTGATACGATTGAAAGCCATAATCCAAATAAACGAATTACATAAAGTTTAGGCTTTTTAATAAACTTGTATACATTTAGCAATAGCTAATCTAGTATAAATATATATCAACCGAACAATATAGTGGCTTAAACGTGCGGTCCCATTCCTCTAACCGTTTAATCTAACGCAAGCATCGTCTAACATGATTTATTATAGCGAAAGTGAATCCGGTTCTAAATAATTTTCGCAAGGGTATTGTTCGCAGCATGGGATCGTCGTTACAACAGATACAATGTTTTCACCTGTCGCGGCATACAATTAACGACCCAGTTGCGTCTGCATAAAGAGCGTTCTCCTGTTAACTTTATTATGTAAAATTGTAACTAAATGGTAATCCTGATCTAGATTTGACTTTCCGTTTCGAATTTTGAATAGGAAGTGTACATTGAAAGGGCTTTATAGATCTGCTTTCGATTTCATTGCTCTTTAATAATAGGCCGTGTCGTATTGATTCAGTTATTCAGGTATTCGTGTCGGTAATAACGCCTAACACATGTTTTATAACCTAATACTTAAAGGTGGTAGTATATTAGTGTATATCTTTACAAACTTTTATACTTAATGGATTCATTATCTCTATTTTTGAAAAACAAATCTTAGTGTGACTAGTGTTACTATATATTTTGGGCACAGCAGGAAATTTCCTGCTCAAAATATGGAGCAGCCCGACTGGGGTAGTACCTCGACCTTACAAAAGACCACAGCTAAATAATACTGTTTTCAAGCAGTATTGTGTTCCTGTTGGTGAGTAAGGTGACCAGAGCTCCTGGGGGGATTGGAGATAAAGTTGGCAACGCGCTTGCGATGCTTCTGGTGTTGCAGGCGTCTATAGGCTACGGTCTTACCATCAGGTGAGCCGTACACTTGTTTGTCGACCTAGTTACATAAAAAAAAAATTACATTTTCAATTCAATCAATTTAATTAGACTTATTGCTTCGGTGACTTTTTATTAAGTATTGATAATGACTGTGCAAATTGTTTGGCTCAATCAAATGAAAAATTGCGAACTTAGAACTCTTTTTTTTAAGCATTGAAATAAAAGTATGTATTGACTTTTTTGCATTTGAATTAAGACCTTGTATTTATTTTTAACCGGCAAAAAAGGATGAGGTTCAATTCGACACATGTTTTTTTTTCATTCAATATTTTATCATAGTAAAAAAACATGATGAAATAATAATAAACACTTGCAACTTAAATCACTGCAGCCGGTGTCCTAAATGATGTTTTCATCACTTGTCAGATTGCTAGCACTAGACAAACGACAAAGAATTAGGTAAATTTGCTACAAACGTACAATTACAGATACACGTAAGTTTTTCCTCGACATATTTTCCGTCACGTTGAGCACATTAAACGATAATAATTAGTCAGATGTGTTGAAATCGTGCGACTTATTTAGCGATTTATTCATGTGCTAGACAATATGATGCACAATCATAGATCTTTATGTTGTCGATAAAACGAAATGTTGACGTGTTGGCGCAGTGATTACAAGAACTGACTGTTGTGCTACGGTCGCGAGTTTGATCCCCGTTCATAACAAATAGATATTTATATAGCCAACCAGATGTGTTTTAGGCATTTTCGTTTGTCTTGTGTATATTTTTTTTCGCACGATATAAGATTATCTTCCTACGTGAAGGCCGTTAAATCTAAAACGTTTATTTACTTATAAAAATTGTTCTAAATAAAATTAAATTATACTGATTATAAAAATCAAGTTATTAAAATATAGGAATTAAGTCACATCTTAAATACATTAAGTAAGACGTTTGTATTGTTTGTAAAGTAATGACCTAAAAAAAAGTCAAAAACTGAAGGGATCCGCTGTGTCGATTGAAATGTATGATAAAACTCTCTTGTACGGTATAATTCCTCATTCACTGTACGAAAGTGAAATTAGCAAGTGGCCGAATTGGACCGACCACGCCTCGATCGCTAATTATTCAGTTGCTAGTTGTAAAGGTTTTTACGTTGACTCTACAGCCGGTTTGCTACTTAAAACTTGGTCATTAGTAATGTGTAACATTGAAACAGTTTAGGTGTCATATATTAGGTGAATAATCCGTCTTTAATACATAATCTATGGTACTAGGTATAGCTCGATAACCTTGTAATGAATAGTGTTTATTTTGAACGGAAAAACATTAAAGAAACGTACAAAAGACTTTAAAAAATTGAAGATTTATTTATATTGCATGTTACATCAGAACTTAAACCGCGACGTGTAAATTGCGTCCGTTATAATTAGATCAATTAATATGCAAAGAAAAATGTTGTTTGTAAAATATTTTTGGTAGAATATGAATGTTAACTTTGCTGTTAGCCAATTACTAGCAACACAGTTGAAATAATTTTAAAATTTGATCTTGAACTTAAAATGTAATCTCATTTTGCAATCTCAAACCCATTGTGCGTCTGTTACTACGTCTCACAGTCGGATAAAAATTAAGAATGTTCAAAAAATACCGAAACGGTTTAAAATTTAATTAATTTTACTGTCATTTTTTTATTTTCGTTATTTGAAATTATAATTTAGTTTTAACCTCATTAGTTCAGTTTCATTTTCATTGTTATGTATTATTACAATTAACCCAATTACTTCGATTAAGTCTATTTTTATCTTAATGCCTGTGTTTTTAGATAGATTAAATTATTTGAGATGATATTTTACTATTACAAATGATACATGTGTATTTTTCCAATGCAATGACAGTATTAATTTTTGACATCTGTTGAGGGCTTTGTGTAATATTTCTAAAGGGCTTTTTATCTTTACCTCATTTTTTAGGTCCTAGTAGTATTAACTTCTTTTATAAAATAATAAAACACCCTAGTCCTAAACCATTAACAAGTAATATAATTAAAAGAAAACAAAAAACCCGCCTGCGTAAAAAACGGAAAGAGCAAAGTCAACATTTTTTAAACTTTCTTATTGTATTTCTTTATTATTATTACAGTAATAATAATCATAATATACATTTTTGAAATCCTTGTATTAAGCCCTTTAATTTGATACCCATACTATAGTATTCTAAAAAAAAAATTATTTCTTCATTAACTACAATGGCTTCGCACAGCCGCCATGTTTGTTTTTTTTTAATGTCACCTATCTAAGAACACTTGGGCTGCTAATACAAATCTAACGATATCTCAATTATGCAAATCCGTTCAGCGGTTCTAGAGAAATGAGGTAATTAAGAATATTACATACATACATACATACATACATACAAGATACGCGCGAAAAACATAACCCTTCCTTGGCAGTCGGGTAAAAAGATCTCATAATATACTGATAAAGAATAGTACCGTGTTCGTTTTTGGATGTCGATTAAGAAATGTAACGATTTTGCATGGTCGATATACCTACACGGTCCATAACATCCGGTCATTTCTGTAAGCGCCTCTAGCTATTGCTTTAACGTGAGCTAAAGCGTCGCTGTCTAATATATCATTTGTAGACAGCCTTTAAGCTAAAGATAAATTATAATAGGAGATAAACTTCGTTGCATATGTATGAATTATATTGAAATAGCTGTCAGTTATGTATTTGCTTTAGATAAAAATCATTAATTATTATTTTTATCTTTACTATCTGTGTATGTCCTAAAAAAGAAAAAAAAATTAAGCAAATATTTATGGTGATGCAATTATACATGAGCAGTAGCAATCACTTAATACTTGATAACTATATAATTCTTTTTATATTGAATTTGTGCAATCGTATGCAGGTATACCACGATACAGACATACAAATGGAACAAAATATTATGATTATGCTAAATTTTTATAATATTTATCCGGCCTGACCTTCGACTATTTTTGTTTTGAAATAGGTTATTCAAGGACATATTTTAACATTTTAGTGATGGTAAGTAAGAGTAATTTTTTTTTAAACAAAATATACCTACCTATATTACGGAAATTGGCTTAGAAATCTCGAAGACATAGTTATACCTACATACAGAAAAGATGCTGCCTAAAAATATAACATTTTACCAAGGAGGTTAAAATTAGGCAATAAACAATGCTATCAAAATGTTGAAGGTAGTGTTATCGAAGAACTTTTTAACGAAAGCTCTACGATCACGAGTTTACGAATTGTAAAATGTTGTAATTTGAGATGACGTGAATCAAAGAATCATCTTTGATTTAAACACTTCCTGTTTTTGTATTGACCCCCCTAAAATTCGCCGTTAAGTACGTAAATAGATCAATAAGAAATCGTGAATTATGAAAATTATCAAAATGATCGAGATGATTCGGTACTTTGGAAAGTATGGTCAACTTTCATTAAATAGTTTAAAAAAATGAACAATACACATTCCTCTGACCCAAAATCTACTTTCCAATGTAGATAAGAATTAAGGCAATCCAAATAGCGGGTACAATCGAATAGAATTATTAAGATTGGCGTAAGTGGGACGAGGCAGCGAGGTGTTCGGAAAGCAAAATAAAGTCACGGTTGCCTATAGTCCAATGAAGGTAGCTATATAATTTTATTAAAAAAATTGATGCTTTATTTAAAATGTGAAATAATGCTAGGTTCGGTTTGAAAAATGTACAATTAATAGTGTAATGTCAATTTATTTTCACGCGAATGTATTATTAAAATGGATTAGGTATATATTAAGAATTATATTATGTAGGCTACGATAATTTGCCATAGCCCATAAGTTTACTTTTTAACCAACTTCCAAAAAAGGAGGAGGTTCTCAATTCGACTATTTTTTTTAAATGTATTTTAGCTCAGAACTTTTAACTGGGTGGACCGATTTCGATTAATTTTGTTTTACCTGAAAGGTGTTGTATTTAAAAAGTGCGATCTGACAAGTACTCATAGAGTTATCTAATAATGCGTATTTACTTGACTACTTTTTCGTCGACCTACGTTGTATTAAACCGCATAACTTTTCACTGGGTTTGTCGATTTTGATGATTCTTATTTTAATCAAAAGCTAATACATACTTGTTATGTAGACTTTTTTTTTGATTGAGATCTGATTACTACTTTTTGAGTAATCTTTGATAACGCGTATTTACTTGACTATTTTTTGGTGTTATTACGTTGTATTACTTGTCGATGTAATTGAAGTCGGTTTTTTTTCGTTTGCGAGCAAACATGTACGCTCGCATTATTTGTACTTACGCTGTTAGGTTTTTTTTTTTAATTTCAATAAAAAGTACAGTATGATGTAAAGAACAAAATAAACATAATAACTTCAAGGAGAAAATTTTACTAATAATGTAGATTAATTAAAGTGATTGTATGGCTTATAAAAACATTGCATTTATATTGGCGTTGAAGAGATATTATTTAATTACTTTAAAAAACCAGACTTAGTGTTAGGCTAGAGTAAAAATGTCGAAAGGCTGCAGTCATTTCACCACTTCAATTCAAACAAGATTCCTAACTCGTATTTGAAAGCAGTAACATTCAAGCAGTTACAATGTTTAATTATAACCTTATGGTCCGCACAACGTTGCTAACTTAAGGTGCTAACTTACATTTCTTATCAACTTACTGTTGTAATATTTGTTGGAACAAAATGTTATATTATGGTCAAACATTGCTTTAACGTACCAAAAAATTGTGTAAAAATTCGTAAAAATTTTACTAAAGGCTGATGACCTCTGTATGTCGAAATATCGAAACGAATGTTTTTGTAGTGTTTTAGTTAAGCCTTAATCGTCTTTAAAACTGTCTGTGTTTTTGTCTATAAATTTAACTAGCTTCTGCGCGCGACTTCGTCGGCGTGGACTCCGCTCCTATTGGTCTTAGCGTGATGACACATAGCCTATAGCCTTCCTCGATAAATGGGCTATCTAACACTGAAAGAATTTTTCAAATCGGCCCAGTAGTTCCAGAGATTACCGCGTTCAAACAAACAAACAAACAAACAACCAAACAAACAAACTCTTCAGCTTTATATATTAGTATAGATATGCGGTTTTTTGTATAATGTTTTTGTATAGGTGTTAATTGTTAAAAATTAAACAGATGATTCGATGTGTTTGGTTGTCAATACATACGGTACACACTGAACGTTAAAACTTTCAAAACAATTGGTTCGGGTTATAAAGATATCGTTTCAGTGTCGGTGTAATAAAAATCGAATGTTCTCACGACATCGCTGCTATTCGATTGAGGTATAAATTTAACTTCAATTCAATCGGTCACGCTTGTTTGTGTGTTTTTGCAGCGGTCGAGCCTTACATTTCGTTTTGTAGACATAGCTCAATAGACATCAATAATATATAATTTCAAACCTATTAAAGTAATGTGTACGAAATTGGTGTTTGTATTTTGATTATTGAAAAAAAAAACTACGCTTTAATGGTTGGTTGTATAAAATGAAACATTAAACTTCGATAGCTATACGGCACATAGACTGCAAAACGATGTGAAAGTCGCATGTTCGATTCTGAACTTCTAGTGTATTTTCGTAACGACTGTTAACTACAAGTTTGACATTTTAGTTTGAGTGGAAAACTTAAATAACAACATTGCAAAACGCTATTCTAGAACACTCGTTTTTTTTGTATAAAAATTCTTATAGATAAATCTATATTTGGTTTGTAATTTTACACGGATTGTTATGATAATGGAAGCCAATAAACTGTGTAATAAATTAAGTGTATAGTGAGAGTAACTAATCTTATAGATACACTCAATACGAAGAGTTGAACGAAACATATAAATACTTCAGCTCCAATAATATTTATAAATGTTTTATATAAGGGCGCCATCAATCTAAGTAATCCAACATGCCATACAGTTTATACTGTAGGAAGTATTAACCGTTACTCTATTCTCGTTTCCATTTAATAGTTCAGAGAAGGATTTCGAAAGGTTTATTTTTTGACGCGTTTTTAGTAGGAGCTGTTAACGTGAAAGAAAGTTTTATCGATGTTTAGCTGTTGACTGTTCGTGATTTAACATATATGTTAATCTTTATTTAGCTTCGTGAAAGAAAGAAAAGTTGAGGATTGAGAGAAAATAGAAGAAATCTTTTACTTTACTACTGTTGTGTAAATAAAGCTGGTTTTTAATGAATACGCTATGTCCATTTGTTTTGTAAACGTAAGTATTTTTTCTACTCGAATAGCCAAATTAATATTTACTAGTGGTCGCCCAGTGGTCGAAATTCGACCATAATTAATCTATACTAATATATAAAGCTGAAGAGTTTGTTTGTTTGGTTGTTTGTTTGTTTGTTTGAACGCGGTAATCTCTGGAACTACTGGGCCGATTTGAAAAATTCTTTCAGTGTTAGACATCCCATTTATCGAGGAAGGCTATAGGCTATGTGTCATCACGCTAAGACCAATAGGAGCGGAGTCCACGCCGACGAAGTCGCGCGCAGAAGCTAGTTTGAATTATAAATTTGAACATTATTAAGGTTCTGTTGTCAAAGACTATACTTCTATAATAATAAACAAAAGAGTATATATGCTTGTGTATCTGTATGTCAAATACATGGTAGTGTGTGTAATATTTTTTGTGGATTTAATGTATTTTATGCATAATTAAAAAGAAAATATTAGCATTCTGCACTCCTTCTCTATATAAACTAAATAAGTGTGCGAAAATACAATTCGTCTGCCCGCGCAATTTTCGAAAAAGGGGTACAAAGTTTTTGCTTCACGTATTAATAATAGAAGAAGATAAAGAAAATGCTTAGTCAAAGTACAATACCTAATTAATGTAAAAGCAGGTTAGTACATAAAAGTACAAATGAGTTCAAAGGTCTTCGGCCGATTTAACCTGGTTTATATCCGGAATAATTGATAGGTTTTGTAGAAGATATAAATGGAATAAATATATATTTTTAAATAGGAAACTTTTCATTATTCTTTTCAAATCTTGCATAGGTGAAGTTATTATTGATTATATGTCATTACATGCATTATATATTTTTTTTTACTTTCATTTCATCAGCATCACTGAATATTTACTTTAGTAGGTTTAGAAAAGCATTTAGTGTTTTTCGATTCATGAGACTCGTCATTAACATTTAATTTTATGGAGCTGTGGCGCCTTTGAATAAGTTTTAATGTACCGCGGAATATTTATCTTTTTTTTTTGTTTATTATTTCACATAAATATGTTATCAAATGTTTGAAAGTCCATTAACGACAAAATTATACGTAGTTTACGAGTCGATTCTTTTTATATATTCTGATAGAAAACAGAAATTATGTACTTATAAAATGTGTTAACGTTAATTGAATAATATTTGTCGGCTTAATTTCTTTAAATTCAAATGGAGAAAATATTTGTATTTTTTTCAGTTAGATCAATAGTAGGAAACATAATTAAATTTATTAAGATGATGACATAAGGATAACAATAAAATAATTACGTAACCGTTTGTTTTACAATAAACCCGCAGTAGATATAATACATGCTGTTACATAAATTTTACAGCGTATTAAATTTTATTGGAACATTGGAACCAATGAACATCAAACAGCCAGAACTCTATTACCAAATTCCTTTAATAGTAAGCACTAAGCTCGCTAAATTGTAACCGGTACCAGTTTTGTTCATTGTCGGCTACATAGCACAAACTTTGATACGTTAGGAATTTCTTCGCAGAAACTGAGGAGAAAAACATTCATTAGAATTCGTTAGTACTAAGAGAAAACTTTTATGTATAAATCTTTAAAACGTGACTTCAATTGATAGAAATAAATCTTTAACGGTGAAGCACATTTGATATTTTTGTACCGTTTTACAAATTGTTAGTCTACAGTCTGATAGTTTTTTAACCGACTTCCAAAAAAGGGGGAGGTTTTCAATTCGATTGTATTTTTTTTATTTTATGTATGTTACTTCAGAACTTTTGACTGGGTGGACCGATTTCGATACATTTACACCGATTACAATACCTATTTTTTTTTATCGAAAGGTGGTGCGTGTCATTTGGTCCCATTTAAAATTTGGGATCTAACAAGTTCTTTTCGAGTTATATCTAATACATAATGCGTTTTTACTTGATTATTTTTTAGTCGACCTAAGTTGTATTATACCGCATAAGTATTTTCTGGGTGTACCGATTTTGATGATTTTTGATTTAATCGAAAGCTGATGCTTATCATGTGGTCATATTTAAAGGTCATCGAGATCTGATTACAAATTTTTGAGTAATCTTTGATAACGCGTATTTACTTGACTATTTTTTCGTCTACCTACGTTTTATTACTTTTCGACGTAATTGAAGTCGGTTTTTTTTTCGTTTGCGAGCAAATACAATTATCGTAAAAGCATATAAAATATTTGCATATAAAATTCAATTTCTCATTTTTTGGTTTTGTGTATATGATTGATTGAATGTTTTTGTGATTATGATACTGTTATAGTTTCAGTTGTTCCCAGAGTCGTGACTTAGGAAATGTTAGGTATTCGTTACGTCAAAGTGCAGACCGTGACTTTAGGTGTCTGAAATATGATTGAACGTTTGAGTCTGTCATTTTGAATGTATAAACAATATCAAAATTGTTTTTAAAAAGATGTAAATAAATAATTTGATTTTGATATTCCTTAGGGCCTGTGCGTCAAAACGCGCATCGACGGCGCGTTTTTATCCTACAGAGCAGTTTGTTGGCGTTTGTATCGATTCAAATTCAAACGCGCAGCGTTTGCATCGCGTCTGTATCGCCACAAACGCGCGTCAACGGTGCGTTTAAATAACGTGGTGTGCATAGGCCCAAAATGACAGCCCTTTGTATCGCTACACACGCGCGTTTGCATCGCGTCTGTACCGCGACACACGCGCGTTTGCATCGCGTCTGTATCGAATTATCGATTCGAACGCGGATTCAGGTGTGAAAAGGTCTACAGGCTGCGTCTGACTTGCGTGTGTATCGCGTCTGTATCGCTACAAACGCGCGTCGACGGCGCGTTTAAAAAACGTGGTGTGCATAGGCTCTTACTTCTTAGTGTCAAGTTTATTATTAGCATTTGAACTTATCTATCAACATCGAACAAAAATGCCTTAAAATAAGAGCCTTGTCATTTAATATTTTTTTTCATTAAGTATTATTCCTTGTTATAAAAAAAAATTCTTAACATAATTATATCGTAATCGAATATTATAATGCTTTTAGTTTAATTTCACTCGCTACGACATGAAAATACTGTGTAACTTATAACTCGTATGTACCAAAAAGTAATTTTTAACTAAACATCAAAATTCTGAGAACACACATTGTGTTTGTTCATCCATAAATTAACATATTTCTCAATCATAAAAGAAAAGATGATTCCTTATACACGTATTTATTTATACTAGCTCTCTTAGGACTATCGTCTTAAACTTTAAGGAAATTCTGTAAATTGTGTTTAGGTGCTTAAAATTTGTTAAAAATTTTTTTTAAAAATTAATTCAAGAATACCTTACTCTTTTCGTATGTTGTAGTTAGTTCATCGATCTAATTATAAATAGCTGACAGCTTCTCTCATATTTCTATTTTCATGTCTATGATATTATATTAGTTTCGTTAAAACGGAAAACGGATTGAATAATTAAGTCATGTTGTCGGTTACGAAGCTGGATTAATACTCTGTTTGTTTATGCTAATATTATAGGGGAAAGTTCTGCGTGTTTGTCTAGTAGCTGTGATAGGTACTACACTCGGGTATTTTAGGTGTATTTTTGGTGAAATACAAACGTGTACAATTGTACATATTTGTTCTTTCTTAATCAAATAGAGATTCTCAATTCGACTGTATTTTTGAACCGACTTCCAAAAAAGGAGGAGGGTATTTTTTATTTATTTATTACCTCAGAACTTTTTACTGGGTAGGTCGATTTCGATGATTCTATTTTTAATCGAAAGGTAGTGCTAGTCATGTAGTCCCATTAAAAGTTGATCGGAATATGATGATTACTTTTTGAGTAATCTTTGAAAACAAGTATTTAGGTACTTGACTATTTTTTCGTCTACCTACGTTGTATTAGGTACTTGTCGATGTAATTAAAAGTAGTTTTTTTTTTCGTTTGTGAGCAAACACAATTTTTTTATATGTACTTACCTCAGAATTTTTTATTGGGTGTACCGATTTTGATGATTCTTTCTATAATCGAAAGCTGGTGCTTTTTATGTAATTTCATTTTCATCGAGATCTGACTACTACTTTTTGAGTTATTTTAATAATGCGTATTTACTTGACAATTTTTTAACCGACTTCCAAAAAAGGAGGAGGTTCTCAATTCGACACGTATGTTTTTTTTTAATGTATGTTAGCTAAGAACTTTTGACTGGGTGGACCGATTTCGATCAATTTTGTTTTAATTGAAAGGTGTTGCGTGTCATGTGGTCCCATTTTAATTTAATTGAGATCTGACAAGTACTTTTAGAGTTATATCTAATAATGCGTATTTACGTGACTACTTTTTCGTCGACCTACGTTATATTATACCGCATAACTTTTTACTCGGTGTACCGATTTCGATGATTCTTACTTTAATCGAAAGCTAATACTTGTCTTGTAGTTTTGTTTAAATTAGATCGACAACTTTTTGAGTAATCTTTACTAGCGCGTATTTACTTGACTATTTTTTCGTCTACCTACGTTGTATTACTTGTCGATGTAATTGAAGTCGGTTTTTTTTCGTTTGCGAGCAAACACAATTATTTATATTTTCTACCTCCATTGTCCTTTTTCCGATGTAATTGAAGTCGGTTTTTTTCGATTGCAAGTAAATTTTTATGCGTAATTCCTTTTTTCTTTCACAAACGTAGGTAATTTAAAGTGTCTGAAATTGCTTACTAATACGTATTTCTATAAATAAATATAATTATGTATTTTCTATTCTAGTCTTGATTATTTTATCATGTGGGTTTTTAATTCTGCGGGTTAATGTTTACGGGTAATGGAATAGTAAAACATTAAAATAGGTGAGGAAAGATAACTTAGCTTCGGTACTGTATTCATGTTTTCAACATTGTTGTTCACATTCCTTGTTTTCGAAATTGCGAAAAATAGACATGATTAAAAAGATAGCCTTAAGGGCTATCTTTTTAATCATAGTTTTATAAGCGTGTTATACCGCTTGCGATTTCCATCGACGATATCAAAACTTATCTGTTATTGTCTAGTGATCTTAATAATAATTCTAGCTTCTAGTCTTAATTTCGATTCCATGATGAATTCTGCCGGTAATGTACTGACGTTTACCTTGAACGCGATTAATTTCGATTTCACTGACGAAATTCTTTGATCGATTCGCAGCTTTCTTTCATCGCATGAGCAATTGATAACCGGTTTATCACATTTTTATATGATCGATTTTCTAACGATAATCTTTTTTATATTATTTACAATGTATAAATCGATACGTAATTAAAATTTTCTAAACTTAAAATTTTTAATTGATTTTTTAATAAATAAATCCGAAACAAAATAACGTTGCAATTTAATTTTTAATTGAATCGTTGATGGTGTTTGATATAATAAACTAGAGACTTAAAATTATTACGATCCACAATTAGTGTTATTGCTGGGGCCGCAGGTCTTCATTTCATTTACTGGAGATTAATATTATATTACTTATGCAATCGTGTCTGGCTTAGAATAATGTCGGATTGTGCTTATAAAGTTTACGGAAATGTTTATAATTATTACAATTGAATAAGATTTCGAATAGTATTCCCTGGCACTCGCTTTACCTTTCTAGGTGTACTTTTATGAGGCGTGCCATGATCTAATATGCCCTAGATACGCTCTTGTGCATAAACTGTAAAATCAAGACGACGGCGATTGTTTCTATTTTACGATATTATATGATACGGTCATTGTTTCTATCCCTTTATGTAGACTTATTGTCCAGAGCCCGTTTTTTCGTCTTACGGTAAATATAATATATTGTCCTCTTGAATTCAGATTATTTCTAAATACAATTTTGAATTGTCTTTTAAAGTATGTAAAGGGCAAAGCGTTCTCATAATCTGTACTATTTAACACTATAACTCATATTCAATATTATTTATTGTTATGAAAACTTAGTTCGTTTATCTTTCGAAGTACAATTATTTACCTACTGCAAATAGTTGGAATTTATTCCATTTGCAGCTTGCAATAGCAAGTAGGTATCTATTTGTTTCTTTCTAAAAGGTCAGTTTAAGAATATTTATGAGGGAAATAAATTTTCCAACAACGTTTGAGTTTTGTGTGAATGAATAAAGATTCACAATTTAGGAAAGTAATTGTAATATTATTTATTACTAGCTTCTGCGCGCGACTTCGTCGGCGTGGACTCTGCTCCTATTGGTCTTAGCGTGATGACACTTAGCCTATAGCCTTCCTCGATAAATGGGCTATCTAACAGTGAAAGAATTTTTCAAATCGGACCAGTAGATCCTGAGATTAGCGCGTTCAAACAAACAAACAAACAAACAAACAAACTCTTCAGCTTTATTATATTAGTATAGATTTGCTACTTTATCTTACAGGAACTTTACGTGTGCTATGTGTAGTTATAGCTTATGCCCTTTTCTAGACTACAAACTATTTCAAATTAAATTTGATTGCAATCAGCCTTTAGCGATTTGACTGTATAAAAGCGTGACAGAAAGAGATTTACTTTCGCATTTATGCTATTAGTATAGCCAAGCCTCTTATTCGAAAATACTTACTTTTATGAACCTATGATAAAACTCTCGGTTTGCATTATGTTATTAGTTTTATGAGACTTTCATTGAAATAAAAGCTATAGACGTTCTCTTGTGTTTATGGTACGTGAACTTCAGTTACGGCGGTGATAGATCGTAATAAACTGCGAGGTGACAGGTCGAATGATCAAACTCAGCAAAGGCTGGTGCAACCATTGCAATGAAAGTACAACCGCTTATGTCAAAAGGTTATTTGGTCAATACTAGGAAATACTTTGCAATAGGGGATTGTATTGTTTTGTTTATTAGTGACTACGATAAAGGGCATTATAGTATGGTCGTAAAAACGCTTTATATTATGAGCAAAATTTCTGATGATCTTTGTCCCTCTTCGCGTTGATTCTTCCGCCATGTTCTATGAGGCGTAACAAGTACATTAGTAACCTCACAATCATGTTTATGTATTAGTACGAGTATTCATTAATTTAAATAGATATTTGAAACTCAATAACACTTAGCATCGTGAGTAGAAATTTTGAAAGTGGCATTTATACATTATGAGCTAAATACAGGCTCATAAATATAACGGTTTTGGCGATATGTAAGTAGTTAGGAACATTTTATTTCTTAAATTGCTTAAGGATCTATTTATAAACACCAAACTTAGCAAAAAAATTATACACATTCATAAAATTTATTCCATTCAAGAGGTCTTTAAAAATCTAGGTCAATGTTATGTTTAGGTTAGAGTTTACGCAATGGATCTCAAAATATTTATGACGATATAAACATTTAAAGTGTTAGATTTGAACCTGAACCTGTTGAACCTGGGACACACGGAGTGATTGGTGTTAGATGGTATAATTGTATGCAAGATTCTACAATACGTGAAGAATACTTCATAATTCGTCTATAACTGTATGATGTCGAGACATGGTCGTTAACACTGGGTTTCATAAGAAAGTTAAGCGAAGTAGGTACTTTTTATAGGCGGTAGACTACTAACTTTAGGGATCCGTGTAGGATGGATAAATGTCAATAAAAAACATATGGTCTAAGATCCGAGAAGGTAAATCTTCCCTCATCTATTAATTAGATGAAACAATTTTTTATAGGCTTATTTCAATATTGTGAGTTTATAAAAACAACCTCTGCCACCATAAGCCTGATGCAATTTTTTTTTTTTTATCTTTTCCCTCTCATGTTAATTACATGTGGTAAGCTAAAACCGTTAATATTTTACATTATATACCTGACTGTAGTAGGCAGCCATCTCTATGATTGCTACACTTACCTGCAGCCAGGTCAGTAACCTCAGTCAGAGTAACCTGGCTGCAGGTAAGTATAGCAATCATAGAGATGGGTGCCTACTATAGTCAGGTATATAATGTAAAATATTGACGGTTTTAGCTTACTACATGTAATTAACATGAGAGGGAAAAGATTTTTTAGAAGAAAAAAAATTTTTTTTTAAGTATTATTATTTGCAGCAGGCTTATGGTGGCAGAGGTTGTTTTTATAAATTCACAATATTGAAATCAGCCTATAAAAAATTGTTTCATCTAATTAACAGATGAGGGAAGATTTTGTTATATTCCGGATCTTAGACCAATACATTTATGCTAAATCTAAAATTAAGGTGTTACGAAAACGTTTCTTCTGAAAAGTCAATATAATAATAATATTCAGTAAAACGCTAAACATATTTTATGAAGGTAAGATAATTAAAACATTCATTAAAATAAGGTTCTTTATTGCAAATATTTATTTTAAAAACTATAGTTATTGTACTTGTAATTATTTCCCAATACATCGTCATGACCTATTTTACTAGTATAATAGTAGTAATTTTATGGTTATACCTATGTTGTGTGGCTCGAATTTCGAGTCTGCTTACATTTGTTAATAAATGATAATGCTCGTTAAGTCACGTAACATTTGCAAGGTTTCCCGAAATACCTTACTTGGAAAATAAATAGTCAGTGGAGTGATTTAATGTGAATATTTTCTTTCGATAACGAAGTCAGAATCATTAATGCAGTTAATAAAAATATGTAAAATTTGTTGCGACAAGATAACCAAGTGGATAGGAACCTAGGAAATAATTTACACAGAATCTAATCTGGACTTAAATTATTCATAATGTAGTTGGTCGTGGACTGGATAGTATTTAAAAACAATTGAAACTAAAATATAACTAATAGATTCAAAAAGAATAAAACGTGTTATTTAAAAAAATGATTCGTTTTTGGTATTTTAACGTTTTGATGAAATAGATAATAGGTAGGGATGCCTAGTACATATTTTTCACCTGATTAGTATCAAGCTAATTTTCCGGGAGTAGCTTCATTTTGATGAGACGAACAAAAAGTTCCTCTTCGAAAACTCTCGATTGTGGTAGATAATAGAGTTAGCAGGCGATAGAGCAACAGTGAGCGTAGGACCGGGATAACGTACCACGCAATTTGGAGGACAATAGTACCATCAAACTATATAAATATTAATTAAGTAACAGAAAAAAAATCAGCTGGTTAGTAATAATTTTTGATGACTTGATGACCTCGTAAGGTCATCAAAAATTGATTTTTTTTTCTGATTTTTTTTCTTTTAGTTAGTTAATATTTATATAATTTGATGGTAATATTGTCCTACAAATTGCGTGGTACGTTATCCCAGTCCTACGCTCACTACTTACTGCTCTATCTCCTGCTAACTCTATTATCTACCACAATCGAGAGTTTTCGAAGAGGAACTTTTTGTTCGTCTCGTCAAAATGAAGCTACTCCCAGAAAATTAGCTTGATACTAATCAGGTGAAAAATATGTACTAGGGATCCCTACCTATAAGTAAATAAGTTGAATATACGAGTATCTACTTAAATTAAGTTTGATATACATATGTTGTCATAAACTAGTCAATTAAAAAGTTTGGTTTAAAGCATGTATAAAAGAAGAAATATGCTCATTTAACTTTATTATATTTAGTGGAGTGTCTGGGGGTTTTGACCTCAGACTTTTGTTACAGTGAATGAATTTAAATGGTCGAGGGGGGGTTTTCTTTGTTATACTATAAAGTGTAAAGTTTACCAAATTTTTTTTTGTGCTTTTGATTTTTTTTTTATTTAAACCAAAAACTATAAAAAATTAATAATTTTATTTAAAATATATATTTTTTTCGTATTATATACGTTGAATAATACCTAAATAGACGTAAAATAATATTTTCTTGAAATGTTGGAGCGTATGAAGGGTCATAACGACCTTGGACAGGCAGTAGAACGTGGAGAGGAGAGAACGAAAAGATGGCTTGTTACCTCATCTTCAAACTGAATTCATTTACGCTCATACAGGTTGTCGCCAAAAATATATTGAAACATATAAGAAGAATCCCAATGATACTCCATTTTTGCCTTCGAAAAAGAAACTCCGAAGTAGCACTGATTTATCGAGCTTTGAGTGGGAAAAAACTGTTTCATCTCTGGTCAAGAAGCTAATAAAGAAATTTAAGCAAAATTAAATAAAAAATGACGAAGACAAATCTCATATATTAATACTCCAACTTTAAATGACTCCATTGTAAGCTTTATAGCTGTACAGAAAAACGATTGTTATCAAGAAATTCATAAAAGAATTTCTGATATAGCAGATTTACAAACACTCCAAGCAAAATAGCATGCTGATTGTTATAATTCTCTTAAAAATTCTATTCATCTGAGCTCTGCTGATAAAATGGTTGGTTTGACAATTTCGATGATAGATGCAGCAATGAAGCAAATATGCGAATGACGACTGCCAATTTTCTATGCAAGAGTTGAAAGATACGATGGTATATACCTCACAGCATACACCGGATGAAAAAACTATTAGATAACGACTAATAGACCGCTATCATGATGATATTGTTGAATCAAGTAGATTTGGAGCTAATACTATTATACTTTAATTAATTGTGTTTGCTAGCAAACGAAAAAAAAAACCGACTTCAATTACATCGACAAGTAGTACAACGTAATATGACGAAAAAATAGTCAAGTAAATACGCGCTATTAAAGATTACTCAAAAAGTTGTAATCAGATCTCGATCTAATTTAAACAAAACTACATGATAAGTATTAGCTTCCGATTAAAGTAAGAATCATCAAAATCGGTACGCCGAGTAAAAAGTTATGCGGTATAATACAACGAAGGTCGACGAAAAAATAGTCAAGTAAATACGCATTATTAGATATAACTCTAAAAGTACTTGTCAGATTTCAATTAAATTAAAATGGGACCACATGACACGCAACACCTTTCAATTAAAACAAAATTGATCGAAATCGGTCCACCCAGTCAAAAGTTCTGAGCTAACATACATAAAAAAACATACAGTCGAATTGAGAACCTCCTCCTTTTTTGGAAGTCGGTTAAATCTTTTTCCTAATTACTATCTCTATATGAATGTATCAATTAACTTAATTTTGGTGTAGAAAAATGTTCTACAGGGTTTAAACTATCAAAATTATAATTATTTCGTTTTTTTTTTTGAATCGAGATCACAATTTTTTAATAGGTAAACTTTTTTGTATATATTATTAGCTAAACATTCCACTTTGAATTATAAAATTTCATTCACTGTAACGGAAATCCGAGGTTTTCGTGTTTTTAACGCCCCAGGCACTCCACTAATTGTTAAGTTTTTTGGCGACCAGACCGTGTAAAAAAATTACGTGTTTTGAAGATTGTCGTGTAGAATCGCACTTCGCTACGCTACTCCAATATGAATTTTCTTACTATAAGTACAATCGCTATCATTTCAAAAGATGGTATGGCAATGATATGTCTAACTCTAGAATTAAGCTCTATAATCTATATGGTACATTAGACCCGTCAGGATTGTCCCTGTTGTCTAGCCTTTCACGAGTCTATTTATATTCCTTGAATATCAAACAAATCCTGGTATTAATATTATTTATAATATTATATATTCCTTTCTTTTGCCATAATTTGACTACAAAAATGACTACTACAAAATGTTGTAATAAATGTTATCGCATTTTTAATCTTAAAATCTCAGCAACTCGGCAATGGGTCGATCTTTGCATTACTGATTGTTCTCGGTATGCGTTATTATCCTTGAACGTGCACTTAATTGATTTCTTAGAACATTTTATGATTATATTTTTATCTTATAAGATAACTCGTGGTTTGATGTTAATATGTTTACCTAAGATTTCGATTCCTTATTTTTGTAAATAAAATGACGGATTTTTCTTTCTTTATTTCTACCGGTAGGAAGGCTTTCCATTTAAAAATAGAAATGTTTTATAAGTACTTTTTTTTTCAAAGTTGAAAATAAAAACTACAAAAATAATACAAAGTATTAGGTAGTTAGTCAATTTTCATTAAGCTTAAATATATTTTCTCTTATTTGGGAACGGAAATATAACTCTACTGTGCCGTTCCACTTAGTATTTTACCCAATAATAAGTCTTCCCACGATATTTTAATTTAACGCTAAACATCCGATTAATCTTAAGCACCCAATAACTAAAAATAACTTTCAACGAAAAAATAAAACTCTTCGTTGGTAGGTACCCAAAGTAAACGAAGTTGATTTAACTGTTTTATCCATATTGCCATAACAGCGGATGAGTAGCTTCGGTTAATTAAAATTATACGCCCTTTCAATTTCTTTTATTTCACTATAATATAGTAAAGTTGTTTATTATGTAATAGAAAGCAATAAAAGAAAAGATTTTAATACCAACAGCTTGAAGCTTTTTAACCGACTTCAAAAAAGTAGAAGGTTATCAATTCGACTGTATTTTTTAATGAGTGTCACCTCAGAACTTTTTACTGGGTGGGCTAATTTTGAAGATTCTTTTTTTAATCGAAAGGTGGTGCTTGTCATGTGGTCTACGAAGATTTCATTGAAGGAAGGAAGTTTTCTCATGGATAACCACATAGATCTCAGATTATACCGAGATCAGCTATATTATATTTTTGGTAAAAATTAAATTTGTTAAGGATTTTTTTAAGCTATATGTAACACACTTACATTACAATTTACACATACACTGCGAATTGCTAAAATGTTCATCATTAAAAATGTGAGCCAAATGAAGCATAAGAATATCTACTTGTCATTACAAGAATAGTCTCTAAGAGGTTAGTATCAGTGACAAGGTTCTCAACGCAAAGACCTTGAGAATAGAACGCTGCCTTATGAGGTAACGCCGAGATGCAACCTCCGACGGATTAGGTAATCAATGTAACTGATAATATCGACGCTTTTTGTCGATCTTATAAATGATTCTAAGACTTCAGTTACATCGACAAGTAAGGGGACATCCATTAATTACGTGAGCTCAGAATGGGGGGGGGGCAATGAAATCTCACCAAATCTCATTTAAACCGAGGGGAGATAATCGAAAATCTCACATCAACTTAAAAAATATAAAATACATATTACAGATATTAAAAATATATATATTTTGAGTGTTCATTTAGCCCGCTAAAGTAAATCTCATGGCTATTAATATCAGCTTTGCGTTTTTGCTTTTAATTTTATTTAATTTAAATAAATTAACTATAGTATACTTGAACATTATTTCCCGTCAATGTCTATTACATTGGGGGATTGGAGGGGGGAGGGCAGGCAAATCTCACAAAATCTCACTTAAGGGCGGGGGGTAGGGGTCTAAACTGATCGAAAAATAGCTCACGTAATTAATGAATGCCCCCTCATGCAACGTAGGTAGACGAAAAAATACTCGTAGTCAAGTAAATACGCATTATTAGAGATCACTCAAAAAGTATTCGTCACATCTAGATCAAATTTAAATGGGACTACAAGACAAGCACCAACTTTGGATTAAAGTAAGAATAACACAAAATAATACAGCCGACTTGTGCATTTCCTCCTTTATTTGAAGTAGGATAAAATTATAATATGACATAATTTGAACGTTCGCAACTTTGTTAATAGAATAGAAATCATAATATTTTGGAAGGTCAGCGAACGATAAAATTTTGCATTGATTATTTATTTATAGAACCTAGGCGATACACGTCCTCATTCATGTTCATGTTTCATCTGTTTTTTTCTTTTAACAATATTACAAATACAATATGTGATTAGTTGGTGAAAATGGAATATTCATAGCTTGCTTTCCATTTACTAACACAGAGGGTCTCTGCGTTACATTTCGCAACACTGCCAAACATTGATATTGACATGTGTAAGAGCGTTTTAGAAAAGTTTAGTGTCTGAAAATAACACTAGATGCCATTTTTATCGGTCTTAATCAATATTTATTTAATTTAAAACGTAACCTTTTACTTTCACTATTAGCATGGAAATAAATAATTGTTTTATAATTATCATGATAATAATTTTGATTAGTAATAATTATTGCAACGCACCATAATTCTATGATATGTATTATTGAGTTAATCAAATATTAATTAGTCGAAACGGATATAATACATATTTACTTCCAGCAGAAATTTTATCGAAGTAAAAATTCAATTACCTACTGGAAATTTATAACATGTGCAATAAAAATACCAATAAAATGACGGTAATTAATTCAGAAGTAATTTTATATTAATTTTTTCATTAAATAATTTATTTTGAATTTCTTAATACCAATATCAATAATTAAAAATAATAAGCAGAGAGGAAAATTCTTTTCTTTTTTGTTGGTATACATTATTATAATTTTAATATTATATTGTACATAGACTAACTATGCCTGCGACTTCGTAAGCGTGAAATTAAATAAAAATGTTGTTGTAAAAGTAGCCTAAGTTACTCCTTATTACATCAGCTATCTCAGCAGCTAGCAGCTAGGAAAGCTAGCCAGTGAAAGTCATGTCAAAATCGGTTGAGCCGTTTCAGAGATTAGCCGGAATAAACAGACAGACAGACAAAAATTGTAAAAAATGTTATTTTTCTATATGTACCGTGTATACATCCATATGCATTTAGTAAAAAGCGGTTATTTTAATATTACAAACGGACCAATTTTATTTATCTATACTAATATTATAAAGAGGTAAAGTTTATAACTTTGTTTGTATATACGGGGTAATCTTCGAAAATACTGATCCGATCATGAAAATTCTTTCGCTAACAGAAAGCTACACTATTCAGGAGTGACAAGATAAAAGGAAAAAGATAAAAATATATTATTATAAAGATTTTAAATCAGCAGGATTTGAACCTGCGCCCTCTGACGTGCCGTGTCAACAATTCAATCTAATCAAGCATTATTATTTGCCTTAGAAATTAATTGGTGATTTTAAAACATTTATATTTATCTGATTTGCTGAAAATAGTGAGAGTGTATTGGAACATATCAAATTTCACCGTACCCTTCTTATGTGAAATGGATTATAACGCCCAACGAAGTGGGCACGGGTCGGCTAGTTTTATATATGTAAAAGAAGAAACATGCAGCATGCTATTATTTTGATTAATGAAGGCCTATCTCACAAAATCGTAGTCAGCTGTATTAAACTTTTTTTTTTCCGTGAGAAAAGCGCAGTTTACAATGAGGAATTAGATCAAGCGTACAGTGATATCTTCATTGTATGAAACTTCACAACCGTATTGCATTCAACAATACATGACTTAGCAGTTCATTTTTATGCTTTCTAACCATGCACTAACAACCTGATTGAGATGTGGAGATAAAGACTGTTTTTTTTTTTAATTTTTCTTAATTAGACTGAAAATTTACAAACATTAATTTTTTGACTCGTTTTATTTTTATTTTTGTGTTACCCACACGAGGAAATTATAAACATTTTATATCATATCAAACATTTTCGATCCACATCATCCTTTTGACACGGCACGTCAGAACTTCAGAAGGCGCGGGTTCAAATCCCGCTGGATCGAAAAATTTTGATATGGTTTAAAATGTTGATTATTTTTTTGGTTTAGATTTTTTTTCTTCTTAAGTTAGATAACATGTAAATAATGCTTTGGATAATTACTATAATCATACAAAATATAGGTAATTCGAAAAGTAGGATTTTCGACATTTTATTTTTTTATATATAAACTATATATGGTATGGAGTTCCCGTTTTGTGTTCAAAATATGCAATTATCATTTTAATCTCTAATGTATGTAGTATCAACGTTTATGTATATCAACGTTTTTATTCTTAACGTATACGAAAAGTATTACGTTATACGTATTACGTATATTCTCTAAGTAACGCTACTGTAATGAGATTCTGTCTTAGGTTCACAACCTGTGAAAAATTTAAATGCTCATTAGAATTCATGGTTACGTTCGTAACGGTTCGACAACTTCGCGAAGACCAGAGTCCAAAATAAAATACAATAGTCGCCTTACATTCTGTGGTTTACTTTACATACTTAAAACATATTTAGTACTTATATTTTTGTTATTCGTCAATAGTAAAAAACAAGTGTTTGGGAATAGGGGTGCAACCAAAACAGGGGGTCAATTTTGACTTTAAAAGACACGTTAACCTAATCCGCCGCTGGCTTTATCTAACGCGAGATCTAAATAGCGCCCCTCGTGTGTGTAATTATTTACCTTTTGTTGGCTAGTTTTAATGAACTGGTTTTACTTGTTTTTGTATGTAATTATAAATTAAGTAAAAAAGACGTTCATTTAGGTTTAAATTATTTGATTAACATATTTTGCAAGAATACGAAACAACAAGGTATAATGTATAATATCGTACAGTACAGAACACAATAAGAATTTGTATCATTAGTGATATTTAAAGAAATATGTAAAACATAAGCTTTAAATAAAAGCGAGGGACTTTCAAGACACACACTTAAAGAAAACTAAATAGTAGTAATAATTTCCATTTCCATGTGTACAGTTGACGCTATTCGCTCTAAAAATTTCTTTAAATAAAAGTCGCACGTACGACATCTTTTCATACAGTTTGTTGACTGTGCCAGCGGTGTCCGATGTCCTTTATAACTCGCCGTCTTTCGAAGATGCGCGCATTGTAACGAAACCTGTTGCAATTTGACACCCACGTTGTTTCAACACTGTATCAAATTGATGTTAGTTGGTACAAACTATGTCATGTAAACATATTATTACACATTTTATGTAATAAATACTGTAAACAGTGCAAATAGTACACTGTCACCTGTAAATCATATTTACTTAGTGCATACTACAGAGGTGCAGTTTTATTTCTTAAAAATTTGAGATTAGTAAATTAATTTATACTTAAAAAAAGAACATTTATAAGTTGCAAACGTTTGTAAAGTCATAGAAATCGTATACTTAGGTATACCCTAAGCACGTACATGTAGAAGCGATAAGTCAAATCATATAATTTATGCACTGGACAGTCGTGAATCATGATAGCGCGTGGTTGTTATGAAATGACTGCGGTCAACGGTGATTCTAGACTTAGTTACCTTTACTGCGTTCATACAGCTTTCTCAGAGCTGCGTGTTTACTTAAGAAAGCGACACTTGCTTTCTTTGGTTTGATGTACCAGATTTAAAATCTCAAAAACGGTAGAATTTTTACATGTATAATTATTTATTTCTTAAAATAACCGTATTCTTTTTGTATGACGTAACATTATTCATGCTATCAAGATTATTACAGACTGCAAATACCATACGAATATTATAAGCAACTGTCGTTGTCTTGAATGCGAACTACTGCGCGTCCGTACATAATTACATATATCGAATACATATGAATGATTGCTGTGCGCTTGTCTCTACTTTTTACTCATCTTTTTCTTTGATGAGGAATTCCATTCACTTGGCTTTGACATTCTTGTGTTTTTATAAACCATTGTGTGTTATTATTCTGTAGCAAAATATATTTAAGAACTAAATGGGCTTCAAGAAAGATCTTGTCACTGTAATGTCTTAAATTATTTAAAATTCATTTTGAAATTGTAATGTTCGATTCGATTAATTTCTTTCGTGTCTTCTCTATTTTACGTAACATTAGCGGAATAATCTATATCAGGCCCGAATGGAAGCTATCAAATGAATGAATAATTGTAACCTCTAATACATACATATTATATTAATTTAGCAATTTACATGAAACTTCATAATATTTAATATCGACTGACTTTCTCAGGTGGAATATACCCATAACTAACTAAAATTAAACTAAAACTGTAAAAATTATGGAACCTTTTGTGAGTCAACTCTTCTTTAACGTCAGTTTACCTTGAAAGCCGTCGTTCGCGGTGTTTCCTATTAACATAAAAAAGTGATTCCTTAAGCCCAAGCTAATTTCGAATTCACCAGTTGTCGTAGCGTGTTACATAGAAATTGACACGCGAATCCTTGCCAAATCGACGTTTGCCTTGGTATTATTTAAAATCCATAGATTGTGTGGATTTTACAATTTGTACATGAAATACTAGAACATTTTAAAAGTAGATACACAAACAAGTAAACTTTGCATACTAAATAGCCCTAGTAGGATGAAAACGCTACGCTTCAGCCTATTATATCACTGCTGGGCATAGACCTCTTTCCCTATGTAGGAGAAGGAGTAGAGATTAATTCACCACGCTGCTCCAATGCGGTTTGGAGGATGAGAACCTTGTGTACAAAAGCGATTTGAGAATTGCGGAAAACCGGGATGTCTGGCGCGAACTTGGGGAGGCCTATGTCCAGCAGTGGACTGCAATAGGCTGAACTGACTGACTAACAATAACCAAATTATAGTTAATTGACGTGATAAAATGTAATGACGGTTTTGTTAGCTTATAATTTGGATGCAATGTTTACATCGCGCAAACGTTGCGTGCAGCAACCCTAAAATTTTCAGGGTAATGAAATGTTGGTCATAAATTATCCTGTCTTTATTAGAAGTTTTCCCCCTACTTTATCCAGTTTACGCGTGTAAACCGTCGAAGAAACACAAAATATTGTTTTGGCTATTAAATTAACCAATAGAGTGACTAGTAGAATTTAGCAGGTCAGGTTTTATAGTATGTTCATTAGAATAAACATTTTTTATTGAGATCAATAAATATTTATAAGAAGTAAACTGTAAAGATAATTATAATTTTAGATTTATCCATAACAAATTTAAATTCTGCCTTTATAACGGAACGGAAACGTGACTTACTCAGCGGGTAGCGTTACCTAAATAATTGATTTGTGTATAATCATTAATATTTTTATAACCGCTTTAAAAAGGATAAAATCTGATATATATGCATATTTAAATAATAAAACTATTAAGCTAGAATAAAATTTAGTTTCAACTCACGTAAACCAACACGTACCAAGATAGGTTTTAAACTAAAATATATTTTAAATCTTTTAGTAATATTGTATTTTTATTCTTGTTGTAAACAACTCTCAAGGATTTTTTTGTAGTTTTTTCTACTTACTAATGTAAGCAAACAGTACTAACCCAACCGTGTTTGCAGCAAAACACTCCTTTCATCAGTTTTATTAAACGACCGCTATTGTTCTCTACATTCCACTCTAACAGAATGAAACAAGGTTTAATATCATTGATAAAGCGCCGTAAACAACCATATAACACTTTTTCTTTGATAGCACTAGTTTACTCTCTATGCCGAGCCCTTCGGCGTGTGTAATAGACAAATATTATTACTTCAATACTCTCGCTTTTATTATGACATGTAGAGAAAAGTGAAACCTAATAGGTTTTTGAACTTGGCCTTTCTTTTCTATCTTTATTGATGGTCAAGAGTGTAATTTAAAATAATTGGTTGGTGTTTTGTGTTAATCACGTCAATCACGTTCAATAAATTGTGACATAGATAATTGACGTTTATAATTGAACTTAACTATTATGTGTTAAATAAAATAAAATGAAAAACTATTATGTGTTATTACTTATTAGTGACATAGGTACAATACTATTACTCTACAAACAGTTCTGTTTAGTGGGTATGTGATATAAATTAAAGCTTAGATTAGATGTTTAATGCTAATCTCTAGTTAGGTTAGCATTCAGTAGCTCACCATGGCAGTTAAAAAATGAACTAATAGTTAACTTTAATATTTCATTTTTACCAGATCATTAATATGTGGCTTCATGAGTTGATATAATTTCGTCCAATTATTTTTTATTTTCTCAGTTTCCATAAAAATAATACAAGTTGTTATTTTTTATTACATATGAAAGTAAGATACTATTTGTGTTGTTTTCACGTAATACAATCTTACATTAAATGTAATTTTTAGCAAATTTACGTACATAAGTCGTTTTACTTACGATTCCGTTAATAAAATATCTGTCAACTTTCTACGCGTTAATTTGTCGATTATTGGCAATGATTTTATTTCCTTTTACAACTTTTTATAATTATATTATAAATTGCGAGATAGCTTTTCGAATTGTCGCTGCGAGCAATCTTTGAAGGAATTTCTCAAAGAAAATATATAGTGGCTTTCTTCGCTATCTGCGACAGTTATCTCCGACAGGCCAATACTAACGACTGTTTGGTACATAATGAGATTTTATCACAGCGTAAGAAATCGTCCGTGACAAATTGAGACAAGCATTGTTTATCTACAACATGCAGTTCCGTTATGTCACATACGGCGAAAGTGAACGGAAAGAGTTTGGAATTGACGGTATACAGATATATTATGTATTATTTTCTCGTTAAACTGTGTATAATAATCTAATATATTGTTAAAGCAGTGTTACAATAGTAACGCATAACTATATCGATCTAGGATTATCTTTAGTTGTGTGAGACGTATCTTATATTTTTTCCTTTAATATGTTTGCCTCGCATTGCCATCGTGTGCAAATGATGGTGTGAGGGAGCGACGCGTGTGTAGATAAGATATACTCAATATTTAAAAAATTTGGCACATAAATCTTTTGAGGTGTTTGAATTTGTTCTGACAAATTTTTTTCCCTGTCTGTAACAAATTAAACAAAAGTTTACGATGTACTCGTATATTTATGCAAAAGTATATAGGTACCATGTGTCTTATTTTTATATTTTGATTTGAGTAAAAATTTCGCCACATAGAATTTTTAGCTTTGAGTTCTCAGTTATGTCTAAATGAGTTTTAATTTTATTTACGCAATAAAACATTAATAAAGTACCTATGTGGTATTGTAGCTGCAGATTACGTAGTCGGTGGAATCGTCCAAAAAGACTATTTTGAATTAGGGTCAGTCATCCTGACTCTATCTTTAAAAAAAAAAAAATCTTCTCGGTTACGATTCGTTTTGCTTTACAGTTGCTTTTTTATGTTGCTGTAGATATGGCGTGTATTAAAAATATTATGTTTCCGTAAAGGATATAATTATGTATTTAAGATTAAGAAAATTAAATTAAGTAGAACGACAACGTAGAAATTACAGTAAACCAGAAAAGTTTTTGTATTCATTTTAATCTACGACATTATTTTTATGACTATGATGGCATGAAATAAAAAAAAAAACAATTTTTAACATGTGAATTCTGCAAATTTGATGATTTCGATTTGACAAAAGGATTTGTATTTGTTAATAAAAAAATTTATAGTTAATGGTCCCGATGAGCATGTAGCGCAATTGCTTCCAATTGTTGCTATAAACACCTGATAAAATTTTAGTTTACCTTTTGCCTTAATATGATATTTTATCTTCTAATGCTTCATTTAAATGGAAAGAGAAAGAGGTTTTTCGTTTAACTTAGTTCAATCATGCAGTCCTTAACAATATGTCTTAATTGATATCCGATAAATGTCATTTAATAAAGAACATTCGGTAAATGATAAAGAAAACTACACAATATCATAGAACATCTGTATAAACACTGCCGACGAGATCGCGCCGTGGTCCTTGGATCTCGTAATTACACCATTGTAGCGTTCACCCCTCTAATAGGCGTAGAGGAATCGACAACCTGTTCTAGTTGGAGCAATGTTAAAGTTTCATAAGCCATGGAATCATCCTCCAATTTAAAAGGGATCTCAAAAAGTTATTATTTACAAAAAATAATCCAATTTTGTACAATGATGCTTTTTAAATAATTGTACTCGTCGTGGGAAGGATTATTACTGCTCTGTGCTACGTTTTTGTCATGATAATATTCATTCACGCGATATTTTTGTATAAGGTTGAAATCATTTTTTATACAAAACAATATCAATAACTTGATTAATTAATAGTGTCTTTAGACTTTTAGAGTGACTAAACTAAATATGTTGTTTTCTTAAAATTTTCATCTTTTACTAATTTTATTAACCTTAAAAAAACCTTATAAATCATTCCTTTCTTCCAGCCTTCCTATCTTCACTATATCGGTTACTATCGTTTATTAAATTAAATATATAAATCCAAAATAAACGCCAAGTTATACCGTCCTTATCGTACCTATCGATGTCGTTACTAGGAATCAGAGTCAATGTTGTGCGTCGGAGGTCCAACTATCTTTTTTGTTTATTTGGGACTTATTCCATTACTGGAATCGGTATTAGAAAACGGCTTGGTTTGTTTTTTGTACAAAGTTAATGATTAATTTCAAATATTCTAATTAAAAAAAGTTTACGGTTTGTTTTGAATTATGATTATAATCATCCTCCGTTATTACTTTAAATTTGTTAGTGCAGATCAAATTGATTTTTCTGATATCAAACGTGTGGCATTGTTTTATTTTATACTATCGTGCTCGGTTGTATTGTATATTACCTATATTAGTATTTAGTACTAGGCGACCCGCCTGGTCGCCAATAATAAACTATAAGTAAAATATACTTCACGTCGCAATATATTTTTATAAATATATCGATTTTCTTTGATAAAAACCTTCTTAAGGTACACCATTAACATATTTTTGGTTTAATCTAAGACGTACACCAGAAAAATAATTACTCTATTTGGTGCAGTCATGTTATGAATCATTACTGTAGTCATGTTATGATAGGTATATTAGCATGTAATAATTTCGATTAATTATAATTTTTCGCGAAATACTTAGTACATTTCACATTCACTTAGCGGAAGTAGTGTGGGAGAACTTCCTAAAATTATAATTATCCTCTTTATACGTAACGAGCGTTTCATCATTAATCAATGTCATTTCAGAACATGAAAGTGACGTACACGCCAACGTTATCTAATAGCAAAAGTAAATTAAATTATCAGAGATCGTCTTTACGTAGCGGTATTGTACAAATAGAAATGTTTTGAAATTCTTATTGAAATCCCGATAATACAAAATTAAAAGTAAGTATATTACAGAACACGTAAATTAATGTCTTACTTTTAGCAATACACCAACCGTGGCTCTACCGATCGAACTAACTGTCGAAATAATGTAAGTGTTCATTATCTTATTATTATGTTTATTTGTATTTGAAGCCTTAGTTAATTATACCCTGAGAACGATGTGTACACAGGCTTCACACCCTGTCATGTGCGTGTGAGTAAATGCAAAGTTCATCCTACTCTACCTACATATATATATTACGCTCAGTAATAAAATGATCATTGCTTGAGGTTATTGAAACCGTACACATATCTGTGTCGACGAGGCTATTAAGTAACAATGATCCATGTATTTTTAAACTATTGCGGTAGTGAAATGTAACAACCTGTCAATATCTCACTAACAGACAAAGGTGAAAGGATTTTATATGAAATCGACGAGTCAGCTCTACTTTTTTTGCAAATGATGTAATTCAG
Organism: Melitaea athalia; assembly: GCA_905220545.2. Lineage (NCBI taxonomy): Eukaryota > Metazoa > Arthropoda > Insecta > Lepidoptera > Nymphalidae > Melitaea > Melitaea athalia. The sequence continues at coordinate 6,093,983 of HG992197.1, read as the reverse complement.
AATTTGACCAGAAACTTACGATAAAAGTATCTTACTTCTTCTTACTTTTTACGACATTTCCCTGAGTTCATATTGCTGACCATAATATTTCAAGTTAGTCCTGAAATTGTCTTGGTGTTAATTAATAAATTTTAATTTACAAGTTCTATACACTTGGCAAACTCGACTCGATGGTGACGATAAGCTAATGTGAAAAAATGCACACAGTTTCGCGTAATTAGACATTATAAAATATCTCATCTACTGTCATTAAACAATGTATGACTATTTTTTGTTAAAAAAACTGAGAGTCTTAAATTAACAAAGAACTTTCAAACATACAATTTTACACGTTTCCATCTAATTTACTTACAGAAGCGAGTCAACTGATCCGTATCTACGTGAGAATTACAACGAGTAGGTACACAAAAATGATTAATGTCTGAACGAAATCTTCCTTAAACAAAACACGATTTGTTCTTTCGACTTTCGCAGTTTGTATAGTTCACTAGGTTTATTTCTATCCCATTATGTATTTATTGTAAGTAATTTCAAACGCAAAATTAAAATTTTAATAAGCGAAAGTTCCAATTATCTCATTCACTTGTTTAATTATTTCTTTTTATATGAGAGTCAGTACGTTATTTTAATATCAATATTGTAACTTGTTATGATAGCCTAATGATGGTGGTGTTTAATTAGTTCATGTAATTTCTCTATCACCGTAATACGTTTGACAGGACTTATTGGTTACGTTAACCAATCTCCCAAGCTTCCTCTTTACGAAAGTCAATAAACCTCATAACAAATTCGTGATTTTGTTGCTTAACACGGAACTTTACCACGATTTTAATATCATTTGCATTCACAAGAAGCAAACAGTTTAATTTCTTACATTAAATCGTACGATCCATCTGCATGGGGATAATGCGTCTCGACGGACACGTACCGCCATTATCTTGACCATAAACATAAACTGCAATAAATTTACCGTTGCAAACAGAAGACAGATTAAATTGTCTTACAATATCTGGCGAGGGTCAATTTCATTCGTTTTAACTGATCTATGGTTTATTAGAAAGTAAACATTTAAACGTTGTACATGTTTTCCATGAAGATCACATTGTCATGGTCGGTGTATATCGAACTAGACTACCACCGTCAAAGTAATCTGTGTCTAAGAAGTGGGCCACGGCAATGCTAAATTACCTCGGAGAGATTTACGCAGAATGTGGTTAGCCCAAGGAAATTGATGGTTAGCTTGACAACTATTGATAAGGCAGATAGATTGCTTTATACTTTGCTAACAGCGTATCGTTCATTTGCATGTAGTCTGAAAATGTGTTCATATGCGTAGTGTTTGTTCCTTATCATTATAAATGTTTAGTCATTATCGCTAGCCTGAATTAAAGTGTTCCTAATTTCCTATATGAAAGTGTATTTACATCGTGTTACCTGATTTTGACTGTTAATCATTCTATCTCATATAAATTACACTAAGTCACATTTTATTTATTGCTTCTATTTAAATGATTAATTGTAAAGTTTTTGGAAATTAAATTATACGTTAGCTTAAAATAATTAGTTTATTTTGGTTAAACTTAAATATTACACGAATTACGTTGAGACAACTTTTTATTCTTTATAGTAAGTGTTTCTATTACTATTAAGACTTTGAATCATTTAAGTACAAATAAGAACGAGTAAATCCGTTTCATAATTACACTCGAAGGGATATATAAATATTTTTTTTGCGCCAAAAACAAACATCCATTGACAACCTTTACATGTTTTAGCAGCAAGTAGCGAATGCACAGCCACAATATGTTCAATACGTTACCTTTTTTTTATTTAACGTAGTTGTTATGTTGTTAGTAAAGAATTTTCCTATTAGTATTTCTTATAAGTACAAGTTTCTCGGTTGCACTATCTAGATTGAATTCGTCATGCTCGCCATCTCGCGTTTATTATGTGCAGAGGGTAATAGCTCCGCGATAAGCCTCACGCCTTTTAATAAGTACTGGATTCTTAGCTCAAACTTATGTTCGTCTTTCTAGTGTTCCGGGTACGTGACTAGGATTTTTAGCCCATTCATGATGTTTTTACGTAATTTTACTTGTTCTTTAGTGCTTTATGTGATATTGTATGTAACTTATTTTTTTTTTAAATCTCTAATTTGTATTCCTTATAATTAATTTAGGTCTCTGATAGTATATTACATCCTTTTGATATTTTTGTTATTGTGATTATCTAAGGTTTATGTAGTTTATTTATTAGTTGTTGTGGTATAATTTGGTAGTAATCAGTCATTATTCAGTATTCACTTAACTTCAGCCTATCGCAGTCCATTGCTGGACATAGGCCTCCACAAGTCATGTGTTTTGCCTGCTGCCCGTCTTCGGCCTGTGTATTTCAAGGCTTTTTAAGTTCTAAGGTGGCAGTGGAACTGCGTTATCCTTTAGTCGCCTCTTACGGCACCCACGGGAAGAGAGGGGCTGGCTATATTCTTTACTGCCGTAACCACACAATTATTATTATTGATATGTAAATGTTTTAAGTGACTACAACAAAATTTTGTGCGAAACTATAGCACATAAAATTAATCCTTTCAAATGTAAAAGTTTAAATAAATAAAATTTCTAGTAGTAAATATGAGTATGTCTAAAAATGACAAAATATATCTACTTGTGTACAAATATAATGTCTCTGTAATTCTTTTGTTCGCCGTACGAAGGGAAGCAGGTGCGATTTGATATGACCATAATAACAGCTGTTATGAGATAGCGAAAATAAGATAAAACAAGTAGATAGATGCTAAATTACGTAATGAGTGTAATATTTATTAGTTAACGTATTATGTGTGCTTCACACATAACTATAGCGCGGTAATTTTATATTACTTAGCATAAATATCTATGTAATAGAAAATGTAATTCATATTGTAGCATCGGGCAAAGAAGAAACATTTTATAATTGTTAAATTTATTAAAGTTATTTTAGAATATAACATCACGATCACGATCACGATACAGCCTGTAATATCCCACTGTTGGGCATAGGCCTCTTCTCCATGTAGGAGAATGATCGGAGCTTAATCCACCACGCTGCTCCAATGCGGATTGGCGGATATATTCCCTACTATGAGTAACGATCGCTATCAGGTGTACATGATAACAACCGGGACCGACGGCTTAACGTGCTCTCCGAGGCACGGTGGGGTAACCCACAAGGACTGCAAAAACACCCAGACCACGGCAAACATCTGTATGGCCAATACAAATGTTGTCGTGTGCGGGAATCGAACCCGCAACCGCCCGCGCAACAGCCAATCGCAATCCAGTGCTGTAACCGCTGCGCCAACGCGGCGTCAACATACAAAATACAAACGGCGAATATAACATATAAAAGTATAATTATATTATCGTTATAATTACAATACATAAACAGCTATATAAAGTTTTATGCATATAGGTATATAAAAATATGTTGATATATCTGGATGTTTATTCCAATTTTCCAATTCAAATGTTCTGTAAAACTTCTGTGCATTTAATTTTTTTTAGAAAAATGTTTGAAGGTAACATTCACAACATAAATAAGATATTTTTGTAAGTACTACATTAGTAAAAGATGACCTCTAGTGCATTTGTTTGATTTATAGTAATTTTAGCACAATAACGTTTCTTTGATTTTTCGCTCGATTAATATAGCTAATTATTTCTAAGCCTAATGAGGCTTAAAGAAGCACGCTGATTAGAGTGCCACTTATTACAATAGCTGAAACAAAGGACCGGTGCTTTAATAAAGCCATTGTACTACACCGAGAAGAGTTGGAAGTTCCGATAACCGCTTGGCTTAATGAACCCTTTAGTACTTCATTGTCTTTCTGAAATTATTTCAAAAAGGAAGTTCAGTAATTATATAATACTAATTATAAATTATCGTTTTTATATATTTTTATTGACCTCTTAAACAATTGAAGTAAAACGAACAAACAATGTAATTATGTACAGTTGTTTTGTTTGAGTTTGCGTTCTTCTCTCTTTTATATATAGACTTAATGAGTGTTTGTCATTTCGACAGTGTGTATAAAGCATTGCGTCGTGACACATTTGCCGAGACTACGGCTACATCGCAGTAACTTTACCTTAGAGCCAACAAAAGCTTTTCACAGAGAAATGTTATAATTGCTATCAATGTGTCCATTTGTCTATCTCCGAGGGCTGAGTAGCCTCGTTGACCTAGAAAGCTGAAACTTTACTTGTTCTACACCACATGCATTTATGGGAAAGAAATCGGGGCCGCATTTCTCCGCCGGAAGGGTCGTTATTGCCTATTGTAACCGATCTAAACTTCTATCACCTATATAGACTGCTTTATAAAGGAGCCTAGAATTGACGATTACAAGTCTATTCATTAATAGATAGAAAAGAATGTTATAAATTGAGTTTTAAATCGTGCATTAAAATAAATAACTACGTCTTAGAATTAATGTATGGAATTAATCTTATATGAATAGTTGTTTCTTTCTGTAAATACATTTGTGTATTTTAATAAATTTATCATTAAATTTCTTAGATTAATTGCGATACAAAGTGTAGTTGTTAATAACCCTTATACCTCAATATAAACTGCAAACCTCTGCTTTAAAGGCAGCGTTTTTTAAATTAGGTAACACGATATTTATCAGCGAATCTTTTTATGCAATAGATAAATAAAAATATATACTTTATTTTTTTATTTAAAAATATTTTTTTCTGTTCATAAATTTTTGTTGATCGTTCAAGGATTTAATTTGTTCCGACATTATATAACGTTACTTTCAGGTATCATTCTACTATATCGAGCCTTGCAAATGCATAACAACTTGCTTTAAGATTATTCCTTGCCATTAACGTAAACTTTAATACCGCTAAACGGTCGCTCGTTATGTTCGTGTTACAAGTATTTGTCTTATAAATCAGCAAATTGGTGTGAAACTCTACAGAAAATTGCGGCCGGTTGCTTTCCATTCCATTCCCTATTGCCCTTTGTCACGTTCAGTGGAAACAATTGATTTTTGTTGGTGAAAGTTCCTTTGCGTGTATTTAAGCGTATCTGATGATCATTGATTGAAACAATTGATTTGTAGAGCATTTATTAGGTCTTACGTTATCGTATGCATGTTACAAATCCTAAATAATCTCCCTTCGAAGCCCAACCAGTCATTACCGTGCTCAATCTAGAGCTACTTTATAGCAGTTACATTTTATTCCTAGCCAAATACTCTAGATGCTACTCACCACATGAAAGATCGGTGGTGCCGGTTAAGTGGTAAAAGAAAACGCACGTTCGAATAACGTCTCTATAATATAAAATATTATAGAACAGCCTAATATAATTTCCAGTATCTTGAACTCTATGTAAAAGTTTACTATCATAAGTAATTTGTATTGTAAATGTGGTACATTAAACGACCACAAGTCAAATTTATCGCATAAATTGTTTTGATGTAACTTATTAAATCCTTATTGGAATTTATGTCTGTAGCGATTATCGACGGTGCTTGTGTGTGTGTCGCACCAGGTTTAAACTTGTTATTTCTATTGTTGGAAAACCCGTGTGTAAATACTAATAAAGTTTAGCAAATTGTCCCTTACCCAGACACTGTAATTGCTACCATTGAATCGAATTCTCGCTCGCTTACTCGTTTTAGCCCATCGCAGCTCACTGCTGAACATAATATGCTTCCCTAAGTAATAAAAATATAGTTTTTGTATTAAAACAAAGTTATTTAGTATAAAAATTATCTAATGATTTAAATATTATGCACTCGTTTATGACATGTTCCCCTTGAAGTCCGATTTATAGTTCTAAATCTAAATTTAACCTTGTTTTTGAACTGCAATAAAAATTCTATATAAAATTATTGGAATATTTATTTATTTTTGTATTTTTTTTTCCAGGACCAGTTCAAAGAAACAAATCAAGCGAAGACAGGAGGCAAAGCAAAGGAAAAAAACGCAACATGTGACCACCGACCTATGCACCAAAACAGACAAATTCGTCTTCAAATTCATGAGTCTTATCTCAAGATTACATGATTAAGAAAACTATTTATTGTACTTTAACTTTAAAATAACGAATCTAGTCGCAGTAGTTCTTTTAAAACGAAGCAATTTACATTAATAAGAGCAAAGCTATCAAGACTTAGTACAAAGACGAGATAGTACAAACAAACGGCTTACGGGACAACTAATGTTGATTTAAAACTAAATCGATTCATTTAGAAAATTCCCGTGACAACGTGACGTAACAAGTCAAAATGTCTACAAGTGAGTATCGAATTTTACTTATAATAAATTTTCTCTCTAACATCTTGAAATTAAGTTACAACTCGATTCTATATTCCAAAAGCGATTTGTTACAGACCTAAATAAGACATGTAATTTGAAAATGGATCGAAATTAAACGGGTCGTAAGTCGTAACTAAGTCGTAATAAACGAACCGTTATATGAATATAGGAGTCTGGCATAAAAATAGACCTTGTCATTTCTATAACCTTTGGGTAATCGATATGGATAATGTAAAACACAATGGTTGAATGTTGACCAGCTAATCGAAATAAAACGATTGTTGGTAAAATTTGTTTCGATAACTTCCTCTTTCGATACATGGAAGTACAGGTGGCAGTTTTAAAAATACATATAACAATGATTTGTAGTGAATGACGAATCGATCATGTAATGTACGCTTCCTTGCGTCATTTTAATGTATATTCTTGTAAAATTTTATATCATTAACACAAATAATGTAAAATGAAAGTGTTTAATTTATAGAGACTGTATACTAAATTGATTTTAATAATGTAACGGAGGCTATAAACGTAAAAGTAATTGCCATTAAAACTGATAAGGACTTTTAGTTATCAATAAAATTTAATATTTCAGGTTGCGAGAATTCAGCGAGAATTTTGAAAAGCAGCTTTTCATTATCTTCGCTTCGATCTGCACCGGCGCCGCCCAACGGCACCGGCGACCAGCTGGAGCGACCCTACCATAGCCTTACTAAAAAGAGGTGCGTTTCTAATTTCACAGTTATGTGTACTATTGAACGTGTTATGGGTTAACGGTTTTACGGTTTTAAGTGCGACATCCAAAAAAGTTCGGCTTAGAGTGGATTATAACATAATTTGCATATATGCATGTGGCGAAATGAAAATGTATCCATGAGATCGTTGGATTAGTTTTAATGTACTCGTATTATGTGAATAGATCAGATGGTAAAATGAGATCAACAAATAGTACCTATATATTATTTTAAATTATGTTAAAATATCATATTTCTTATTATTGTGTTCGCTCGCAAACGTAAAAAAAAACCAACTTCAGTTACATCGACCAGTAATACAACGTAGGTAGACGATAAACTTAGTCTAGTCTCTAATAACACGTTATTAGAGATAGCTCAAAAAGTACGTGTCAGATGACGATCAAATTTAAATGAGACCACAAAAATTCAAGCAACATCTTTCGATTAATAAAAGGATCATCGAAATCGGTCCTCCCAGTAAACAGTTCTGAGGGTTACCTCAAACGAAACATGCATAAACAAAAAGTCGAATTGTCTGAAATCTCCTCCTTTTTTGAAGTTGGTTAAAAACAGATAAAAGAATAATTAGGTATCTAACATACTTCGGAATAAATAATCTCAAATTTACGCTGTCTTCTCACTCTCAAAAAAAATATCTTAATACAAACGTTCTAACGTTAGTAATAGTTTCTTCGTTTGTTCAAACATGCTTACAATAAATATGCATGTCCGAGGAAAAAAATATTTAGACCGACTTTCGGTCTGAATATTTACCGAAAACCTCATAGAAAATGATACCTAAATAGTACGTACTCACGTAAAATAGGATAGATTATTTATTTATTTATTTTTATTTGAGAAACAATTAGTATAATATCACATTAAATAAGAAATAATAACACGATGAGCATACCAGTCAAGTTTCCACTAAAATTTATGTTGTACATGAATATTTTCATATCCTTATTTATATACAGTAGTATATTATAATAAGGTGACCGTGATAATATTACAGGAAGGAACCATGTCGAGAGGCGTGGCGACGCAGCTGGGGCTCCGCGGTGAGTGGAGGCAGCGCCGGCGACGACCTGTGGCCGCTGCTGCAACACCACTACGAGTACATCATGGACAACCAGATCATCGACTCTTGCAAGGTGAGTGCGGAGATATACCAAGTGCAGGAAACATTTGAATACATGAGTACCTACTTTAACAAAAAACAACTAGGTCGAAAGACGCCTGCAACACCAGAATCATCTCAAGCGCGTTGCCGAATCTACACCCAATTCCCCTAGGAGCTCTAGTCACCTTACCATAGGAACACAACACTGCCTGAAAACAGTATTATTTAGCTGTGATCTTCTGTACGGTTGAGGTATTTCACCGTAGTAATAAATTTCATATAGATAGCGTAGTAAATTTCCTGCTGTGCCCTACCTCAGTTAATGCATGTTAAGTGTATAAAATAATTGAATTCTATTTTTTACAATTTTTTAAATATGTATACCTACGCTTATTTGGCTTCAGCCTGTAATATCCCACTGCTGGGCATAGGCCTCTTTCCCCATGTAGGAGAAGGATCGGAGCTGAATCCACCACGCTGCTCCAATGCGGGTTGGCGGATATATTCCCTACTATGAGTAACGATCACTTTTAGGTGTACATGATAACAACCGGGACCGACAGCTTATCGTGTAAACACCCAGACCACGGCAAACATCTGTATGGCCAATAGAAATGTTTGTCATATGCGGGGACCGAACCCGCTACCGCCAGCGCAACAGACACAAACCAGTGCTGTGACCGTTGCGCTAACGCGGCGCCTATTTAAACGCTTATTTAAAAACAGGAAAACAATTGTTATTGAAATACATAAATTGGTCATTGCTCATCTTAACATGCACTTATAGTTCTAGTGTTTTTAACTAAATCCATGATTCCAATAAAAGTTGTAGAATATTTAACAAATACGACCATTCAAATAAAGAAGGTAAAAGTCGTATCTTATATCTTTCATAAATATGTCAAACTGCTTGCAAAAGATACGATGAACACACACAAACACACACGACAAAAGCACAGTTCTTAAATTTAATGAAATATCATCATGAACACCAATTAGGCGTTTAACGTTGGGGAATTCGTTTATTCATGGCTTAGCAGTCAGTCAGTCATTTGTTACAAGATCTCTAACGATACTGGTAGCACAGAAAAACCATTCAGTAGTCTTTGAAATCTTGTGAAGAGCCAAATTAAGTGATTATCGCAGGGTTGTTACACCCAATATTATTTATGTACTGTGTTTTAAATTGGCTTATTGATTGTGCGTGTGTCTAGCGTACTAGTAATCAATTAATCATCTAATTTTTGCCTACTTGTCTTCCGTTTTGGGCCTTTCAGACCCTGACGTGTGAAACAGATCTTTGAGCAAATGGCGCACTTTGTTACTTAATTTGTATATGTTTTTTTGTTCAATTCTTTTTTATTTCCTTATTTGTTGTTTACTACACAATTGTATACCTGTTGTATAAAATAAATGAAGTGTGTTTTATCATTTTTTCCACAACCGTTTACCATATTTTCAAAATAACAAAGGCATACTCTAGAAAATATAAATAGTAATTGTTTTTTTTTTTCTAGGAGGCAAACGGCGAGCTGTTGTCAAACAATTCGTCAGTTTTGCAGAACGGGCCGCGTCTCCTAAACCCCACTTCAGGTTTCAACCGGCAGTGGTCGCTGAGTCAGCTGATATCCGAGTTTACCGAACTGTGCCAGTGGTTGACGCACGTCCAAGAAGAAATATATTCTAGTCCAGAAAATCTATCGAGCAGAAAGTTGAGAATGGTAAGATCTTATTATTTATTACAAAATAACTATAGGTAAACCGCTGTAAAGTCGACCCTTGCGATGACAAATGGGAGGCGGGGCGGGTGCACGGGTACACACGGCATTGTCGCCACAGAGATTTACCTTGAGATATCTCAAGTAGATCTCTCCGAGTTATTATTTAGGTTAATGATTATAATTATTTGAGTCATGCGAGTGTGGCAAATAATAGACTGATTCTATATTTATTTTTATTATATGTTTTTCTATATATGTATATATGTATATACAATTAATTAAGTAACTACGTTAGAAAATAAAATACTAAATACTGAGCACTAAAACTAACATTAATATGTCAAAAAGTTGCTTAAGATTAACATTATCATCATTCATTTAGTCATTTTTCGTCTTGGTAATTTCATATTTATTGTTGGATGTAACTAAGTAAAATAATCTCGTGTATAGTGCGTACGTCATTCGATGTCAACGCCGTAGGGATGGCAAAGTCGACTCTGACTTTAGTCAAGAATCGATATTTTCATTAAAATAATCGACTTTTTGGAATCCACTTGAACCTGTCTCGAGTCGATTGGAATCGAATCTCATTCGATGACTTTGACATTTTTAAAGCAACACAACTGTCACAAACTCACGGACGGTAGTATATATAATTATATAGTTTGTACCAGGGATTGGAATACCGTTTAAAAATTTGGTAACGTTAACTTTTCTCGGCAGACAGCGTTATTTATGGAGTAACGATATCTTAAGTTAAAACAAACTCGTAACACCTAATGTTCGTAACTATTACGGTAAACGCACAAATATATATTTGATACCCACTTTAACTAACCACATACCCAGAACTATACTTTTCGATATTACTGAAGATAATTACAAATATAAGCTTAAAAAATATTTCTGTGAACAACTGAATAAAAAATTGGAAATATTAACAACTTAAATTAAATAAATGGATATGTCGATGTATGTATATACGGATTATATATGTACAATGTATAGTGTGTGTGTTTGTATATATAATTTTATCGCTATCTTTTTATTTGAATAATCATTAAACAAAGATAAAATATTTATGAATATATTAACTAATTAATCATTACAAAAATACATAGCAATTCATTACAAATTTACTATTATTGAAATATAACATTGGAATGATAATATTATTGAAAACATCACTTTTACGAAGTACCACAGTGTCCTCACAGAAAAAACAAGATGCTTTCAAAAAGTCGGCTTGAGAATCGACTTTTAACTGTGATTAATCGACTTTGAGAATCAAAAAATTCCAAGTCGATTCCAATGTCAAAAGTCAACTTTTTTCACGCAGTCTCCATCCCTAGTCGACGGCCGACATCAGAATTCAGACTGTCTGATTGGTTTAGTGCTACCCGCCCCCGCGTCTCGCGGCCATCGCTAGGGTCGACTTTATCGCGGTACAGCTATAATAACTGATTAAATATTTGTTGGTTTGTAGTCTGGGTGTGTGTGCTTTGTGTTGTGTGTATTTCCGGACCCAGGACACAGAAGAAATTCCTACTTGGACCATTGAGTATTTGTGAGAAGTTTATTGGAATTTTATTTTGTCCACACTGTGTTTATTGCTCTAATTAAGCTATTTGCGACATTGCGCCCAGCTTAGTCAACACCTGATTTAATTCTGACCCTGGTATCAAAAACATTGAAGTAACTGGTACAAATATTTTAGTCCACCGATTACTCGTTAACAACGCCACAATACCAACATATATTATTAGTTACGTAAATGAATGGAACACCGACGGTTTGCGGGTTCAATTCTCGATCGGGATGAATATTTGTATTTGTACAAATATTTCTTTCTGGTTTGGATGTCTGTCCTGTGGTGTCTCCCCACCGTGCCTCGGAGAGCACGTTAAGCTGTCGGTCCCGGTTGTTATCAAAAATACCTAATAGACATCGTTACTCATAGTAGGGAATATATCCACCAACCCGCAGTGGAGTAGCGTGGTGGATAAAGCTCCAATCCTTCTCCTAAATGGAGAAAGAGGCTTTTGCCTGGGCTTTGCTGACAGTGAGATGTTACAGGCTGAATCATGATCACTCGTCAGGTGTAGTACTAGGTTGTTTAGCTGTCGCTTTTAATTCACACATTGGACAGCGATAATTCTACGATTACTAATCTTCATAGTACGAAATAGCACGTATATATAATATTGTGGAAGTTTGCATTAGTTTTATTATAATACTGATTAGATTATTTTTTTAAGTTGATAATTAATATTCAGTTTTACTTATAGAATCGTATGTCGGAGTTAGTGTCGGTGGAGCCGAGGAGAGCTAAGTTTATAGAGCAAGCGTCTGCCATTCTTGAGCGTATACCGGAGGCTGCCGCTGAGGTAAGACATTTATATTAGCTAATCGATTGACTGGCAGCCGTTTGTCATTTTTTTTAATAATTAGGTCGGCAAACAAGCGTAGGGCTCACCTGATGGTAAGCGTAGTACCATAGCTTATAGACGCCTGCAACACCAGAAGCATCGCAAGTGCATTGTCGACCCTATCCCCAATCCCCCTAGGAGCTCTGGTCACCTTACTCACCAACAGGAACACAACACTGCTTGAAAGCAGTATTATTTAGCTGTGGTCTTCTGTAAGGTCGAGGTACTACCCCAGTCGGGCTAAACCATATGTTGAGCAGGCAATTGCCTGCTGTGCCCTACCTCATTTGAAAATATTTATATGCATCATGGTTATGTCACTCTCATACATTTTTCTTACGATCCGTAATAAACAGCTCTTCTATTCGTAAGTTCAAAGTGTCGGTAAAATAAGTTTTTACAGGCATGCTTTTGCGTTAATGCCCTTTATAATTTTTATTGCTAGTATGTAGAACGAACAGATCTTTGGAACACGTGAATTGATGACGATCAGGGTTTTATTCTTGAAATTGGGGATGAAATTGGAACAGTTATTTTTTCTACAAGTAGTAAATAATTCGATTCGTGCTTGATGGTTAAGATAAATTTATCTATAGTAATATTATAAGCTAAAGACTTTGTTTATGTTGAATAGTTCATAATTATATTGAGGAAGGCTATAGGCTATATAATAGACATTTTTTTAAAATTTTTCTGTCCGTAAAAACCATCCTCGTACTTCAATTAATATTATAAAAACAGAATTAGCAAAATCGGTTCTGCTGCTCTCGAGATTTGCGCTTAGCAACACATTCAGCGATTCATTTTTATATATATATAGAGATATAATTTCATTATTTTATAATTTATTTTATTTAAATATTAGAACATGTTGGCTCTCTTCTTCTCTTCTTGGATCTTTAAACAATCCATAACAGATGTGACAGATAAACACGTGTGGTAGGATAATAGTATATAATATATTAAGTAATGTAGTCAGTTTTAATATTCTGGTTTAATTTCATTTACGTAGTATGGCAAAATAATGTATTGTTCACAAATAATATTGAAGAGATTTTTTTTGACTGTGGTAGTGGAAGATATTTAATTTTTTTTATTGTTATTACAAACTAGTTCATAATATCTGTTTTTAGTAAAAAACAATAGATAATATTGTTACGATATCCCACTTCTGAGATGTAGAACAATAGCTGAAAACACTCAAAGGAATAATTAATTCTCACTACAAGTCTATAGTTATTTATTCACAACTCACACTTTTAACTACATTAAAACATTATCACACTAATCACTTATACTATACTTATCGAGCAGCAACGCTAGCCGCACAATGATTAAACAATAACTGACTCTTCACTTACAAATTATCGTATTTATAGGAGAGCAATCCCGCCAATAGATCACAAAGAAGGCGACTGACCAATCATAAAATTAGTATTAACTATTCGGAAGATGGTGTCTCCATCTATATGCTCTTTCGATACATTAACAAGTAATAATTACAGTAAAACATCATAAACCATCTTATAAAATTAGTAGAAGCATAAATTAAACGATAACAGTATTTATTGAGTAACTATCCTGTAAAACTAAACAATAAAGATACCAACTGACTAATCGTAAATAAATATTAACCATTCGGAAGATGGTGGCGACATCTTTGTACTATTCCGGTGTTAAGCGAATATACGATAAAAGTAATATCAATACAAAATCCAATATTGTAATAATTGTCAGTAAATGCTAACAATATACTCATACAAAAAATATTACAATATTCATAAAATAGATAAAATAAAACTTTTATACTTACTTGTACTTAATATACTTGTTTCAACAGGTGACGTGGCGAGTGGAGCATTTGAACGTGAAGTGGGAAAGTCTGCGCTTGTTGCTCAATCCAGAAAAACAGAACATTGATGGGGACTGTTCTGATACCGTGGGTGAGTGGTTAATTTGACGTATAAATGAAAATATAAAATAGTATTAGTGAAGGTTCGCAGTTTACGTGTCTCATCTCAGTGGGAATTACAATCTCAAATCCCGATTTCCATGATAATTTCGAAATTGTGGAGTACTTTTAGCACCTTTTTGCGGGTATTACAAGTTAACTCCATTTTTTTTAAGACGGTAGCGGTTTTGTATGGCTCCCGACACGGACAGAACGTGTTAGAATACCACCCCAGTGGTGCTCTCTTCGTCATAGCGGGGCACCACGGGATCACTTTCATGTGATACCGTGACGACTCGACGGTTGGAACCCCTGTGCGAGCCGCCTCTGAATATAGAAGCGCTCACGGTAATCACGGTTACTGTAAAAAATATTTTTCACGGGTACCGTGAGCGCTCTACTATCATATTTCGGTGGCGAGTGGGAGGAATGGTTTTTCTTTGGCAGAGGGTAAAGGAGCGCCTGAGCGCTATAGTTTAAGCCTTTAAGGGGTTTTCGAATTTCGAGTTTTTTCGATTTCGTTAACCCACCTGAAACTCTGATTTTGCAATGTCCATGGGCGAAGGTAGCCATTTAATATAAACTGGCACCGTCCTTTCGTTTGCCCCTCTTTTTATTATTAAAGGTTAATAAACCTATTCATTCGCCCGGATATCGGATTCTCTCATTATGATTTAGTCAGAGGTTTTTTCACCTTGCATACGTGACTTTTACGGTCTACAGTAATTCGAAACATTTGGTATTACAAACATAATTATGTATAAGTTAGAGTTAGTGGTAGTGACGCCGCGTTGGCGCAGCGGTTACAGCACTGGATTGCGATTGGCTGTTGCGCGGGCGGTTGCGGGTTCGATTCCCGCACACGACAACATTTGTATTGGCCATACAGATGTTTGCCGTGGTCTGGGTGTTTGTGCAGTCCTTGTGGGTTACCCCACCGTGCCTCGGAGAGCACGTTAAGCCGTCGGTCCCGATTGTTATCATGTAGATACACCTGATAGCGATCGTTACTCATAGTAGGGAATATATCCGCCAACCCGCATTGGAGCAGCGTGGTGGATTAAGCTCCGATCCTTCTCCTACATGGAGAAGAGGCCTATGCCCAACAGTGGGATATTACAGGCTGAATCGTCGTCGTATCGTAGAGTTAGTGAGCACGAAAGTTTAAAAACTTATTAGAGTACAGTAGTAGTACAAAGTACAACTGAGGTAGGGCACAGCAGAAAATTTCCTGCTCAAAATATGGAGCAGCCCAACTGGGGTAGTACCTCGACCTTGCAGAAGACCACTGCTAAATAATACTGTTTTCAAGCAGTATTGTGTTCCTGTTGATGAGTAAGGTGACCAGAGCTCCTGGGTGGGGATTGGGGATAGGGTCGGCAACGCGCTTGCGATGCTTCTGGTGTTGCAGGCGTCTATAGGCTAACTTATCATCAGGTGAGCCGTAGGCTTGTTTGTCGACTTAGTAACATTAAAAAAAAAACGGCCTGGTTCTCAACAGACACGGCGCACGAGCTGCGCTGCCTGCGGCGCTGGCTGCACGGCATGGAGGGCCGCCTGCCGCCGCCCGCGCTCGGCGCCGCGCGCGCCGCGCCCTACCACGAGCTGCTGAGGAAGCTGCGCGAGCACCAGGTCAGTGCCACACCACCGCTACACATCACACCACCACACCACCCCTCACACACTCTACCGTCGTGCTGGCAATCGTTGCAGAAGTTGCACGAGCACCAGGTCAGTGAACCGCCCCTCACATATTCCCCGTACTGATGTACTTACTCTGTAGGTACTGACGTATTTAGGTAAAGAGCACTAAAGTTTGAAAACCTAAATTAATTGAGTTCACAGTAATTTTTAGCGTTCCGTACCTAAAGGGTAAAAACGGGACCCTATTACTAAGACTTCGCTGTCCGTCCGTCCGTCTATCTGTCACCAGGCTGTATCTCAAGAACGGCGACAGCTAGACAGTTGAAATTTTCACAAATTATGTATTTCAGTTGCCGCTATAACAACAAATACTAAAAACAAAATAACAAATGTTTAAGGGGGGCTCCCATACAACAAAAGCGATTTTTTGCTTTTTTTGCTTACCAGGGTAAAAGAAACTATACCCCGTCCGGCCATTTATTATCTTTTTGACAGATCACGCCTATAAATTACCTTGTTTTTTTCGGAATAACGTACTAAAAATTCTACTGTAATGTCATACTTTATTGACGATTTGATTGATTGAGTGAAGTACCCTGTGCATAACAAACAACCACAGACTATGAAACAGTTCTTGAAACAATAAATCGATAATAAATCGATCATATAATAAAAATAATTTTACGTCATGTGATTATTGTTTCTATAAATTTAATTAAAAAAAGGAAATAAAAATAGGATCTATGACTCCAAGATTGATTATTTGCAAGGAATTAAGTTGAAATCTTGAAATTTAATTTCAAACCAAGAGTAAAGAGCAATAACTCTGTTCATTCATTTATTTATTATTTATATATTTCATTTACAATTAAAATAACTAATTAATGAATAAATAAATAATATTTTTAAACTAAATGTATTTCATTAAATCGATTGAAAGTTCTTCTTAAATAAAATCGATTATTATTTCAAATCAAATAAATAACGTGTGAGGCAGTCACTAATGTCAAAATTTCTTGAAGTGTCAAAAAGATAATAAATGGCCGGACGGGGTATAAAAAAAAGATTTCAATATGAAATTTGTATTTGAATAATAAAATTGATATTTAAGGGGGCCTCCCATACAAAAAAAACGCAATTTTTTGCCTATTTTTGCTTACCAGGACAAGACAAACTAAAAAAAAAGTTACAATATGGAACTTGTGTACCTACTGTTGTTTACCTAGTCAATGGTACGAAAACGGAACCCTTCGTGCGCGAGTCGGAATCTCACTTGGCCGATTTTTTAAATTAAATAAACGGTATTATAATTATAAAATACTTTCAATGAATTTAACAGTTGTACAAAAGAAATGCGTTAAATTTTTACGAAAGCAGTGAAAACAGGCACAACAAGCACCCTATTATGTACTATATTGCCGTAATTAGATAAACGGATTAATTAACTTTAATTTGTTGCTGTTGTTAAATTTTGATGACATTACAGTTGTAATTACGATTGTAAAATATATTAATAAACCCCTAGTATTGAATATTAACAATATTACTCGTATTTATATTTATTTTACATTATAATACCATTTATTTAGTTCAAAAAAATTGAAAACTGAACTCGATTTTGTCAGATTTGAATTACTGTCTATAATGATATTCTTTAAAATGTCTTCTTCTTTAGGATTAATGACTTTTCTTTAAGCTTTTACAAATTATACATTTGATTTATGGTTACGGTATGGTTTGACATTTATCTGTTCGACCCGCCCCGGCTTCGCACGGTTGCAAAAATAAGCATGTATTATACATATAACCTTCCTCTTGAATCACTCTATCGATTAAAAAAAACGGCATCAAAATCCGTTGCGTAGTTTTTAAGATCTAAGCATACATACAGACAGACAGATTTCAACGAGGGTAAAATCTTTTAGAAGGTCTCGTCACGCAATAATTATTCTTTAGGCTGAATATTTAAAACTAATTTCATTACCATATTTTTAATTTAGTTTTTGACATATTATTAAGTCCGTGATTTGTAAATCAAGGAAATATAGAGTATGGAAAAGTCGAAACCGCTTTTACTAAAATTGATTATAATGAGTAAACGTTCATTATATTATATACTCCTATATAGGCCTGGAGAATCCATTAGACATGTTGTTTCCGGTTGTAGTCATCTTGCTAAGAATACTTGCATATGTCTATAACAAAGCAGCCAGGATTATCCACAAACAACTTGCTATTCGATACGGCCTCGTTGAAAATGAGTTGCCTTATTATAGGTATACTAGATTCTGCGCGCGACTTCGTCGGCGTGGACTCCGCTCCTTTTGGTCTTAGCGTGATGATATATAGCCTATAGCCTTCCTCGATAAATGGGATCTAACACTGAAATAATTTTTCAAATCGGACCAGTAGATCCTGAGATTAGCGCGTTCAAACAAACAAACAAACAAACAAACTCTTCAGCTTTATTATATTAGTATAGATAACCCAACGCCAGTTCTTGAAAATGGTCATGCAATGCTCTACTGGGATCAGTCTATTGTCACTGACAGGATTATTGCAGCCAATAAACCTGATAAAGTGCTAGTAGACCTATCAGCGCGCCGAGTAATTATTGTTGACATAATAGTTTCACGTGACGATAATTTTGTAATGATGGAATAAGAAACATTAAGTGAATATTTAGAGCCTGCCCACGAGATTGCCGGCATCTGAAATGTAGTCTCAACAATAATTGTTCCTATTGTTGTGTCGGTCAATGGTCTATTAGCGAAGAGTTTCGACCAACATCAACACCTTAAGATACTCTCGCTTGACTGTTGGATCAAGGGTCGGTCGGATGCAAGAGGGAGTGTTGAGGGAGGGTTAGGAGAGTGAGATTCCTCAGCCTGGAGAGTTAACTACCGGCGGCCTGGGTCTTAATATACCACGCACTACTGTTTTATATTTTTAAATATTTTTATTTGACTTTTTTATAATTTTACTAGCTTCTGCGCGCGACTTCGTCGGCGTGGACTCCGCTCCTATTGGTCTTAGCGTGATGATACATAGCCTATAGCCTTCCTCGATAAATGGGCTATCTAACACTGAAAGAATTTTTCAAATCGGCCCATTAGAACCAGAGATTACCGCGTTCAAACAAACAAACAAACAAACAAACAAACAATCAAACAAACAAACTCTTCAGCTTTATATATTAGTATAGATTTAAAAATGTAACAATAAGGAAATATATTGAATAAAAGATAAACAAGAAAAGAAAACACGTATTTCTAATCTGTAATAAATTTGGTAACATATATATCATATATATTAGTAATTTTTTAAATATTTCATTACATGTTAATTATCAACATAGGTTTTTTAAGCATACGCTAAAAGAGTGTGTGGTGGTTATGGTGAATTTTTTGATACCTACCATATTATTAAAATTAAGACTTATTTCAAAGCTACTATTAACAAAAATTAAGCAATCAACTATAATAACGCAGTTATCGTGCCATTGCATGTCCTAGGTCAATTACACATGACAAACATGATATTATAATATAAGATCATCATTTGTCATAACAGTTAGTTTGCTAAATGCTAAAGAAATTTTTTGCACCTAATATAACGGCAACTGTTACTATAATTTAAGTTCATCATTTGCTCACCAGCGGCAGCACGTTTACTTAGTTATCGCTTATAAATTGCAGTTTGACAGCAATAATTTTAAAATTCTTTTCATTGCTTGGTTGTTCCAAGATTCATTACTATGTTGGGTTTTGTATATTCTATTCTTGATAAACTGTTCGGATAACGTATAAGGTTGATATTAAAATTAATAAAAAAGGCTTTTTTGCTTAGTAGTAGTTCGTCATTGTATAATATTGTCTTCTAAATTTTATTATAAATGTAAATTTTTTTAAATGTAGCCTAATGTTTTAAATGTAGAATGTAGTATGTATGTTTTAAGTATATCCTTAGCTATACACAATAAAAAAAATTAGGTAGTTCTTTTTCTAAATTACAGACATAATAATGAGTACAGAATATATAACCACCATTTCAAACTTTAATATTTTGTGGGTTTGAAAGCTCAGGTCCTTTCTATTTTACATAATTGTGTTTGCTAGCAAACGAAAATAAACCGACTTCAATTGCATCGGCAAGTAATAAATAATAATAAATAAATTAACAAACACACTAGTCGTCACTACGATTTTCGAGGGTTCCCCTCAATTTCATTGGGATCCCATCATCAGTTCCTGGTTTCCTTATCATGGTACCTAAGTTGAGATATCCCCTTTCCAACAAAAAAGTATTATCAAAATCGATTCATAAACGACGAAGTTATCCCCGAACATAAAAAAACAACATATATACGGTCGAATTAAGTAACCTCCTCCTTTTTTGAAGTCGGTTAAAAAGAGAAAGTAATTCATCAGTTGTGACTGTTGTGAGACATAAAAAATAAAATATAAGGTGTCGCTAACGTGAATATCTATTAAATATTTTACGTATTTGTAATGTTGAAAGACAAAAATAATCTTAAAATAAAGTAAGTTTTCTATACACACTTGTCTAATGCATGGTGGGCTATTAACAGAGTCTAGAAAGTAAATACTTCAATTAAGAACGAAAAATAAATGTCAATAACTTTTAATTACAAAAAGCTGACCTAATATAAAATAGAAGGTTGCATAAATCATAAACAATACAGTAAATAATGTATATTTTTGTTTCCTATTTCCTTAAGCATACAGGAATCCCACATGCGTCAGTGACATTATTTTGTCACAATAGAATTTATTTAATAAGTATAAAATGATACACGCTTTACTAGGTACTTTAGAATATAAAGACAACTGCGAAAGCGCTTCAAGAATTAATCAAAAATATGCAATTACAGAAAACAGCAATATTTTAAATAGTCAAACTAATCAATACATATTATAGAACAAAGTCGATTCTTCTTTAAAACTACGCAACGGATTTGGATGCAGTTCTATATATTTTCAACCGACGAAAAAACGGAGGAGGTTATGTATTCGACGCGTATATTTTTTTTATGTATGACCACGCATAACTTTTTACAGGGTAGTCCGATTTTGATAATTCTTTTTTTATTGGAAAGAGTACCCCGAAGTTGGTCCCATATAAATTTAAAAATAGAAATCCAACCCCAAGGGTAGGAAAACAGGGGATGATTGATTTTATTTGATGTTCACTCACTGATTTTAAGGTATGAACACGCATAACTTTTTACAGTTGTATTACTTGTCGATGTAATTGAAGTCTGTTTTTTTCGTTTTTAAAAGAAATATTGATATAAAGATTCATATATTTGTATGACAGGTGTTTGTTGTGGCAATGGCATTTGTAATAAGGAGTTTTTTTTTTCTATTTCTAATACTTTTTTCTTGCAAAGGATCAGCTTGCAAGCTACTGCAGTATGAGTATAGTTTTGTAAAATAATTTAGTTAAGCCTTTATTTAATGTATTAATTTATTTTTTAATTGTTTTATTTACAAAATGTATATACAGGATGTCCTGCGATAAAGTGCAACCCCGAAAGGGGGTGAAACTAGACCATAAATTATCGACAAAAAACATAGAAAAAACTTTTTTAAAAAAATATTTTATTTTTTATTGACGAATTAAGATTTTTATATCTTACCTAGACTCTATGTACAAAAAATGATGATTTCTTCCAAAATAGTGGGTCGATTACTTTAAAATAAAATATTACGCCACGTACTTGGCGGTAAGGATAAAATAAAAATTAGCTGGCAAAAAAGTGGCATTATGTCTTTAACTATGCTTCTTGTGAAAAAAAATCCATTTTTTATGACTGTTTTTTTCAATGATCTCTAATTTTCTCAGAATTATGCCCCCAATACCAGGAAATTTTATGATTTATTATTATTTCTTACCATATTGCCATTCAAATAAAAAAAAATTTACGCCTGTATCCCAAAAAACACGTACAAAAATCATCATTTTTTGTACAAAGAGGCTACGTAAGCTATATAAAAATCTCAATTCGTCAGTAAAAAAAAATAAAAAAAATTTTTGTAATTTTTTTCTGTTTTTTGTCGATAATTTATGGTCTAGTTTCACCCTCTTTCGAGGTTGCAGATTATCGCGGGACACCCTGTATATATTCTTTATCTTATACTATTAAACGAGCAATTCTTGTATATATATATATTTTCTGAATCTCGGAATCGGCTCCAACGATTTTCGTGAAATTTAGTATGCAGGGGATTTCGGAGGCGAAAAATTGATCTAGCTAGGATTCATTTAAAAAAATGTCGTTTTATCCCTGTTTTTAAGCAATAAAAAAATATCATTAGAATACGAAGCTTAATTTCACTACGCGTCAACATAGCTTTAATGGCGTAATTAGTTAATCGGCGGGTCTCAAATCGTGTTGACCCGGGTTCGAATCTCAGTCTCGATTGATTTTTTTTTCTTTTTTTTTTAATTTCACTCGTGATTTATTATTTAAATAAAATTAAAATATAAAAATACCGAGAAAAAAAAAAACAAAAAATAAAATGAAAATACCGAGCGAGGCTCGGTCACCCAGGTACTTGCACTTAAAAACACATACAAAAATATTAATACAATGGCAGTTTGCAAGGGCGAACTTATCTCTAAAAGAGATTTCTACCATTTTACCCATGGGAGTGAATGATGGTGTTATCGCGGGGTACATAAGTGCGAGAGAACAAAAAAAAAAACCAAAAGACAAAAAGAAAAAAAAGGTATCTTTTAAATAACACATACACTGCTAATATAATAATATATACCAATATATACAATTACAAACAATTAAAATACATATATAGAGACTACATACATACATATATACATACGTAAATATTCTACGTCTTATACATTAGGACTGACTTTAGAGAGTAGGTGCATTCTCAAGCTTTTCTTAAAAACGTTTATTGAAGTGCTTTGTTGGATCGTTTTAGGGAGTTCGTTCCAAAGAGTAGCAGCACGTACAGCGAAAGATTTAAATAGAAAATTTGTGTTATGCCTAGTGACCTGGAGCATCGTTGTAATGCAAGGACGCCTAGAGCGTGATGAGGGGGGAAGTAACTGGAAGCGGGATCGAAGGTAAGAAGGTGAATTTGGATCATGGAGTATATTATAAAGTAAGGAAAGGATGTGCATGTCATGGCGAAGACGGATTGGGATCCACTTAAGTTGAGCACGAAATTGAGAGATACGATCATATTTACGTAAACCGAAGATGAAGCGTATTGCTAGATTTTGTAGGCGCTCTAACTTATTAAGTAGCTCTTGAGTCACATCTAAATAGCACACATCTGCATAGTCGAGAATGGGTAAAAGAAGGGATTGCGCAAGCAAAATTTTGGTACTAAAGGGAAGAAAATATTGGAGACGTTTAAGAGAGTGGAAAGTGTAGTACATTTTTCTGCTGACTTCATTGACATGAGCCATCCAAGAGAAGTTTTTGTCTATAATTAATCCTAAATTCCTGACCTTGTCGCAATAGGGAATTGGTGTACCACAGTACAAGATAGATGGTACTGAATTCCAGTCAATTCTGTGTCTAAGACGGCTGCTACCTATAATTATGGCTTGAGATTTAGCTGGGTTTATAAGGAGTCCAAACGATTTGGCCCAGAGGTGTATAGCAGCAAGGTCTTTGTTTAGAAGTTCGATGGTCTCATGCAATTCATTCAGCTCGAAATGACGGTATATTTGTAAGTCATCTGCGTACAGGTGGTAGGGAGAAGAGATAACATTTGAAATATTATTGATGAAAATAGAAAAGAGTAAAGGAGAAAGTACGCCACCTTGTGGGACACCAGCAGTAAGATATAACCAATCTGACGACCTAGAGTCCACCGCTACACGCTGCTGGCGTCCAGAAAGATAAGAGTAAAACCAGTCAGCGGCAGAAGATGAAATATTAACTGCACGAAGAGTGCCAAGAAGTATGTCATAATCAACAGAGTTAAAAGCGCTACTGAAATCCAACAAAATCATTGCGGTGAGCTTGGTATTATCCATTGCCAGCCGAATATCCTCCGTTACATTCAGCAGCGCTCCAACAGTGCTGTGTGAGGGACGGAAGCCAGATTTGTAAGGACATAAGAGACAGTTGGAGATAAGGTAAGAGTGAAGTTGCTTGTGAACTAAAGATTCCAAGACTTTGGATAGAATAGGAAGGATGGATATGGGACGTAGTTCAGCAGGGCAGGAAGGATTGGAGGTTTTAGGTAAGGGTATGACAATAGCCTTCTTCCATAATTCTGGAAAAATATTGCACGAAAGTGAGAAATTAATGATGTGTGAGATCACTGATGCAATGTTCTCCAGCACCGGAAGAATCATCTCAAGGCTGAGATTGTCACTACCGATGGGCTTGGTGGAAATGGAATGGACACACTTCTTGACTTCTTCTACAGATATTGGTTTAAAGGAGAATTGAGGTATGTCGGGTCGGGCTTGAGTGTTTAGAGAAAATAGAGTAGACGTTTTAACATGGGAGTCCAATGTTATAGGTGGAGTAATGAAAAAAGAATTTAAAACATCGAGATCCACTGAGCTTGGGCAAGATTCAGTGGACTTGCCCACCCCAAGCGACCGTAAGAATCTCCAAACCATTGTTAATTGTAAATTGACGATTCGAAAGTGCTCATGGGGCCTATTTGAATAAAGTTATTTTTGATTTTGATTTTGATTGCTTGAGGAAGATTTTGAACTGAATCATGAATGTAACGGCGTTTGGCATCCCTACACATCCTGTTACACAAATTGCGCAGAACTTTGTACTTAGTTAAATTATCAATCGATGGAAAATTTTTATTTACCGTTTTAGCCCTGTCACGCTTAGCCATGGTCTTTTTGATGACAGGAGTTAACCAAGGAGCTCAGGTCTTATCGGAGCATGTATGTCAAATATCTTAATCAGTTCAGTAGTTAGTGATTCCACCATGGTGTTAATATCGTTGGCGTTGTATACATGTGACCAGTCAATGTTCTCCATATCCTCTCTTAAACGTACATGTACATGAGAGAATACAATATTGTAGTATTTAAATCCAAGACAGTTTGTTACGGTTAATGTTTTTTAAGTTATGCCTATGCGCTACAATCAATTTACTTTGCGATCTTCCTAAGAGATCTAGATTATCCATTCTCGCCTTCTTATAGTGCTGGACACCGTTAATATTATAATAGTCTAAAATTCGAAACCTCTTCTCTTCTAAAATATCCAGAGCCCTAGCTAATCGTTTACTGAAATTAACGACTGCAGGGATATGTTTCTCATAGCGGCCGCTTACAATATGCTTACCGTCAGAACAATGTGCACGCACCCTAATGAACGCTATAAACAATGATGGAGCGATGCCCTTAATTAGCATCGACTCCCGAGTGAGAGTGCTTTGTTCTAACGATCTTATCGCCGCATCGCTCTCTTTTGTCGAATTAAATTATTACATTCGCACGTGAATGTCGGTAGTACCTTTTTTGTTCTTCGGATTAAGTAGTTTAATTGCAACGGATTTGTATTCTAAACTGCAATTAATTAACATTATGTCTATTTTGTTGTGTACTATTGTATGGTACAGTTCATGGAAAAGGGGCTGTGTAATTAGTAAATAACGGATTTTAAGATTGTCAGATAAAAAACGCACATCCTATGGTCTCTGTTTGTGCTTTTGTATTGATAATGTAATTAACAAGAGTGTATTTGAACTGGCTGTCGTAATCGATACACAGTCATTTGCATTTCTTTACTTGGAATCTATTATAACGTATTGTATTACCTACTCTACTGTTTTGTATATTCTACAAATTAAACAAAACGTACGTTTCTAGCAGAACGGTGGGAATATTTGAACTGATCTAAGTTATCAATTCAAATAATCGTATAACACACATGTAGCGAAAATTTAAACTGTGACATATTGCAGTATTGAGTATATCGTGTCTGTATTGTTACGATGATATGGATCAATTTGTGGTTTTATTAATCCGGAAAAATATATTATAGGGATATTTCCAGAACACACCTTTAGATTACAGCTTAAAAAAAATGTCATCTGAATAGATACATAAGTACGCAATTCTACAGTCTTTACATTATCCTATACCTATATTATTAATAGTATATCAGTCTATAGACTGTTTACGTAAGCAAAAATAAAATACGATTCAGAATAATTCCTTCGCTCACCATCATTCACGTTCAAACGTTGTAAGTCTCTTAAACTCATTTCATCATTACTCGATATGACTGAAATCGACTGATGGTATGATTGACTAATGGGAAGTGTCTGTTCCGCAAACTTTCTACTCGTTCGGTTCTGGTCGTGCCTCGTGCGGGACGTCAGAATAGACCCCCTCCTCTCAATCTGTGTGACATGCCCATCTATTATCTAGATCGGGATCGTTTCCTTAATAATGCCTTAATGCGGTAATATAGGCGTAAGAAAGTGAAACCGATGTACGAGTATATACGGTATACTATTAGAGTATAGGTTACGTATAGATATTCAACTATTAGCTTTAGTTATGGTTAGAAGTAGGTTTCCTTGGTCAATCCAAAGTAGGTACCTATGTATATAATTATTGTATTTAATTCTGTTTATGATTTTGTTTGCATTGCTTTCGATTAGTTTAAGAAAAAGTAAGAAATTGTATAAAAATACCTTTTTAATGGTAATTTACCAACCTTTCTATTGGGCATGGAAACTTACGGTTATACGGCCCCTAGATCCGTCCGCCTGCACAGGGCATACAGGGCATACAGGGCTTAGTGTATCTTTAAAACCTTAAAAGATAGAATCTTTTAAACATTTTACGATATGTACCTACATATAATTTCAAATCGAATAAAAGATCTGAATTATGCATATCATCACATTAAATCATATTTACTTAATCTATATCTGTACTAATATTATAAAGAGGTAAAGTTTTTAACTTTGTTTGTTTGTAGGGGATAATCATCGCAAATACTGATCCGATCATGAAAATTCTTTCACTAACAGAAACCCACACTATTGAAGAGTGACATAGGCTATGTTTTATTATTATTGAACAAAAAATTCAGTGAAAAATAGTTGTATATGTAAATCAAGTCGGAGAAATGCGAGCGAGATGAAAACTTTACTATATATTTGCATCACAAAAATAATTAACGCCCAACGAAGTGGGCACGGGTCGGCTAGATTAATACATTTCGATAACAATATTCATTGGTCGATAAATACATACGGACAAATTAGTTAAACTCAATTGCTGCAATCAAAACTTCGTGACATAAACATAATCTCCACGGGTCATGTCTTGTGTTCTCTACTTTGTGTAATTCTCTACTTGTTATTGGCGAATAGGGTTACCATAATGTAAATACGTACAATATCAAGGAAACAACCTACATTTCATTTTAAGTTTCAAAAAAAAACTGTAAATGTACATATATAAATTAATACGTATATGATGCCATACTAGTGAAAAGAGTTTATAAGTTTGTTTTATTTTTAAAATGTCACATTACTTAATATGTTTAGTTATGCGACCCTAAATTGATCATATATTCATAAAAGTTCATATTGAATATTGCAGTAAATATTGCACGAGAATTTAATACTAAATTATTTAAATTATGTTTTTCGAATGTTAGAACATTGCGTTTGAAAATGAATGGTAACTCTACTCACGGGAGGCTTACTAACGACCGGTAAATCATACTGACGTATGCGCGTTACGGAGATTGCGCACTGTGAAGTACTGGAATAAACCTTCGTTAACTAGACGTCATAACAATATGATTTTATGAATTGTCTTATGAGTAGGCGACAACACAACACTACAAATAATATAATAGAAACAGAACTTACAAATATCGTAAGCGACCGCGGTTTTCAAGACAATCGATGTAAAAAAATTCAAACTTAATAATTGTGTTTGCTCGCAAACGAAAAAAAAGCGACTTCAATTACATCGACAAGTAATACAACATAATAAGACGAAAAAATAGTCAAGTAAATACGCGCTATTAAAAATTTCTTAAAAAGTTGTAATCAGTTTTCGATCTAATTTAAACAAGACTACAAGACAAGTATTAGCTTTCGACTAAAGTAAGAATCATCGAAATCGGTACACCGAGTAAAAAGTTATGCGGTATAATATAACGTAGGTCGACGAAAAAGTAGTCACGTAAATACGCATTATCTATACTAATATAATAAAGCTGAAGAGTTTGTTTGATTGTTTGTTTGTTTGTTTGTTTGTTTGAACGCGGTAATCTCTGGAACTACTGGGCCGATTTGAAAAATTCTTTCAGTGTTAGATAGCCCATTTATCGAGGAAGGCTATAGGCTATGTATCATCGCGCTAAGACCAATAGGAGCGGAGTCCACGCCGACGAAGTCGCGCGCAGAAGCTAGTTAGATATAACTCTAAAAGTACTTGTCAGATCTCAATTAAATTAAAATGGGACCACATGACACGCAACACCTTTCAATTAAAACAAAATTGATCGAAATCGGTCCACCCAGTCAAAAGTTCTGAGCTAACATACATAAAAAAAAAAAAAAAACATACGTGTCGAATTGAGAACCTCCTCCTTTTTTGGAAGTCGCTTAAAAATAAAGTTTAGAATCGGAAGTTGTTGGAGTTGAATATTTAAATATTTTTATCTGTATCCGTAAAATTATTCAGTACAGTGTTGTTTTATTTTGACAAGACTAGCCGTTATAGATAGGTACTATGCCTTAAAATATTCAGAATTTGTGCTTGCTAGTAACTAATATTGTTTAACAGTTAATTAAAGGTGATTTATATAAAATTTAAACACTTAGCAGGCACGAGCACATTTGGTGGTCTCGTGTCAATTGCAATCTTATCCGCATCTAGTCTTGTGAAGTAGTTTCGGCGGTAATAAATCAAGATGTAAACTAAATCGATTATGTCAAACCGAATCTTTATATCGATTTCGAATGAACGCTTTCCTGTAATTAAAGCATTAATATTAGGCGCGGTTAGCCTTAAGAAAACAAACAACCTAGTTGGAAGGCGAGTGATTAATGATTTTATCGATGTGTATGATCTGTCTGTAGTAGCCAGCTTTCGCTCCCGCGGGCGATCGAAGATTTATACAATAATGATTAACATGCGCGCACGCATGTAATTATTATTTGTAGTAATTGCAATTTGCTTACAAACAACTGATTATATTATAAACCGTACAAACAAACTCGTTTGTTGATCGATCGCTAAACATTTATTATTTATCTTAGAATCTAAGCATTTTAAGATGTCTTTTTTCCATTCGAAATACCTATCACACGGTTTAATAAAAATGAGGAAGCACTTATGTAAGAAAGTTATAGTTTTAAAAAGAAATAACCACAAAGTGTTCATCGAAGTTATTGCAAAATCTAATTTAATGTACCGATTGAAGTGTTATAAAACACGTTTATCAATTACTGCACATGATATGGAAAATAATTTTAAAAGTAAATTGAGTGTAACGATCCTCGCATCGGTGCCGCCGAGTTCCGCAAGGCACCGTTCAGTCAGATGTAGGTGAGTGGCAGTCAATAATTCTCTCGCGTTGTCGACGTGCGATACTATCTAAGTATCTGCCCTCTGGTAGCCACGATATGAAGTGCAGCTGCACACGTTTCTTACAATTAGAATGCTCGAACGTATTAGTTAGTCTTTTGTCGTCGGAAATTATTGCACGATTACGATCGACACGAACCTAATCGTGGTTGGTGTTGAGAAGTATATTACAGGGGTGTGTCCCGAAATTAAACCCAACGTGCTGCTAATGATGTCTTAAGCTGACAGCTTGTGTCGTTGGTTCGAGTTGATTAGGTAGACTGCGAGTTTTAATCTCAGAAAACGTTTTAATTACATAGTGATTTGAATGATTTTACATTTATCGATGATCAAGTAAATCAAGTAAACGCCTCACGCTTAACCCCCTCGTAGAATTATACACGCTGAATTGTTCCACATCTTTTGAAGATGGATATTTTATTATGATTCTAGTCATAAATTTTAATTTTATTATGCAATCGTTATTTTTACATAATAATTTAAAGGTAATAGATATCCGTTATACACGATTTTAATATTTGGCTAAAATTAAATTATTCAGTCTTAAGCCGTAAATTTTGCATTCCTGTATAAGGAAATAAACTGTAACAACTATTATTTCATCTAAAATATCGTACTGAAGGTTGTAGCAGTATTTGACACATAATTACTTTTTTTAATGTGCCGCAAGCAACAAAAATTATCTTTTCGCAAATTTAGAAAGCACCGTGAAAGCAGTCCTGGTACTGGTATGCAGTATTCGATAACGTAATATGGTAAAATTTGCCAACAATACTCGCTCACGTAGCCGAGGGCGATGCTGTAAAGTCGGACGTAGAACTGGCGATGGAATTTATTGTGGCAAATGTGCGGACCACCGCCAACGTTTCAGTTGTTCAAGTTACATGTGATGAAATTGATACGATTGTGGATTCATTGCACGAGATTCTTCTAATCGAATTACTCTCTTCCTCGTATTTGTGGGATCAAGGAATAAGTGATATACTATAGACCGGCGGATTTCATTCGTGCGTTTGCATCTCCATATTACCGTAGAATTAACATTAGTCACAGTTAAATTACGAGTAAATGCTCGGCTAGTAGTCGCTATTTATACTACAATTTCCTCCAGTTAATGTATTCGATTTCTACTTGTCGAAGTATTATATCCGAATACATGTTTGTTAGAAACGTACCTTACTCGGGCTCGGCTCTGAGCTTCAATTATCGCCGCAGCGGTCGTATCTTCATCCCATCTCGGCAGCGGGTGAAGGGTCACCTTGCCTATACGCTACCCGTCACACGTTGCCCTTTGCAGTTTACTCGGAAACACTCGCTTTTCGCTTACAATTTAAACTTTCACTTAATAACAATATTTGCCTAGGAGCAATACTTCACTCAAAACTACTAACTAGTAATTTCTCTTCGGGTACAATCTGATAATTACTTCTCGCTGTTGATTTAGAATCGATCAAATTTCGTGTTACGCATAAAAATTACTCGGTGTTTAAATCTTAAGGCAATTATGCGTGTTTAGAGCGATGTGTTAATTATGATCTTGTTTTAGAAAATAAGTTCGAAGAAATTGGCCCGCTTAAACTGTAACTGCGTCATTAGAATTTCTTTATTTTGTCGGCCACATAGAATGTGCAGATCGCTTACGATTTATTTTCAGTAATTACGTACGTATATTACGACGGAGATTTATTTGTTTTTCTTTAATATTTAAAAATATCATATGTATATCTGTACAGAATATTTAACGGCAGATATTACTGATTTAGTAAAATTCAGTATGCATAATTTGAGTACAAAAAATACCAAATTACGATATTATTTATATTCGTAACAACTTTACGTAAAATATAACAAACATATTATATTTAAAAAAAACTAATAAAATAAAAACTTATTAAATAATGCATTATATTGATGGAAAAAAATGTCAATAATATTTAAAAGGTGAAAATATAATGTTAAACATTAACAACAATCTTTCAAAAGTTTTGCACCGTACATGCAAGAACATAAATGAGTGGAAGCGAAACAGAACATTTAGTTAAGTTAAAGCCAGTAGCAATTTATCTCAACGATCTTACCTCTAATTAAGTATTCACCTCTTGTAGTTCCGACTGCAGTTAATTTATTGAGACCGTTGAAAAAGATGTCGTTTATTGAACAAAGTTTATTCAGCTTATCGTTTTAACTGAACTTTCTTTACGCCTTTCTATTTAAGTAACTATTTGGATAAAGGTCCTATAATTTTCTTTATTCTTAAATCCTACCGATAGTTTTATTTTCGATTCATTAAAAGGACTGTTTATCGATTTTTCAGATAAAATTCAAATCAGTCAGATCAGTCAAAAGATAAAAGTTTAAATTGTTTTGTTTTCTCTATCAATTTCTATTTTTTATGTAAAATATTTCTATTATAGCAACCTGTGAATTTAAAATTTACTACTTGATATAAAATATACCTTACTGATAGATAGAGTTTATGTGGCTGCTAAACTATAATACAAAAAGTGACCAGTAAAACAGGACTTACGAATATTTGACACTATCGTTTTAATTTTAATTTTCAGTAAAGAAACATTGTGTTCGCTTGTTCGTATTACTATTAAACTCAACAGAAACTTATATTATCGAAGGAAAATGTTAACGCATTGTAATAATCCGATAAGAATGTAAACGTTCTATCGTGCATATGTTGCTGAAGGGTGTTCGATGCGAGCCTTATCGTATTGTGTATCGATTTCTCCAACGAATTGTTTATTCAGGGGCCCCTTCCTAACCTAATAAAATAGCCACGATTATATATTACCATGACAACGATAATGCTATCGATAAAAAAATATCGATTTTACCATTATGTGTTTGATTCGACACGGTTAATACAGGTCATGTGATAAACATCGCTATACAAGTTTAGTAGAGCGTAATGTGGCACTGGTTGATATAGTTGGAAATGCAAAAATGATTGCTTTGTATCATGTTTCACGTTCTGATTGTTTTTATTGTCACAATTAAATTGAACGTCACATATTTGTCATAAACGTTCTAGTGTAGTATTGATGAAAGTTCTATTAACAATTATGATCGTGGGTTCGGTTTTCTCTCAGAGTGGATTCTCTGATGCACTGTGTCTCGTAGTGCACGCTAAGCCGTTTTTCACGAATACCATTTTATAAATACATGATCTACTCTCTCTCTTAGCTACTCTTAGTAGAAAATTTTCTCCAAATCGTACTAGAACAGTGTGGCGCATTAAGTATGAACTCTTCTCACGTGTAAGAGAAGATGCATAGACATTAAACTTTATAGAATAGACATGAGTTTTTGTCCAAAAAAAGGTCGTTTACGAATAGTTTCCGTTTAGTATTTGTGATAACAGTTTAAATGAAAGTGAAAAGACGGAAAATGAACTTTTCTGATGATTGTGCGATTAGCGTTATAATCAGTTTATGAATGGATTTTTATTATTTATTTCCGCTGTTATATGATGTTCTTTAAAAATTATATTAGAGTCAATTTCTTCGATTATTATTATTGATTTTCAAAACATACCTGTAATAAATTTGTTAGTAAATAACGTACCTACGATATCAGTTTTAATACATCAAACACGTATTTAGTCGTTATCTAGTGTTCGCATTATCACCATTGGTCATAAATCGAACGTTGCTTTCGTGTTATCTCGATCGGTATTAGTGGGGGGATAATTCAAAGCGTCGGCCTCGCTTACGTAACAGCCGCACGCGCTCCCGGAAAGTTCGCGTAATAACAGGCCACGGTTTAATTGACGTATAATTGCAAGTGTGGACGTTGACCGGTCTTCACGGCTGCCAGATGTCGAAAATTATAATACGAATAATAGTTATTAATGATCTGCTTGATATAACTATAATAACTAACAATCTTATCCGATAGATAATGAGAGAGTAAAATTGTTATAGAGAATTTGTTTTTTTTTTAGTGTTTTTCCCACTTTGGCTTAAGCTTGTTATTTGTTATCCTTTTTAGAAATCATTAACTTAATAAGAGCATGCTTTATGGTATGGTACGGTATATTGTTAATTTGATTGTCTCTCTGAAGAATTGTTATTGCAGTAAATGCGTAAACTTTATAAACGACAGCTAAGGCTTCATATTTTGTCTATAGATCTTTCAAAAGTTGTGTTATTTGTTTTGAATTTCGTCTCTATAATTTTATTCTTATGATTTATCATTTGTTATAATATCTGTTTCATTTTCGTTTACAATTAGTATTTACGAGCTTTTATTTTATGAGTAAACTAATCTATATCTATATGTATTTATAAGAGATTTCCACCTATAGATTGATTCATGACGATATCTCTGGAACCATAAAGCGTAGAGACTTGAAATTTGGTATGAATATTCCTTTCGCCGAGTAGAGGTCAGCTAAGAACGGATTTTACGAAATTCCACCCACAAGAGGGGGTTGCAGGGGCGTTAATAACATAATTATATGGCAAAACAACGTTTGCGGAGTTAGCTAGTATCTACACAAATCTTTATAGCAGTTTGTAACACAAATGATTGTAGGAAAACAACTAATGTTAACCTAAAACTAACTTTTCTATAATTTCTTAAAATTTTATTTGTATCTAGTTACAAACAGTGAACCCATTAATTTAATTTTCTCTCGATTTCATCGTGCCGGACATTTGATTTAATATAATCTAGATTCCAGCAGCGCCCTAAATTGTTTTGACTGCCTCTTTACAATCTCGTATCGCAGTCGACCATTACAATCAAACGATTATTTCTCTTAGTTTCTTGTTTTGCTACCGAGTGTTTTCATTTTCCTCGAGAGAATTACAGCTTCTTGTAAATTGCTATAATTTGCACGCACTGCTCTTGAACCGAGAGGATTTAGTTTTGTTTGTGACGAATGAGGAATTATTTTGCTCTAGAATAGTGATAGAATATGTTTTATTTGATACTTGCGATAAATTTAATTTAAATTTTGAGAATTATCATTTGATTGGTCAAAGACGATTCCATTAATTTACAACATTATTATTATTATTATTATTACATTATTACATTTACACTTAAATACCTTATACGAGATGAGATATATTTGTAAATAATCTCATCGGTACCGACTGCGAATTACTACTGTTACAGTTGTGTCAAGACAGATACACAATGCTTAAGCATAAACGCCCAGATCATGGTAAAGCACGGCCTATGCAAATGTTTGCCATGAAAAAGAAAAAATCTGTATTAGGTAAAAGTCAAAGTTTGAACCTAGCTCAAAACATATAAATATATAATGTCATTGACGACGAGGGCGGTGCAATAGTTCCAACAAATTTAAATTGCGTATTTTTAAATAACCAATAACAATATCCCTTTAAATCTATTGACAAGGTTAAACCCTTTATAATCTAAGCATCCGGTTCGTAAGTCATTGTACGAACATCCGGTCTCTCCTTCATTAATTTACATTTACGACTTATTACTTGTCGATCGACGACAATTAGTTCCGGTATTAATTTTATCGTCCCTTAGGACCTTTAGCATTACATGCATAAATTTGTAATATCACCAATATTTGACTTTTGAATAGGAATTTATACAATATTTTTCAAATTAATTTATTCTTTAGCGGCTCACGAAGTTCAACTCACATTAAAGCCACAATGTACATAAAACAGCATTGATGTATTGTAACACATAACCATCGACATTAAACAGGCTTACTAACAATAAAATAATTTCCAAATCAGATCTATTGTAAATTATGTGCCAAGCGAGTATAATCATAATCAAACAAACTCATTAACTTTACAGTACGTAGTACCAATGTAAAAGTTTCTAAAACGAAATTAATGTCAGGCTGTCATTGTTTTGACCTGAATGCGATTGACCGACTGTTGTTCTGTGGGCAATTTTCCGTTACGACCATTACAGCGTGATGGAATCACGCATATGTCACCCGGTTCTACATCGTTGCTTCCAAGCTGCACCGTTATTATTAAATCGTTGAAAGTAATAATACCTTCTCATATTGCTTACTGAGTCTTTTAATTCCTTTAAATCGTTGGTACGGATTATTGTGTTTTTTTAATGATACTTCTAAACAAAAATCGTAAAATGTGTATATGTTGAAGATCACAGCATCAAAAGCAGCCTACTTGCAAGTAGTGTTTTATTCCTGTGATTAGTGATTCCTCACTAATCACAGGAATAAAACACTTGGGTTCAGGGGAGGGTCTGTGCCTCTGTGGGCCGTCAATGCGCTTGCGATACTTCTGGTATTTCAGGTGTCTTTAGGCTACGGTAACCGTTTACCATCATGTGGGGGCCGTACGCATGTTCGCCACCCTACCCTAGTCATATAAAAAATTTAAATATTGACTATGAAAAAAAAAAGACAACCAGTGTCAAGGCATCACAATTATGGATGATAGAAAAACGGAGCAACGTCGATAACGTTAGTCTTTCTTTCATAAACAGGTTTGATTTCTTCAACTAGATTCTATGGAATTTTACCTTTTGTACATTGTCATTACTGGTTGCGCGTTTACGAGTAACGCGTAAAAAACGTCTATCCATCAAACCCCGTCGTTATACAATCAAATGATAGTAAACGATGAAGATATCTACGGCGGAAAATTTATTTATTCTTACATAATTTGTTATGCACTTGTTTGTTGACAGGGCTTTGTAACTGTAATCTGCCAAAATATATTAGAGTAATAGTTAATGTAGCCTTAATTGATTAATAGCAAATGCATGTTATGAGTTATTAATAAATAGTAAAAGTCAGAACACTCAATAAATTTCTCTATGTTTCTACGTTTGTTACCTGTAAATAACAAATAGATTTAAAAAAATATATAGCACTGAAATGTTTGTAACTGCAGTATAAGTGAGAACGATCAGATATCAGAGTATTGTTTTACATCCTTTATGGTACTATTTACTCAGGAAAGCCATTCAATACCATATTTGTCGATATCAAATCTCTGCAAATATAGTGTTTATAGAGAATTTAGCATGGATCCTAGCGATCATGTGGACGATTTGTGGTATAGACCGGGTCTGTTTGAACGGCTATTAGCTTACTTCACAATGTCCGTTCGACTGATCTTTACTGCTCTTATCGTCATCATGTCTACTTATCATCAGATAGTGGCTACGTTGATCTTAATTTACTTACGATTTCTCAGTATAAATGATTTTGTTTACTATCAAGATCTTAGTAATGGTGTGGTGACAATATTACAATAGTCTAATGAATGATAAAATTGTTTGAATTTAAACTTAGATATGACTTTTAGCATTGCTAGTAAGATATTTTTATGTAAGTGTTCCAACTGGTGTATTGATAAATCTACTTAAAAAGAAAGTACGAGAATAAAATATATTAATATTAAGATTGCGAGATTGATACTTGAAAGATAAGATAGTACGAGTACAAGAGATATGTAGTTTAAGAACGTTAAGATATGACTTTCAAAATTATACGCTACTTTTAGAACAATTGCTAATAATATCCAGAGAAAATAGATTCAAATTTTTATTAAAATATTTTTTTAAAAGTATTCCAGCTTTTTATTTAAGTTTTAATTAAAATATTTAAAAAATGCGTAGGTTTAATACTTGTGTATTTAATATTGACTTTGCCACACATCATATTATACGTCTTTAGAGTAACGGGTTCTTTTATAAAAGACATCGAAGCAATATTAGATTTAAATAAAGTACAAATTCATGAGTTTAAAATAACGAAAGACAGTTTTAATTCGACCATTAAAACTCAATTAGTTTAACAGCACACTAACTGTATTATATTATTAGTAAAATGAGATAGCGTTGAAAATGTAGGGCTCTCTTACACAATATTGTTGTTTCCTCGTTATTAATGATACCTTAATTCGGCACGGTTGTTATAAACGCATGGGTAATGCTTTATGCAAGTATTCCGCGTCTAGTGATAGTTTAATGATTTGCCACGCCTTTGCTTTCCACCTGCTGGAGTTGAGTTCCTGATGTGGTGTTCGCCCTCACTCTTGCGCGTGTCTCTATTATTAATCATACCTTACGCTTTAATACATATTTTAATTGGAACGCAAGGAAATTGGATTCTGTTCTGCAACTTTGATAGTAATTATTATTCAGAAGGATAGTCAAATGGAACATCGTGTAAATTGTTATTAAAACTTTCTGGCATTTTTGGCCTAAAATATTCTAACTTTAATAAAATAGTAATATTTATTACAATGAGAAAATATAGAAAGTACCCTTTTTAAAATTAGCTAACCCTTCGAGGAGAGCTATTTAAATTAAAAGCAAGTTTTGTTAAAACTTATATTTAAGGGTATAAGAATTTTATTAACAGTAACAAATCACTACGTTAAGAAACAAATCGTGACGAATAGAAGGCATAAAGTTGTCTCATTGCGTTCATAAAACGGCAATAAATTAATATGGTATTAATTTAATTATTTATAGAATTGTTACTGTGTTTGTAATAAATTGATTGAAATAAAATTTTGAAATGAGAGTTATTTACTTCAAAACACATTTTCATTTTTGTTATCCATTTCCTGATGTGCGTGTTTTAAGCGATTATACAACTTTATAAGTGAAATGAGATACTTATAAGTACCTACACAATCACTACATAGTAAAAAACAAAGTCGCTTCCCGCTGTCTGTTCCTATGTATGCTTAGATCTTTAAAACCACGCAACTGATTTTGATGCAATTTTTGTAATAGATAGAGTGATTCAAGAGGAAGGTTTATTTATATAATACATGCATAATATGGTAGAAAAACACTGGTAAATTTTGAGTTTTCCAACGTATCTTTTGTTTTAGATAGTATTTTGTATTAGCATTTCACCCGTGCGAAGCCGGGGTGGGTCGCTAGTTAATAATAACACGATAGGATTATATTTGATCCGATGGAAATTTTTTAATAAAGCTGAAGAAAAAAATCCTAGACAAGTTATTGAGTAATTAAATCGATTAGTTATAATGTTTATTTTATAAGAGTGCATTATATTTCAAAATAGTTATACATGTTTTGTTTATTGTGTAAAACATTACCATCGATCGTGTAAATATATAACACAATAACGTGACTGCGTTCTTTTGTTATTTATCTTATTATAGCTTTTAATTTTGCATTAATTTAAACAAAAACAAGCAATATATGTCATTGTTTTTCCATCTATGTACTAAAAAGGACTCAATAACAGATTTTTGATACAAATGTGCAATGTGCAATTGTGCAGTGCAAACGACGAGAGATGACCCGAGAAGCTTCTAACAATGATTACCGATATACTCGTAGTATATTTGTACATATCTATACAAAACTAAGAAGCAATTTACAGGCGAAAATAGATACGCAATTTGCTAGTCTAGTACACAAAGCTTCGTATGTGACCCCGATGAACCTCACGACCGTGGCACTGCCAACCGCTGCGTTTGCCATCCGGATACGTGACGATCGCTTCGACTTGTTAACTCTATTGAATAGTTCTTTCTTTACTACTATATTAACTTGTAAAAAAAATTACATAAATTACTTTCGAACCTCATAACACGGAATTATTTAAAATAAGCTTCAGATGCAACTGTAATTAACCAATCAATTGAAACGAATCCAAACGCGACTTAGTTCGATATGAAAATAAAATGAAATAGTTTTAATAGTTCTTTTTATCAAAACAAAATTAACTTTAACTGAGAATAATTTTATTTGTAAGCTTTGTAATAATGTCGTTACCTTACGTAATGTAACAGTTTGATTTACATTTACATTAGAGTTTTCGACAAGAGAAACCAACTGAACACGGAATTGAACTCGTCTTGGGGTTCAATAAATAACATATAAGATAATAATTCATATCGATCGAGGTGTTGCGTGATGGATGAATGTACCACGCCTTGCTTTTGAACTCGACGCCAGGAATACCCTTGATGTTCTATTTAATAATCTTAGTAAATACCAATATTTATTTTGGTAATAAATTTGATCTACAAGTATATTTTATACTATTTATATCATGTTGTCATATCTGAAAATAAGTCAAGGCTACAGTAATATTTCAATGAAAAATAATTATAACATCCCAATCAGGATTTGACGTAATATGAAAATCATCTTACTTGTTTCTTAAAAAACCTTTCTGAAAGAATTACCGAAAACAAATTTAGACACATTAATTGATACAGCACAATCAATACAGCCTGGATATAGCACAAGTACAAAGTCTAATCAATGGTCTGTGCTGTAATTCGATTGCTGTGCTGTGTGGTTACGGCACTAAAGAATGTAGCCACCCCCTCTCTTCCCGTGGGTGTCGTAAGAGGCGACTAAGGGACACCACAGTTCTATTACCACCTTGGAACTTAAAAAGCCGACGGATGGCGGGATAACCGTCCATGCTGGCTTTGAAATACACAGGCCAAAGACGGGCAGCAGCGTCTTCGGTGCGACAAAGCCAGCCCTGCGGTCACCAACCCGCCTGCCCAGCGTGGTGGCTATGGGCAAAACACATGAGTTCGCGTCATAATGTCGGGCGCGAACTTGTGGAGGCCTATGTCCAACAGTGGACTGTGATAGGCTGAAGTGGTGGTGGTGGTAGTGGTAATTCGATTGTGGGTAGGTACTGCGATAGCTTTTACAAACTGGACTGTCACTGTTGTGCCGTGTAGTCGTTTACTATTCAGGAAAAATTCTGTCTCTGATTGTGGTGACGCAAACCTGGTCAAGTTCAACGCATCTAAGACCCAGGCGTGTTTCTTTTTGGCAAAGCGGAGTCCTTTCCATCTGACTCGCTCTTTCCGAGGTGTGCCCGTGCCCATATGCGGCCACCTGGAGCTTTTTGGCGTTACTTTATCATCTACCCTCATCAATCATCATCAAGCGTTGGTCTTTCATTTGCCCGCATACATAAGTATATTAAAAGCATTTGAAAAGTTAGTGGAACTAATCCGAATTTGAATCCACAGTTTTCTATAAAGATTAACTTGTTCTAAATTGGGTAATCTCTGCTTAAGAGCGCCGTATTTATAATCTTAAAAATTATGATATTATCTTGTAAATTTATAAAATAATGACTTTCATCTTTGTTTCAGGTACGTTACGCATGAGCTACGATTACTATACACTGCTATTACGAAAATCGGGTAAGATTTAATGAAAACATAGTTTTGATAACAATTTACTTGTACCTCAGACTAATTGTTCACGCACCTGTAACGATCATTTTCCATTTAATAGCGATCCAGGAACAATGCTATCGTGTAATTTTAGGTTCAATTATAAATTGCTTCACGATCACACGATCACGATTCAGCCTGTAATATCCCACTGTTGGGCATAGGCCTCTTCCCCATGTAGGAGAAGGATCGGAGCTTAATCCACCACTCTGCTCCAATGCGGGTTGGCGTATATATTCCCTACTATGAGTAACGATCGCTATCAGGTGTACATGATAACAACCGGGACCGACGGCTTAACGTGCTCTCCGAGGTACGGTGGGGAGACCCACAAGGACTGCACAAACACCCAGACCACGGCAAACATCTGTATGGCCAATACAAATATTGTCGTGTGCGGGGATCGAACCCGCAACCGCCCGCGCAACAGCCAATCGCAATCCAGTGCTATGACCGCTGCGCCAACACGGCGTCCAAATTGCTTATAACTATGAAATTTTATATTTTTGCTATTATAGGGTACGTAATAATTAGCATTACTTTTTACAAGAATGTAGTTTTCTTGTTTTATTTTTATAAACGCTAGTGAAAGTATTTCGTTTAGTTATATTAACTATAATATTCTTGTAATTCTAACTTTTTTTAATCTTTGACCCGAAAAGTTAGATAATCTTTTTCCGTTCGGTAATTTGGCTTTGGTTTTAGTTGTTATGGGTGAAGTTACAATTACAGAACAATGATCACATTATGACTGGTCGTTATTGTTGTGTGGTCTTTATTCTATCGATATCGAGATAAGATTGTAACCATTTCGCCGGTTAAAAACGTCATTGTTGCCAAATAATATGTTTTGTTTCGTAATTTTAGATTTAGAGCCTTATCAGTTATCAGTTCATATCTCAACTGGTTTTTGTTATTTTTTTATTTGTTTTTTATGTTCTAAGAACGATTGGATATTTTACACTGATCGGATTAATAAAACAATAGTACAATGGCTTGTTAGTCGTACAATATGTTTTATAAGATTTTAATGTGACTTTTCATTATAATCTCTTTTCGCTGTATTAACCTAAACTAAAATCACTTTCCTATATAAAAAATTAATATTTAAATTACACTGTAGTTAAAAAATTAAATGCGGTTTTCTTCTAGTGATACCTTTGTGTATAGCTTAAAATGCTTAAATCAAATTATTATAGTCTATAAATTAGCAAAAACACACATGTCAGAAAGGTTAACATACGCAGATGATTACATGCATGATTACGTCCTGTATGTTTGTAGAAGGAGCATAGATATTTTAAATATTAGTTATGACCTCACTTCATAACAGGTATTATCCACACTCAACATAACATTAGAAATTGCAACGACGTGACATTTCGTAAACATTGAAAATATCAAGAATCAACATTAAAAGCTTTGTGGCAGCATAATGTATTTTAATTTGCCAACGAAATTGCTTTTAAGGGTGAAAGTCGTATTGTAATAAATTTAACGCATGCACGATTACCTAACAACGCTGCGTCCTGTTATTGATCTGAAAGTTGGTCGATATCGATGTTAAAACAGAAGCCAGTGGGCTAACTAAGCTCAGTGTAAACGGAAATTCGAACGATCCACGCACAAAGTCACAAATCCTGCATTTACGGTTGCACCTATGTTTATCGCCGGATGCATAATGTAATTAGGACTCTAATACACGAACTCTTTGCGTTTATCTGCATAAACGGATGTTTAGATGTTAGATTACAAATTTATTGCATTTATTAATAAAAATAATTAACGGTTGGTCTTTTAAAACTGATAAGACCTTATGTGAACCGATTATTGATTTTGTCTACGAAGGTCATAATTATAGAAAGTAATTTAAAAACAGAAACATAAATGGGTAGAAAAATAAGAGCGTTATTCCGTTAAGGGTTAATTTGTGTGTAATCGCTCAAGCCCTATCACCTGCACCATTGTACTACGTCACGAGTGATCGACGACGCGTCGTACCGTGACGCCCCGTGACAACGCATTGATCTGATGCGTCCAAATAAAATGCATAAGTTTCGTCTTCCGACAACAACCATCCAGGAACCGTTACAAGTGTCGTATCTGATAGCTACGAATGGTAATGTCAAATATAACCAACACAATCCGTTCTGTCTCCGAAGGTGCAAATATTTAATTTCTATGTCAGCAAATAATTTTCTTGTAGTTGTAGTAGAATAATTAGAATAATAATTTCGAAATAGTTATTGCAAATAATAATGAACTGTGCGTACAAAATGCAACTTTAATTAAGTTATCTCCCAATATGGTGAGATAAGATTTTCTATACTGTTGTCTTGCATCAGAACACCCACGTTATGCACGGTTCGTTGAATCCACGAGGAATTACGCGACACCGCCTCGAGGAGAATGGATTTCCTATGGTGTCTTGTATTGTGACCGACCTTAAGTAAATCTATTGAAGCTTAGAACGGAAATTGTAGAAAGAGAAATTTCGAGACTTCCCAAACCGACCTCACGTTATTGTTAAAACAGGAAGCTATTTATACACCTCTAGAGATTAAAATTTAAAACTCCTATATACCACCTTTACCCGTTACTAATTGTTTTTGTTAATAATTTATACAAAGACTTCTTATTATATCGTGCAAAAGGAACATTTCAAATATATTAAATTTTTGTCCGTGGCCCCCTCTAAAATCGTCGACAGGATGTTGCTTCTCATGTGTGAGTTGCCGAACACGAAAATATTTTGAGTGATTAATATTCTTCTAACTTAAGTAATAGTGCACCGTCATTATAGCGTGTGGGTGATCATGAAGGCGGCGCCACGTTGCATGATGCGTCTCGAGTAAATAAACCTCGATTGTTTCGCTCTATGCCTTTATCTGTGATGAAATTAGTTCCACCATGACTGTTATTTGTGCGTTAATATATTCGATTGTTAAACATTTCTCTTATTGCATGTTATATAAAATAAGATTACGTTGATAATTGGCACTAAAAGTTGGTTCTTGTTTAGTCAGTGACATCGTCAGCGACTAAATTGGTTAAATTATTATTTACGTTGGCAATTATTCAGGGCATAGTTGTAGATTAGTGGATTTTAGTTAAATAGGTAATGAGAAAAGATTGACTGTTGCTTCCAGACATTCGGCACTTAACAATTTCAACAGATTTCTTTGTTATTTTCTTAACGTATAACTTACTAGTAGTAACATGATGAATGAACTAAATAAATAGAATGGGGCCTTTGCGGTTACTTCGTTTAGTTTTTGCCATATTTAACATGTTGGTCAACAATAGATGATATTCCGTAAAGCCAATCTAAAATACCGTTTGCACATCAACCGTCGAGCAAGACGGAAGTGCGTCTACGCAACGCTAAAACCGGGAAGCGAAGAGTAATTGTAACTCGATATAAATGAAGAGATAAAACCGATTGCACTGTTTAAGGAAGGATAGTTATTTTGCGTTACTATAATGAGTTCGATACAAATAATCGAAGAGTGATCGACTGGCCTCTCGGAAGTCTCTGTATTATATTCTTTGTTGTCTACGAAATATATTAAAGCTAGTACTAACCTAATGCTGCTCTATTTATTTTCTCCTACGGTAACTTCAAAAGATTTTTTTAAATATTTTTAAGAGCAATTAAAGTTTTATGAATCGTAGGGAACCCACAAAAAGCACTTCATATGTTGTAGTTCCCACTAGAGCCAGACAATAAAGTTCTAATGGAAACGATCGTGCTACAGACCCTATAATTATATCTCATGCTAGCTATTCTTTTAAATATTTATTTATAATATATAAAATACATTTATGCATTTTTTTTATGATATTCAATAACATACATTTTTATGCTGTTAGTAATTTTGTATTGATTGTGTTGTTATGCTTTTGATATATCTTTTAAAAAAACAAGTCTAATTATAACGAAATTAGATAAACCTTTTTTGTACTACACTTAACTGTTTTAAATATTATTCTATTTGATCTAATTTGCAGTTAGTAGTGCAAATTCATGTACTCCAGTGAGATAAACTATTTCGCTTAAGGCTAAGAAC
Organism: Melitaea athalia; assembly: GCA_905220545.2. NCBI lineage: Eukaryota > Metazoa > Arthropoda > Insecta > Lepidoptera > Nymphalidae > Melitaea > Melitaea athalia. The sequence continues at coordinate 6,049,188 of HG992197.1, read as the reverse complement.
TCACGGAGCGATTTTCGCCCGCAACCGCCGCGGTCGTGGATCTGCGGTTTTATTTCAAAACTCACGAGACCGGTTATTCGCGCGGTTACGCGGCCGCCGCGGTTGCGATCATCGCCCGCAAACGTGGCGGGCGATGATCGATGATAGAACTGGACTTTCTTGTACTAAGGTAATTAAGAGATATATTTCAATATCCATTTTATTAGAATATTATACTTATTGTTTGTTGACAACGTCACGATGCCACGTGTAATAACAAGTCACTGATGCAAAATGGCCGGATCTCTGTACCTCCGGCCGCACCGCCCGCCGGCCCCGCGGTCGCCCGCCAACCGATCGCAAAGCGCGCGGGCGCCACCCGCCGAGGCTGCGGGTAACCGCGGCCCGCGCGATTCTACTAGTTGCCCGCCGGTACAGCGGGAGCCGCATACAACCGCGTACACCGCGGGCGTAAAACGCGTCGTGAAATGTGCTTTAATTTTTTATATACATATTTACATTCTACAGAAGCTGCGGGCCCGCAACCGCAGCGGACGCGGGCGAAAATCGCTCCGTGAGTTCTTAGCCTAAGTGTCTACGTATGTAGATGTAAATTCTGTTTTATTGAAACTGCAAATTAGACTTCACTTTTACTTATGCATTTGCACTAATGACAGCAAATAGTTTATTTAATCATAAAGTACGAAATATCCGTAATTGATACAGTGTATAGAAAAATACGAAAATTAAACTGAGGCCAAGAGAAAGTTCGTACGTCTTTCCTAAATAAGTTCAATGTATTGTAAACCTCAATCCAGATTCGTCTCAAGCATCAATCTTTTCAACGTAGCGCTTTGCTCTCATTGTTGGAAAGTACATAAGTTCGAATGTCGTATAGCTATTATGCGAGCTGTTAACAATAACGCAAACCGACAATGCTTTGTGCGTTTCTTACGACTATTGTTTCAAGAAGATGTTACGGGGAGATAAATTTGACCTTTGTTTCAATGAAGGCATATAATTTCGTGTTGCTTTGTAATGCACATTTAATTTTAAGAGTAACACTTGGAAAATGAGCCAAAAATGATATAAAGGTAACATTAAGAACAATTTTACAATGTAATAAAGTTAACAAACAGCACAGATTGATACTTAAAATGTTCTGAAAAGAAAAATGTTCTCACAAACACGTGTAGTTTAATTAATTTATTATTTGAGGGGTAATTCCTAGGTATTAAATTAGCCTATGATATTTATACCGCGCCGCGTTGGCGCAGCGGTCACAGACTCACAGCACTGGATTGCGATTGGCCATTGCGCGGGCGGTTGCGGGTTCGATCCCCGCACACGACAGCATTTGTATTGGCCATACAGACTGATGTTTGCCGTGGTCTGGGTGTTTGTGCAGTCGTTGTGGGTCTCCCCACCGTGCCTCGTAGAGCACGTTAAGCCGTCGGTCCATCCCGGTTGTTATCATGTACACCTTATAGCGATCGTTACCTACTCACAGAAGGCAATATATCCGCCAACCCGCATTGGAGCAGCGTGGTGGATTAATCTCCGATCCTTCTCCTACACGGGGGAAGAGGCCTATGCCCAACAGTGGGATATTACAGGCTGAATCGTGATCGATCGTGATGATATTTATATTGCTAGCAATCCATGTTGCAATTGTTGTACTTCGTTCTGTTATATTATAGGACTGAATAAAAGAATGAAGGTTTATTGTCTCGTTGCTTAATGAGTAAATGATATTATTGTATGAAATCAAATTTTATAATGATCGCATTTTAGCTTTCACTGTAGTCGACTACTAAACTTTCAGTATATTCGTTTTCATTGAATAAAGTAGGTACCATTAAACCGGTATTCCGACAATTGTCCATTACTTCAAATAACATATAAATGCAAAATTATCTTTGTTTTCGATTATTTTGTAACTTCCTATATTCGTGTTATAGAGAAAGTTGACTGACATCCACGAACCAATTACGAGTATGTTTTTCTTCGTTTCTTTGTCATTTCCTCGAGCGACATGAATCTTACGCAATGTTTTGTTTTCTCCTCCGTTTCAACTATTATGCTCGTATATTGCAAATCCATGTGATACTTTTTGCATTGATTAAATTTACGTACTAATATACAGTAGTGTTCTTTTTTCCGACATACGGACATATTATGCATTTCTCCATTATGTTAAAAGTTACGTTTAATTAAAAACATACGTGTCCTTTAAGTGTCTATTATAAGCAGAACCATTTAACTAACTTCATCTATTCCATTTTTTATCAATCTGAATTTATCCAAATACTTTTAAAGCGTAAGTTTCTTTTTTGTCTTGCTAGACGCAAATTTTTTATCGAAATAGAGTATTTTGATTCAAATAAACTGCACTTTAGTTAAAACATCAGAAGTAAGTTTAAAGTTGTTGTTAAGAGTTGCTTATTGCGTGCATGCATGCATGCATGTGTTTACTTAGACATTAAAATGATAACATAAGCAAAAATAAATTTTAGATTAGCTTGTTTAGTGACATACTCGTAATACACGGGTTATGATAACGCATAATATTAAGATGTTATGAATTGTTTTATTCGCCGATCCTAATTGTTATTATAGACATGTGATAACGATCTAACTCTTGGTAGGAAAAATATTCGCTAATCCACAGTAGAGTACCCTGGTGCATTAGGCTACAACCCTTCTTTGTGAAGAGGTCTTTGACTTTTGAGGAGATGTCTACAGGTTTATTCAGGAACTCTTTAAATACGGGTTCAGTATTACATCGGTAACTAAGGGAGGTACTGAAATGTTTTCAAATCTTTTCGAGTATTATTCTTGATTTGACCGTAATGTGCTAGCCTCAAAATTGTTACAAAACAGTTATAAAAATTGTGAAATCTATTGTGATTTTGGGAAATAATTTTCACTTGCTGAAATCAATTCATTGTTGAATTTCCAAATGACTTTGTTTTGTAACTTACAAATTGACATTTAATTTGTTTTTGGTTTTTTTTTGGTGTTTTCGAATTTTTAAGAACAGGACAAAACAGACAATGTGTCTTTAAATTATTTGGGATTAGTTAAAATAAAATAAAAACTTGAATATTTAGGTAGGTCCTTACTTTGTAATCTTAGTGTTGAACTAATTATGTATAATTATTTTCATTAGTACCTATTATGCAAGCTGACCCAGTTGATTGGAAAATTTTAACAATATGATGAAGTCCAAATCTCCAAAAGTAGGTTCCGGTACGTCATATTTGATCCGCGATATGATCGATCTCAGATCTTTTAAGATACCACGTGAAATGAGGTCAGTTTTGATGTACGATGGGCCGCGCTGCGTTCGCTTTGATTATAATCCTTATGCTACTCAGTATTAAGTGGTAGATTTTCATTTTTATTCAGACCATTATACGTTACGTGTGGCAATATTCGAAATGTGAAGCGTTTTGTAAGAACATGCCTTACTTTAAGATAACTACGTGTAAATATAAATTGACGTTGATTTGTCAATCGTGATTTTATTGTGACGCATTGCGCTGATAAGTAATTATTTAATTTAATGGGTAATGGTAGGGTGTAGTTGGAGTTGCCAAGTCAAGTGAGTCAAATTTCAGGTTAAAAGGTTAAATAAAATTAGGGCAACTCATTGTCAATCCCTAAAGTGTTTTAATAAATCAGCGTTTAACAAGACACAAAATTTGAAGAATCTTTTTAATATAACAATCTTTTTTATGCATACACACACAGTCACACACACATATCAGCCTATCGCAGTCCACTGCTGAACATAGGCCTGCCCAAGTTCGCGCCAGACATCCCGGTTTTGTCGGTCCAACGGGCCGGAGGACGTCCCACACTGCGTTTGCCAAGACGCGGTCTCCACTCCAGGACATGTCTGCTCCAACGGCTATCGGTCCTGCGCTCCTGCGACACAAGTGACCAGCCCACTGCCACTTCAACTTGCTAATTCTGTGGGCTATGTCGGTTACTTTCGTTCTCTCGCGGATAGCCTCATTTCTAATTCTATCTTTGAGAGAAACCCCAAGCATAGCCCGTTCCATTGCACGTTGAGTGACTTTGAACTTGTGGACCAGTCCCTTAGTCAGTGTCCACGTCTCGGCTCCGTATGTTAACACAGGCAGGAAGCATTGTTCGAAGATATACAAATTTTTTTTTTTTTTGGAAAATGATACTAGTAAACCAATCACCTGAATATGACGGATATAAAAAAGGTGATTTATTTGATGTTGTATAGTTTTCTGATAAAAATTGACTTACTATCACTAATTATAATAATTGCTAATCAAAGTGTTTAGATTCTAACTTTGATAGTGCGTTGGCGTTGTGAGAAAATAATATGAATTTCCAAGAGGTGTTATAACGCAAATGCCTAGGGGTAAAGGTGACCCCTGCCATCAAGTTCTTTTGAATTGGTCTGTAAACATCAAAGTATTTTAAGTAAAGTAGTTATGTTTACAAAAAGTGCTTCTGAAAATAAATACGTTTGTATTTGTGTGTCCTTGAAAATATGTCCAGTATCAAGAATAGAAGTTCAAAAGTGATTCAAACATTCGACATGAACAGAAAAAGTTCTGCTAAATACTTGAAAAAAAAAATCAACGTTCCGTTTCACTCTGACTAATGCTCGGAAACTATTCACGTCGCTGTAAATTTTATCCTGCGATAATACGACCACAATGTGTGAGTAGCTGTCGTCTCTTTCACACGGTGTGTATTTACGACTGGTGAGGGAGATGGAGAGGTAGGGCGTCCGCGTGGTCGTTGATGTTCGGTTTGAAACGAAACGGAACAGTTTGCAAGTCGCCGGCTCCATGCATGGCCGACTGAAGCAGACAGTCTGTTGCGCTCAATTTTTGAATTTATTTTAACTTTTTACAACTATTTTAACACCCAGTTCTTATCGAACAGTGCCTTATTAATGGATGTGTCTTACGAGCATGGATTAATTGACATTTAGAACTAAATGCTAATGAAGAAATAAGTGTGTGATTTTTGTAGCATCTTCCATTGTGTCCTTTTGGTATTTAAAGTGTTGCAATTAACTGCAGTCTTTTCTTATTTTTACTTATGCTTTGTTGAGTGTATTGTGCCGGTGTACGCTTTGCACCGTATATTGGCACGAGCCCTTAATAATAATAGTGCACAAAACCTGTTTCCGATTCCGAGTGCGGTCATTCGTTTGTGGTTATCCTGAGAATATATGCGGGGCTCCTTCTTACAAATTTAATCGTATTAATTTAAAATAAAACTTTCCCTCTTATAATGTTTACTTTTATTTTTTACTCTGATTTAATATTTATCGTAAATTATATTGTGATAATCTTTGTTTATCTGTGTTTGAATGATGTCATAATTTAAATTAATAAATTTAGGTATATATTTTTTTCTAAACCTGTCAATCTCACTTACAGCTTGACTGATTCACCTTGACCGTTTCTGCTTTTAATGCAGTCAGCAACTTTCAGTTGCGAGGTTAATCGAATCCTTCTTGCACCTTGAGTAGTTTTACTCATAATTGTTATTGAATTAAAGAAACATTAAATCTGCTTTATTAGTCATTTATGATCTGTTATTGCAAGAAGTAATAACCAGTTATTTATTTTAATCTTTTATCTGTACCAATAGTCATATTTTCACGACTTTTTTACGTTCGCGTCTGCGTCAAGAGCTAGGACTGGAGCCACTTAAGTTACAATGCAACTTCTGCAATTCATTTAGAACCTTTATATGTACTTCAACACCATATATAGTGTTACATAAATCGCGATAGTCGACTATTCCTCTTCTACGATCACTCAGTTTCGAGAATTCGCTCATGTTTTCTCGCCACTTGTTGCACGCTTGGTTTCATTTCATAAACGTGACTTCATTGCCGACTTTTTATACTCGATATTAGCACGAATTCTCTTATCTAACACAAACTTGCAATTGTGTTTAGAAATGCCCAATTTTAGTTCGCCGATCAAGTTGCTTTTTTATTTATTTTTATTTGGTACGAAATCGTTCAAGTCTGTTTTCTAATAATAATAGTGAATGAGTAAGGCAACAACAGGTTCTAAGAATTAAATCGTAGATTATGGTAACATTTCAGTTTAAAAACTTTTAAGTGCAAATTAATTATAAATGAACTAATTATAAATTTTAACGTTTATTTTTGATCATACACCATTTTCCTTGAACTTGACTTATAGCCCAGTCGAATTAGCTCAAAAACGGGCTGAGATTTGCAAAAATTAGAAGCAGCAATTTTCTTTCGGAATTCATTGGGGAAGGTTACTGATCCTGCAAAAACAAATAAGAACCAAAATTGTAGGAAATTTAATTTTAAGCAATTTTTGTAATAACTATTTTTCGAGTAAAATTGAAAATAAACGAGTTATTCAAGAGACAAAAAATAACCCTTTAAATCAAGATGGCGGATGAAGCAACAAGTCTGGTACCCTTACTTTTTGAATTTAGACTACCAGCAAACCCCCCCAACGAATTCCGAAGGAAAATTGCTGCTTCCAATTTTTGTAAATCTCAAATACTAATTCGACTGAGCTATTAAACAAAAATATATTTTTGTAAATATTCATCAACTAGCAATATAAAAATTTACCGAGTACAAAAACTGAAGTTTATAAGTTTTTCGTTTTTATTTAAATTATTTATTTATTAATATTTTTACTGTATGAGTGTCATCATCATCATCATCATCATCATCATCATCACTTCAGCCTATCGCAGTCCACTGCTGGACATAGGCCTCCACAAGTTCGCGCCAATAATGGCGTGAACTCATGTGTTTTGCCCATAGTCACCACGTGCGTTGGGCAGGCGGGTTGGTGACCGCAGGGCTGGCTTTGTCGCAAGGTGTGCTGTGAGGCTACGGCACTAGAATTTAGACACCCCCTCTCTTCCCGTGGGTGTCGTAAGAGGCGACTAAGGGATAAACAAAGTTTCACTACACCATGGAACTTAAAAATCCGACCGATGGCGGGATAACCATCCAACTGCTGGCTTTGAAATACACAGGCCGAAGGTGGGCAGCAGCGTCTCCTGTATGTGTGTAATATTATATAATGTTTAAAATTCTTATCGCCCTGCATAACTCTTCCATAAGAAAACCGGAACAATAAAAATATAAGAAGGGAATGTTCTATTGCTTCGAAGCTCGATAAAATTGAATACTAACAAGTTTTTTCTTGGATTTCTGTGCATGTTTGTGTTTTAACTCGTTCTACCAAAAGGACACAATTTAATCTTAATACATTAATATTCAAAGGTCAACGATCGAAGATAATTTAGTGATACTGAAGTGCTCTTATAAAACAAAAAGTACAAAATAAACAACGATACAGTATTTTATGAATTCTATTTGTGTATCAAACTGGGAATTGAAGCAAGCCCACAAGTTTACCATACATTACGGGATTATCAACATTTTTCTACGTTATATACGATGATACAAATAATTAGGTAAGTTTTAAATGTAACGTATTCATAATTTTATATTATAAGAATTATTTATACTAATCGCATTCGCCGTTTTACCTATGTTGAAATTTATTACGATTTTTCTACCAATCTGTCTGTTTCTGATATTGCGCTGGTGTATATAGTAGTGCGTGTGCTGTGTACCTATACGTCCAAACACCGGCCATTCCGGCTTAGATTCCTGCTCGGAATGGATATTTGTGCAAATATTTCTTTCCGGTCTAGTTGTCTGTCCTTGTGGGTGTCCCCACCGTGCCCCGGATAGCACGTTAAGCTGTCGGTGATCGGTCACAGTTATTATCAGACACCTGATAGCAATCGTTACTCGTGGTAGGAAATATATACGTCAGCCCGCAGTGGAGTAGTGTGGTGGATTAAGCTCCGAACCTTGTTCTATACGGAGAAAGAGGCCTAGCAGTGCCCAGCAGTGGGATGTTACAGGCTGAATCTTTGTGCTGTTTCAAATATTGAAAACGTGCATGTAATGCTTTTGGGTATTGCAGCCGTCCATAACTCCATAGTAACCGCTCACTATCAAAGGAACATACACTTGTGTGTCACAAGTTTTAGAAGTATCTCGTAGTCGTAGCGTTATTTTGTTAAGATAAGTACCACTATTTTCGTAGTAAAAAAGTATACACATTTCCTTTCAATATTATAACATATAGCCGTATGGCTAAGTAAGTATTTTTGTGCAATATATTATGTTTAGTTATGTAAAAAGTTTAGGTGGTAAGGTATAAAAACATTTACCCATATTGTAAATTGATTAAAAACAATTATAGCTTCAGGAAAACGTATTTTAAGCATCTAAATTGTATAAATAACCATGAATTCTAATGGAAATACAATTTCCGTCGTGTTTACGATTAGTAATTATTCGTAACTGTGAACAAAACTCTACTCCGACTGCCACTCACTCCAGTGATGATAATTAACCATTACAAATTAACAAGATGGAATAGCGGTACAGTTGTAACTTAAAATGTCTATAACATGGTAATATTCACAACCTATAACTATTGTCTATTAGTTTTAACTAAAACTCCGTATTCGTAATTTTGTTTCGCAAACAATAAACTTTTATACTAACCGATATTATTTGAACTAAACTGTATTTATAAATCATAAAGAGTTTCGGTTTGTGAATTATAATCATCATCATCATCACTTCAGCCTATCGCAGTCCACTGCTGGACATAGGCCTCTCCAGGTTCGCGCCTGGATATAATACAATAGATAAATCTTAATTTTCGGCCCTGTAAAGTTTCTCATCGATCAAACCCAGGTGTTTTATTGAGGCTTCACAATTTGGATATTGTGATATCCAAAACTTAGCTGTCTATGATTATTCCATTCTAGATTTCTAAAAGCTGCTAAAATCTGAATTCTATCTCGTGATAGAATTCAGATTTCTATTAATTTCATATAAATCTAAATAGTTGAGTACACAATTGTTGATACATTTCGTGATAGTGTAAAATAATTGCTCGGACGCATATTTTAGATGCGCATGCGCAGGTTTCGGCCAGTCCGGAAGTAGTTACGAACTCTTTGCGCTCTACTTATGACGCTCATTTCACGTTTTGTACTGCTGAAAAATACCTTTCCTTCAATTTTACTTAAATATTTGTATTCTAATCTAACTTTTTAAATGTTTTCACATTTTTATTATCTTTTACAGTTTGCGAGCGTTTCATTATTTAATTAAACATTTATGTGAGCCGTTCACGAAGATTATTTATTTATGTGCAATGTTATAAGTTGCACCGTAATAATCTCTTAATTATTAAATTGAATAATTTTATAACATATTGTTAGAGTTGAAAAAACTGGTTATATTAATTATTTTGTACGGCGGTTTTAATTTTTTGTCTAATCATTATATCAATATTTGTTAAAAGTTTGTTTGTTTTGACATCAAGCTTTCACGTCAATATAATTAGGTTTAAGTTTGATGTTGTTTATTTAACAGTTTATAATTAAGGTATCAATAATTTTGTAGTGCCTTGTACTTGTACATATATGACTAAGCTTTATTTTTTAATTAATATAAAGCGATGACTATTTGATTCTACAATATATTTAATGAACATCTCACATAATGTATGTCGTTCTGTGCCAACTGTAAGACAGTAAATAAAGCCATTAATAAGGAGAAGATTTGCAGTGTAATACGTCACTTAACTCAACAGTATTTGTACTCGTTTTTCAAAATTTTATCCCGTTCTTGTGTATTATTTAAAATTTCATTATCAAGTTTAAAAACCTCGTTCAACGGTAGCGATGCACGTTTTTATCTACGAATCGCCTATCGATGTACAATTTGTTGAAAAAAAAAAGTTACTTGTTCGTCCGTTCAGTGTTGAAAGTATTTCTGTCCCTTTACTTACGCCAGTCACGTTGTAACAAGTCAACCATGCGAAAGGTCGTTTCGTATTTTCTCTATTTATAAACAAAATTTTCAATAAAATTCGATTTGTCGGTTTGCGAACTAAAAAGCGTATAACAATGGCCCCCGAAAGTAGAATCGGTCGAAATGTAATCTAAGATTACCGTTAACGTTGCAGTCACTTGATATCCAGACTAGGTCATTTTTTGTTATAAACGTATTCGACTCGGATGATTTTGAATCTCGTTATACTTTCAGCGAACTACTCATCTGATATAATGGTAATTACAAGAGGCATTGTTGCCGAAAACAATGAAGATGTTTCAATAATTGTGAAAACTGTTATACTACATATGTGATTTCGCAATGTCTTTTTTATAATTCGTTTAATTGAATGGTATCTCCGCGTCATCGCTAGTTAACATATAAAGACAAATTTAGTGCATAAAAGGATTGATCGTGAATAAGATTTTGTCCATAAGTTGCTTCTAAAACGCAGATGACCATTAATGATTTAAAAATACGTCTCTTAAAGCACTTTTAGTAATAGTATGGCTACGAATAAATAAGTTAATTACTATATTAAAAAGTAAATAAACGGATCTCATTCAACGGCCTCCGAGCAGGATTTTCTTCTGGGCGTGAGGTCCAAAAACATACACAATACACAAGCACAAATGCCATCTATATGGCCTATAATATAGGCCATATAGTAATATACATTTATATAGGCCCTATATAAATGCTTGTTATGTGCGGGGATCGAACCCGCGACCGTTAGCGCAACAGCCAGTGATGTGACCGCTGCGCCAACGCGTCGTCTACAGTTCTAAACTAAAAATCGTGACTGAAATAAAAGGTTTTAACGTTATAATCTTGGCGATTAAAGTCATTTGAAATTCTAGCATTAGGTAGTCTGTTTATTGAAAAATTTATAGTGCATAAAACTCTATCAACAACAAATGGGAGCGCAGCAATAAAAATAAAACTATAACTGATTTGTCAAGGATAAAACTAAACGCGAGTATAACCGCATAGTGTTTTTAATAAATAAATAAAAGTAAATGTATCAAGAATTAATTGTGATCATTAATTTTGGTCGTATTATAATTATTTAATATTTACGTAATAAACCAGTTGCGTGGAAATTCATAATTATATATTTTTAAGTTAAATTGTTGATTCCAAGTTTACAAGATCATAATTATTCCATATGTATATATTAATATAATAAAGCTGAAGAGTTTGTTTGTTTGATTGTTTGTTTGTTTGAACGCGCTAATCTCAGGATCTACTGGTCCGATTTGAAAAATTCTTTCAGTGTTAGATAGCCCATTTATCGAGAAAGGCTATAGGCTATATATCATCACGCTAAGACCTATAGGAGCGGAGTCCACGCCGACGAAGTCGCGCGCAGAATCTAGTATTTAATAAAACTTGCAAAAGGCCAATGTACATAAAGATAAAGAGAAGTAAATTTTAGAGCTTTTTAAAAAGGTATTAAAAGACAAAAAAATCTTCACGTTTTTTTTTGTTTTGTATAATAATTATGTTTAAAAATGATAACACAAGATTGGGTAGCGGTTTTTATACTTTGAAAATTTAATGATGAAATTATTAATTTAATTACGTAAATGTCTGTTTATAACTGACACGCGTGCGAAATCGCGGCTAATTTATAATAAGATTTTTATCATTGTATTTCGTTTTGAGGAAAAATTGTATCACGATCAAATGATAGAACCACACAAAACTTTTCCACCAGCTTTGTCAAAATATTTAGAACTGAAATATCGACGCTATTTTATATGCCTTTCAATTTATTTAAATAAATTCTTGTTATACAAATCTGAGATTAACATTTTTAAACTTCATAGTTTAGTTGTCGAGCCTGTCCATCGATCAGACTAGTCTATTTGATTATTTTTAACTCGCCTGTCTAGCAGTTACATAAATAAATCGTATCGATGCTACGGTTAATATGAGACCAGTGACAACTTAATAGTTTCCTCTTTTTATTACTGAACCGATCGCTCCGTGTTTCCTGCTGGAGCAAATTGATTTTCTACTTTTGTTATTAGATCTGTTCATTGATATTTACTCTTTGAATATTGAGTTTGTTAAGTTTTTAAGTTTTAGATTTTAGACGCCGCGTTGGCGCAGCAGACACAGCACGTCTGCGTTTTGACAATTTCCATTAGTAAACAGAATTTTTAAAGTAAAGATTTTTTATTGGTCTGTAGATTCTAAGGTTAGCGCATTCAAATTATACCTACAAATACAACTTAGTTACACAATTAGCATAGGTATTATAACGAAAATAAATTAATATTGTTGGTATAGATTTAAAAATTGTTGTTTATTATTGATTACTAATTACATTAAAAAGATTGTCCATAGACTAGCTGTGCCCCGCGGTTTTCACACACGTTAATTTGAAAAAAAAATAGCCTTTAGCCTTCCTCGATAAATGTACTATCGAACACTGAAAGGATTTTTCAAAGCTGACCAGTAGTTCCTGAGATTAGAGCTTTCAAACTAACAAACATGCAAATAAACTCTTCGGCTTTATAATATGTATTAGTATAGATCTAAACATGACGTCCGGTTAACTAATCTATTCGTCATCATGTTTCATCAAAGATATCTTATTTGCTTATCGTCGCATGATTGTACATAATTCAATGTCGCTGAGAGCTATGTACAATGGCATGAGTCTTGATTTAATAAAGCATCGCGCTGGAGAAACCGCGGTAAAGTGTTAGGGGGCAGCGCTGCTCAGTCATTATTTTGTTAACGATTTGAGTGAAACTTGGAAATTTCAATAAAATTACCGGTTATGGATCCACGGTATGGTCTTGTAACCGGCCGTAATACAACATTGTTCGTGTGGGAAAAGAATGCAAGTTACTGTATTGTATTTTTTTATATTTTTTATCCTATAAAACTGCTATTACGATTTATGGGAAAGATTTTGTATTGATAAGATTACAACAAGATGTGTTTCATCTTTACTTTACACCAAGTTTATTTATTAGGCACTGAACTAATGTTATTAATGTCATACTTACAAAGTATTTTTTGAACAAAGTAGGAATAAATTGACAGTAATTGCTCTATCGTAAGATATCATAGGAGCACATCGATTTTAGTTCAGATAAATATATTGATCATCTCAAATGTACCAGTTTCGAAAACCGTTAGGAGAAAAATCGAGGCTTGATCTATTTAATTGCAATTAAAGATATGTCATGCTCTATCTAGTGGGAATATGCACAATGACAAACTGTCTCGCCCATTGCTCTGACACCGCACGCAACTCCTTAATAGTTCCAGAAGATTTGCGAAGTATAATGTGTACCTGTACGAGCCCGCGGCTGCTTGCGTGACTAACAACAGCCTTTTTGAAATATTAAAATACACCGTTGGTCGGTTCTGTTAGATTATTTATGATCTGTAATGTGGTACTAAAAAAACGTTAAAACTTACTCTAAGTGCATCTTAGAAATGTTCATTAATCCGAATCAATACAACGATCTGTCTGTATGTACATTGATTGTAGTTATTATAGACATTGCGACATCGACACCTTCAAGGAATACTACGCATAAGATTGAGAAGATGAACTCCAGTTGATAGCATACTTTTTACGATTTTAAAAATGCGTTTACTTGGCAGTATGTAAATTTAAAATTTTAACTTCTTAATCGAAAGAAAAAAAAAAAAACATTTTAGAGTGGTCTTAACTTAAAAACAGAAAATATCTAAAGTTTAGTTCGCGTGGTATTCCTTATAATTATTATTTTATTTTAAAAAATGTCCTTTAGTAATTTATTATCTAAAACTACTTCAATCGTTTTTCACAGAACTTTTATTTAAAACTTTTATTTCGAAATATGAATATCCGCAGTCTGCTCAAATAAACATTAACGGCCTTATTAATAAACTATGATTAGCGTCAGAACAACTTTACTCCAAGACTTACGCAAAGATTAGGCAATTATGGTATTAATAAACTAGGAGTAAGGACGGAGTTAACTAATCAAAATTTACTCCCGGAGTAAAAGTTACTCCGCGGAGCCCCATGGTTTAACGCTTGAGTAAGCATAGATTTGTTTTGTATTTCCAACCGTCATTGATATCTAAACTAAACATAACCTAAATATATTTTCATATTTGTTTGGTGTTAAACGTTCGTAGTACTTACTAGTGTCTGATTTTGTAATTATTTTGGATTAAAATGAATAGAGATTATTTCATTGACGATTTAAGAATGATAGAAGGAATTGAAGAAATATCACCATTAATAAGGCATGTGAAATTGTATAAACCTCGCAATAATCCTTTTGAAGACCTTGAAGAAGATGAGTTTAAATATAAATATAGATTTACACGCTCGACTGCATATTACATTACTGAAATGGTAAAAAATGATTTGGCTGGAGATGCAAGAGGAGGCTTTATACCACCTCACTTGAAAGTTTTAGCTGCTATAAGGACTTGGGCTCGTGGAGAGGTAAATAAACTATCTCAATAAACTAAACTCATATTCCTATATCCCTGGCCTAATTGTTATATTCTTTCTTGCTTGAAGTCTGTTTAATAGCAAAGTTTGAGTTCAAATAAATAAATATTTAGTATAATACTAACTATCAGGCTATTAGATGTAAATGTGTTAATAGATGTAAATATACTACTCAACTATTTATTTGTACATCACACTTCTATCCTATTAAACAACTGCATATAAATAGTACAACTTGTTTACAAAATTTTATCTCCGCTTGGTGTTACAAAGATTTAATAATAGAATAGTCGGTAGGTATCTTGTAAATTTTGAATGCACACCACTTATCTATTTTACAGATTCAAGATGATGCAGGAGATCTGAGTGGGTTTAGTCAACCAACAATATCCCTTGTGTGCAAACAAGTTGCTTTGGCAATAATTGGACACAGGGGTCAATGGATAAAAATGCCTGCCTCCGACAGTGAACAAAACAGTGCGATTGCTGATTTTTATGCAATATGTGGCTTTAGACAAGTTATAGGGACAATTGATTGTACACATATTCGAATCCCAAAAATTTCAGGAGATATTGGACAATACTACATAAACAGGAAAGGATACAGTTCAATAAATGTGCAAGTAAGTTTTTGTTTCTGCTACTGAAGCATATTACTATTTAAACCACACAAAATTTTGTAGAATTTTATGATATCAAAGTGATTTTATGTATATTGTTACAGATTGTCTCAAATGCAAATTTAGAGATTATGGATATAGTTGCACACTGGCGAGGCAGCACACATGACTCCAGGATATTCAATGAGTCTCGATTAAAACAAAGATTTGAAGGAGGAGAATTTAAGGGAAGACTATTGGGAGATTCAGGTTATGCCTGTACTCCTTACCTATTTACACCAGTATTGCATCCAGCTACTAACAAAGAAGAAATGTATAACCGAGCTCACATACTTACTCGTAATAGTATTGAAAGATGTTTTGGAGTATGGAAGCAGCGATTCCGGTGTCTTCTTAGAGGGTTCACAACCAAGCTGGATAACACTAAACTGTATATTGTTGCATTGGCAATATTGCACAATATTGCTATGCAGAAACAAGATTTAGTCCCAGAAGCAGCAGAGAGCAGTGTTCCAGTAACACAGGCAGTAAATAACACACTCAGAGGAAATGCTGCAAGGGCAGCATTCATTAATGAAAATTTTTAATGTGATAATAGCTATATTTCCACAGGACGAAAAATTGTCAGTTCCGTGTGGGTCTCTATAAAAAAAAACTAGACAAATCTATTGTTGTAATGTGCCAAAGAAACTATAAAATTATAAAGTTTTGTTGATATCAATATGAGTTGTTATTCTATTTTAATAAGGTATAAAAGGATGTGTGTATGTGCGGTCAATAAAGAACTAAGAGCATTTAATATAATTTTATGCATTTAATTTAATTAAAAAAATATATGGCGATATCAAAAGATATTTTTAATTGAATAAAATTTAAATTAACTCTTTCGCTTTTCTCATTTCTAAAATCTCCCTTTCTAAAACGGCACTTTTTAATTTTTCTTTTTGGATATTTAGTTCCACTTCCAATATCTCCATCCGTTTCTGGTGTTCTTGATCTTTTAATCTTTTTGTATAATTAACCATAGTGTCAACATAGTTATTGCTCTGAAAAATTTAATTAGGTGTTATCAATTTAATATTGTTAGGTTAATAACTAATAAATAACAAGTAATCACAAGAGAATTTGTAACTTTTGCACTTAAGTTAATTTACCTTTGCAGAACAAGAAGGTGATTTCGAGGAATATTTTTGTTTTTTTATGTGCTTGAATATCTGTAATTAGAAATAATATAAGATTCACTATTTGCTTAGTCTTTCCATAAGTAAATAAAAGATAAAAATTTTGCATACACTTTTTGGAGTAATCGCTTCCATATTATTATTGAGTTGTGTATTGTTACCTGCTGCATTGTCTTGTAAAATCTGGAATGTGAAATGAAATAATGCTATACAATGTATATTTATTATAAATTAAGTTTATGTACTTTATTATAGAATGCTGTAAATCTCTAATGGTGAATCTTCACAAAAAAATATTTCATTTAATAGTTTTGGTTATATATTATGCGGTGATTACTGTTTTGGTAGAAACACATTGTAGTATTATATTAAACTTAACATAGATGCAATCGATTCTTGGCTGACAGCAAGTACATGTTCTTTAGATTCTTGGCTGGCAGCAGGTATATGGTCTTCTACCACAGTTACCACACTCATACTCTAAAAAAGAAAATTAATTTTAATTCATAATTATTTCACATAGAATGTTTTTTGCTTTACTGTTAACTGATATACTGATTATGAAAGCAACTTACACCAGTCTCCTGCATTCCTAAATGTATGTTTTCACATACAGCTGAATCTGACTGAATATTTCCAGTAATATCCTGAAAAGGAAAAAAAATATTATGTACTGTACATATATATCTATGAGTATCTACTCAATATTAATTTATATTGCTTATTACCAACTGACCTGCAATGTAAAGATGCATGTCTCACTGGCACTTACATCAGCTTTACTTGTTGATGCACTTAAAATCTACAAGAACAAAAAATGTTATATATACATAACTGTTCAGATATACTAGACAAGTGTTTAAATGTGTCTTGCATGTGATCATAAATTAGTAATGGTTATACATATTTACTGAGTTTTCTACTTGCTACTCATTATTTAAAAAAAAATACCACATGCATAGCACAATGGGAAAATATAAATTTAAATATACATACAATTCCATCAGAATCATAAATGTTTTCATCTCTTAATAATTCCGCAGGATTTAAGAGATCATTAATTTCAATTACATCATCAGTTGGGGTTTGGGGTCTTCCACCGCCACCAGTTTTAATACTTGCTCTTTTAAAGAGACTCACTTCTTTTCGGGCGTTTATTTTCATGGTTTTCCACTGAATTTTTAATTGGTTTAAAGAGCGAAATCGCCCATTTAACTCATTAAACCTGGAATAGATCAAAAATAAAATATTTTATATGATCATTAGGTAACAAGACGAGTGATTAATTATACGAATAAAATCAGAACTTAGCCAGATTTTACTTTTTGTGGATTTCCTCCCAAGCTTTGGTTTTTAATTTGTTGGTGTTATTGTTTAAAGATTTATTTTCTATGGTCGTCGCAAATTCCTTCATTACTGTGCGAAATAATTGCTGAAACAATAATTAAGCATTACTAAAATTGTAAATTATAGGTACTTTTTAAACATTAAAATACTTACTTACCTTTTCTTCTTCATCCCAGTTAATGGAACGAATACGTTTTTCTTTTAAGCTCATTTTTAAATAGATAATAATTCTGCTTTTGAAAACAACACAAATTCTATTACCACAATTTTGAATTATAATTTTTTAAGTGACCACGAGGCACGATCGAGTAATGTAACAGTTGTCATTGTCAAATAAGTGTCAAATTTCAAAATTTGCATAACTGTCAGGGTCTTTTCATTCGAAAATTTCATTTTGTTCATTCTTTTTACTTTTAATATCAGTGGGTTGCCATAACATACACCTTAATCTCAGTGTAAGAATGGTATTGTTACTCCGAACCTACTTCGTATTTATTAATACCGTTTTTAACACGTAGCTATTCCGCGACTAATCAAGAATTAACTACTCCTAGTGTAACTTTGGAGTAAGAGAAGAATAAGCAATTTTTATTAATAAGACGGTAAGGGCCTATGCAAACCGCGTTTTTTAAACGCGCCGTCGACGCGCGTTTCTGAAACGCGCGTCGACAGCGCGTTTGTAACGCGACATACGCGCGTTTGCATCGCGTCTGTATCGCGTGACACGCGCGTTGACGGCGCGTTTTTATCCTACAGAGCAGTTTGTTGGCGTTTGTATCGATTCAAACGCGCGTCGACGGCGCGTTTGTATCGCGTCATACGCGCGTTTGCATCGCGTTTGTATCGCGTCACACGCGCGTTTGCATCGCGTCTGTATCGCGTTTAAAAAACGCGGTTTGCATAGGCCCACTTTTAAACTTTGAAGTTTGATTTATAACACGATCAATGCGTTGATCAACATTATTAAAACATATCATAATAGAGCCGAGCCGTGGGTTAAAATATTAACGCAACGAGTGCATTGCGTTAAGATTTGAAAGTGAGATGTAGGCTTAACGATCATCATTGTGGCGCAAGTGAGAGTAATTATACGAAGGAACTAGCGTGAATTATAGCTATCTATTAAATCAGCAGAAACCATAAATAAATCACACTCCTTCTACAACGTAAATATCCGCAGACCATTAAAACCTCGCCTTATACGAGTAATTCCCATAGTCATGACGATGACAAACTTCTTTTATTTGTTTTGTGAATTGTTATTGTATGTGTGTTTTGTCATAATATATGTAGTCCTTAAATTTACTTCGCTGCGCACTGTCTTTTGTCTGTATTTAGTTGGAGAGTTAATTTGTTTCTATATTCTTGGTTATAGAAATGGCTTCTCGGAAACTCCTAAAAGCACTCATGTTTACTGTGAGTTATTCATAGATACGGCGAACGCTGAAAATTCGGTCTAATGCTTTAGAAAAAATAATAACACAATAAGCTCGATTATATTAAATCGTGCTTAAAACCTAAAAACCTAAATCGAGTCGAGTTCGGTAATTTATTCTTAGTTCAAAAGAGCAATAAACCTTTGCACCTGACAAAATACTGTGGTAATTAATTATCTTTTTGTTTTCTATTATTTAATATTAGCTTCACATCTAATTAGTTACTATCCGATAGCATTTCAATGGGTAAGTATCTCGGAGCGATCCAATCAACCGCATGTAATTAGACACTAGTGTTCTTCAGTCTCAACTCTCAATGCCTCGTTATTGTGCGGTCTGTGTAGGTTGTATTTAAGTTATAATACCGTTAATCCGATTGTCTCGTGTGACAATCAAAGCGATTCATATAGCGTGTTTAATGATACAGGTAAAATGGTTTCATTGCCTTTGTCTAGACTTCATTTTATAAATAGATTTAAACCTACAGTGACACATTTACCTTTGAACTCTTAGGTAGAAGAGTTGTTATAAAAGGCTTCATTTTTATTGTAATTTCTTATTCTTTCTATTCTTTTTTATTGTTTCGCTATGAATGAAAGTAAGCTTAATTATAATTAATGAATTTCATAAAACTTACGCTCAGTAAGTTTATATAAAGCAACATAAGACGGAAGGCGCGTTCTTCGATTTAACCACGAGACAAACCGATCTTTAGTAACCCGATCCGCGACGCCGGGTTATCTAATGAGTATTTTCTAAAATTAACACATGCAGGCGTTGTTATTATCATAATGAGCTCCAGTTTCATTGTCCTCTGATATATGGTTTCATTTTGTGTATACGCTTTAATAAAATGTCCTGCTTTAAGCACTTGTGTTACAATGACATTGATATCTGTTTCCACTTTATCAAATACTTGATAATTACCTGATGTAAAGATATCAATAAGTACCTATATTACTTTAATATATTTAGGTATTGTACACAATAGTATAATTACCTCAAAGTATTTGCTTTGTTTGACTTTTGTTTAATTTTTATTTAAAAAAAAAAAAAAGTGTCCCTATATCCAGCGATATAAACTTCGAAATGTTGACGGATCAAATAGTTTTATTTTTAATAAAAATTTACCTTGACGTCATCAAACTGTTATTGTTTATCGGTACGCCTTTATCGTGCGCGTGATAAATTGATACGCGTGTCTCTACTCAGGTACACAGTCTATAAATTACCCAAGTGCAAAAATAGGTATCTGTAACGATTTTATAAATTAGACGTCATTTCGATACGACCATTTAAATTTATATGTACGAAATATCCTTAGCCATCCATACAAGCTGCTTCAAAAACTATAAATAAACGTTACAATTTCAAAATAAACCCTTCTTGTATGTTTTGGTTGTTTGTTTTTCCTTCCAGTAATGTTTCTGTGCCTCATGTTGTCCCACGGGGGCGTGAGAATGATGATAACGCGGTAACCAGATAGCCTACTATTGTTTACTAGCTTAAGAGATTATATGGATAAACTTTTTATATAGATTTCTATAATAATCTAGTTTATGTTACATTTAAAGTTTTAATTGCGAATAAAATAATGTTATACATAATGAGGTACGTAATATGTTCTATAATAACAAAGAATATTAAAATATTATGCAATTATTATTTTTAACACTAATTAACCCTACGATGGTAACATAATTTAAATGAACACGCATAGTAACAGGGGTGCCACATCACCCCATGATAATAAAATGAATAAAAAACTTTTGTTTAATGAAAAATAAAACTTTTTATTATTTAAATAAACTAAAAGAACACTTTTCTTGAGATCAATAAGTAACTAAATGGGATTATATTTAAAAAAAATGTTTTATTGGCACTTAAACAGAATAGATACAAATTTCCACACGCTTTACAGGGCACACAGGTCTTTTGTATTTTGAACAAAAAATCTTTACTTTTTTGTCCTTCTTTCGAGGAGACAATGCACATCGAGCTTGCTTTTATAATTTGGCGGGGGGTTCATTTGCTGGAAATTCTTCGGGGACATTTAGAATGGCCCTTATATTTCCCGATAGTTGTCGAGGTAAATTTGACTCCAGGCGTCGTCTCATGTGCGGCTCGGCTAGCTTTTTTACTCATTTTTACCTCAACATACACCCTTGAAGCTGTGACAAAGGAACATCATCTTCGTCTGAGCCGGAAATAATGTCGTCTTGTTCGGAATGCACGGAGACGTTATCTTCATTTTCAGAAGCCTCCTCCGCCTCTATTGGCTCTGTTTCACTCTCATCATCCTCAGCAATATTATTTAAATACCGCTCAAGCTCCTCATCATAACGAAACGCGATAATAAACCAAAAATAACGTATATAAAATACAGTAATAAAAGAAAATACCTATCTAAATAGTTACGTAAATAGTAACAGGGGTGACGCAACACCCCACACATACCTGCAGAACGCAATTGACGTGTTGCCGCTCCCACCACGTAACGGCTACTGATAACTCATGTTAAGACAAAAGAATACACAAAATGCTAGAGTGACATAGCAAATAATTTTCAACGAATCGGCGCGTGATTGCTCACCTGGGGTGTCAGGGCACCCCTGTTACCATCCTAGGGTTAAGTTGTTTTTTCGTTATTATTTTAATCAATTGTAAACTGGAACTTATACAAATTATAACAATTGTTTCAACAATTCTAAACAAACATTAAGACATACTTATTACAATACGTGTTATGTGTACATATTTATTTATTTATTTTAAATAAATAAAATAAATAAATAAATATGTTCTATAATAACAAAGAATATTATGCAATTATTATTTTTAACACTAATTAAGTTGTTTTTTCGTTATTATTTTAATCAATTGTAAACTGGATCTTACACAAATTATAACAATTGTTTCAACAATTCTAAACAAACATTGAGACATACTTATTACAATACGTGTTATGTGATTGAAACTATTCAAAAAATCGTTAATAACAAAACGAATTTGTTCAAATCTGAACTTTTTGCTGTGAAAAGACTTGCTTTTGTTCATATGAACTTAATTTTTAGATTCACATGGATATTTCCAGACGCGATACACATTTTATTACCAGCGTTAACATAAAGTTTAACTCGTAACGCGTAAAAGATAGACCACATAGCGTAGAAACAAAGTAACCCAAACAACTGAAACGGCGTCTGTAAACAGAAGGCGGCGGAAGCGGGCGGGACACGTGTTCGATTCCCAGCGTCCCCTTCCCTTTGCTCATTAACTCTGAGACTAAATACGGAACGGACATTATTCTGGAAAACTTCGTGATTAAATTGGTTCGTTTATGACTTAGATTATGAATTGTTGAGATTTATGACAGTTTCTTGATTTAAACGAATTTTACGCGACTGTCCTAAAATAGGAATGTACTCGTATTATCATATTCTTGTTTAGATTTGAGTGATTTGTCTAAATATAACTTTGAATCGTTTCTCCAATTGACGTGGATTGCTAGATTTAAAATAGAAAGAAAAAATAAACACCTTATTATTTTAGGTTTATTTTGAATGATATTGCTATAGTATTAAAGTGAATTTATTTACACAATTATACCTAGACGTCTGTGTAGTGTAGAGTAGACAGAGTGACGGCGAGCTAATATAAAAACATTAAAAACACGTTATTTTCGAACGACGCTACATACATATATATTTAATATTCATAATATAATCTCAATGTTTCGTGTTTATAAAATTTTGTTTGATATCGTCGTATAATTATAAAAATTATATGTTCTGTATCTTCTTTCTCTTCCGATATGAACTTTTGATGTTACGGAAATATTAACTTAATGGCTAATTTCCGTTTTATGTAACTTATAAGAAGGGTGATCTAAATCGAATTGCTTAGCTTATATCATATTTTCGATATTCGACATTTACCTACTTATAGTACGTAAAACTTTTGACTTTAACATAAACTTTCCACCGAAATAAGTAATTAACTAATTAGAGCCGCAACTAGTTCTGCGTCAAAAACCTTACTACGATATTTTAATTATTGTAATTATTGAAGTGTGTTTGTGTGTACTATTTTTTTTACTATATCATGTTATGCTTCAATGTCTGAGGGTACAAAAAATCATTATGTACTATCGTACGTGTTACCAAATTCACGGAAAACCCAGTGACGATTTTGTCACTTTTATTAATTAACTAACTGTTCCCCGGGGTTTCACACGCGTTAATTTAAAAAAATAAAATAACTTATTCCCCTTCCCCCTTCCCTTTGCCCTTCCTCGGTATATAGACTATCCAACACAAAAATAATGTTTCAATTCGAAGCAGTAGTTCCTGGGATTAGTGTGTTTAAATAACCAAAGTATTATATGAAACAAACAAACAAACTTTTAGCTTTGTAATATTAGTATAGAAGAGGAATTCTTTGTACCTTAGCAATTGTAAATACTGAAATGAACTCTAAATTATAGAAAGCGATCGCATATTTTACTGACTCTTGTAAATGGATAGAAATCACGCAATATGCGTTTTTTTCGTTAGAATTTTTTTTTTATATTTTCCTAACATGCGTCGATGTTTGGTAAAAGTGTAAAATATAGACACAAGAAAGTAATACAAGATACCTAAATATCGCAAATTAATATGATAATATCTATTACATCACAGTTTTTAACTTTGTTGATTTGAATGTATCGATAATGCTAATGTAAATTTATGCTTAACACAACTTTATGACTAACTAGACTTCCCTCGCGGATTTCCTTCCGTTGACATTGAAATTGTTCCACTAAAGTTGGCTTTCTAGCTATGGAGAAATTGGTTCCAGGCTTGTAACAAAGCAAAGTTATTAATCAATAACCGTAGGTACAAAACATTTTCAAATATAACTTGAACTGTTTGTGTACATTGAAAACTGGCACTTTTGAGAACTAAGGTCATTTGAACGTTACTCTGTATCTCTCGTTAATTAATAAACAATTGTTAATAGCAAGCCTTAAAGATTGTATTTATATACGCTTGCAAAACTGTTTCTGTTTATTTGTCAATTAATTTTATTATTGTTTTAGAATAAGTAATAGTCTTACTATAACAATACTTAACTTTAATATAAAATTAAAAAATTATAATACTAGTCGGAAGGCATGCGGTTATTTGTGTGTATTATATAATTTTTGTTAACTTCGTAGAGGAATACATAGTAACAAGGAGACAATAACGATATAAAACAATCTGAGTTGTGATTTATGTACGAGTATGTATTATGAATATTATCTAAAGTGCTGTGTGTATCAATCGGTACTTGTGAATTCCTTGAATGTTCATAATAAATTCACCTTTATCGATTGAACGTTTGCATTTATCACTTTTTACTTAAAACCTTAAGAATGTTAATACATCGTAGAGTGTCACCAATTATGTGTGTACATGATTTTATCCTTTTTAATAAACATGTATAACTAGGTCAGCAAACAAGCGTACGGCTCACCTGATTGTAAGCGATTACCGTAGCTTATTGACGTCTGCAACACCAGAACCCAGAACCACCAGAAGCATTGCAAGTGCGTTGCTAACCACATCTCCAATTCCCACCAGGTGCTCTGGTCACCTTACTCACCAACAGGAACACAACACTGCTTGAAAGCAGTATTATTTAATTATTAT
The DNA here is from genome assembly GCA_905220545.2 of Melitaea athalia. Lineage (NCBI taxonomy): Eukaryota > Metazoa > Arthropoda > Insecta > Lepidoptera > Nymphalidae > Melitaea > Melitaea athalia. The sequence continues at coordinate 6,024,521 of HG992197.1, read as the reverse complement.
CTTCTGTAAGGTAGAGGAACTACCCCAGTCGGGCTGCTCCATATTTTGAGCAGGAAATTTCCTGCTGTGCCCCTACCTCAGTTAAAGTTCTTTTTAAAACGAATATACGGTCAAAAATGTAGAACGTACTACAGCTAGTTATTTTATGATATCAATCGTTTCATGTTCATTGCGATTTCGTTAACGATTACTTTTTAACCGACTTCAAAAAAGGAGGAGGTTACTCAATTCGACCGTATATATATTTTTATGTTTTGTTTTTTTTTTAAATGTATGTTCGGGGATAACTTCGTCGTTTATGAACCGATTTTGATAATTCTTTTTTTGTTGGAAAGGAGATATCCCAACTTAAGTACCATGATAAGGAAACCAGGATCTGATGATGGAATCCCAGAGAAATCGAATTAAACCCTCGAAAATCGTAGTGACAACTAGTGTGTTTGTTTATTTTTTTTCGTCTACTTACGTTGTATTACTTGTCGATGTAATTGAAGTCGGTTTTTTTCGTTTGCTAACAAACACAATTATGTATGTAATGAGAGCTACATCCGATGCACAGATGAATCACTGTTTTAATATAAAATTTTAACTATCTATGTTTAGATTATTTCAAATAGGTATTAACAAGATAGCAAGTAATCAACCTTCGTGTATATGCCAATATACAAAGTCGTACTACCTTTCACAATAAAGGTACTCGAATCGCAAATCAATTTGGTGTTTATCGTACCATGGTGAGTGTTTTTTTTTCACTCAAGAATCAAGTGTATCACGTGTCCGCCATTTTGGTCAGTGGTCGTTCACCCCAGTCGTAAATCAATTAGACTAGATTAAGCCCGTTGCTCTATCTATTGTAATTGTTACAAGAAATTGAACGGAGTATGCAAAAAATATTAATCTTAGCCGTCCCAAAACTGATGGATCCATCGCCTTTGGCTTTTTTTTTGTTATAGCGCAAACAGATATTCTTAGAAAAATAATTAAGTCTGCTTACAATATTAAAGTAATTATTTTTTGTGTTATATGAAACAATGTCTTTAAATTATACGTGTACCCATTTATAATATGCTATTATTATTAAAAATAATTACAGTATGTTAAAAATAAACAACATTTTTTTAATGTTAATGACTTGTTACTTCAAAGTAGCATTGTATAGTGATAGTAAATAATAAATAAATAAAGTTATAAGATATAACATAGACACACGGTGGTCTGTTCCTATGGTAAGCAACTTAATGCTTGTGTTTATAGCTAACAGCCGACTGTTCTAGTTAAATATATATAAATATATATATTTTATAAATATACATAGAAATGATACATACATAAAAAACAAGTATTACACCCAGACTCAGGCGGGAATCAAACCCACAAGCCGCGGAGCAGAAAGCAGGGCCACTACAAACTGCGCCAACGGACAAGTCAATGTAGTAGATGTTTACAAATTTAAGATTTTACAGTTTTGGGAAATTTTAATATATTCATATATTGTGTTTTGTCTAGGTATATGATTTTGATGATATTGTCTAGATATATTTAGTGAAATCGATACCTGCTTGCCCTTGGGCAAAGGAAGCATTACAAAATACGTATTATGCAGTTCGTACGTGACTCCTACGCGTTCTTTGTCCTGTGGGTTCAAGGTTTCAGATATTGATGAATAAAATTAACGAGAAGCAAACGTGTGATATGATGGTCCACGATTTAGGACTTACACATTCAATCTAGTAACATTTTACGATATCTTAACTCATCGTCAGACATCTGTCATAGACATCACTACGTTAATTAGTCATACTCATACACGATGTGTGAAACTCGTGCGTTGAAAAGCATCTAATCAAACGTCCTTGCTCTTAATCTGTGTTGCTGTGACTAAAGAGGCATGCTGTGACTGGACATTTTAGACAATGTGCTCGTCCACTGACTTCCGTTTATTATTGTGTTAACTAAAAAATATATAACAACATAAGGCTTATAGGTGTCGTGGTAGGAAACATACTGTATTGTAATACATATTACATTTTTTAACTCGTCTTCCGTATTTGAACACACAATAAATGTTAAGAAATTTATAAGTTATTTATCTCTAGTACGTAGCCTTACCACTCAGGTGTGCATCGCTCTAATGGATCCGATGAAAAGCCTCGGCTTATTTACAATGGTGATATCGACATTTGAATAGAAATAGACCATAATAGCAACTAGCAGGTTCCATTAAGTAAGGAGTCAACGACCGCCTGTCCTATATATAAGGGCCTGCACCCTCTTAAAATCACGTAATAATTGTTCTTCGTCATTAACAGTTGTTAACTATTATTGAAAGAACAAATAGGGGCGCGGAGTAGACGTTACGGTGCTCCCTTGTAGGTAAGTTGAAGTCTTTATTTAGTATGATTGAAACGCGGTTGCACTCATTTTACGTAGTAAAAAATAAACTTGCGGTAGTTAAAATAATGCATGTAAAGATAAGGATTTTTTATGATCTTGTTTCAAACATTATAAATTGAAGTAGGTTTCGCTCGAAGCAAGAACGTTTATTTAGATTGTAAATAATATATCAAATAAACCAGGAACCGCGTTATTAATGATTGCGGTCAAGTGATTACTGTGTACTTTTCATACATATTTATTAGCTTTACGTCATACTTAATAACCAATTTAGAGAGTTTGACGTTACTACTTACTTTCATAGATTTGCCTCGTCCAGATTTTATGAAATTAAATTTGACAAGAAAAAAAAAACAAGATTGCGTTTAAAAGATTAACATTTATAACCCGACTTAATTTTTATAATACTCAATAAAATTCAAATGCAAGATAATGTAACCCCAAATAGCTGCAATGAAGCATTGTAACACGAAATTCCTTTTGTAGCGTGCGTGCGTACTGTGACCTAAAAAATATCCACTCCGAGACGTGTACCAACGGCTTCCAACCCTCGCGACACACACGTGCTACCAGCAGGTGCGGGCTGACTCCGCTAGTCGGAACGTGGCACAAGGAATAAATAGAAAATGACGCGTAATAACACTTTCATCGAAGGCTTGAATTGCTGAATGTTTTAAATTATTGAATTGCTGATTATTTTGAATTATACAAACCAAACAAAAGATGGAACCAAAATATTTAGAACATTATTTACGTAAAACATAAGAATTATATTTACTAGTATAATTAAGGTGTTCAAATTTTAATTAAATATTTTAACTTCAAAATAGTCCAGTTTAATTGGCGTTAGAAAGTGTCTTTATTAATAAGGTAAGACATCACGCTACGATCAAGTAAGAGGCGCGGACCACTAACATAAACGTCTATTAAATTAAATTCACCATATGAAATTTCACTGAAAAGTGCATCACTTTTATTGTAGACTAGGAAATTAACGTAATGGTGTGTTCCAAGCACTTGCGAGACAAATTGGTTCAACTATTCAATTTACGCTTTCATTTTATTAGTGAAATAGGGTACTTCCCAATTCGTCTACTCATTCACGCGTTCACTCACGTTAAAATACATCCTGCAACACCCACAGTACACAAATCCTTGTAATCTCATTATGAATGAATGTCTTTGCTCCAGTTTTACTGTTCTTATTTTTCAAGTAGGTATTTTTATTTGACTTTTACTAGATATTTAAAAAAAAATCGTTGTAAATTATTTTTTACATTCCCTCTTATTTATTAAGGTTGTGAATAGTTATTACGCGTGTGCTGATGAATCAATGTAACTTAGGTATAATAAGAAAAGAAAATGAAAAATATGTTTTCGTTAGGAAAAATTATTAGCCCTTTGATGTCGACGCGACATCCCTCCTCCTTAAGTCTCGTTCTTTGTAACTCTCCCTTCTTGATTTGTCATACCATGCGAGACGCGTCCTTTCTTTCTCTTATTTACATTTATGTCTTAGGAACGAACCCTAAAATAAATTACAATAATTTAATGAACTAAAGACTTTATTAGCGTCCTTTGTCTCAACAGCATACTTAAGTCTAACATTTAACAGATTAATTATTATTATTGAATATTGTAGAATTTAGAATGTTTATTATATATTATTATAACCTATAATAATAAAGCAGGTATGTTATATGAACACAGAAACTTGTATTTGAAGTGAAAATTTAATATCTCTCAGGATTCATTAGTGAGAGTCACGAAGTGAAAAATTATTATACCAAGTAATTACCTAATGAAGCCTAGGTCGTCTAAACACTTGCGTGCTATGCAGCTATAAATAAACGCACCTAGCCCTTCTGGGCTTGACGTGAACCTCGGTCGTTCACCCTGACCCTACAAGCGTTGACACTTGAACTTTTTAAAGTCTTCATCAAACAAACTAAATCAATTAAAAGGAAACTTTCCAAATTACTACAATAGTTCTTATTGTCTATAAAATAAGGTATAATATAAATTATGTGCGAGTCAAAAAAATACTTTCTTGTAAATATGCAGACCGTTACAACTAATTAGAAAGCTCTAAGGAGTTCTTTGTTCTTGACAGTATAATTAAGTTTTAGTTATTCTCGTTGTTTGTAAAGAAATAACGTACGCATGAAGGAGGTTCATTATCTTGTATTGTGTGTGCAAATTTTACAATGCAATTCAATTTTGTATGTATTTTAAATACAAATATTTCACGTAATTTTAATTTATATTGATTATAAAAACACTAGTTTTTTCATTCGTATATATTCGTTCGGCACTAATCCCATGATGTATTGGATCGATTTTTAAATGATTTTTGCGATAGCTTAAAAATCTTTTTGCTCCTGGAACTTTTAGACTTTAAAATAAAATACCTACTTATCAGGCACCGGGCGCAGTAGCTAGTACCTTAGCGTCAACAGAAGATCATACAGCAACTGCGTATTAATGAACAAAACTTAAAATATTCATAATTATATATGTCGCAGATCAGAAGTAGGTAGGAGAAGGACGGAGGGATGACCGAACTGCTAAGTATTAAATGGACTCACCGAGCGGGTACCGTGTTTATCGCGTGGCAGAGAGATAACTCAGTGCAGTGCCCGGGAGTTGCGACCCGAGTCTAGGTTTAAGACGGCCGTCTTTATAATGCGCATTAACGCTCGCCTCCACTGTCCGAGTTGCCCACAATATAATGTAACAATTAATTCGTGTACACAAACTAACCCTTACAAGAGTTGAGGTTAAGCTACTAGCAGGATACACAAGTGCACTGCGCCACGCCAGAGCCAAGACTGCCCTAGCTGCGGCCGCATCGGTCTTTTATGCACGAAGGAATGACTCGAATAATAGAATGAGGGAGGGTAGACGAATAACGTATGTACCGACATTAATAACTATCTGCATTGACTCTCCGACACGGCCATCCTGACAAGTCACACGTCCCCGTGTGATGCCGTAAAAAGCAAAAAGGTACTGCGATATCAAAGTCTCGTCTCGGCCTATCCTGACCCACACTTAACCAAGGATAAAGCGATAGTACAACCACTTTTTGTTGACACACCATACAACCATACGCGAATCTACCATTAAATCAAAATTGACCAATCGTTTTGGTATAAACATTACTCCATTCTTGCTTTCCACATATTAGTCGCCACTGTCACCTAAATCGAGTGACAGCAGCTCATGCCACCTCCATCGAGTGACGATTACCAACCAAAAGAGTCGCTACTGTCACCTAAATCGAGCGACAGTAGCTCATGCCACCTCCATCGAGTGACGATAACCACTAAAGTCGCCACTGTCACCTAAATCGAGTGACAGCAGCTCATGCCACCTCCATCGAGTGACGATAACCAACCAAAAGAGTCGCTACTGTCACCTAAATCGAGCGACAGCAGCTCATGCCACCTCCATCGAGTGACGATAACCAACCAAAAGAGTCGCTACTGTCACCTAAATCGAGTGACAGCAGCTCATGCCACCTCCATCGAGTGACGATAACCAACCAAAAGAGTCGCTACTGTCACCTAAATCGAGCGACAGTAGCTCATGCCACCTCCATCGAGTGACGATAACCACTAAGTCGCCACTGTCACCTAAATCGAGTGACAGCAGCTCATGCCACCTCCATCGAGTGACGATAACCAACCAAAAGAGTCGCTACTGTCACCTAAATCGAGTGACAGTAGCTCATGCCACCTCCATCGAGTGACGATAACCACTAAGTCGCCACTGTCACCTAAATCGAGTGACAGCAGCTCATGCCACCTCCATCGAGTGACGATAACCAACCAAAAGAGTCGCTACTGTCACCTAAATCGAGCGACAGTAGCTCATGCCACCTCCATCGAGTGACGATAACCACTAAGTCGCCACTGTCACCTAAATCGAGCGACAGCAGCTCATGCCACCTCCATCGAGTGACGATAACCAACCAAAAGAGTCGCTACTGTCACCTAAATCGAGCGACAGTAGCTCATGCCACCTCCATCGAGTGACGATAACCACTAAAGTCGCCACTGTCACCTAAATCGAGTGACAGCAGCTCATGCCACCTACATCGAGTGACGATAACCAAATGTATTGCCTCCATCGAGCAATACAACCAAAACATGTTTCAGCAATGGATACTTAAAAACAATGGCACCAACAAAATTAATCTCAATAAAATTGGTTGTATAGTGGTCTACATTGCTACGCCAGTTGACTTTAATCACAAAAAAACTACCAATCTATCCTATTCTTACACAGACGAAAGGTTCCTCTAACCGTAATTAAAAAATAAAGTTTTATTATTGACACCTTAAGATCACATACAACTCTCATGGCCTGGCTGCCTCAGCAGCTAGTGACAACTACTATTGCCACCCATATCGTCATCACCTCATGTGATACGACCAACACATATCGTCATCAACTCATATGATACGACCAACACATATCGTCATCACCTCATGTGATACGACCAAATTAGCATCAACAACATTAAAGAAATCTAATTCAACAGGTACATCAGTAAGAGGAATCCTTCGTAAACGATCGTGAACATACCTATAGGTTCTATTACCAGACAACTGTTTTAACAGATAGCGATTGCCTTCAAGCAATTTCACAACTTTAAACGGTTCCCTGTATTTAGAACTACAATGATCTGAAAGTCTAAATATCGTTAAACCAATTATAACTAATCACTTTACACAAATACCACAGCCATGTACCATCGACGTCATCCCCACCAAAACTATACACGCACGTTTACTTCTACAACAAGTTACAACCAAGCTTGCAAAGTCCTCGAGTAAAGACCTCTAACACCACGGCTCTCTAGACGAAAAGCATTCACAGTACATATGTGTCAGTCACCCCTGTGACTACACGCTACGGTCTCAACAGACCACGAACTCCGCCAGTAAGTTAAACTTTGCACACAGCTAACCCACGGACTACTTGGGTTGCCCCAAGAGACAATTCTACCGGGCTACGACTACAAATAACTACACTGGTACAGTTGAACATATTACGGTCGATAGAGTCATTCACTCGAGTCTTTCCATCTACTTAAACTTGAACATCATCATTATCAACAAGATCATAAATTACATCAATATAGTCTGGTACATGACGTGTTAGCAATTTCTTTAACCTTTCGCGAGCTTTGTAGGTATGTTTACAATTTAGAGCCTTAAGGGTATACCGATTACCTTCGAGAACTTCTATTACGCGAAAAGGGCCTCGACATTTCGGATCAAGTTTCGTTTACCTACAAGGACTACCAGAATGGGCCCACGATTGTACCAAGGTGTTATCAATTAAATCTTAATAATTTAAACGTTTTTAAACAGAACAACTAAAACCTTTTAAACAGTCTAAATCACTTATTTCTCACTTCAAACCTACACTACTTATTCAATCACGATACACACTTTTAACTATAGTGACTAAGCTATCATAGTAGTCACTTATACGCCACGTATCGTGTAGTAACGTTAGCTGCACAATAATTAAACAGCAACTGCTTATTCACTTACAAATTAGAACAAACCTACCAACAGACGATAAAAACGACGACCGACCTATCAGAAAACCAGCATTAACTATTCAGAATATGGCGTCTCTAACTTTACGCTTCCTCGGCACTTCAACACAGCACAATAGTTAAAATATTGTGTAAAACACAAAAATATCCGTTACAGAGGGTAATCGGAAATACTCAAGCTAACACAATATTAACACTATCACAAACAAGTGGGTAACCACAAAAACTTAACAAACTACTTAAGTACTAAAACTCGGCTCGCGTCATTGAATATTTTAACTTTGAACTTAGTCTGTTCCTCAGTCATACCAAGTAAACGTTCATCAAGAGACAGGTTTCTACTACTATTAAATCGGTTTAAATGATGACGACTCAACTTGCGCTTCGATCGCACGATAATTCAACGGGACTACGCGAACGCGATTCTCATGGCTTCATGAAATAAATTACTCACTATAGTAACACGCTTAGTGGGCACGAGAACAGTATCCCACTTCTGATGTCGCAGATCAGAAGTAGGTAGGAGAAGGACGGAGGGATGACCGAACTGCTAAGTATTAAATGGACTCACCGAGCGGGTACCGTGTTTATCGCGTGGCAGAGAGATAACTCAGTGCAGTGCCCGGGAGTTGCGACCCGAGTCTAGGTTTAAGACGGCCGTCTTTATAATGCGCATTAACGCTCGCCTCCACTGTCCGAGTTGCCCACAATATAATGTAACAATTAATTCGTGTACACAAACTAACCCTTACAAGAGTTGAGGTTAAGCTACTAGCAGGATACACAAGTGCACTGCGCCACGCCAGAGCCAAGACTGCCCTAGCTGCGGCCGCATCGGTCTTTTATGCACGAAGGAATGACTCGAATAATAGAATGAGGGAGGGTAGACGAATAACGTATGTACCGACATTAATAACTATCTGCATTGACTCTCCGACATATATATAAAATACGCGCAAAAAGTTTTTAGTTTTTGTAGTTAAAAAAAATTACTTTTAGTGCCTAAAGGTACAAAAAATATTCAAGTTGTGCGATGATGGGTACTTTAGATGCGGTGCTGTAGTTATAAAAAAGTAATTTTTATTGTTATGTGCAATTTTAAGTCCGTTGGGCAGTCTTTGATGTTCCTTCATTATTCGTGAAACCATGAGGTGGTCGTATGTTTAATTTTTGTAGTCAATGAGAGATTGACGAGTATATTTAAAACGATAAGATTTATTTATTACTTTTTATATTATTTTGAGGATTTTTTATTCAAATTGTGACTTATAATCTTTGTGTGTGTGTATGTGTGAATTTTAATTCCGTATAGATGTAAATTTTTATCACATCAAAGGATGATTTTAAATATTTCCGCATGGTGCAACTCTTGTCAACGTCCGTTAGTGACGCCTCCCAAAAGGAAGTGTTAATGGGCGTATAGTTTCCTTTCTAGGAACGTGGTATACCTTTAGAATTCGTAAAAATAGTATCTTTTAGTTTCGCTTTTGACAACACGTAAGTGTTGAGATGAATGTTTATTTTTCGGAGTTCTGCTCCATTTATTTGGAACTAATATCAATTTAGAAACACACATTTAAAAACAACAGTGGAACTTATTAAATAGGCATTCCATATGAGTGTTTGTGATTAATTTTTAAATTAAGCAATATTAAGTAAATATTTTCTACAGGACTATCGTTTTTAGCTATCTTGTCACTTTAGATGCGGATCTAATATTGTGTTGTAAAATTATTCATAAGTTTTTCTATTTCTCCCCACCGTGCCTCGGAGAGCACGTTAAGCCGTCGGTCCCGGTTGTTATCATGTACACTTGATAGTGATCGTTACTCATAGTAGTTACTCATAAGTCATAGTATATCAGCCAAACCGCATTGGAGCAGCGTGGTGGATTAAGCTCTGATCCTTCTCCTACATGGCGAAAGAGGCCTGTGCCCAGCAGTTGCATATTATAGGCTGAAGCGAGCGAAGTTTTTCTATTTAAAATGTTTAGAACAGTTGCAGTGACGGTAGTACATTTGCAATAAATGTTTAGAATTGCACTCGTTAATAATAACTGACCCGTTTTCCGTAGATACCGGATGCTGTGAGTAGACTGCATCTATTTCGGTTCCTCTTGCTCATTGTAAGGTATTTGTAATTCGTTACGACTCTTATTGTTAGATAATTATTGGCTGTTTTCGTTGTTATTATTCTCAGCCATTACGTCTGACGCGGACTGAATTTTAATTAAGTGCTTCGGTACGATTTACATAAACGACTGCTTTATTCCTTTGAAAAAATATATTTTAAAGGATTATATGTTTAATTTACCTTTATGTTATATTAATGTATTAAAATTATGAAATTCAATTTGATTTTTACGCGTCTTTAATAATTAACTTTATTATTATAAGAGCAATCAAAGTGGTCATATATTTTTAATTCATCTATTATCTAATCAATTCTATATTATTTTCATGACTGTAACTAGTGCTAATGTAAAAACAAGAAAAAAAAAGAAAAAAAAAAGAAATTGTCATATAATTGTGTATCAAATGTATCGAATAATTTAATGCATGAAATAAAAGGCTTTTTTATTTTTATTAATTTACTTATATTAATGTATAAAAAATAAGAGATGCGAAATATGTTCAATTCATTGTTAACCCGTCATGTACCGGATATATACGTAAGGAAAAAACGTACCTTTTTTGCAGTTGATACCTAGTCTTTTGTACTGATAAATATGAGTATATATATTTTAGGGTTGGGTAGTAATAAAACATTGTTAATATCAATAAAAATTACTTTCAATACCAAAATAATGCGGTTCGGAAATGTATAAGTTTACTGAGATAAACAAAAAATCAAGAAGATAGTGATAGTTACATCTAAAATGAGATCAATCGCTGTCAATATTAAATAAATAATAAATAAATATCTATACAATACACACACACGGTCGTCTGTTCCTAAAGTAAGCAACTTAATTCTTGTGTTATAGGTAACAGCCGGTTAGTAGCCAGCCATTAGGTAGCTAATTAAAGTTGTATCCGAATTAGGAGCCTGAGGATCGGTATTCGTTTACGCAAATAATTGGTACTTTTTATGAGTTTTTAAAATACGGAACATATCTAACGTAAATCAGGCATACGTGACTGTGCTCATGTATTAAAGTAAAATATTATAAAGCTTACAGTTTTCTGCTGATATTGCGTCAACGATCGATCACTAATACGATATTACCTTGCACTGTCGAGACATTACTGTATTTTATACTACAATATTGTATATCTTATACTATTAAACGAGCAATTCTTGTATATATATATATAGAATCTCAATCTCGGAATCGGCTCCAACGATTTTCGTGAAATTCAGTATACAGGGGATTTCGGGGGCGAAAAATTGATCTAGCTAGGATTCATTTAAAAAAAATGTCGTTTTATCCCTGTTTTTAGGCAATGAAAAAATATCATTAGAATAAGAAGCTTAATTTCACTACTGCCAACATAGCTGTAACAGCGTAATTAGGTAATAGAGCAAGATCCCAGGGCCACCAGACGTCACGTATTTTCTGACGAAGGAAATGTGGACGATTGAGTAGTATTAGTATGTACTAAGAACGCATGCTTACCTGCTAGCTTGCTCAGACGGCCAATTTTCAGGTATCAGGTAATCAAGGTACATAAAAACCTCACGTAAATTCTCCTAGCAGATTTTTACGTATATTTTAGGCAATATCCTTAAAAATAAGTCGCCAATACTCCCAGACACTTTCCGTCGGCCGTATTGCTTTGCAGACGCTTTAAAGCTCCCAAAATAATTACTTAACTTCACGTAAATTCTGATGCTCCATTTTTATATATGTCTACCAGACAACTATTTTAAAATCTTTTACAAGAAGACCAACCGATCCAAGGGGCTAATCACCCCCTAAGCTCAATTTTAATGCCTCTGTGGGTAAGAGCGCGAGGGCGAGGAAAATTGGCCGTCTGAGCAAGCTAGCAGGTAGGCATGCGTTCTTAGTACATACTAACACTACTCAATCGTCCACATTTCCTTCGTCAGAAAATACGTGACGTCTGGTGGCCCTGGGATCTTGGACTATAATCGGCGGGTGTCAAATCGTCTTGACCCGGGTTCGAATCTCAGTCTCCAGATTAATTTTTTTTTTTTTAATTTCACTCGTGATTTATTATTTAAATAAAATTAAAATATAAAAATAACGAGAAAAAACAAAAAACAAAAAATAAAATGAAAATACCGAGCAAGGCTCGGTCACCCAGGTACTATTATTTACTGTAACAGTGCTCTTCTTTCTTCATGTTGTTATTACACAACGTTAATTATTGCAGTAAGTATAATTATCGGCGTATAAAACTGTCGTTAAGAGAGGAAGAAATTCTTAGATAATTAAAATTCATAACAGCACTATGACCATTACAGTCTTTTTATAAAACAGTTACTATCTAGATTATTTGCTTTTCTCAAGAGTTAGGAAAGTTAGGAAGATTAAAATAACTAAAGCATCTAAAAGCCCCAAAACCTCTTTATTTAAGGGGCGCAATTTTCTTTTTCAGCCGGGTCAGTGACATTTATACTGGGAGATTTTTATTATTTTCTATTTTACTTGACGCGTATTTATAATATTTTCTAATATTTCCTTAGATTAGAGTATAAATGGTATACACAAATAGAGATATTAATTAAAAGTACTATTATATCCTATGCCTCCTATGGTAAGCAACTTAATGCTTGTGTTATAGTTAAGAGCCACCTGATATAGCTAAATAAATACTAAATACCCTAAGGTTGCCTGGAAGAAATCACTACCGAGTGATAAGGCCGCCTCATTGTGAATTATATTTTTTACTGTACAATCTGTGTTAAATTACTCTATGTGGTGTACAATAAAGAATAAATAAGAAAGAATAAAATAAATATTTTTTTTGTTGAATTTACATAGAAATATTACATTACATACATAAATATGTAAATACAAATATTACACCCAGACTCAGGCGGGAACCGAACCCGCAACCCGCGATGCAGAAAGTCAAAATATACTAATTAAATACATTTATTACAATAACTATGTCTAAATAATTATAGATATAGCAGAGGAAAGTGCTATTAAAACTTTCGTAGTAATCATTTTAATATTTCGCAAAATCCATCATAAATTATATGGATCATGTGATATCGGTCGTTATCAGAAATATCAGCACTTCAACACGTCCCGATAACGTCACCGAGTCTACCGAACCGCTTTCTACGCGTCTAGTGGTTTTGTATACTAGCTGCTGCCCGCGACGTCGTCTGCGTGCGTTCACTGCTCGTTCCCCGTAGGTGATAGCGTGATAATATGTAGCCTATGTTCTGACCCGACTTCTTAATAATATTCGTGCCAAATTTGAAGTAAATCCATGCAGTACTTTTTGAGTTTATCCCGGACATACATTTGAAGAAATAAAGGTTCACTGCTCGTTCCCCGTAGGTGATAGCGTGATAATATATAGCCTATGTTCTGACCCGACTTCTTAACAATATTCGTGCCAAATTTGAAGTAAATCCATGCAGTACTTTTTGAGTTTATCCCGGACATACATACAGACAAACAGACAAACAGACAAACAGACAAAAATTCTAAAAACTATATTTTTGGCTTCGGTATCGATTGTAGATCACACCCCAAGTATTCTTTTAAAAAAATATTCAATGTACAGTTTTGACTTTTCTACCATTTTATTATATGTATAGATAAATAACTCATTTCAATTTTTTTTTAAACACATTTGTAAATTACTATTAATTTAAACATTCCCTGATTGAAGATGCTTAAACTAAATTTAGGCTATTTTCATTCCAGTCATTGGTTGTCTGTCTAATGGACCTAAATGTTTTCTTTTTAGGTCAGGGTAGTTGCACACTCGCGAAACTCCACAAACAATTTTACAGTGCTAAAAATAAATTTAAAGTTTATATTCTGATGTCTATAATAGCCTCATTATATTATTTAGGACAAGATCATAAAAAATGACAAAGCTTAGAACATGTGACTAAATTTTGAATGTTTAATAGATTAAGGGCCTCCAGATCTTACTTATTTTCTGATGGACAAAATACATATATACAAAAGATTAGTATTAGTGTGTACAGTCATACAGTGAATGTATATAATTATGTCCGCTAGTTTAGGTTGGAGGCCAATTATTGCACGTTTTCTCTTATTATTCGTAATTAATTAATAATAAGTTAGTACTCGTAATTGTAATTAATTATAATTTTGTTACTAATAAGTTGCTGTAATGAATTACTTTGTAAAACGACATTTCAAAAGGCCTTCTTGAGTATATGTTACAAGAAACTTTACTTCATTTAATTTGTTATACTTTTAATATAAAATTATGTAAATTGTGTAACAAATAAAATATTAGTTGAAAATAAAAGACGATGTACGTATATTGCTTATACACAGTTAGGTAGATGAATGTTTTGTGTCGCTTACTGTTACTACTTACTACACATTGAGCGTGAAGTTGTTACAAGCTGTGGGAGAGATGACATCTGGCGATATTGTCAACGCTTCGCTATTATTATATGTTACCGAATAACGTCACTATTTTAGTATGTGACATATTTGAGTGTATGGGAATATCTCATGAGAATGTATTTTATGACTTCTAGTTCACCTACGTTGCGCATTTGAAATTATTTTACAACTGCATACATAATACACATACATATATGTATTATTTTTTATGTTTTCAAAAAGAAAAATAATTTTTGTAATGTTATTGTTAATGTCAATAAGTAATTATGTTTGTTCGCAAACGAACAAAATAACAGATTTACATTTATAATACAACGTTTCAATTCTCATTATTTGGGATAACTCAAAAGGTACTCTTGAGATGTTAATCTAATTTAAATGAAATGACATTAAAAGAGAAATTATTACAACAAGCACTAGTGATCGATTGAAAAACGAATCATCACATAAAAATAAAATAAAAAATAACTCGAATTGAGAACCTCCTCCTTTTTTTGAAGTCGGTTAAAAAGATAATTCAATTACAATGTACTTATGTATAAATAATTTGATACAATGTAATATCTAAATAACAAAAGTTTCAACTATACGTGAACGATTTCAGGGTACACAAAAACAAAACACTTAGAATTTTTAGACTGCTTGTTATATTTTTTTTTGTTTCCGCTAATTTCCGAAACGATTGTACTTATTTTGACTGGACTTTCTCTGCTTTGTGATTTTATTAGTTGGGCTACTTAAGAACAATAATAATTAGGGTTCTGTGTAAAAAAAATCCATGCAAAGTACCCTGTAATTGGTAGTTACTCATATATTTAAATGTGCTCTCAAAAATTTTACCTGCCTCAATAAATGTAATAATAAAAAAAAAAATTTTTCATTGTAATATGTCTTCATTTATAAATTAAATATTGAATTAATGTGTAACCTTTCTAACCAAATATTGTTTATTTATTTACAGGTAATAATGGCATCTGTTTTACTTCAAAGTAGGTAAATAAACTGTTACCTATTAATCTACATTTAGGAAACAAAAAATAGCTAAGCTCTGCAGGAATTCTTATTACTCTTGCTCAAAGTTTCTTTTATTACGTCGACATTTAGAAGTAAGTTCTATAAGAATAACATAAAGGTTATTATCGTTTGCGTCGCTTTGCGCTTAAACCAATTAATTTGGACGACTCGTCTAATTACGATTGTCAGAGTAGTTTTTACAGATCACACTCTAGTGGAGCATAATTAAGAATTATTAGACATTTTATGTTCTACATTTAGTAGATCAAAATCAATTTAACTTTTCCGTGCCATTACTTTTCATAAACTTTAAATATGAATAATGCATATTTTAAGAGAGTTTCTTTAACCTGTTACAGTTATAAAAATAAAAATTTCCTTATATGTTTTATTCGTATATGGTAATATGTGTTATGCACTCGTTCGAATTTTTATATAAAATGTATGTATTTAAAAGTTTGTACATAAGTTTTAAGTTAATGTTTAAGTTTGGTAAATATATATTCTCTTGTTTAATTTAAAAAGTTATTGCAGTAAAGCAAATGGTTTACCTTTCTGTATCTTACAACTCGTATTTTTATACGGGTCTGCCGTCTGACACATTCTTATAACTTTGTTTATTTATTTGTTAACATCTTTATTGTAAAATCTTCCTAACTTTACAAGAATAACTCAACAATATTATTAATTTTCAATTAAACCATACGATTAGACTTCGATCAGATAGCAGCCATCCACACGGGCACGGGGACTTTTAATACTTTATTCCGAGAGCGATCGAGATTAGCTTCGAGCGATAACCGGGAAAAGTGTTCATTCAATACGTTATTTACAATTTTGTTGTCATTCTCTAATTATACATTAATTTCAATCGCCAGTTTCATAATCATATCGTTAGTTTAACCACCATATTCAATTGAACGGTACGAGGTGAAAGTGTTATATAATATGTTCACGTGTGTTATTCTATAATATATATTTTTTATATACATTAACGATTTGGAATTATGCTTATTACTTCTTTTGATGTACTGCTCTTTTTTGGTATTTTTTTTATTATGTAAGATTTGTCATTATGTTTGTGTAGTTCCTTGAACAAAGTTGTATATTTGGAAGTCTTTTTTCTGTATTATTCAAGATGTCTTTGTAGTTTTTAGAAAAAATTCCTTGCCAGTTAAAAATTAACTGGTAATTATTTAGCTCTGCTGAAATTACCAGCCTTCACGCTCGTCCTTCGACTAGGACGAGGTAACTTTTAAATAAATTTTATCACAGCGTATAGCAGCATAGACTTTGTTAGCGAATGAGCACGATTTTTTACATTTTAAATTGCTAATACTGGCATTTTAAATTTCGTTACCACGTTTAGTTAAGTAAGTAATAAGTAGTGTAATGTCATGGAATTGACCGGTTGCTTGTTAATTAGCAAAATTAAACGAGTAATGAGGTTTCGAATAAAACCGGACGTTGTTTTTACGTTTGTACTCAAATTGAACATAAATTCTTAAAGGTAATATGTAAAACGTTTCAATTTGTATGATAAATAAAATTGAAAGTATTTACGATGTATGTCGAAGCATGAAAATTATGTATTACTTTCACCTTGACATTTCTTTTCGGTCATATAATTAACGCGACTTCAAGGTTCCGTGATAGAGTTCGTTAATAGAAGTTAGACACTGCCACGGACAAGATAAAAAAATATTTTCAGAATTTATTTGTATACTGTTCAGTGACTTGGAGGAATTCTCTCACAGAGTCTAGTTGACCTAATTCCTTTATTATTTCGTAACATGTGCCGAACATACAGAAACAAATCGACTTTCGATAAACAATCAACATGTGTGTGGTTAGGGCATTGAAACTCGGTTCAATTTTGAAAACCCGGGTTTTCGGGTCTAAGAGTAATCAAAACCCGGGTAGACCGGTTTTTTCGAGCATTTCGATCTTTTTATTGTATTTTTTTAAAATACACTAATCTGCGTTTATATATCGATTTCCTACAATGAGTGCAAAATATAAAGGATGAGGAATAATTTAAATAAATGAAACAGTACTTTACAAATTACAAAAACAGTTTTACATACATAAATACAATCACACCTCTTTCCCATAGGGGTAGGCAGAGACCACTTCTTTCCACTTGCTATGATCCTTACATATTTGTTTCGCTTCGTCCATTTTTATTAGTCCTTTCATACATATGCTCTTCGGCTTAGGGTACTCTTGACCTGGCCTTTTTTGAAGACGTCTCTGAGGTCTTGAAACGTCAGCTTAGGTCTCGCCTTATACACTTTTTTTTGTCAATCGTTCTTCATTCATTCTCTCGACATGGCCAAACCATTTCAGCATACCTTTCTCAATTTTTGTTACTACATCTTCTTTCAGACCCCAACGTTTCATTATCTCACTGTTTCTTATCCTGTCACTCAGTTTAACTCCTATCATATTTCTTAACGCTCTCATCTCAACTACATTTATTCTACTTTCATGTTTATTCTGCCATACCCAAATTTCACTTCCATACATGACTGTCGGAACAAACATCCCCCTATGCACAGCCAAACGAGGCTTATTAGACACCTTCCGACTGCTCATAAAGTAGTGCAAAGCTCCATTCATCATGATTCCTGCATTCATTCTTCTTTAAATATCACTCTCACACTTTCCATCTCTTGTAAACTTTGAACCCAGATACACTAAACTCATTCACCTGTTCAATTTGTTCATCTCCAATCACGATATTGCAGTCTGTCACTGTGTCATGTCTTTCAAACACCATCACTTTCGTATTCTTTACATTCATCTTCAGTCAGTCAGTCAGTTCAGCCTATTGCAGTCCACTGCTGGACATAGGCCTCCCCAAGTTTGCGCCAGACATCCCGGTTTTCCGCAATCCTCATCCAGCCTATACCGGCAATCTTACGTAGATCGTCGGTCCAACGGGCCAGAGGACGTCCCACACTGCGTTTGTCAAGACGCGGTCTCCGCTAAACTCTCAGGACACGTCTGCTCCAACGGCCATCGGTCCTGCGACACAGATGACCAGCCCACTGCTACTTCAACGTGCTAATTCTGTGGGCTATGTCGGTTACTTTCGTTCTCTCGCGGATAGTCTCATTTCTAGTCCTATCTTTGAGAGAAACCCGAAGCATAGCCCGTTTCATTGCGCGTTGAGCGACTTTAAGTTTGTGGACCAGTCCCTTCGTCAGTGTCCACGTCTCGGCTCCGTATGTCAACACAGGCAGAACGCATTGCTCGAAAACTTTTGTCTTCAAGGATTGCGGAATCTTCGAAGTGAAGACTCGACGAAGCCTGCTAAACGCCGCCCAGCCTAACCGAATCCTCCTATCAGCTTCCTTCTCGAAGTTGTTTCGGCCCAGTTGAATGGTGTGGCCAAGGTAGACATAATCCTGAACAACCTCGAGAATGATACCGTCAACCGATACCGGTCTCGGTATGACTTGGTTTTTAAACATAACTTTCGTCTTGTCCAAGTTCATACAGAGACCGACTCGTCGGGGGGACTTGTTTAGGCCGGTCAGCATTTGGCCTAGCTCATCCAACGTCTCCGCAAAGATGACGATATTCGTCTTCATTCCCTTTTCAACAATAGCTCCACTCACAGCAGTTACTATAATTTCCTGCAACTTCTCGGCCGAAGACGCAATGAATACTTGGTCATCAGCATAGAGAAGATATTTGACGAGTAACTCATTCATTCTCAACCCACTTTCATTCTGCATGGAATGGGAGAGTATTCCCCAAAATCGTACAAAAAACTTGGTGTACAGCATGCCAAACTGGGTAAACGCAGGAATGGAAGCACGAGGAGGCAATACGAAATATTAAAATTCGAGAAAATCGTAATGTTGTTCAAAAATGTCATGTTTCCCATTTTTGTTTTAAGGCGAGAAAATAAATATTACACTTAATAACTAATTTCAATGACTAACTTCTTATTTCAGTCCGTTTATAATACCAAATAAGTAGTTCCATTTACGATGGGAATACAATGGGGTATTCCCATCGTAAATAAAAGAAAAAATATACTTGACACTCGATTATCAATATTTGGAAAAAAGGTTTATGGCCTCTGACTTAAGATTGTATGGCGCATTTAGCCGAAATTTGGTTTTAAATGCATAGATTCTTCTAGAATGTGGCTATGAAAAAAAAAAATATCATTCGTTTTGTTTCTTGTTTTCCTATAATAATATAAGGCTGTTTTTATTCTAATGCTATAATATTACGTTTTATTAATACAAGGCGCACTTACCCGATTTGTCGGCAAAGTGCGCCTGGTAAGACTGTTTTCAAATTTTTTGCTAAAATTCATTAATTTGCTGTCAGATTCTAATGACACGACATTGGTTGTTGTTGCAAAACATCACAGATCCTTATGGTACCATGACTTAGTATCACTCGTGAACTTAAACACAAGAAATATTGCACCAAAGTCAACTATGAAAAAAGTATGGCGCACTTTGCCCCCCTGACCCTACATAGCTTTTATTGATATCATGATATGTAATATTTAGCACCAGATATTCGTTTGAAATTTTAATTTTATACCGTATATTAACTTTAAAATGTATTCGTAAATGCAAACATCATTAATTCTCATTTGAAAAAGGCAACTGTAAACCTTAATTTTCTGAATATAACTCTCAACGTTTAATAGCGTCATGAACTCGCTTCATAATCATTGTAGCTTCATTCTGAATGTATTGGCCTTGGATATTTTAACAAATGATTGTACAAACACTAACCCGCATCGATCCTCTAGACTAGACCTTTATGACCAATGTAGCTTCAAAGTTTTTGAAATACAATTACGGTGTATTGAGTAACTTATTTACAATCACTGACGTAGTCTTAAAGCCAATAAGAGAAAATTTAATTCGTTTTGATTGAATATGACTTACAGCATAAACTTTATTGCCCTACGTAACATTACAAATAAAACGTATGTTATGATAGAAACACACGAAAACTTACACAATCTAATTTCATACCCATTCTTTTACTCGGACAATATCGGCACAGTTAAGTAGGGCGGTCTATAAATTGTGCGCGAGAGTTGTCTAAGCTCTAAGGGGCCCAAGGTCGCTGGAAATGTTCCAGAATTTTTTTTTTGTTGATCATCTAAACCTTCACACTCAGTTTTATTAGTAAGAGCGTCAAGTGGTCGAATTAGTTATTTTAGTAAGACCGCTGACGAACGCTGTTAGTCACTGCGGGTCGTTTATCTGTGTGATGCGTGCAATCGTAAATTATATCCTTTGTTCTGTTTATCCATTTCCCACGTTTTTATATAATTTCGGGTTTTTTTTTCGTGTAATTTAATTTTATTTGTTTCTCTAATTATGGCTTTGGAATATTGAAACTTAGTTTCGGTCTATTATTACTAAAAGAACTGATGTAATTTATCTCGCACATATTAGGTATAAGTTAGTAATAGGCTTATTGCAAAAGAAACTTTAACAACAAAAATGATGAAAGAAACTGTTAGAGCTTTAGCACATGATCATCACATCAGTTATTATTTGGCCACTATTAACGTACTGGCCTCATCTATCGACAGTCCAGCTTTTTCCACCTAAACTATTAAAATACAATTTTTGGACACATTAGTTCGCAAATGTTTAGCACATTTGTGAATTAAAATACTTAATAGATACGGCGGAGTTTTAATGGTGGAACAAAAATACTATATAAGTATATCACTTTTTAACCGACTTAAAAAAGAAGAAGGTTCTCAATTCGATTTACTTGACGTATTTACTTGACTATTTTTTAATTTGTCTACCCTACGTTTTATAACTTGTCGATGTACTCGTAATTGGAGTCGGTTTTTTTCGTTTGCGAGCAAACACAATTATTTCTGTTTCATTTCGTTATCTGTCTGATAGCTATCTGTAATTTATCATTAGCCGGTTAGATGGGTCTTCTTAAATATAATTGTTTATCTAGATATTGATGTAAAGTAAAGAAGTAAGTAAAGTAAAACTTACGTTGAACGACGTTTATAGATTTTGAAATCGAAGCATAACTAATGACCATAAACGTCGGAGAAAGTAATCGAAATAAGATTGAATTTTATTTATATATGTATATATTGCATTTTTAATGTTTAAATTTGCATTCTAAATATGACCTTGATGTTAAAGGAAAGTGAAATTTTCCTGTTCCTATCAAGCGTAAAGCTTGAGTTGTTAAAAAGCTTTTTTGCATAGTAAAATAGGTTTTTAAATTTTTAGAAGTTAACGCTAGCAATTTATTTTAAATTTGATTTTTATCGCGGATATCGATATTATTTTTTAGATTTAAAAAGAGATTTAATTAAAAATTGTTCGTACTATGAGTTGTCAAAGTCTAGAACAAAGAAGCTAAATTGCAAATACAGCTGTTAGTATGTAGTAAGTACTAACCATACGATCTAAGTTGTTACATCCTTTGTCTGTCATTGCACTAGCTCACTTATATCGCGATATTGCATTACAAATCATTCCTATTTAGGGATAGAACTTGGTGGCTTGGTTAATGGGTGGAACTAACGCTAAATTCCAAGACTATTTTTGGTTTAACAGTTAATCACAAAGGCTTCAAAAATTGAGGCTTCGAGAATATAGTAACATCACGACTTCCCGTTCATATGAGGAACAATTCTTAAACGCTCCTCATTTAAAAAGTAACCACCCATCGTTACTATGACGCCCGCTTGTTTTATTTTTGTTCTGCTACTTTGTGCCCTTGTATATTTTAAAGGAGTAACCTTTATAAAGACAAGAGTTCCTCTAACTAAACTAACCTAACTCTTCGACATATTAGAGTAGAATTGATTAAAATTTAAATTTTATAGCAATTAAAAGACGTTTTGTTTATAATAATTAAAGGACAACTGGAAAGGAAAGTCCACGCCAGAATAAAGATAAAGTAGTGGGTTTCCGAGACATTTGATAACAGGACAAAGGCGACACGGCCCCTACCGTGACTGCGCAATCAAAATAAGTCTTAAACGAACGCTAAGTGCGAAAGCTTACCATTTATGTTTACGAGTACAATTTCAGTAATAACTATAATTATAACTGCACTTCGCATTGTTTCGTTGCAAGACTTTTACTTATATTTTATACTGCCTGTTAAATTTTCATCTAGTTTTCGACCTAGATTTTAGCGTGTCTATGCTAATGTTATAGGTTGTATTGTAACAATAGGTTGTGTTTGAAGTCGAACGCGTCTATCGAGAGCAATTAAATAGCCATTTTAATTTGAGTGGCTTAAAACGTCACGTTGTTACTTGTTACCAAATAATATCGCGAAGCGCAACCACTTTAAAAGTTAATAGTTCTCACTTTACATAGTGATGCAACTTCTATATTATTAGTTTTTTTTTGCTTTTACTTTAAATGTATCATGATTTTATAATACATAAAAATAGAATATAATTATGCAAATGAATGAACGTAACAACAGCAGTTACATCAGATTCAGGGATCAAAACATAAAAACAAAAGGTTTGCATCGTGCGTGAAGCGATGTGATTGAACCCTGACCTTCGTTCAATCAAATGCCATGATACCCTGTTAATCGTGACTAATTGAAAAATTGTAACCGTCATATTTTCGTACATACCCATAATGTCATATGTAGGAGTCGCTTTCTCTTAATATCTGTCGCTGGATGACATATAAGCTGATTGATTGTTAATACCTTGTCTAAAATGACTGATTGATTGATTGCTGTTATCTTATAAACTGTAATCATTTTAAATATTTTTTTTTTTAGTTTCTCGTTATGTAATGATGGGAATTGATTTTTTGAAGTGACTGGCTTATTAATTGAACGATTGAATGTTATTTTACTGTTTGTTATAATAAGGTAACAATTTACGTATGTAGTAAAAGTTGTAGAACATAGAAGCCTACTTTTACTGACATTATTAATTGTAATTATAGGTAGGTACAATTAAAAGTGTCTGAATGAAAATTAAAGCGGCAAAGTTTGTTAGAAATGCACCTGAGTTTACTTGGGATAAGTATCTACAAAAAAAAAAAAAAAAAAAAAACTTACCGACTTGGGTTCCAAATTTTTTTTTCTGTATTATTAAAAAATGTCTTAGGCTATAAAAAACCGTGGTATATCGGTACAGAAGGGGAGAGAAGTAGTAATATTCGAAAGTATCAATTTATGATAAAAATTGAAATACGGTTCAAGCTTTCTTCGGCGTATGTCTTAAATTTTATTTAATTCAATTTAAACTATATAAAACAATATCCATATGCTTTCTGTAAATGTTTTAAAAACAAGAAAAGCGCTACGAGTTCTTCGACGCATCTTCATTTAATGTACATTAAGTACAGCTTATGGTATGTAACCATTTTTAATATCATTTTAATACATCCATCATCAGTTTTATAATTTAGAGCTAGTCGCGCTTACAGAACTTTCGCCTAAAGTATCTTGTAATAAACTGTGTTGCGCTAGTATACAGTGCGTGGTTTATTATACTGAATTTACATTACAAGTTTACAGTCGTGCCTTCGACCAGCGACAATAATACCTTAAGGATTTATTACGTGAAAGTACTGGACTTGCGAAACTTTGAATAACGATAAAAAAAAATTTTTTATTTCTAAGTATCTACAAGAATACCAAGCACATACTACCAAACAACCTAACCCTGCGAACTGTATGTTGAACAATCCATATTATTATATTTCTCGTGAATGTGTCGATCGAATCGATTCAGCCTGTAATATCCCACTGTTGGGCATAGGCCTCTTCCCCATGTAGAAGGATCGGAGCTTAATTCACCACGCTGCTCCAATGCGGGTTGGCGGATATATTCCCTACTATGAGTAACGATCGCTATCAGGTGTATATGATAACCGGGACCGACCGACGGCTTAACGTGCTCTCCAAGGCACGGTGGAGAGACCCACAAGGGCTGCACAAACACCCAGACCACGGCAAACATCTGTATGGCTAATAAAACGCTGTCGTGTGCGGGAATCGAACCCGCAACCGCCCGCCCGCGCAACAGCCAATCGCAATCAGTGCTATGACCGCTGCATCAATGTGTTGATACTTTTGTAAATTTTCTTTTATACACAACCTAACCTAACAATAAAAAAATCTGAAAGATTAAAGTTGTTAAGGTGGTATTACTACATATTTTTTTTTTTTTACAATTTATTAAAAGGAAATAAAATGAATACTCCTTACGTAAAAAGTTGCAGTCATTAATTAATATTATGAACTTTGGTATTACTACATATTTTTTTTTTTTACAATTTATTAAAAGGAAATAAAATGAATACTCCTTACGTAAAAAGTTGCAGTCATTAATTAATATTATGAACTTTAAAATCAGGTCTGAATCTATTGTAGGTCATATCGTATGTAATTAACGTGTGATTATAGATTGAGGTTGTGATGTTTTTAATGAACACATGAAAGAACATCAAACAAAGGTCGTGATAAAATCCATTTCATCAGTTTATAATAACAAGCCGTTTCGTTCGTGGCGTCGCGTGGGACTCTTAGATATGAAATCGCGTCGTCACCGTGAAAGATTCGGTGAAAACCTTTGTAGAACACCGCATTGTTCGCGTTTAGGCCTTTAGGGTCTCGGATTAAGAAGATACGTGGGAGAGTGTGTGGTTTATTATTTTACTAGCTTCTGCGCGCGACTTCGTCCCCGTGGAATAAAAGGAAAAAAAAACCGATTTTGAAACATTCTTTATTGGTGCTACGCTCCTATTGGTCTTAGCGTGATGATATATAGCCTATAGCCTTCCTTGATAAATGGGCTATCTAACACTGAAAGAATTTTTCAAATCGGACCAGTAGATCCTGAGATTAACGCGTTCAAACAAACAATCAAACAAACAAACTCTTCAGCTTTATTATATTAATTAAGTATAGATTAGGGAAAATAAATAATCCAACTCAAAATACAAAGCTGATGATAATATGTATACTACAGATTAAAAATTGTTTTGATTTGTTTTACGTAGATTGTATGATATTATTTAAAGTTTAATAAATGTCTTTACAAAAGGATACTCAATTTAAGTTATCCTGATACAATTATTAATAAGAAAAATGCACGACTAATATTATTTCAATAAATTGAAAGTGCGTGAACATTGTCGCGATAAAGCGGTTCCATATTCACAAAAATGATTACAATACAAATTTTATTTGTTTTGTAGCTAAAAATTCTTTAAATTGTTTCACACAAAACCATAGCCTGCGAGAAATCAATGTCTTTTACCTCGAGCTTGCGTGATCACCGTACAACGATCTCTTTGTACAAAAGCTAAGAGGTCGCTCATAAAAAACGGCCGTGATTTTTTATCGCCTTATAATATTTTATAAAAGAACTAGGCTATTTATTTTTATTCCCAATATAATAACGTTGTAATAAAACTATATTTAGGCGGTAAATAAAATTCGTCATTACTCACTTAAACATAAACGGATCTTGAGTTTTTTCGTAAGCCTTTTAAATGTAAAATATACTTTAACTAAATTAGAAAACATTCTAGAAAAACGATTTGCTTAAAAACTAAACTGTGACAGGAAATAATTATGACTTTTGAGATAGCAAAATCCTTGCCTGGTTTCCCTTTTATTTACCTAATCTAGTAATCATGTAGTTACTATCGAAAAACAAAATAAATCAATTCTACATATAATATACACATACTTTAAATTATTTTTAATAAGCGATTCAGCGATATTCTTTAGTTAAAGAAGAGACTTTTTTATTTCAAATTTTCAAGGTGCAGTAGCACCTGCGAAAGTTAGCATGCAG
Organism: Melitaea athalia; assembly: GCA_905220545.2. Taxonomy (NCBI): domain Eukaryota; kingdom Metazoa; phylum Arthropoda; class Insecta; order Lepidoptera; family Nymphalidae; genus Melitaea; species Melitaea athalia. The sequence goes on along the minus strand of HG992197.1, from coordinate 5,998,169 downwards.
CGGATGCATGTGTTTTGACTTGTTGACCTGTATCATGTCCTTGATTTGATCATTATCTCGTGAGAAATAAGATATAGTACGCTTTGTGCACATTTCAAGGCTGGATTTTTATGCGGTTTTTTAACCTGTTTGAGGTTACTTTATGTTTATAATATACATTATACACAAATACCCATTTTTTATTTATACTAATTTTCATAATTATAAAATACATTAGGTACTAACGGTTAACGGAACGTTAGGGGTTACGGAAGCTAATGAGCATTTTCGTGCGTCATATTGTTATGAATATACAAAAAATATTCTCCGGATATGCACTTTCCTGAAGCGGTAAGAAAAAAGACCACCAGAACAGTAAATTTGCAACTTTTTATATCTTTTGCAAGTAATATAATATTTTATGTTCAAGTTGCGTAACGCTGGTCTAGCATAGGTAATAATGGGATAATTTAGACTCTAACAAAACTCTTCTATTTCTGTTCAAGGAAGAAATAATGATTCGAACGTGACTTGTAAGTATATCGTGAAAGTGTAGAGACTAGTGTGATAATAATTATGTCGTTGTTTTACACGTATGTTCATGTAGTTATATGTGAGTATTGCGATAATTTCGAACTGCGGTGTAGGGCTTAAACTTTGGTCAGAAATTAAGAAGGAACAGAACTAGATTAATTATTATTTCTTTAAAATTTAAATGATCTTAAAATAGTCCTATACGGTATACGGTACCAACTTTTGGAATTTAGATATTATATTTATGAAATTAGAACAACACGTCAGATGGAGTTTGAAGTAACAATATCTTCAAATTATATCTAAGTGCATTTTCACGAGTGAGGTGCATATGGAAGAAACGAGACGACCGCTGCACGAATTATAACAGTAACTCTATATCTACTTAAGAGCTCCATTATAAATACCATCACGAAAATGTGATACATTTCTGAAAAACAGACTTACGACCACATTTATTAAAGTCTTTAAAAGTACCTACAGTTCTTTCATAAAATATTGTAATTAATTATTTTATTGGAATACTTAAACCTGTCTTTAAATTTTTATCGGAATTTAGGGTGCATTTTTAAAAGGGAATGTAACAAAAGTAAATGAGGCTATGTATATCCTACGCCTAATAAGGCGTATTTAGTACTATGTAATTTCCTTATTTTAATTGTTTTTAGTTTGAATTTGAATTCCATAAAGATATACCTAGTCAGGTCATAAGTACTGTCACACGGTAAAAACTTTTTTTAGAATGCTGACCACAAAAAAAGTTTATTTAATTCGAATTACGAATTGTTCATGAAAATAAAAATATTTACTTTTTAGAATTTAACTCATTTTTAAGTAAGACTGGCTGGCGGCGCGTGAAATCGACTTCATCCGGCACGAAGACTGGCCCTCCTCCAGTCCAGATTTGAGTCCGTTAACAAGATATGGCAATACTTGGAGGAAAAGGCCTGCTCAAAGCCTCATCTTGATTTGGGGACACTCAATGCATCCTTGATTAAGGCAGCCGCTGATATTGACATGGACCTCGTTCATGCTGCGATAGACGACTGGCTGCGCAGATTGAAGACCTGTATTCAAAATCGCGGAGGTCATTTTGAATAAACTTTATTATCATAAGAATCTATGTTTTGTTAAGTTCATTTTGGTATATAAATTGTTATATAATGAATAAACTTGTATCAATTATTTCATATTAAACATGTGACAGAATTTATGACCTGACTAGGTACGTAGGCATGAAGAGTTTGTATATTTGTTATTTCCAATAATAATAAAATAAACTTTTTTCTCCATAGTTGCAATGTAAAGATTTATTACCTTGAAAATTCTTTTTGCATACTTTTTGTAATAATTTTTTGTAAGAATATTAGAATTAAATTGCAATATAGAAAATATGGGTAGAAAGAATTTAAAAATTTACTTTGTGTACAGATACTGTAGGTATATTAGCAAAATTGATTGAAAAGCTCTTGCACAATAAATAATATTTGTTATCTACGCATTTGAACTGTCAAGTATTCTATTATAGAAGATTCATCACGGATTCACGACCTCGAAACGATCACGTAATATTTTTACATTCGTTTGAACAAGTATTTGTAAAGGCCTCAGTGGCTATTTTTCTTTCACAATATACAATTTGTGGCTTGAACTGTGGGTTACAAACTAACATGAAAATCGTAATGTAATTATGAACGTATTCTAAGTTGCATATTTATTAGTCAATGATTTTGAAAATGAGATAATCGCAGTTACTAAGAAGTAGGTAGCCATTGTTGTGTTAAGTGATTACTGTTGTTGCAAGTTTGAGCGTAAATTGAAAGTAATATATTTACGCAATTAAAAGTTTGTTGTAAATAATTTTAAGTGTTACGTACTAAATATTGGAGAATAAAAACTTCGTCTTTCGACATAGCTTGTTAGCTACAATGATATTAATCGGATCAGTAAACATTATTGCAAAATAATACCTTGATAGACCGTTCTTAGTAAAGTATTTTTATATATAAAGTCTATTTCTATAGGTATTTACTTAGTTGTATCTACAGAGAAAGTCATAGATACCAAGTGGTTCGAGAGTGCGGTATCGTCTGCACTTGACAGTGACAAGTTTTTGTGACGTCCGTATATGCACAAGAAATGTGTAGCTATCGCTGTACACATTATCGATAAATACTGAACAGCTAATAAACAGTGCGAGATAGCGGATATGCAAACTTATGAAGGAAATATTTAGCACACGTATACTATAATTATGAAGCGTATGCTACTTTTATTGTGTATTACCGAATATGATATTAATTGCTCTAATAATACTTCGGAAAAGTCTAATTGTTACTTGTTTTTTTAAATAATAATATAAACGTTACATAATTTGTCTATTAGTATTGAGTGCGTTACCAAATAATGGATCCGGTATATTTTTTTTATAATAAACGATTACAAGCTTATAGTAAGTCTTCAATTTTATATTGAAGTGTTGTTTGTTTGACAGCTGTAACAGACGTGCATCACAAAGTCACGAGAGTTCTTTTTGCAGTCGTGCTTTCGTTATAATATAGGTACGAGTATAAGGCACTACTAGCTGACCCCGCAAAACGTTTTTTTGCCATATATGTTATTAGTGATATATGCCCCCTTCACGCCCCCCCCCCCCTCCTATAATTCAGGGGTATGAAAAATAGATGTTGACCGATTCTCAGACCTACCCGATATGCACACAAAATTTCATAAAATCCGTTCAGCTGTTTGGAGGAGTATTGTAACTAACATTGTGACACGAGGATTTTATATATAAGATTAATTAATTACAGTACTAACCAATAGGTAATATATGAAATATCGGTAAATAATAACTTGAGGAAATATTAAGGTCCCTTGTAAGTTGGAACCACTTTGTTGTGTAATGTACCAATAATACTATTAAATACTTCGTAATGACGATTTACATTCATATTGTATTGTATAATTGTTGATCGCGTAATAGCCAATTATTAGTTATTTGAACAACTGTCAACTTAAATGAATATTTAAGATGAAATCGGAGATACGATTCGACCGATACTTCGCATATTTTTTTTATTCGTCGTGAAAGTGAACTAAACGGGTTTCGGTGTGCGAAAAATGCGTATTTATTTTTGCATTTTGTAATTTAATACCGTCAATACAATTTAAAAGTTCAAGTATGTGTAACAGAATACGATGAAACTTGTTCGATGGAGTAAAAAACGTAGTTCGGTTAAGATTAATTTAACCGGAGCACTTTTTAGCGCGTCGTACACTTTTTGTGATAAAGTTTGTCACTGGATATCTCTTGTTAAACAGATTGGTTTTTATGGTCAAACCACAATGTGTTTTTTTTTACGTAGCGTCTTTATTTTTATTTTTTTTATTTATTAGGTTCGCTAGCGAGTTTACGTAGAGAAAATACATAATTTATTAACAATCCTCAATACTGTACAAAATCATTTAATAGCAAACACTACATGAACGATGTTATACCTTTAAAGACATCAAAGATGTTGCTTATTAATTTTTATTGATGATATATTACAAAATAGTTTTGATCTAATCTAATATAAACAGTTATATTGGTATAATTTAAAAGTCTCAAAACGACAAAAAAGGCTTAACTCGAGTACCATCACGCGCAAATGACCATACTTCATTGTAAAGATGATGTAACCAATTTATTCTGGCTATTTTGTTTTTATCACTTGCAACACTAGCGTCAACGACCTGCCAGAAACGACAAAAAATGTTACCCTTTATTTAAATGAAGCGTAAATCCGACACAGGTGTGCGCAGTTTTTGTTTATCTTAAACATTCGCCAATTATAAATCTTGTCTTGTAAATTTTATTAGCATGCAAATGTACACACAAGTAACGTTGTTTTATCTTTTATCTGTAACACCAATCTTATAATAGAAACCACAATCTAGATGTTATCAATTAAATTGAATGTTTAAACTTCGTGCAGAAGCAAATATGTATTATCTAATGTCTAGTATTTCATTTGAGTCGTACGTCTATGTTATATACAAATAGTACATTTTTCATTATTGATAACTATTAATGTTATGTATTATGTTGTTTGCAGGTAATGATGTCGATAGATATCTTCCGTACACACAGTAAGAATTCACATTACATAAAACTAATGGTACACATTAATTACAATAATATTGATATTTGTTTACGTTTCTAAAGAAAAGACGGATGAATAATGTCATTTACATCTCCGATAAGGCTATCAAGACTTGAGACAGTGTTTCCGTTAGTCTTAAAGTTTTAAAAGCGTAATAATATTTACTCTTGCTAAGGAGACATGCATGATACATCATGTACTCGTAACAAAAAAATTCAAAACAATTTATATGTTTTTCATGGTAGTATAACAGCATGTAAAATGTGTTAGTGTGCATTATCTTCTTGATAAGATTAGGACTTATTTTGCTCTATTGCAGAATTTCGAATGTCTCTCTAAGACGTAAGAATTTCTTACGATGCAGGTTTCCCCATGTTTTCCTTCAAGGTCGCAAGCACGAAAACAAGAAACGACCATAGATTTAAGCACCGAATCTCTGTTTCGATTGAAATATTTTATTTACTGTCATGCGCATGCCTTACAAAAGGCATAATGCGTTTGAATAGAAATTTTTTAATTGTTTTAAATACATGTTTTATTTGTATATGTACACAGTTAATTGCGTAACATGTAAAATATAATTATGTGTTAAATTTAAATCAATAAGGACTTATTTACCTGTTATTTTGCGGATAAAATATTTTATAGTTATGTACCTATATAATATTGTTATTGCGTTAATAATACTACTGACCATATAATTCATGCTTTCAACAGTAATTAATTATAACGGATTTCTATTATGAGTAATTTTTCACATCTATTTTGACGGTTAATCCATGGGGGTGTGAAAAATTAAACGTCGAAACATATGTATAATCCTAAATGACGTGACCAATTCGTAAGAGCTTGCAAATCATTAGTCAATAATAATGAAAATTTTAGGGGTCCTATGATTTATGTTTACTGACCCTTATACATTGATGGCTATTAAAAATATTGATTTTTGTTGACAATAGAAGAATCCTTAGTAGCATCCGTAAAGGGTATGAAATGAGTCTTGTCTGTTTTGATACATAACTTAGGCTGAACATAATTGATAATTAACTTAACATAAAATTGAAGCAAATTGTGTTTTTTTGCATGTGCATAAAAATATACCTAGATACAGAAGTCATTGTTTAAATATCTTTTTATAATTTCAAAGAGAACTTGAGAACACAGAATATGAGCAGCAATAAAATACACAATTATATACTGTTTTGACAATATTTACAAGCTATGTTTATAACCGAAACGATCTTAGTGTACAAATTATTTTATTTTATTGTTTAGTAGTTTGGTATAATCAAGTATGTGTACTTGTCTAATCAATTTAATATTTTTTTCTATTCGTGAGAAAGTGAGAGTATTGATAGCATTTTTTTCCCGTCACTTTTAATCCGGAGATAAAGAAATTCATTTGTCATTTTTTTAAATAAAAAATGTTGTCTACTTCTGTTTACTTTAATTTTTTACAGTATAATATTTTAACATGTTTTTATTTATACGGTTATTTTTTTGCCTATTTAGCAGTTTGAATGACATTACATTTTTTTATATATATCATCCCTAAATACGACTTAAATACGAATCATCGAACCTCATAGATATCTATAGCGAATCTATTTCCAAAAAATAATTTGAATAACGTCATTTTACTACATAAATTTATTGAAGACAACAGGACACACTATACTACGACTACCTATGTATAGACGATAACTTAAATTAAACGTACCTACTCATTGTACCGTTTGTATAGCATAAGCTAGGAGAATAGATGAAGTCGTTCGGTCGTTACCACAAACATCAGATAGCGATCTTCGGTTGAAACTAACCTAATTAGATTATCTTAGTTAGTTACTAGAGTGTTCTAATCGTGTAACATGTAACACGATACAAAGATAATTATATTTTAGTGATCGGGAACTGCAGAATTTTGACGACAGGTTAGTGAATTTATCGCAGCTAGCTTTTGTGCTAGAGGTCACAAGTTCGCTATCGATTTGAAGATAACTTTTATAAGGTGTAAAGATTTTGACTGTAGTCTGAGCGCTTATGTTTATGCTGTATTTTTTTTCTGGATACCCGACTTATGATGCCTTCCTATTAAAGGACATTAAGAGTCAGACGTTTGTAATTTATTAATTAATGCTTCGCCTTTTACCACATAATTTTCTTATAGGGAAACTTTATGATCCATCTTCGTTGTAAGAATCGTTAATAGTCTGATAAGGGTCTAGTCTGGATAAAATGTCAAGAGAAGGATAAGTAGACATTTTCTAGACAAGCAAGACTCTTATCCAGAACTTCTTTGCATTACATCAAATGAGGTCGTTGAGCGGAATACTATTTTACATAAAAATTCAGCAATATGTCTTATGCATGGACATAAAAGGGCGACGTTGAACGAACTTTCCATTTCATTTTCACTTTAAAAGTTGACGTTAAAAAACTCGTAAATATTGTTGTAACAGATAAATAATTTATTATGCGAAACTCAAAAGTTTAAATTAATTGATGCATATCGAATATTATTTATTCTACATCGATTATTTATTTGTCCATTTTCGATAGTTCGAATCGACCTTATTAAGTAACGCTTTCACTTTTAATATTGTTTATTTTTATTCGTTTTTGTTGTAATTCGTGAATTTGTCGTAAAGTATAAATAAAATTGGTTCTTCCGTCGAAACTATAGAAATTTCTTGTTTGAAGTACAAAATATTGGTGTCTATTTTACAGCAGTTCATTTTCCAAAAAAATAATAATAACCTTACTGAAGCACAAATAGTAAGTCAAAGCATAGATTAAAATAAATTAAATGTCATCACGTCTGTTATCACGTCACTTTATTCGAATTATTCTTAGAAAGACCTTTCATTTGATACCTGTTCGCGCCATAACGCATAGATATTTTTATCTAATTAATTTTTGTTATTGAAACACTGAAACTTCCATATCCTCTCCTCTCCTTTCCTTTTCTCTCCGATACCTCTTGCTTGAAGAAGGAAAGGGTCAACACATCGCATCGATTCGACGGCGCTCGATTCGCCGATGAAGATATTGACTACTCTCTTCGCATCGGGCACGCATCAAAGCCACACGCATAATATTAATAAGCATATAATCGCAATTAACACGCATGGTGAACGATCGTTTTAACAAAGGACTTTAAATTAATCATGCGCCGCGAGTGAAATTGTGAATCCTCCTATCACGAGTAAGGAAAGCTGCAGATCTCCGCTGAGTTATCGCGACCCCAGCATCAGCAAAGGTATTTCCCATTATCCCTATATTTTTTACCCCCCTGATCACACATCGCCCCGCATACGCCACCATCTTATGGTCACTTCGATCCGGATACATATCCCCCAATACCCATATTGTAGAAGTTCACTAAAAATAACTAGTCCGCACTCTTGGATATGCCGCCATGTTGGAATGACGTGTTAGAATGACGTCACAAAGTTAACCATGCATTGTCATCCAAATTAAACTTGTATACAAGATATCTGCTTCAAAATTGAGTTGCAAGATATCACCCGAACTTACATACATACATACATTGCAAGTTAAATAACACGTGGTTCAATAAGTCCCGAGACTAAGTACTAAAAAAAGGTATTTTTTATAAAATTAATTTTTATTCATCAAATCATCAACATAGTCTCCTCCAAGAGCGATACAGTCCCTCCAGTACAGTCTGGCGAATAAGGGGGATGAGGAAGCAATTCGAAGCCCAATTCGTTAATTTTGGCCATCGTTCTCACGGACTTGTGACAAGGCGCGTTGTCTTGGTGAAACACCACTTTCTTTTTGTTCATGTGAGGCCGTTTATCCGCAATTTCGTACTTCAATCGCTCCAATAAGCACATGTAATAGTCACTATTTATATTTTGCCCCTTTTCAAGGTAGTCGATGAAAAGTATTCCATGCGCATCCCAAAATATAGACGCCATAACCTTACCGGCCGATTTCTGAGTCAGGACGCTTCGGGCGGCTTTCACCAGCCGCTCTCCACTCCGCTGCCTGCCGATTGGATTCCGGAGTGAAATGGTATATCCAGGTTTCATCCATTGTTACATACCGACGTAAAAAATCCTTTTTATTATGATTCATCAGCGCCAAACATCGCTCTGAATCATTGATACGTTGTTCCTTTTGATCAGTTGTAAGCAAACGCGGCACCCACTTAGAAAAAAGCTTTTTCATGGCTAAATTTTTATGTAAAATAGTGAAAACACTACCAGCTGAAATCTTCACTATCTCGGCTATCTCACGCACTTTTACCTTCCGATCTTCCAATACGATTTTGAGGACTTGGTTAATATTTTGTTGAGTCACTGCTTCATTTGGACGACCTGAGCGTTCCCCATCATTGGTGTCCATGCGACCGCGTTTCAAGTCGGCATACCACCGACAAATGATTGCTTTAGAGGGAGCTGATCCTGCATAACATTTTATAAGCCATTGCTGTGCTTCAACGGTATTTTTTCCCATTAAAAAACAATGTTTTATCAACACGCGAAACTCGTTTTTTTCCATTGTATCGAAATTACAACCGTAGCGTCACTTAAATGTTTCAAAATCAATAATTTTATTGTTCCATTTTTAAAAATTTGACACATATTCTTGTATTGATAGCCAGTACTTTTTAAAAATCAAAAGAGTTTTTAATATATGCGCCATTTCCAGGTTAGTCTTGGGACTTATTGAACGATCTAGTATAAGCTTGTAAAAACGTACACTAGTATTCAAAGTATATTGTTTACCTAGTGCTTCATTTCTTTACATGCCATATTTGAAATCTGCGTTGGTGTTACTGTTTGCCAAATGGTTTTTTTTTTTTTACATAAATTGAGTGTAGTGAGATATATTAAACAGCTAGGTTTCACTAGATAGATTTATGATATATTATACATGTACTATAATTATATGATGTTTAGAAAATTTTCTCCATTATACATTTTCCGATCTAATAATAGGTTTAAAAAATTAGATGTCAGTTTTGAAAGTTCTCTTATAAACACAAATGAGTTGTACCGCCCCACGCACAATTGGCTATTCATTGTGTTCGCTCCATCTGTCCGTCCGTACTTTAAGAGGAAAGGATACCAGCTCTTTCTCCATACAAACGTATTCGACTGTTTTCTCCCTGGATAATGACACTAGATCAAATATTTTTGTAAAATAAAACTTTTACCTGCCATGACCATGCCCCTACGTTTTGTTTTTTTTCATATTCTTATTATATTAGGTAGTAGGAGTCTTCAAAAACTAGAAATATTGCCTAATTTTTTGTACATTTTCAGACACTCATAAAAAAATAATAATTCATATTTACAAAAAAAAGAAAACGGAGCGGCATAGCTGAAGGCTTTGTTTATTTACCTAAAAAAAAATAAAAAAAAAGTTGGCATGTTTCGAGGAGAAAACAGGCGACTACGAAATGATGTTTTGGTCAATAATTATCTACCTAAAACGGTCTGAGCTGCAGTTGTCCCTTTCTTGCTGTTTGTGGGATAGGTCTGGGGGAGGGAAGGGTCAAAGCAGTACGTATACACGCCAGCGAAGTGATGCCTCATAGTCGATAATTATATAGATACACTAGTGATGTATTATTTTGTCGATATTTTCAAAAATTCGTATTAACAAAATTAAATAATCTCTCTTTTCATAAACTACAATAAAACCTTATTTGGATGCGGTTTTCATTGTAACATTGTGCAAACCTGGGCTAAGGGTAGGAGTAGGGTAGGGCTAGGGTTTCTCTAACAAATAAAAATGATAATTATGGTAAATAGTTTAAATAATTATGTTGTTTATGTTTTTGCTTTGACTATAATTTTGGCTAACGGTAGTCTTATTACTGAGGCAAAGGAAGGATACTGTAGAACGACTGACGGACAGACACTAGGAAGAGTAGGTTAACTAAATAAAGCTACAAAATTTCAAAATAAGAAGCATTATTTTATTCAGTTCAAGTAGGTAAAGAGTTATTTAATTATTTCCTTTCCTTTCCTTTAAGGCAATCATAGTAAAATTTTTCTAATATTGGTTGTATTAAATTCCAGAAAGCATCTTTCATTTTAACCGACTTTTAAAAAAGGAGGAGGTTCTCAATTTGACTGTATTTTTTTTAATGTATGTTCTCAGAACTTTTGACTGGGTGGACCGATTTCAATCAATTTTGTTTTAATTGAAAGGTGTTGCGTGTCATATGGTCCCATTTTAATTTAATTGAGATCTCACAAGTACTTTTAGAGTTATCTATACATATAATAAAATGGTAGGAAAGTCAAAACTGTACATTGAATATTTTTTTAAAAGAATACTTGGAGTGTGATCTACAATCGATACCGAAGCCAAAAATATAGTTTTTAGAATTTTTGTCTGTTTGTCTGTTTGTCTGTATGTATGTCCGGGATAAACTCAAAAAGTACTGCATGGATTTACTTCAAATTTGGCACGAATATTATTAAGAAGTCGGGTCAGAACATAGGCTACATATTATCACGCTATCACCTACGGGGAACGAGCAGTGAACGCACGCAGACGACGTCGCGAGCAGCAGCTAGTATCTAATAATGCGTATTTACTTGACTCCTTTTTGTCGACCTACGTTGTATTATACCGCATAACTTTTTACTCGGTGTACCGATTTTGATGATTCTTATTTTAATCGAAAGCTAATACTTGTCATTTAGTCTTGTTTAAATTAGATCGAGATCTGATTACAACTTTTTGAGTAATCTTTAATAGCGCGTATTTACTTGACTATTGTTTCGTCTTATAACGTTCTATTACTTGTCGATGTAATTGAAGTCGGTTTTGTTTCGTTTGCGAGCAAACACAATTACCAATTTTTTGGTAAATGATTCCTTTAGGGCTCTACAAAATAAAATAGCAGTAACTTCGTTATAGCCTTTCCAATATTTTTTTAAATTAAATTCGGACTACTCTGTAATGAGTTATGCATGGTCAAACATATAAAAAAATATACGTGGCGACTTTAGAACCTCCTCTGTTTTTCTTCATCGGTTAAAAATTCTTTATCAACCACAAAATAATTAAATAAAAAATGAATAGGTGGTCCTGAAAATCTGTGTTAGGGTTTATCCCTAACTGAAGCCAAGGACTTATCTTTTTGTGAGACACACTGCCACCTTTATTAGTGACTATTATTTTTAATGTCTTTATTGTTAGTTCTGAGTTCAGTTGTTTCAATTTTTTATTATTATTATTATTTCTTTTTATTTATAGTTTGTTCTTCCACATTTAGTTTGATGTTTTTTTTTTGTAATAAGTATACTAATTTTTATCTTATGTTCATCATTTGTATTTCAGTGTGTTTCGCAAATAAAGCGCTTATTATTAGGTATTATTACGTAATTTGCCTAACTAAAAAGACATAAATAAAATAATCTATACTAATATAATAAAGTGGAAGAGTTTGTTTGTTTGTTTGTTTGTTTGAACGCGCTAATCTCAGGATCTACTGGTCCGATTTGAAAAATTCTTTCAGTGTTAGATAGCCCATTTATCGAGGAAGGCTATAGGCTATGTATCATCATGCTTAGACCAATAGAAGCGGAGTCCACGCCGACGAAGTCGTGCGCAGAAGCTAGTAATTTATAATATGTATATGTCACCAGCATCTCATTTGTTTTTTTTATTACTATTTTTAAACATTTTTATATCGTCCCAATGCATGTGTTACGTATAACCGCGACAAACATGAGACATTACAACTTATATGTATACTATTATTATTATTATACTTATTTTGTTGCGTACGTATGTGTGTATGTACCTATGTATGATTGTTATGTATTCTTTTTTTGCTTATGTATTTATATTTATATACCACCTGCCCATCTGAAAAGCGATATCCATTTCATTATCAGGTTGTCTGGAAGAGATTGCTTTTTAGCAATAAGATCGCCTGGTTGTACAATTTGTGACTATAATTGCTTGTAATGTAAATTTTGTTCTTTATCTACATGTACAACAAAGTATATTATTATTATTATACTAAGACAAACATATTAATTACTATGTATGTATGGCTACAATACATTTATCATGTACACTATATGTATGTATCTCAACACCCATTCTTACATACACCTCAACCATGTAATTACATACCTAATTCATAAATAAAATACCTAAGTATTTCAATAATTACTTACCAAAATACAGTTATGTAGATAACAATCCAATGAATTAACAAACAATAATTCAAAATAATAAGTACTAAGTAGTTTACGAAATCCAATAAAAGTAAGCCGAGTAACAGAAGAACGAAGCAGAAAAAATTAAATAAATAAAAATAAATAAATATGTAAAAATGCGGTCGTCTGTTCCTATGGTAAGCATCTTAATGCTTGTGTTACAGGTAATAGCCGACTGTTATAACTATATGTATATATGTATATTTTTATAAATATACATAGAAATAATACACATAAATGTGTATATAAATACAAATATTACACCCAGACTCGGGCAGGAAACGAACCCGCAACCCGCGGAACAGAAAGCAGGGCCACCACAAACTGCGCCAACGGGCTAATCAAATGAAACAAGTAAAATACAGAAAAATAGCATGACGCGAAGCGCGGGTGAAATGCACACGCACACTAACACCACGCCACTCACACATAGACAAAGCAGTGCGGGGCTTGCGGGAGGCGCGGTAGCGGCTAACAGCAATAGTCAGTGAAACAGGAATATTTTATTCAAATACCTATTTTTCAAAAGTCTATTCAGTATCCTTTCCTCTTAATACTACATATAATGTTCGACAGATGTCGTTTCAACGATGTTTGTTCAAAACGTAATTTAGCCGCTGGCTCTAATCAATCGATGCTATATTCAATTACATCCCATTAATTTCAAACTTAACGACAAATTAAGTATCTACACTCTTCATAGTTTAATATTTTGATTGAGTCATTGATTACGATGTACCTAAACTGTAATAGTAATTATAAGCGACCTAAAAATGAAGAAAAGTGACCAATTAAGTATTTAAAAGTTAATTGATTGTTTGTGTGTATGCAACAAGCGGAAGGTTACCTTAAATAGTGAGTAAAAATATTCTTTGTTGTGTAATTAATTAAGAAAGTAAATGATCTTATATCGTACGGTAATCATCTTATATTCAATATCCGTTATAAAACTCTCCTTCGTTATGTCACTTCGCACTCTCAGTATCCACTGAACTTTGATGCTTTTAAGATACATCATGGGAACGCATCACAAAGAGATTTTGATTCTGATTCCGATACACGCTAATTGAAAATTTTACATCACAGTACATGCATTAAAGATAATTATAGGCTTACAAGTACTTTCGAATTTTATTACACGTTTCGTTTCACATCTATTAATTATAAATGTCATCACTTGATTCTTCAAGACTTTTCCTTCGAACATAGCGTTAAATAAAGGCTAAATTAATATTTGAAGCTATTGTTATTTGTTTTAACTAATAATGTTAATTTATTGTAACATTGTTACACAAATGTGACGTCAAACTTTTCTCAAACAGCAAAAAGTGTAACAGTCTAAATATTTCTTCTGTTTGGTTATTTCTCCTTGACCTATATAAAAATATTAGTTCAATCGGGTTTTTATAATACTCAGACATTTTATTTTAACTCTCAGTCCTACACTCAACGTTTTATATATCTACAAATAACATATGTAGTTATAGTATTGTCTTATTTTTGTTATTTACAATGAAGTATGTAATTAATGGAATTCTTAAGTTATATTCGCCACTAGCTCTACGCCCGCGGCTTCGCACGCGTGGATAACAAGATTTTGGCTGCTAAGGTTTCTTCCATTAAAATGTAGCCTAAGCTACTAAATGATATCAGTATCTTAGTGGTACCATTAAGGTAGATTTTCAAAAACTTAAACAGTGTTTTAATTTTTTCAATTACAAACAAAAAATCAAATCATTCCTTTTTGTAATATTAGTATACATAGGCAATAAATTTAAATGCGTATCGAATTGAAATTATAAAAATTTTTTATTATTAAACAAATGCAACTATTCCTATGAGAGAATATTGTAAAAAGCGAATGTTTTAAAAATACAAACATCGTTAATTTGATACGGGTTTTGAGGGGCGGATGTTATCGATGGGGGCTCATCTCTGTGGCCGAGAGGTGTACATTTATCTTGCTTAAAATCACGTTATAGGTTATTTCTACTTGTGTTCTATAGAATAACGCATTTTTATTATTAAATAACTACATTTTACATACATTTTAAGTAATTATACGTTAAAGACAGTAGGTTGTTGAATATTTTTAAACTTTTTATGCAATATGGTTACTAATACGTACATAATTATATGTATTTTTATTACCCTTTTATATAGTTGTCACGTTTAGAGTTTAAAATTGCTTATTATGTAGGAAAACAAACGTCTTTTGTTAAAATCGATGTATGTCTATTATGTATTTTTTACTTTCTATTTTATTTTGGGACTTTTTACAACAAGGCTGAAAATGTTATTCTCATTATACGTATTCAGAATCGACAATTCAATGATAAAAATGTATACTTTATTTGAACTAACCAATGACTGCATATAAATTCTTGTCAAAAATAAAGTATAATTATGTAGTAGGTAAAAATATTGGTTAACTCATCCTCTAGCTTTTTCTTCGTAATCCTTATTTTGTTTTTTTACTAAGTATAAAATTTTACTTAAATAAATTTTCTAAGAATAGATTAGCATTTATTCAACAGTGGCCAATGTTTGTCAATATCTGTATTGATTTTACTGTGTTTTAATTTTATAAATATTCTCGAAAACGTTTTAAAATTGATCAAGTTACTGAACTTGATGAATTTTAAAATGTTTTAATTTCCTCTACATTTTTTTACATGTAGGGTATCATATTTCGATTGTTATCTGGGGGTTAAACACGTGCGGGTATATTACATTGATGCAGTTGGTCTAAGTGAAGAAAGATGATTTTTAAGTATCGATTGAAAAGAAAAGCCTAGCCTTCCTGTAATGATGTTAAAATTTATTATATTCATTAATATTAAACCAGTAAAATGTTATGTACTCTCCTCTAACAGCTTAACGGCTATAATCCTAACGTATTTTATTAACTAACAAATAATTATAAGACTGTGAATAAACCGTTGTAATTAAAATTTTATGCTTATGACGCACGCCCATCTTTATCTAAATTATAACAGCGCTCATGTATTTGAACGGACGAATAATTGTAAATTAAGAGATGTTTCCTAGCAATAACAATCTAGCCGGTTAAGCAATGCTGTAAAGTATATAATGTTTTCCAGTAAAACATAAAAACTCACATTGCGCTGAGTCAGTTCCAGATAGTGAATACCGCGAAACTACCTATAATGAGTAACATAACGACAAAAACTGTTTCTGCTGGAATACAGCAGTCGAACGCGAGCTACGATGCATTGGCTGATTCGACACGCTCTACAGCCGACCAACAAAGCTCTCGAACCAGGAATTACCTTCTAGAAATTACCTTTAAAAATACAATAACAATGGAAAATGAATTTTACATTACCGACTTATTTCGAATCGTATTTTTTTACTCACCGAAATATTTCGCACTAAAGATTTAATTCTTTTTTTATTAATTTCAATCGTCGTTTGTGTTGAGAATTATCAAAACAACGATCTGTTAGATCACAGAGGTCAAGCAGATGTTAACATTTAGTTAGACAACGCAACGATGTTAACGGCTTAACTTGGTATTTAACACATCGGCTTCCTTTCAACTTAGCGAATAGTTTGTTTGAATGTCGCTAAGATAAACGATGGTCATGACTTTAGTTTCACTAAGTTGTTAAAGTTTTATATTAATGGAAACATTAGCACTACAATCTCTTTTATGGTTTTACTCATCTTAGCTTTATTACATTCTACGGTACATAAGTACCTACCGATGTTGAACTGCACTTCACTTGCTAATAATAGATCAATTAACACCAATAATTATTTATTTTACTGATATTAATTACATGTTATCTTAATAGAAAATATATTTGAAGACATACATTAAAAATGAAAATTGTACGGTAGCTTTCTTTTTAACCAACTCCAACAAGGAGTACCAACTTTGATAATTTTTATTTTATTACAATGGTTATAGGTAGGGATCCCTAGTACATTTTTTAACCTGATCAGTATCAAGCTAATTTTCCGTGAGTAGCTTCATTTTGATGAGACGAACAAAAAGTTCCTCTTCGAAAACTCTCGATTGTGGTAGATAATAGAGTTAGCAGGATGTAGAGCAGCAGTGAGCGTAGGACCGGGATAACGTACCACGCAATTTGGAGGACAATGTTACTATTAAATTATATAAATATTAACTAACTAAAAGAAAAAAAAAATGAGCTGGTTAGTAATAATTTTTGATGACCTTACGAGGTCATCAACTTAATGACCTCGTAAGGTCATCAAAAATTGATTTTTTTTTCTGATTTTTTTTTCTTTTATTTAGTTAATATTCATATAATTTAATGGTAACATTGTCCTACAAATTGCGTGGTACGTTATCCCGGTCCTACGCTCACTGCTGCTCTACCTCCTGCTAACTCTATTAACTACCACAATCGAGAGTTTTCGAAGAGGAACTTTTTGTTCGTCTCATCAAAATGAAGCTACTCACGGAAAATTAGCTTGATACTGATCAGGTTAAAAAAATGTACTAGGGATCCCTACCATTAAGCTTGTCGTGTGGTCTCAATTAAAATATGAGCGACATTTGACGAAGTAAATTTTGAGTTGTCCCTAATAATGTGTATTGTACTATACTTGTAAATGTAAATTGAAGTAGTTTTTTTGTTTGAGAAGAAATATTTTAAAATTTGTTTATAGGTAAACATTTTAAACTGAATATAAACAATGAAAATAATTCTATCATTTACATTTGAGCTATGACAATTCATAAGTCGATAACAATATACAATTGTTTTAATTCTAATGTTTCTCTAAAGATTTATCGATTCGGTAATAATAATCGATTTCCTCGATGTTCCGAAGATTTGATTAATGGATTATAAGTAAAATCTATCTTCAATAAAAATAGCATACATATATACCTAAGTCATATAATATTTGGTCGTTGGTATGTGTCCATTTCGGATGTTCCACCAAATTGAGATGTGCTTTTAACGAGGCTTGTAGGTACAATAAAAATACTTTTAGATATGTATGTCATACTAGAAGCAAAACTTTCTTACCGTTTATAGCGCCGCAGGGACACTTTTTTCTATAAAATTATGCTTAAAATAGTTTCAGCCTAATGTTCTTTTCGCGCTTACAGTATCGTTTAAGTCGTAGTTCGGTAGTTTCTTTTTAAGAGGAGGTTAAAGAAACATGGCATTGCTCAACGGATTGACCAATTTGCGTCGATTAACCTAAACCCCGTTCGCTGCACGGCCCTAAATCACTCGAATTTTGCTCCACTCTTGTAATTCATAACTTTCTCTTTTATGTAGTCATAAACGATCTTTATGGGATGAAGCTAGAACACATCTCTCATTAGCTCGCGCAATTACCGGACAGTGATGACTATACGATAGATCTACATACCTTTGTAAATGATGCTATGTACTTTGAAGGTTTAATATTATATGTTATTAATAATTTTGTACTTTTTATTATAAGTGCTTCTAGCTTCGTTTTAAGATAAACGTTTGGCATCGTTAATAATTGGAGAGTTATTTTGCATATCTAGGAAACAGAACAATTATTATTTGTGCTAGTTATTAATTTGATTGTGCAATAAGTTATTGATGGCGTAGACTTATTAAAAGTTACCTTTTTAAAAAGGTTTTGTTAAAGACAATTTTTTTTTAATTTAACATACACAATGTACATACATCAATATGTATTCAAATGACAGAGCTACAAAAACGAAAGTGACAAACACTATGGAGAAATAAATCACCATATGACGTTAAGGAAGACATTTATAGGTAATCTAAAACGGTGAAAACTTGCTTAACAAACGGTATTCTTGTAGTCGGCAAAAGAAAGGCCGCGAGATCAACTAGGAAATCGTGTTAAAAGAATCCAAGACATGAAAGCATTATACCGTAATATCGAATTTTTTGTATTATGAAATCATATAAAAGTTTGTAAGCAATGCGCGTATTTTTTTTTAGATTTTCCTGTAGCTATAATTTTTAAGTTTATAGTAAACATTTTTAAAATAATACATAAATACTTTACTATATACCAATGGCCTTGCGATGTACATAATTCAGCCAATTTTTTTTACTTATTGTCAAATTTCAACATTATAACATTTTTACCTTTTAGTTAGTATTTTGCTGTCTAATACAACTGAAATCTATAGGCCTCGTTTACGGAGACGCGGAGCTAGTGCGTAGCGCGTGGCGTAGCTTCTCGCGTGTGTCAAAATGTATGAAAATGAACGCGTGTGTAAAATCGCTTCTCCGTAAACGCACTCATCCAACGCCCTACGTTTGAATTTAGTGCTTTCCGCCACGCCACACGCTACGCACTACGCTCCGCGTCTCCGTAAACGAGGCCTTACTGTAACAAAATATATCGTAATATGTACTCAAGTCATATCTATCTATATACTAATATATAAAGCTGAAGAGTTTGTTTGTTTGGTTGTTTGTTTGTTTGTTTGTTTGTTTGTTTGTTTGTTTGAACGCGGTAATCTCTAGAACTACTGGGCCGATTTGAAAAATTCTTTCAGTGTTAGATAGCCCATTTATCGAGGAAGGCTATAGGCTATGTGTCATCACGCTAAGACCAATAGGAGCGGAGTCCACGCCGACGAAGTCGCGCGCAGAAGCTAGTTGTTATATAAAATGTGTTTGAAATCACGACTGTTACGTTTTATATTTGATAAAGTAAAAAGTAAATGTTTTTTTTTTAAACAACGTGATAGCTAAAGTAATATATGTATGTATATATATATTTTAAAATTCAAGTAACTTGAGATTGATTGTCAGTTGATGTATGAAAGAAAAAAGTGATACCTACTGATGCTTAGACATCGACAGCCAAGGATGTGAAAGTGTTGAGGGTACAAACTTCAAAACATTTAATGCAATAAGTTTGATATGTGGTTTGAGAACTATGAAAGTGTTAAGCTGAAGTATGTATGAGGAGGAGATGAATTATATTTTAGACAATTTTTTTTTAATTTAAAGTATTTATTTGTTTTCATTAATTTATTACTAAAAATTACGACTACTTAGAATTGATTGATTGTATGCGTGTAATGACCTACTGCAGGGCATATAAGCCTCTTACTTCATGTGGGGGAAGGGCATACTTAGGATTATGTGTGCTGATTTATTTATTATTCTATTCGTTACATATGTTGTAATGAAATTAAAAATAAATTATTATCGCATTAAGAAAGGAAAAAATCATGAAAAGGTTTTCTCAATCAACAAACAATAAAGTACGGTAACAATGCATATTTCGCAAGCGTTAAACGAGCCAATCCGTTTGTGCTCCAGCTCATCGTAATGCACTTGGCCTTAATTCGACACGTACTAGATACGGCGGCTCCTATTTCAAGGGGGTGCGTTAACCGTATTTTTATCTTCTACGTTATCTTTTAGCTGATAATTATAAAAACCGATGTTTCATTTGGTAGACCCAACTCTTAATATCCGCAAGATGACAACATGTTTGTTTTAACTTCTGATTGATTACTAGACCACCCGTGTGTTTCTATGTGATACAGTGTGAATTTTAATTGTCCTAAATAAATGGACTTTTTTAATAAGTTCCATGCAAAAAAAAATGTGTAAAATGTGGATTTCGCTATATTTGTCAACAGTTATTGAGCTTCTATTTTTAATTTAATTATTACCGTTTAAGAACGTCTGTACAATGTAACTTCAACCCCTTATTCCATAATTAACAGACTTGCCTATCAACTATTTCTCATCCTTTGGAATACAATCGTTAAAAATGTGTCATATCAACAGTTTATGCTCAGTGATGATGAATCAACCAGTCTGTCCGTCGACAAGCCAGTCAGCCAGAACATGTTATTTTATACGTATAGATAACCAATCAAATGACACAAATTGTTAATCAATAAAAAATACTGTACAGCAAAATATTACGCTTCATACAGATGCGCGAGTCATACTAGTAAATAGAATTTAATGTTTGTGTTAATCACAACTCGTTGCGCATGACATTTTAAAATATAATAAAGATGTAACTTTCTTTTAAAGTTATTGTACCGCCAAACTTGGCGTTTTGTAAATAAACCCGTATACGGTGAATAAACAACGCGAGAGATTAAATCTGCCGTGAAATGTGACCGACCGCGCGGAATATCAATGAATGCAACTCCGGTTCTCGACAGACAATATTGTGGAGGGCATTCTTGATCTCGCTATCGAGAGCACGTGCTCCATTAACAACGTTTAGATCCTTTCCAATTAGACGAAGTGAAATGTATCACATTGGAATCATATCTCAGTCGGATTAACTTTAATTAGTAAGATCTGTCAGGGTTCTATTTAATGTGGTACGTGTAGTAATTTACGCGTCTTTTTAAGTCTACATTATTTTTATAAATTATCTGTATTTATGTATCTGTGTATAACTAAAATATTATTATTGTTTTTAGCGATAATCTTAAGAACTATTTATTGGTTTGAGAATTTCTTTTTCCGTTGTATACTCCACCATTCCAAATTTTACCGTAAAACAAACCTTAGATTTCAAGAGTCCAATATGTCGCGATCAATTTCTTCACTATTCAATTCTTATTTTTATTTTTTATTGAAGTATAGTTCTTTCGGATGCTGCTAAGTTATTAAGAAATTATTATAAAATATTGCACTTTTATTCTCATTACCTATGTCACTTATGCGATTATGGAACTTGACTAGCCCGTTGACGGAGTTTGTAGTGGTCCTGCTTTCTGTTCCGCTGGCTGTGGGTTCGATTCCCGCCAGAGCCTGGGTGTAGTAATTGTATTTATATATGTATTATTTCTATGTATCATCACTTCACCCTATCGCAGTCTACAGCTGGATATAGTCCTCCACAAGTTCGCGCCAAAAATGGCGTGAACTCATGTGTTTTGCCCATAGTCACCACGTTGGGCAGGCGGGTTGGTGACAGTTGGGCTGGCTTTGTCGCACCGAAGACGCTATGCTGACCGTCTTCGGCCTGTTTATTTCAAAGCTAGCAGTTGGATAGTTATCCCGCCATCCGTCGGCTTTTTAAGTTCCAAAGTGGTACTGTTATCTGTACTGTTATCAGTGAACTGTTATCCCTTAGTCGCCTCTTACGACACCCACGGGAAGAGAGGGGGTGGCTATATTCTTTACTGCCGTAACCACACAGCATTCTATTATATCTATTCTATTATATTTCTATGTATATTCGTCAAAAAGTATATATTTAGCTATAGCAGTCGGCTGCTAACTATAACACAAGCCTTAAGTTGATTACCTTAGGGAACAGGTGACCGTGTGTGAATGTTATACGACATTAATTATTTTTATTTATTTATTGACTGGGAGATAAATAATGAGTAATTAAAACCCAAATATTTTAAATTATTATACTAAATAATAGTTATATTTTACAAGTGCTAGTTTTTTAAAACACAATGTAAGTACTGTTATGTGGAAGCAATATTTTAGAGTATTTCACATCAAAGTATTCAAAGGTACACTTCTGTCGGTACTCGTAATTAATTTTGATAGAAGATAGAAAACTTTTATTATAGACCTACTTTAAACTAAACGGCGCAGTTTATTAAAATTCAAGATACATTTCTACATTTAATTAATTGATCAATTACTTTGATGTGTTTTCCTTTTAACTTCAATTAATAGTAAGTGTTATATCTCGTATTCGTAAATTACGCGTTATTAATATTAATAGTAATCGGTAAGCTAGAGGCTATATTGTAATACGTAACTAATTCGACACAAGTTATAACAGTACAATTAATATCTTGATAAAATAGGTCAATGGCATTTGAACGGGCAGCCAGAAGTACGTTCGTGAAATTAATAGATTTGTGTTAGTCATATTTAGTCGGTGATCTCATAACAAGATATGTGCGATGTTTAAATTATTAAATTCACTTTTAAATACTTCCTCCTTAGTAAGGTCAGCTTGTTGCAAATAGTTTATTAGATCTAGTAATGGCTACCATTCGAGATTATTCTATCAATGTACATTCAATAAAAACAAATAAATCCTTTTGTTTTGCGGTAGTAAAGATATTTTGCAGTTTTTGAGCGATATATTATATGCTATGTTGCATAGCTATTGCTTAAAATATCGATCATATTATTGTAAAACTTGATTAGAAATATTTTTATTATGCTTGGATAGAAATATTTTTATTATGCTTCTTTTTAGGAAGTAAACAGCGTAAAGTCTAGAATAACACATGTTCTACTTACTTTTCTGAAAAACCCACGGACTTTTGAACAAAGCGGGTAAAGCTATAAGACACAAACTGTAATAAATATAATTATGTTACAACAATACTTACTAAATGTATATTACGTAACCGTCCTGCAAAAGGAGATTTCTTACTTCATTAAATCTATCTTCTTTATTTAAGTTTAATTTATAAGCTTTTAATTAAATTTGACTTGAAAATATTCTTTTTGTATGGAAACAATATTATGCGTGGGTTTTAAAGTGGTACAGATTAGATTAACGCAAGAGAGAATTAGCGATTCATCTCAGTGCGTGAGTGAGTGATTTATACGGTTTATTATAACTTTATTTATGGATAGATAAGGAAATTTCTCAACTCTCAAATCTCGTTCGCCCGACAGTAGCACTTAATGTTGCTCTCACTATATTTTCTGTTAATAACCGACTTTCATTTTAAGCACTATTATAAAAACATGTAGATTCAGGCTAACGATGTAACGATTCAATTCAATTTAAATACTATAGTAAATTGTTTTCAATTTGCTTTATACTTTTTTTAATATGACTTTATTTTTATGGTATTCATATTCATTTATAACGGCTGAATAACACATTTGTATAAAATATAAATGTAAAAAGAATTAAATTGTTTTATGATTGATACAAAACATCGTACAATATTTTTAATGTTTTGTTAAGATATTTCTTAGTTTATCTATAATACGTATTAATTTAATCTTACGGGTGATGAATTAGCGTTTCAATCAAACACGTGGGACGGTACTTTACCATCCGCTAGGATCGTAAATGCATTAGTAAATAGCGTGGGTGGAAGATGATTGGATGTAATTTTACTTTTAGACGAGGTCAACGACCCGACTCATATATTATTTCTTACTAAATGCTAATGATATCAATTTGGGATGCTCCATTGCGTAAGGATTTGTCAATTTTTACTTTATTCACCTTATATTGTGGTGTACCTTTGTTCGTATTATCAAGTTTTGGACGTTGCCAATCTCAATGTTATAAATACTACTCAAAATTACTTCTGCGTAGAGTAAAATTTGCATAAGGAGTCTTATTAGGAGCTTCAAGTAGCAAACTTAATGTTAGCTATTACGTCAACGCCTTTACGAATTAAATCTAAAGCTATTAATTAGATGGTATCTCTTGAACTACCATCTTATTTTGTATCGTTTTTATTTTCGATCTTTTACAAAGTAAACTTTGCATCACATCCCATCATCATCATTACAACATAGAAGTTTTGCCACAGTAATTATAAGTATTGCCCTTATCTTATTTCACAGTTACGGGGCCGACACAATTATTGTAATGTTTTGTATTGGTATATTGGCTTCAAGGTTTACTTTTAGCTCTCGAACGTACTATTGTACTTGCATTATACACATAATAATTATAATAAATTACATATTCTTAACTCTTTGTTCATCTGTCGGATATAAATTTATGTACTCAATTTTGTAAGCAAATTGTAATCTCCATTCATATTCGTTTCGAGGTCTTTGGTTACTACGTTAGTCATTTTGAGAAAATTATGTTTAGATATTAATTTTGTTATTACTTATATACAAAAGAGGTTTTTATGTTAGATTTATCTGTATTGCATTTTTCAGTATCAACTAAGACTGTAAAACAAAATTACTTTCTATAATAATGGATGGAAATTTTTTCTTTTTCCGTTTCTTGACCACAGCAAGTTGTTCTTCACCCATTAATTTTGCAATCTTTCGATGTTACCGACCGCAACAATCATAATTATCGGTTGTATAATGCCTTGCTTCGGTTAGATCTGTAGATCATCGTATTTGCATTTTACGAATGCTCTCCATTACCACGTTGTTACCACTGTCATTTTTCTCTCAAATATATCTTTAAACAGAGTGTGATATAATTTAAATCCTGGCAAATGGTCCATCACTTATAATTTTTGTTCCATTGACATGGGTTAAGTTATAAGTCTGTCAATGTATTTTACATAAATACAATTTATAGTTTTATAGCGTTTACTTGTGATGTGAATAACATTTTCAAAGTAAACATTTACTACGTACAAATCAACTACTTTCAAAATTTAATTTATTTCAAGTGGCCATAATTTATAATGAATTGTTTGTTTGAAATATTTACTTCAAATCAACCAACAGTAACAACAACATTATTTCCGAGTTCTTATTAAACAAAGCAATACTGTTCAGTACATTGTATTCACTCGAATATAACGCATTGTTTGTACAACGAATTCCAATGCACCTGGCTTTGTGCAGCGAACGTGTTCTCGATATAGTAATTTTGGATAAACTTTGAGTGTACTGCGGTAGTTTTGTAAGCGTGACTAAATCAGCGGAATCGGAAATGTGTGTAAGGCTTATGAACAATAGTGCTTTAGTAAAGGTGCTTGAACTCTTTGGTGCGCGAGCAAAACAATAAAATTGCCTTCAATACTTCTACGCTTTAAATTGTAGTGTACACACACTTCACTACCTTTACAATTCTCGAAAATAGGATTTCGTCATTGTAAATTTTGTTGATTGTTTGTTTGAATGTATTTGTACTTATAATATTTTTTATTTTGTTTCAGGTAATTTTAGTTTGATACGAATAATTTGATTTTATATGAGCTGAGTTGGTAAATATGATATACAATTACTTTTATACAATTTAAAACAACATCTTTTTCAGATTTTTTATTTATACCACTTAATTAAAACAAAAAACAAAAAAAAACGAATAAAAGCTAGAATATTCTTTAAATGCGTTTTATTAAAATAGTAGTATTATATTATATACATATAATTATGATATAATATTCCGTATAACTAAGTAAAACGAGTCATTAAATAATGTGCAGTGATTATAATATAGTAAACAAAGGTTACAGAAACAGTACATACAGCTGCAGTGATTTGAATAAACTTCAAGTGCTTCAAATTATAAGTAACGTTGATTTTTATTTTAATGAAATGCTACTTGTTTTTATTTAAAACATTAATATCGAGGTTTATTGTTTTGAATACATATATTTAAATATTTTATCTCATTAAGCAATTTATTTCTTATTCCGATCTGCTAAGTTTTTCTCAACAAAGCAATCTTCCATAAATAAATGGGTCAAACTAATACAAAGTGTAATTGAGACCAATTTTAATAATTCATTCCAGACATTTGAACTATATATTAAAATACGAATAATTCATAAGCTCAATACGAAGGTTCGTCCTATTAATTTGTCCAATCAATATGCAATGGATCTCTGCAGTTCCTCGCTGTTCATTATGATTGACTAAATTACACTGTGATTGTTCAGGCTCAATTATGTTTTCAATTTAAAGTAATATTACAACTAATACTGTAGACAACTCTCTTTGCTATTCTGTACTTTTGTTCACATGTAGTTACTGTTAGTATCCAAGTGCATATTTCTAAATTCTACGCAAATATTGATTCCTCATTTCAAAGAACAATTTAATAGAAAGAAGAAGAGGTATGCTATAAGTATTTTCATCACAATATTTTTTTAAAAAATCTCAATTTTCCAATTTCGTGATCGTGATTAAATGTGTTTAAATTTGCTGATTTAGTTCCATGTACAAATTTAATAGTTTTGATATCATAACTTTTTGTCTGTTTAATTATTATATTGATTACAAGATAAAACAATTCAATACGTTCAAATTTTATTAATGCTTATCTTAATTTAACACAAAATTTAACGCTTTCATGTAGGCTCTTAATGCGTCGATTGTTCCCTAGATATTTATCCTGTGTACGAGTATTGATAGTAATCTTCGATAATGTATAAGCATCGCCATAATCGTCATTTCACGCCATGCTTTCGTCATGGCTCATTTTAATGTGCTTGTTTCGTTCTCGCGTTAACACTTCACTCGATCTCATCTCTGATGGTGAATTCTATTACGTTGATTTGTTACGCTTTTCTATAGTTTCGCAAAGTTTTATATTACTAAAGTACTCATGGCGTTGAAAAAAGTCATCTTTTAGATCTAATTTTAAATATAACAAGCTAACGGTTCATGATCAGTCTTATTAATTTAATTAATAATGAATTATCTATACTAATAATATTAGAAGAGGAAAGATTTGATTGTCTGTTTGCATTGAATAGGCTCCGTCCTCCGAATTGAAAAATCCGAATGAAAAACCGATTTGAAAAATTATTTCACTGTTGGGAAGCTACACTATCCGCGGGTGACATTGGCTATATACTATTTTCAAAAAAAAAGGTTTTTTTTTTGTTTTTTAATGTTTGTTAAATACCCATGCGAAGCCGAGGGGCGGTATGCTAGTACTTTCTAAAATACAAAACTTTTTTCTTTTACTTACGTTTTCTGATAATAGATAAGTGATAATAATTTTAATAAACAACTTGTTTTATATATAAAAAAAATAACAGTAAAAAACATTGATTTAACACGAGTAATATAGGCTTTTGACTTCTTTTTTTTCTATTGACAAATATTCGTTTATGTAATTCCACCCTCTACTTCTTAGAAGAATCTGTTGTACTGTGTACACTAAGGCTAAGCGCGCACTAGTGACTTTTGTCACCGTGAGTTTTGCGTCACTGTCACCGCGTCCATAGATTTTATTACGTGACTCACGTATCCAAATGCGCGCATCTTCATTAGTGATGATGGACGCGGTGACAGTCACGCAAAAGTCACTAGTGCGCGCTTAGCCTAATTCTAAAAGAGGGTGCAAACCGGTAGAACTTCAGTTTCACCAGGACCGTCTGCGACTCGCTTAACGCTTTACAAACATAGTATCGTACGTCTCGGTAGATGTCTCTACGGTCTAAAGTATCGTATGTCTCGGTAGATGTCGCTACGGTCTAAATAAATCGCGCTAACGTTTGGTTCACTCCAAAAGTATAAGTAGTGTGTGTTCATCCTAAAATTTTAACTTTGCGCAGAGGCAATATCGTAACCAATGAGGTTAATCCGAGGTGCGATTATTGCTAGTTGAAAACTTTACCAATACCCCGCCTTGTGGTCGTGAAATACCGACCGCTATGGCAATTTTTGAAAGGCCGTAAAGGCCAAAAAAAGCGATTTTTTTTTTTTATTACAAATAGACAGGCATTTGACCGCAATCTCACCTGATGTTAAGTGACGATGCGGTCGAAGGTGGAACATGCCTGCCTAATAGCAGCCTATTCACTCTGGCCTTGAAGGCACCCAGATTGTATCGTTCGGGAAACACAGACGCGGGCAACGAGTTCCATTCCTTAGCTGTGCGCATTAGGAAAGTAGTGCCAAAGCGTTTTGTGCGCGTAGGTGGCATATCGATGACATAAGGATGGAACGATCGACCGCGCCTAGTGTCCCGATGGCGGAAGGTTGTTGGGGGAATTAGATCGTGCAATTCCTTCGCACACTCACCGAAATATATTCTGTAGAACACCGACAGACGAGCTACCCTACGCCGATGATCGAGACTCTGCAACTTGGTGTCTGTCAGAGTAGGGTCACCTATGAGTCTCTTAGCTCGTTTTTCCACCGAGTCCAAAGTTGCCAGTTGGTATTTGGCGGATCCATCCCAAAGATGGCAGCAATACTCCATACATGACCGAACTTGTGCTTGATACAGTTGAAGCAGCTGTTCTGGAGTGAAGTATCGCCTGACCTTAGAGAGAATACCTAGTTTTTTTGCTGCAGTTTTTGCTTTGGACTCGATGTGTTGCCCAAAGTTCAGATTGGACGATAGCTCTACACCGAGGAGCTGTAGGGAGTCGGTAATTTCTACAGAAACATCCCGGAAAGTCGGAGCCAGGTGTAAAGGGCTCCGTTTAGAGGAGAACACGCACGCCTGTGTTTTTGTAGCGTTGAACGTGACCAGATTGGCATCGCCCCATTCGGAGACTGCCTGGAGGGCGACGTTCAAGCGGCTGACCATATCCTCTCGACAAGACTGGATAACATCCTTACCAGCCCTTAGCGATATTAAAACCTGAAGTACCAACGTTTGTACTTGACTTCTATTACCTGCAAAACGAAGAGGTCACAATTAGAATCTTTATACGGTGACTTGAAAAGAAACTATGTCTATGAGCTATAAATATTATAATGAAAGTGTGTCAAATGTCAATTCTTACTCACTAAAATAGTTCATTTAATTAAACGGTTAGTAAGCTGTTCCCAATGATTGTAATTATAGTGAATCTGTGCTAATATGAGCCAATTGCTCTTAAACTTGTACAGTGAGCATCAGTGTCATGATGTGTATAAAATTTTATGGATTTTAGTCTTTAAATGTATAATGACATAAAGTTCTATGTTTTATGAGGTCTCATACTTGGTACTGTGGGAAATAGAAATGAGGATTCGACGGATTTATGTTGCTATTGCGGTTGTCTCGTAACCTGCACGTTGTACATTGGATAACTGTTCATTACGTGCTATCTTGATTGACTTGAGCGGTTTAAATTTTTTCGCAGACGACTAATGTTATAGCGAATACTAAATGTATTTCACTAGTAAGTACGCAAGGTATAAGGATGTAGATATCTACTGATTACATAAAAACTTACTATACTTCCCTTCCGACTCTACCTGATATAATTATGTAGTTGCAATATTTGCAGATTAGTTAAGACTTATGGTTATTCCTCCTTGATTTAGAACGTATCGTGGTGATTTTTAGTTTACAATCTTTCCAAGCAAACAGGAATCTAATTACAAAAACTTTATTTTTTATTTTTTCGAACGGGTGACTCAGTAATACGCTGCTAAGATTGTGGTATTTATGGAAAGTTACTCTTTATACTGTTCTTCAAATTCAAGTATCTCTGTTATCATATCTTATCTATATCTATATCGAATCTTCAATAAATAGTATTCAACTATATTCATCTGATTAAATAATTGAAAAATAAAGGCTATGTGGCCATTTCATACAACTTTTGCATTACTGTGTTAATTATCTTGACAACAGGATAAACATTCTTTTCTTATAATAAACTTAATTTTTTTTCTTTTTAAATAATACTGCATTAAAATAATCTAGGTTACACTTGATGGTATATATTTTTGATAATTTGAAAACATACTTTAAAACAGACAGCATATAGTAGCAAAATGAACGTAATATATTGAATTGCGAGCCTAAATGAGACGTAAACTGAGCCTGTCCTACCAATTATGGATAAAGCAAGTCGGTCATGACACGAACGTACGTTCTGAACATCTGTCATGACTGCAATAAGTCAGATCTTGGCCATTCTTTGTATATGTATATGTATGTTGCATTATCGATGCTTACCGATAGCGAATAATGTGCCTTAAATGTACACGGTAAAATAACAATTGCATCATTCATCATTTAGTTATTATAAAGGGATTTTGTTTACGGAGAGTATTAGAATATTTATTTTGTAATTTTATTCCACTTCGATGACCAACCAGCACTGTGTTACCTTTGTTTATTGTTACTGTTTTTTTCCTGTGTCATGGTGTCCTCTAATCAAGACTTTGTAACTCAAAAAGGGTCTTTTTGATTAACCGGTAGATCCTAGGATCGAAACATAAAAACATTCACCTTTTAAAATTCGGTACCCTAAAAACAGTTTTGCCTATAAATAAAGTGTATATAAATTCAATTAAAATGCAATATTCTTTAAACTTTTATTAGACGTCAGTTTTTTGAACATTTATCAAAAAATAAAATTCTTCCTTTGTTAAAAAAATATATAATTGCTAAACGATCATTTAACAATCATGTAATTAGCATGTTATAAATCAATCATACGCTTAGTTTTTAATTTAAATTATGGCATACGTTGAATATTAAAATCCCTAATAGATAACATATTTATAAAATTTGCATATGTAAATAAATAATTAACTCGAAGAGACATATCAATAATGATGATTTATATTTTTTATCGCAATAGTTAGTGAATTAGTCACTCAAATTAGCATATTAGTTCTTCGTTAAATGCTTTCTATATCGTTATTTAAGAAAGCTTAGTTTCAGTAAAGAATAATAAAATAGCTGCGTTGATTATATTTATTATGGCCTACTATATAATTTACATTGTATACATTCTTTAACTAGATTTTATTATAATCTACAAATTTTCGAAAAGCAAATTCTCTTCAAGCTTTAAACAAACGATATGGTATCAATTCGTAATCGATTTGCTGTTATTAAAAAACGAGAAGCAATAAGGAAATACTTTAATACGACGAACATACGATGATAGTTAGACTCCAGTAAAAACTGGCAATGATTGCCTTATTTAGCAGGAGATGTACTTTAGTCTCATCGATTCCTTTCGTCATCTCCGTACTACCGACTACGTGATTGAAGCGAAATCTTGTATTCCATTGGTCTGACTAAAAGCGGTCAAACCTTAGAAGCTTGAGTAAATACTGCGTTTCGTGATATATATAATCCCACCAAAAACATAAATGTGAAAAATGACAGCCAAGTTCAATAATAAGAATATGTTGTTTGTAGACTTCGCCGAAAAAAGTATTGAGATCTAAATGAGCGCCAAGTTCTACAGAAAATATTAAATTAAGCTAAAGATTTCACTTTGCCAGTTTTCACTAATAATTCATCTTTTATTTGGCTAATAGCTTTTTAATGTTGTTTTTAAGTAAAAACTAGCCAAGTGAAATCTTTAGCTTAATTTAATATTTTCTGTAGAACGCTCATTTAGATCTCAATACTTTTTTCGGCGAAGTCTACAAACAACATATTCTTATTATTGAACTTGGCTGTCATTTTTCACATTTATGTTTTTGGTGGGATATCATTACTTTTTGTAGAGATATTTATTTGAAATTTATTCTTTTTTCTGGCTCATTCTGTTAACGGATTCGATGTCGGAGACCAACCGGATCCTCAGATACCGATTTTGAAAGTAATCGGTCGAATAACTAAAAAGTTCAAGATGGCGGCTACTTTTTCTCATTCTGTTATCAGATTCGTTTTCTGAGACCAACCATGTCCCCAGATATAGATTTTGAAAGCAATCGGTTGAATAACTAAAAAGTTCAAAATGGCGGCTACTTTTTCTCATTCGGTTATCAGATTCGTTTTCTGAGACCAACCATGTCCCCAGATATCGATTTTGAAAGCAATCGGATGAATAATTACAAGGTTTTTGTATGGGGGCATGGGGCTTTATTTTTTGACTTCATTTATTTTTATACTTTAGATTGACTTCTGTACTATATATCTGTGTATTGTGGCGCCACGCGCGCGAGCCGCCACGCCAACACACTCCGTTGGCCGTTTGCTTAGCGCGTATTACAAGTTTTTTGTATGGGGGCACCCTTTATTTTTTGACTTCATTTTATTTTTTTACTTGTTTTATATAGCAAATGTATCAATCAATTCATATTTTGTGCAAGTTTCAAATATCCACTTATAACGGTTCAGACGCTACAATTAAAAAACGTTTTTTTTTGTATGGGGACCCCCTCTATTTTTTAACTTTCTTTTGTTTTCAGATTTTTTCCTGCGCTTACACGTAATTACCTAGCTAGATGCCAAATTTCGACTTCCTAGGTCATCTGAAAGTGGGTTAGGTTTTTGATGAGTCAGTCAGTCAGTGGAAAATTGGCGATTTTTGAACCTTCATATTTTTGGAACCGTTTCAACTAGGTTAATGAAATTTGGGGTTCTAGTTGTCCTTATGGATGTAAATAAACATACGTAATTTGATCTGTTTCTGTTAAATAGGTATTGAGTTATGGAGGGGTCAAAAGTCGCTCGAAATGGTTCGTGTAAATATACACACGGCGCTGAGTCGCCACTCGCCAGTTCTTTTGCTTGAACTTGGCTTGACACGCTGCCGCGTGTCTCGATATAGGTACTCGTAGTATAAACGACAGTAAACCGTTTAATAACAATATGAATTGACTATGGTTTTGAATATCTCATGGAATAGGCAGTTGGCTACTGCTATTGGATTTTTCGTTGATTTGTTACAATATAAAAAAATTATATTATTGTAAAGAATACATGAAGGTCATCTTTTTTGTCGAATGTTTTTCTATTACGTGTTAAGCTAATTTTTTGTACGTGGCTAATGGTATCTATTCATGGCCGCATAGGCGTCGTATTGTCTGTGATTATTGCTGACATTACGATGATTAAGCAGATTAAGTACCTAACTGGAATTTGTTCTATATATCGAATTCAATATTGCATGTATTTCTTTGTATACCCAAGTGCATACTTAACGATTGATATGTGTCAATCAACACATAACATCAGCTTAGTCACAAATACCGCGTATGAGTATGATCGAAATACTACAGATATAAATTGTTTAAATTATATTATAATTATAATGAAATATTTGTTTGTCTTTTCCGTCTTCCTCATACTAATAGATAAGTCCATTAATTAGTTTCGTTAAGTAATTTTTATTATTTACTCGTTGCAGTAAGTAGGCGTTCATGATCAATGACAATATTTACATTATATTTTACTTCAAGTTCTAGTCAAAGCTTTTACAAAATTACTAAGCAATATAAATTTGTCTTAATTTAACATACTTCGAAAGTATTTGTGCTTAAGTCAGTCAATAAGTTATCAGTTACGGTACTTGCTTTATGTCAGAACCGAATATTCGTCACGTACACATATTTACCCAAGACACACATCTTAAGGGTCTTCAGATGGTAGCGGTAAATAACAATTTTTAAATATTTATTTATGAATAAAGAAAATGAGTACAGCATGGTTTACTTTTATAAGAACACTCTTTTGTTTAACTTTCTTGGGAAATGAAATCCCGCTTTTGGTTAGAGCATTTTCTAGCTATCAAATAATGTAGGCCTTCGTTTAATGGCTTCACATCTATGATTTCTTATTTAAGAACAAAGAAGTACTTCAATATATTATGTATCATCAACGTTCGTTTCTGTGGTAGAAAAAGGTCGAATGCTAGAGAACAAATTGCCACGACCTTGTTAATATTTTTAATAATGACCTTGTGTCATGGATTTAATTTAATCTAAACAATACAAATGATAATTTATCTCTCCCTACAAAAAAATACAAGTTTTTAATCTTGCTAATGTATTTATTTTATGTCGCAAGCGTAAGAGATTAACAGAAAATTGATAATTTCCGACACTGTAATGCAAGTACAGTCGTGAAGGTACTGGGAAAATGTATCGCGAATAGGTAGACTGGCCGAGCGTCCGTCCAGCCATCTGTGGTGACACAACCTATATTATAACGGTGCCTCATCACAGATCGAGGAAATAATGACTACATAATAAATGTATTTAGAATCACGATTCCCACACTACAGCTGGACCTGTAAACATAATATCTATTATTGCTTGCCATATAAAACTTAGTAAATTATACTTTTAATACAATGCTCACTGTGAACAAGAAACAAAAAAAAACACCAATTTAGGACCACCGATGTGGAGTAGCCTTGGCTGTTACAATTACTAAGTGTTTTGACTTTAGCCAGCGGAGCAACGTTTTTTTTCGTTTGGCTTCCTCAATTTGCTAACACGGAAAAATGTTAAAAGTCTCATCAGTAACTCAGCCACAACTTAACAAAATTATTTTAAGATTGTAATTAAATCGAAAATTTAACAGTTTTGGCGCCTGTGGACAGTATTTGTACATTTAATGTGACTGTGGTCTATTATGTTAATTAATTAGTTTGTCTAAAACCCGATATTTAACCTGTCCGTATTCACTTCATTAGATCAAATTGTTTATTTAGAATGAGAATTTCATAGTTACTCTTAATACCTAATGAATCGCTCTATCTTGGCTACATAAAGCAGGCAAGTGTACTGAATGCCTAAACGGGGGGTCCAAGTTTTTTGTCGGGCTTCTCATTAAGTCTGTTCATGTTGTCGCTCAGTCGTGCTTACGCTTATGGGAATCGCAATCAATTCACACAACCGGTCACGTTGAACCGGCCGCTTTGTACAGAGTTTTTACCCAAACTTTTTCTTGCATTTCATATGTTAAGGTATGTGTATCAGCGTCCTTGATACCTCCAAATTTTAATTTTTTTTTTTATTGCGGGCCCAATTATATTCGTTTATTCTACATTTTTCTTATTTTTCGTAATGGATTTCAATTGATAAAATTATTTATTAGTAAGTATTACGAGTAAAACATGATCGACACACATGTACCCGTATCTTCGTGAAACCGGTCTTCTAACATTAGTGTGTCATTTTTTTTGCAAAACATTCACTCGTACCGTTCGTACATTCAAGTAACAGGGTTAACACTATAAAATTGTTTATTGCTCACAGTATTGCTTATGATTTATAATTTTATGCTTTCGATTATCATAAGGCTAAGCGCACACAGCTATATGCAGCATTTATGAATTTTTAACCGACTTCAAAAAAGGAAGAGCTTTCCTAACTCGACTGTAATTTGTATGACTGTGTGTTACCTCTTAACATTTTACTGAGTTGATGATTTGACCAGTTTCGATGATTCTTTTCTCAATCGAAAGCTGGTGCTTGTCTTGTGGAGTTGTGGTCCCATTTAAACTTGATCGAAATCTGATTAGTACTTTTTGAGTTATTTCTAATGTTGTATTACTGGTCAATGTTATTGAAGTCAGTTTTTTTTGTGTTGTTTGCAAGTGCAAGCGTTTGCGGTTGAAATTTCGCAAAAAAGTACAAGTTTGTTCGATGAGCTAATAAATAATATAAAGGTGCACCGCTTAACAGATCCTAACTGCAGCTCTACAACTAAACAGTACACACACACATTACACAAGTTTATAAGTATTTGTTATGAACAAACATTCGAAGTAAAAACGCCCCACGGTAAAACGTTATAGCTGTACTGTTTCTAACATTTACTGGAAGCGGGTCCTGTGTTACTGACCATTCGTCTATTCTCGTCACCGTATTCGGCTAATTCCGGCGAGGCGGACGATGACTTCCACGGCATTCGTTGGCGCCGGACCTTGATGTCATAATGACATCTGACTTGCAACTTTATTACATTTCAATAGAGACTGCTCACTGCTGATAAAACTCACATTAGCTTACATTTGCACCTGTAGTTGCTCGGGTACAAATGTGAAATCAAATGATTAGTGTTATTGTTAAAATTGCCTACTTACTCAAATAATTTTATTGTTGTCTGCTGAGATTAATATGAATACAATGAGAACATAATTTTTAAATAACCTACATACTTTATTTTATTTTACTAACCTACATATCTTAATTAAGACTAATTATTGTCCAATTATATGTTTTGAAATGAAACGAAAAAATAATCAAATTTATCTCAGTATGGAATGGACCTAAATAATTAACGGAAACAAAAAATACGTAATTACAAATAGTCAAGTCTATGACAGATCGGATTTCAACTTATTTACTAACTAGCTGCCCGGACAGACTTCGTTCTGTCTGTTATGTTTTTGTAGTTTTTTTTTTTTTTTTTTTTTTTTTTTAAATATAGACCAGCGCTTGACTGCGATCTCACCTGATGGTAAGTGAAGATGCAGCCTAAGATGGTGCGCGCTTGCCTAGAAGATGCCTATTCACTCTCGATTTGAAGATATCCAGGTTATAGTTAGTTGGAAAAACGGAAGCCGGGAGGGCATTCCAAATTTTTGCGGTGCGTATCAGAAACGAAGAAGCGAAGCGCTTGGTACGAGTTCGTGGGATTTCAACCACGTAGCGGTGTAGATTCATACGATGCCTTGCGGTCCGATGGTAGAAGGGTGATGGCGGAACCAAATTGTGCAGTTCTTGAACACACTCTCCGAAATATATCCTGTAAAATACGGATAGACAGGCAACCTTGCGCCGGTGTTCTAGACTTTGAAGCATAGAGTTAACTAGTGATTCGTCACCGATGAGTCTTCTGGCGCGTCGATCCACAGAATCCAAAGCAGCAAGCTGGTACTTGGCAGAGCCATCCCACAAGTGGCTGCAGTACTCCATGCACGATCGGACTTGTGCTTGGTATAGAGTGAGAAGTTGTTCAGGTGTGAAGTACTGCCTAACTTTATTGAGGATACCAAGTTTCTTACCCGCAGTTTTTGCCTTGGATTCTATGCATTGTCCGAAGTTCAGACTAGACGAGATATTTATGCCTAGAAGATCAATACTATCGGTGATCGGTACAGATACACCTCGGAAAGTCGGAGTTAAGGGAAATGGACTCCGTTTAGCGCTAAAAAGACACGCTTGCGTTTTTAAAGCATTAAATTTGACCAGGTTGGCGTCACCCCAATCGGATACCTCTTTCAAAGCCAAAATGCGTTCGACCAGAGCCTCTCTATGCTCGAGAGTTTCAGCCCCACTAGCACGGGGATCGGACATGTATCTCTCCGCAACAGTGCTGTCATCCGCGTACCCAAAGATACCGGGGTTAAGAAGGTCATTAATGTGAAGCAAGAAGAGTGTTGCAGAGAGAACTGATCCCTGAGGGACACCGGCATTAACCGCCATCAGGTCAGACGAGGAGCCATCTAAGACCACTCGAAATGATCGCCCGCTCAGGAAATCTGATATCCAGTTACAGATGCTGGGGGGTATTCCATAAGCTGAAAGCTTGCTCAATAGGCTCCCATGCCAGACCCGGTCAAATGCCTTCGATACATCGAGTGAGACGGCTAGCGCCTCTCCGTGTTTATCCAAGGCTTCGCCCCAGATGTGCGAGGCATACACTAAAAGATCCCCCGTGGACCTGTTTTTAAAAGTATAAAAACCTTCCGTGGGATTTAAGGAATATACAAAAAAAAAAATTAATTTGTCGAGCCATTCTCCAGTTATGCGCTTGGCAACATTCATTTTTATTATATAGATAACTGCGTAGAAAAAAGTAACATGTAAGTTCGTTCGTCTTTCTCATTTATTTCATGATGAGTCAATCTTAAGATCTGTTCTATTAAAGGTTACCGTTTTTTTAGTTCGAAAAAAAAAAAGAAAGTGTTCGCGTGACAGATGTTATAAAAGTAACACTGATAGATGCAATTATACGCCCGGACACTTCTAGATTACGTTGCATAAATCAAACTTACCTTTGCTTTTTTATAATCATAACTATAGATCGTTTAAAAATTAGAACTTGATGATATAATAGAATAATGATTCTCGCATCCGCTTTTCTAAACAGTCGTATTTAGAGCGTATGCAGAATGCAGATATTATCTGTAACAATTTAAAAGTCATTAAAATTTTAACTGTGAAATATAAACATAGAAAGAACAATAAATAAAGTCACACATCAGCCTATCGCAGTCCACTGCTGGACATAGGCCTCCCCAAGTTCGCGCCAGACATCCCGGTTTTCCGCAATCCTCATCCAGCCTACGCCGGCAATCTTGCGTAGATCGTCGGTCCAACGGGCCGG
The DNA here is from genome assembly GCA_905220545.2 of Melitaea athalia. NCBI lineage: Eukaryota > Metazoa > Arthropoda > Insecta > Lepidoptera > Nymphalidae > Melitaea > Melitaea athalia. Next base: position 5,959,690 of record HG992197.1, on the reverse strand, counting down.
AGGACGTCCCACACTGCGTTTGCCAAGACGCGGTCTCCACTCCAGGACACCCAGGCTTCAGCGGCCATCGGTCCTGCGATACAAGTGACCAGCTGCCACTTCAACTTGCTAATTCTGCGGGCTATGTCGGTTACTTTCGTTCTCTCGCGGATAGCCTCATTTGTAATTATAATAAATAAAATCACTACCAACTTAATCAAAATCAAAATGAGTAAACACAGTAAGAAGTTATGAGGTAACATACATTAAAAATACAATCAAACTGAGAACCTCCCAATTTTTTTTAAAGTCGGTTAAAATAACAATAAAAGATAATGAAATCAAGGTCCCTTTTAGTGTGGACGTCATTACCGGAACTATAGAAACAAAACAAAAAAAATTAACATCATTATCGCCGTCAATTACAAGCGAAACACGTCTTAACCGTCATGTAATAAGATAAAGGCAGCTGCAATTACAAAATAACAATTGTTCGTAGAACTAGCTGGCACGAGCCCTGTCTTCAGAGCCGATGGATGTAATGATGCCAATTACGACTTCTAATACCAGGGATTAAAGATTTCGTAAACTTTCGACGGAATGATATGTAAGAGCTTATTAACGTTGTTTTCTGTGCGATAATTGTACATGAAATATAGCGTTCAATAGAACAATTTATCATATTCTTGCCTTCATCTCGTTTTGTATGGTGTGTGTGTTTCGAATGACGTGCTTGTTCCAACTTATAATAAACAATAGAAGGTTTAATTCTATACATTGAAGATATTTCGAAAATTCTAATTATTTTTGTATATCTTGATCATGCATCACTCAAAAACTTTATACGATTGTGTTTAGGTATTCTACACTGGGTACTTTTATGACGAAATTGGGCAAATTTTTGTTTTACGAGAAGGGATAATGATCAGTGTGTTTACTGAGCTTTTAAAAGTTGGAAAAGGGTTAGAAGATACTTTTAAAGATGGTCCCATAATATTCCAGGTCATTGGTATGTTTCTTTACAAATAATAACCAACCATCTAAGTCTAATATAAGAGATGCAAGTATATTATAGTATTCCAGAATGTACAGAAATCTTTGAACCTGCAGCTTATCTTAAGCTGACGTACATACATACATTTTGCCTATTGACTTTAATGAAACAGACTGATGTTGCGAATGCAGTCGCCCGTAATTAGGTATACATACTTTTTTTTAAGTGCTTTTTTATTTCGACCCGTCAATGTTTATTCACAATCAATTTGTAACAAAGTTAGTAACTATGTTTATTTTGTTTCTCGTCTTTTATTTGATTTTGTGATAAAAATCTTTATCTTCGAATTGACGAAAATTAAAAACATTGAACCATCGACATCACAATACAAATCTGTTACAATGCGATCGTGACTCGAACTGGCAGTCCTATTAGCTTCCAGCTTGCATAACCTTGATATACATGGTCACGAACATGTGCCTCCCCTATAACCCCACTATGAATCTTAACAATATAACAATAAAGATGAAAATACCGTATCGATATGATCACAAAAGTTATTGCTTGCATCCATCAACAATCAACAAGGAAAAGCGTTCAAAACATTTAGGGCGCGATCTAAGAAGACTTTAAACCACGAACTATCAATTTGTAAGCACAAAAAATTGGATAGTGTTAAGCTTAAAAAACGTAAGGTTTCTTTAATATTAACAAAAAAAAAAACTAATTTAAGATCGTTTCTGAATAAAAGAAAAAATACCACGATGACTATAAAAAGAAAAATCTACAAGTACGTAGTATTTTTTATTATTTTACGTCATAAAATTTTAATGACATGACTTAAAACAAAGTAATGACTCTTTAAAATACTTTTGACGTTTATATTCTAAAGCTAAACCTGTCCTAGCCATAAATCATGAAATAAGTACGTTTTGTTGCTATTTTGATTGTCTTATTAGATACACTTATTTCTGTGGTCTGTGGATACACTGTTTGAGCTTACAACACAGGTGCAGGTTTTGTACGGGAAATTTCATACTTCAAATTAAAACTTGTTAGAATTTATGATTAAATTTGGACATGTTTTCTAACGTTTATTAACTTTTGGCCCCAGGGATTAAATACTTGTTTTGTTTGAGTGAGAAAAACTTTCGTGTCTATAGGAGGTTGTAACCTGATTTAGTTAATTGTGGAATTACGCGCTGTCAGGTATACTTTGCGAGATAATTTTGCGGAGCTTAATCATTAATGTCAGCTAAATAAACAGTTATCATACGATGGTCGCGCGTTAATACCGCGATGGCAGTTTTCATCATCAGGTACAGTAATAACTGTTACTGGATGATAATATAATAAATTATCATAATCTTGATTCTTGACCATTATTTTCTTATTAACTTAATGGTCGGTCTCAAATAACTTTCCCGCGCATGAGTATTGTATTTAAAACTATATATTTAAAAAAAAAAAAAACTATGAATTTATTTTACACGTATATTGTGATTTTTAGAATTTTGCTAAATTTGTTTTTACAGTAAAATAAAAACTGTTTTACTTTTTTGTTTCGAAAAACCATGTATTTATGTTGAGTTATTTATATTTATTTTTGAGAACTGTACAAAGAATATAAGTAAGAAAATAACTGAACAACTTTTAAGCTGAAGCTTGGTACTGTCGTATATGGCATGGTACGGTACCATATCATAGGTATGTAGAGAAGAAAATTCAAATGTTGCGGAAATGTATACGATATCGCTTGCCCTTCGCGGCCGTAAATTGGCATATCACGAATTAAATGCCGTATCGACATCGTTAAATATCATAAATAGCTAACTACATCCAACCTTGAGTTCGCACCTCTTGCTATTTAAACTTCTAGTCACCGTTGCATCGTGTGTGGCGTTGTTTGATTTTCTCAGCGAAATAGCTAAAGCCTCTCTATTAGACTTAACTGCCTAGTTACATAAATGATTTATGTTAGTTTAATATTTTAAAGTTATGGACTTATGGTTATTTTCCTTTGTATAACAGCGAAGTTAATAATAACTTTTTATTTTGTATGTGTGTTAATTCCTAATTTATTGTTTTAATTAAAATTTTCTCGTGTATCAAAACCTATGTAATTTTAATTAGGTATACTTCACAGCTTTTGTATGATTTTTTAAAGATTATAAATCCCTATGTCTGTATATATTGTAAAGGGATATCTACATCCAGGTAAATTTTACATTATTATGATTGAAGCAAAGTATCTTTTCCTATGTATTTCTAAAGGTCTTTCTTCATTAAAAAGTACTTTGATAAAATAGTCAGTGGCGTACAAACGACATGATTGCAAAACAATGGTCAACTTTCACTTCAACGTTGAACAATTACGCCAATTGTCAAGATTATCAGACTTCAGGTACGATATTGCCGTTATTATATTAATAACTGGGTACATTAGCTCGATAGCGAGTTACTTGATTAATCGTTTGTCTATCGCGTCATTGATTAATTTTAACTAATTTAAACATTAAAAGGCAAAGTGACAGCATTTGTAAAAATATTTTTTTCTAGTTTTAAAGTTTGGAATTGTTTTCGTATTTATCCCATTACATTTGCACATACAAGCTTAAAAATTTATTTTCAAATTTAAGAGTCAATAAAATATTCGAACTTAAACTACTTAAAGTTTGTAAGAGCTTCGTATGTACCGTTTGAATAAGTGCAAAGTGTAAGAAAAGCACAGAAATATATTGACAAATTATTAATCTAAAGTTTGTAAGAGCTTCGTATATACCGTTTGAATAAGTGCAAAGTGTAAGAAAAGCACAGAAATATATTGACAAATTATAAATCTAAAGTTTGTAAGAGCTTCGTATATACCGTTTGAATAAGTGCAAAGTGTAAGAAAAGCACAGAAATATATTGACAAATTATTAATCTAAAGTTTGTAAGAGCTTCGTATATACCGTTTGAATAAGTGCAAAGTGTAAGAAAAGCACAGAAATATATTGACAAATTATAAATCTAAAGTTTGTAAGAGCTTCGTATATACCGTTTGAATAAGTGCAAAGTGTAAGAAAAGCACAGAAATATATTAACAAATTATAAATCTAAAGTTTGTAAGAGCTTCGTATATACCGTTTGAATAAGTGCAAAGTGTAAGAAAAGCACAGAAATATATTGACAAATTATAAATCTAAAGTTTGTAAGAGCTTCGTATATACCGTTTGAATAAGTGCAAAGTGTAAGAAAAGCACAGAAATATATTAACAAATTATAAATCTAAAGTTTGTAAGAGCTTCGTATATACCGTTTGAATAAGTGCAAAGTGTAAGAAAAGCACAGAAATATATTAACAAATTATAAATCTAAAGTTTGTAAGAGCTTCGTATGTACCGTTTGAATAAGTGCAAAGTGTAAGAAAAGCACAGAAATATATTAACAAATTATAAATCTAAAGTTTGTAAGAGCTTCGTATATACCGTTTGAATAAGTGCAAAGTGTAAGAAAAGCACAGAAATATATTAACAAATTATAAATCTAAAGTTTGTAAGAGCTTCGTATATACCGTTTGAATAAGTGCAAAGTGTAAGAAAAGCACAGAAATATATTAACAAATTATAAATCTAAAGTTTGTAAGAGCTTCGTATATACCGTTTGAATAAGTGCAAAGTGTAAGAAAAGCACAGAAATATATTGATAAATTATATATCCCCTTAACTACGCATGCCACGTTGATTATACCGTAATAATTCGATTCGAATTCGAATTCTGTGGATGTGCTCGGGTCAACAACACAATTGTATCATTATCGACGACAAGGTCACTGATAAGAACTAGTTACATAACATAATAATTGTCGATGATGAAACTGAGATTACAACAAGATTGGAATAAGAATGTTGTGGCCACAACAATAGATGCTGAGATGAGTATGATTTTATCGTGCTTCAATCTTAATACCTGTAATGTTGGAATTGAAAGAATTGTGCGTTACAAAAAATAAATAGAATTCTAATATATTATTCTTGTAGTTACGACTTACGAATAGTAGTTTGAATAATAGTAATAATGGAATATTTTTAAACTATCATGTTCATTTTTGTGGCTGATTAAAGTAATTAATATGGAATTTAACTCAATATCTTATAGTGTGTCTTTTGGATAAAGTAACTTCTACTTTGTAAATAATCAATAAGTAGACTATGGGTGTATGACAAAAAAGGGACATAATTCTATCTATTAGAAATTAGAGAAAAAAATATATAGTAAAATTAATGTTCATTACAATATTCACATGAAATGAAACCACATATTCATTTTTTTTTATAAATCTTTCATAGTATTTCACTTATTTCAGTACTTTGTCAGTTGTAATATCGCTAAACCTATAAAATAAGCAATAAGATTACAATGATCTACACGGAAATATAATTGAACACTGTTGGCCGCATTATTTGCCTTTTGCAAATATTATCTCATGATTTTATAATACTGTCCAAAAAACGTCAACACAGTGCCGTAAGTGTTTAACATTTGACATTTTACGCTGACATTTTATGCTGTAATCGTTTTTTCTTAAAAACTAACAGACAAGTCGTTTTGTTTTTGTACCTCGAGCACGTTGTTTCAGATAAAATTCATTGCCCAGACTCATTTTAAAACACTAACATAATCTTTTAGCTCAATAATACTGATGTACGATTCCAATCTTTATTACAACCCGTCCTTATATCACTCAGCTACTTCACACGGCAACTTTCCCTAACTTCTTGTTATTTTCTATTTTTGTCTACGTTGATGAATTACGTGTGATCGCGTAATAAAATGAACAATTCGGTAACCCACAACCCACAACCTATGTTCTTGACTCGATCGCCTTCACCGCTACCGAAAGATGACTTTCAATTCGCTCGAATCATTCGTTTTCTCGAACTGTAATCGAAATCGAAATAGCTGCCAACGATCTCGATAAACGTAATTTGGACGGCAATCGATGCATTTATCTGTATTGACGGTAATTTGTATAAATGTATAGCGGTTATGTCGATTCGAATCTATGTTACGACTTACGGTCCATCTCATTACAGAACGACTTTGTAAATGTCGACATCACCGATATTTTATTGTATTTACTTATATTTTATCGACTAATTTGAATGCTAAATTGAATGGATATTCCGTTTATTATGATTAGATTGTTGAAATTGTGTTTCGTTTTGTGACAGACACAGTCACTGCAATTGTGCTAATCGTTTACGCTCGTATTGCTTTATTATTTCATCTTAAGCCAACTTTATTCCATCTATTTATTTATCTATGTTGTAAATAAATATGTATTTACTATTTTTTTAATATTATAACAAAGCGAAAAAGGCAAAGTTTAAAAAATAGTTATAGGCACAAGATAAGTTACCATATTTTTAACTGAAACATTTGTTTCCAGGTATTGCAAAGGGACGTGGAATGCCACGGTCGAATCGTGAGCTCGGTGGTGCGGTTGTGCGGCGGCGGAGACGTCGCTCGAGCCCTAGAGAGGCGCTGGCATCTGCTCTACCTGCGGGCGATCGAGTGGCAGTGTCACCTCGAGGCCTGCCTCGCGAAGACCGATAATCAGGTGAGACTCACTAACAAGGCATAAGCTAATAAATAGAAACTGTTTACTATATAACAATATAATTATTACTGTTTCACATCTTCAAAACATTTGTTTCGAAAGAATAATTATTAAGAATAATGTTTTTGTTTCATGAGATTCTTAATTAACAGTTATGCTTAAAATCTTAATTCGCGGACAATATTCAAGATGTTGCAATTTTTTTTTTTTCTTAAAATGTTAGTTACATATTTAAATATAAATTATTCATAATTAAAATTTAATGATGAATTTTATGAATTTTAAAATATTATGACACAGAACAACTCTGGAACCATCTAGGATTATGCAACGTTCGTTTCATTTGCCTTTTTACTTTCGACCGACCGCAAGAATGAGGAAAGCGAGATTGACAAAAAATAGCTAATTATCAAATGATTACTCAACGTCTGCAGCCACTGAAAGTCATCAAATGCAATTCAAAATGTGACCATTGTAATGATTACGTTCGTATATATTAACACGGCGCCAACAAATAAAGTTTGTGTTGCAGCATTACCTTTATATATATGTCTAGACAAGAATAACTATTTTTTTGTTACCTGAAGTAATTGTATTTGAAGTCAAGCGACGTAATTGGGTTTTGACAAAGTTTACTTTCTATTTAATGAGAGGTGTTACAACTTATTGCGGTCCTTTAATGTAATACGTAATTACTAATACGTTACACGTAAGGAACTTTTTTTTTTTGTTAGTGATGCTTTAACACTTAACCTAATTTGGATAAATTTATAAATAGGAGTAGACAGAATCATAGAAATTAACATTTAAAGTATTGCGCTAATATGTAAAAGTATCTAATAAATAAGTTACAAAACGTAAAATGGAAATTAAATTAGATGGATTTGAATTAGTTTATGAAACAATGATGAGTTCCGCTTGATGAAATACTAATTCATATTTAAACTTTAAAAAATAAATAAAAGTTAATTTAGCTGTTTTAAAAAAATCATGTCTCAAGCCTGTAAGCTGCTCTGATAGGCGAAGTTGCTTTTATCAGCTGACAATAAAATATAAAAAGGCCGAGTATATTTCTCAATTCGAAACGTTGTTCATTTTGTGAGTTTCGCACGGAACCCTACAATAGCGCAATCAACCACCCGCAGGGCTTTTTAAAAATAGACCCCTACCGATATAAGTCTCTAGATCACATTAGTAAAGGGGTTGTCGCCTAAACATAAACTTGAAATAAAATTACCGGTCTAACACAAACTAATGTCCCAATAAATTATTCTATAACGCCACTAGGGATATCTGTTGTGATTTGTGGTCGCTTGGAAACGTCTACTCTAATTCAATAAAGTGTGTTCTAGGATAAGTGCGATTGAAATTATTTTAGATTTAATGTGTGTGACTTTTGGTTTATATATTTGTATAGACTTTAGAATGACTTCTATTGACTATAAATAAAATTATAAATCTGTTATTACAATAAAGGGTATAAAAGTAATCATAATATTTTATATTATTATAAGTATTGTAAACGAATACTTAATTATATTAAATATGAATAGATTAAAATGAAAATGCAGTTTATATAAAGACATTATGGATGCATTGAATCATTAAAGCGCTCGTGCTCGTGCGCTTTATTGTAAGCGTAAAGCTTTTATGCAGTCACTGCGTGTGGAAGAAGAGGCTGACATGACATATTGTCATTTTCTTTCTGCATCGTCTTAATTTCATTTTATATTTTATTAAATAAAAGTTTATTTCTTTATTTTACTGACTGACCTGGCGACTTACTGTCATACTTTTTTTCTTCGAAAACATCTGTTTTTATTATTTTCTTTTATACCAACCTTGTTTGATAATAACGAAAACAAAAAAAAATCTGTACAATTTGGTGGTGTTTTATAGAAGCTATACTTGTACATATATTTCAATTTTTTTTCGTATAAAAGTGGATAAATAAATAATTATTCGTAATTCCTCTTCAGAACTACCCACCAGTTGATGTGGCGAGCGACAGCGACGACGAGCCAGCGTTGAAACAGCCGAGGCTCAGCAGACGCGGCTCGCCGCGACGTCAGCGCACACCCGTCAATGCGCGCCACAGGGACAGCTCCGAGGATAGCCGGCAATCTGCCTCTGAGGTGACGTGTCTTTATGATTACAATACATATTATTTTTTATCCCTCACCTATCATGTAAAGGGAAAAAAGTTGAGATGATCACTGATAAAAGAAAATCGAAGAATGAATCGTATCGATCTCATGTTAAGATATTACTTTCAAAATAATATAGTCATTAGTGCTCCTATTTAAAGTTTAAATGCTAATAATTTTATTCAAACTTTTGGGAGCAAGATTATTACATTACAGCTGCCTTAAAATACAGCAAGATATGACATAGATTTTGGAGTCGAGAGGCACTAGAAGTTTCGAGTCGTTTGGATTTGTTTTGAAAGGTCCCGGTTTTATCGGAGGAAATTGGTGTTTCAGGGTATGACCTAAACTAAGTTCTTCAAGACATACAAAGCGATAGTTAAGCGATCTCTTCCAGGCAACCTTTATATAATGAAACGTGATAATTTCAGGAGGAACAGGAGTATGCAATAACGTACAAGTGGCGAGGTTTCGGATCGGATTGCGAGTCGGAGTTCGTTCGCGAGGCGGCGATGTCGGACGCGCGCGTGCCGTCCGTGGAGGACGTGGACACGCGGCACACGGACCAGACTGTGCCTCACTCGGATCAGATTGACGGTGAGTCATTCTATTATTAGGTATTTTAACATAATTGCTATATTGTTATTGAGGTAGGGCACAGCAGAAAATGAATCTATACTAATATAATAAAGCTGAAGAGTTTGTTTGTTTGTTTGATTGTTTGTTTGTTTGAACGTGCTAATCTCAAGATCTACTGGTCCGATCTGAAAAATTCTTTCAGTGTTAGATAGCCCATTTATCGAGAAAGGCTATAGGCTATATATCATCACACTAAAACCAATAGGAGCGTGGAGCACCAAATAAGAATGTTTCAAAATCGTTTTTTTTTTTTCCTTTTGAGAGCTTCCGCTGCGTAAACGGTTAAAGTTTCGCACAAATCATGTATGACAGAATCGGTCCTATTTCACGCGGACGAAGTCGCGCGCATAAGCTAGTAAATAAAATAAACTTCTTGGTCGACGGTCCGGCATTTACAAGCACAAACGTCCAGACCACACCAAACATCCGTATGGCAAATACAATTTTTTTTTAAATTATATTAACAACATCCACGGGCTCTTTCTTAGTTGCCCATGCCATTTGTATTACTTAAAATATTTGTTTTATTATCGGCATGTGTTTTTTTAGAATAGTTTAACTTGAGACCAGTAATTCTAAAACTGTCTAGATTGCTAGGATATGGTCCGCCACTGACAGCTGTTTCTTGTTATAATGATATTAAATATATACTTAATAATACGTTTTTTTTTCAATTTATCGACATACACGTGTATGTGGAATACAAAAATGTTTTCCATGTGCGGGGATGGGATCCGTGACCGCCAGGGCAATGAGCCAGAGACGCCAACGAGTCGTCATTATAGTAGGAGAGACGTAGAACATCATATTTTTATCATAGGCATATTTGTTTATAAATTATATTTGATAAAAAATATGTCTCATCGAGTTATCAGATCGGTGAAGGTCGCTCTTCCACGTCTCTTAGACCATTATATTGTATACTAGATGGCCCCGTGAACTTCGTATCACCTACGTATATTTGTTAAAAAATTAAACAAAACACTTTCTGAACGCACACCTATAAATATTTGACAACCAGTTGACAATGTTTTTGACAAAAGACATTAAATTTCCCCGCTAGGAACATTTTGTATTGGAAAATTAACAAAAAATGCTCGTCAAATCTCGATCAAGTTTGAATAAGATCAAACACTCTTTTTCGATTGAAAAATAATCATTAAAATTGATACACCCAGTGAAAAAATTAAGCCGAATTAGAACCTCCTCCTTTTTTGAAATAGGATAAAAAGATACGCTAGCTCCAAAGATACGTAATTTCAATAAACTAATGAAGTGATAAAATTCATTACTTATTAATAAAGATATTATAATTAAAATGTAATTAAAGTACTCGTTTTATTACAATAAAATTGCATTTACAATTACAGAAAAGCTCAGTACGATGTAAATCATTCGTTTCCTCTGCTTTCTGCTGTAATGATGCTGTTAGAACGATTCCACGAATTTACATAAACGTAGTAATAGTAATCAATTGTCGTAAATGAGTGACGCGCAGTTAACTTTCCATTTTCTCGCATTAGAAAATATCTGTCCTCCGACTTTAATTTGAATTGAAAACAATACTTGTTTATTCTCTTAGTGACGGTATTTATTGAATAAACTTCTTTGTTTACTAAGAAACGAATAATAAGAGTTGCAAGGCATTTCAAAACACAATGGTCATTTATTTTCTATTATTACAGGTGTCAACACAAACGATTGCCATATTATGAATGAAAGGACACAAATAGTAATGAAAACGCCACCGACTGTAGTTAAACGAAAAAAACCGGTAGACACCTCAAAATTTAACCAATCGGATAGGAAATCGAAAAATTGTGCTACGTTCTACTTCAGACACCACGACACGGACTCGGACAGACAAATGATCGAAACTGATGAGAAATCGCAGGAAGAATCATCAGAGGAAGAATGGACTTACGTAGATGGCCCTAAAATCGGCAATGAAGACTCCACAGATATCATGACATCCTCAGTTGAAATCCAATGCGAATTGCCAATCGATGAAAAGAAAGACAAACCCCCATCACCAAAGCCTAAATTGGAATTTTCAACGCCCGATCTCATCCGTGTCGACCAAAATTCAAGATGCAAGGATATCGAGAGACTTGTGATACAAGCTGAGGAATTGGTTCAGAAACAGGCACAACAGCAAATGGCAAAGAAAAAGGGTTCGAGAAGTCTAAAACCGCTAATGTTTGAAGAGGAAGGAAAATCAGTCAGTCGAGCGAAAATGTCTAGGATCAAGGAATGGTTGAATCAAAGTTCGGAAGGCAAAAACGAAACCAATCAGGTATGTTGAATATGAAATGCTCTAACCAATAATTTGTTTACTTCCTAACTGCAGTTTCTGCTTCATGTACTATACCCAAAGGTTGTCTGGAAGAGATCGCTCTTTCAGCGATAAGACCGCCTTTGTACATCTTTCATTTTATGTTATTATTTTGATGTTTCTTTTAATGGTGTACAATAAAGAGTATTATACTCTATTGACTACTTCTTTGTATTTCTTTTAATACTAATATCTATGTAGATCAATTTAAAATTGATTGAGTAATTTATTAGTCTAGTATCAAAAATTTTACTAGGCATATTATTTAAACAGCTGCCTTTTCTTCTAATAAGTTTAAAAAAAATATATTTTTAGTGCACAGAAAGTTACGACGCATCTGGCGAATATACGACGGAAAGCGAAGTTGATACTTCACTGACATCTGAAGAAAGGAACATACATTCGTCAATGGATATGAGTACGTCCACGTGTACCGTCACGCCGACCCATCACGCTAAGGTAAATTACTATATTTTATAAAATTACTATGTTTTATATGCTATGATGCTGTAAGCTTCTTCATGTCACTGTATTAACGATTGTTTTTTCGTATTGTCACAATATCACTGTCGGTGTTGGCAAATTGAATGTCTGTATATTCAAATTGCATTTTTGTACACATTATGTATATTTGCACTAAAAATGATTATTAGCTTGTGAACTTCATGATATGTTTAAATGCTTGAATTTCTCAAACGTTACTCAATTTTAAAATAGCTTTTCAATATTGATCTTGTAAATTGTTTCTGAAAAAGGATCAGTATTAGGACAAAGAAGAGGACTAGTACGAATTATTTATAAACTAAGTAGACATGATGATACTATCTGCTAAAGAAAATCACGCTGAGTCCTAAATGGTCGGAAAAAATGTGATAAATATAATCCAATAGATATTTTTTTTAATAATTTTCGTAGAAGTCAGATGATACGTTCAATTACTTCTAATACTAATATTAAAACTGGAACTTTGTGATGATGAATAATAAACGATGGAGGTATCTTTTAATGTTATCATTAAATATTTGTATTAAAAAACACAGTTTGTTATATTTTTTAAGAGTGCAGAATTTCTTGCCGATTCTTTTCTGTAGAATCTAAATTCCGAAACGGAGGTCGCTTCACTTTTAAAGATAATCAAAATTGTAATTTGGTGTAAAACGACAGTTCGATGGTGCTTTTAAAGACTATTTTGATTTTGATGTTAACTTATCTATCGATAACTGGATATCCAAAACAATACACAAGATCTCGAAATTCTTACCGGTAAAAACGCTAGCTGCAACTAGTAGAACGTAAACGGTCTATTAATTTAATTTAATGCTCGTATGTAAAATTGAGTAGCAAAGAGAGCTCGCAAGTAAAATAGAGTAACTGATAACATCTGATGATGATGATGATGATGATGATGTAAAATTGAATAGCAAAGAAAGCTCCCAAGTAAAATAGAGTAACTGATAACATCTGATGATGATGATGATGATGATGTAAAATTGGATAGCAAAGAGAGCTTGCAAGTAAAATTGAGTAACGCTTAAGAAACATCTCAAATCACGTTAAAAGCAAGCTTGTTATAATTTTCAATAGTAAACGCTAACGCGCATACACACGTGCTAATGCTCGGCGCTAACTAGGTTCAGCTCCGCAAGAAGCGCACAGGCGGCGGCGCGCGCCCGTGGTCGGTGTCGTGCCTGTCGCAACTGAACGCGACCGCGGCCGCCACGCCCCCCGACGACACCATACACAACATGTCCATATCGGAGTCCGCGCTCAACACTATCGCCTCGCCGCAGCGCGTCGCCAACTCGAGCTCCATCAGGGGCAGTTCGACCACAGTACAGGTATATTTTAAATACGATAGCAGTTTCTTGGTGCGTCCCCTTATTTTTTTGCCTTAATCTTGCATGTATATATCGCTTCAGCCTGTAATATTCCAGTGCTGGGCATAGGCCTGTTTCCCCATGTAAGAGAAGGATCAGAGCTTAATCCAACACGCTGCTCCAAGGCGGATATATTCTCTACTATGAGTAACGATCACTATCAGGTGTACATGATAACAACCGGGACCGACATCGTAACGTGTTATCCGAGGCAGGGTGGGGAGACCCACAAGGACTAAGAACCAGACTGGAAATAAATGTTTGTATAAACACAAATATCCACTCCGAGCGAGAGTCGAACACGTCAGTTTTTAGGCACCACTGACACGGCTCACGCACCATTACACCAGAGTGGTCGTAATATTGCATGTATATATATAAATAAAAATATTGGTCAAGGGGCAGTTTGACCACCGCACAGATATATTTTGAAATAGATAGCCTTATTTTGTGCGTCTCCTTACTTTGACTATTTGGTCCTGGTATTATTTTCTTGGGTCAAAATTACAGGTAAGTATCAAAATAAAGGTCTTATAGGTTGAGGAAAAAGTTGCTTCGTATTTTATATAAAAATTCGTGGTAAGATTTTACAAAACTTATTTACATTAATAATAACATATATGTACCATTTTGTTTGATAACTTGCTGCCGTCTCATATGTAGTGACACGATTCCGTTGTTGTAGAAAGTTTGGGACATTTCATTTAAGAAAAACGCGAAAAGTAGTTTTGACAGTCAACTCTTGATGGTATCTTTACCTAAAAAATTCTGAATAGACCAAAACAGATGGAAATCTGAGGGTGCAAGATCGGGGGCTATATGGTAGATGAATTAAGACTTCGCAGTCAAACTTTCTTAATTTTTGTTGAGTGGCTAAAGACGTATATACGATATGGTCGGCCATTGTTGTGACCGAAATAATATATTGTTTAGTTATTTCATTCAATTAAATTCGTATTCTCAAACCTCAGTATTGTCAACTAAAAGAAATGTCTCATTAATTGAAAAGAATATAATTAGTATTTCTAGCTATTATTCATCAGTGCACAAGTGCATGCCCACCACGTAACCATTCGTTTCATAACAGAAACATCTATTTATAAGATTACAAAAAAAAAAAAAATGTTGGGGGAACCTTTTTTTATTTTGTTTTAAAAGATAGCTTGTAATCTCCCACACTACACCATTGTGAGTTAGCAAACTTCTTACTAAGAACTCCAGTCTTTGTAATAGGAATTGGGATTTTAATTGCACTCTATTGCAAAAAGGGTAGGCTCAGAAATGCCTCTTCTGGTTCGATCCCATGACTAACGAATGTTAATGGAACTTTTGTAATCACTACGTCAAAGCTTCGTCAATATCTGCAAACATTTGTACCTTTTATTAAATAAAAACCATAAAGAGTTATGTTAATTTGATTGTTCTTATCTCAATATCTCTATCGATTCTTTTTGCGAATAATAAAGTAGAATATGAAGTCATCTAGAATATCCTGTATATTTATAGTTATTTTTCTTATCAGGGTCACGTTTCAAGCACAAATACTATGACAGAGGCGTGCACGTCATGCGTCGAGGCTAACGACAAACAGTGTTGGTTGAGAAGAAAACGATTGAAACTGAGGCGTCATAACAATAACACTGCCAGGAGGGAGAGACTTGTGAAATCGCTATCATTTTGTGGAAGATTGAGCCCAGAGATCGAAGACAAGCATGAAAGAAGTGCTGCAAGTGATCCGGCTACTAGTAGGAAAAATAGGTAAGAAAGTTAAATTGTTTAAATCTTTAAGTCGTCAAGCTTTATTTTCAGTAGGAATAATTTTACATAGATTCATTCTAAGGTTATCCCATCTCCTTAATAATAATCTGTTTTATTTTAAATAAGTGAATGCATGTGTAAAAGTAAATTCTCATCGTTAAATTTTATTTCGAACAGATTTGACACTACCTCAACTTCAGGCAACGACAGCGACGAACCCTTAGCCACGATAGCAAACCTGCGCAGAAGCATCGAAAAAACACATATTTCAACCAAGGAACAAGACAGTGCCATTCCAGAACAAAATGAAGCTGAAATAGTGACGCCCAGTTTTAAGTTAGGACCAGAAGGCGGAGCCGTTAGACCTAGGCTGACTAGGAGTATGGAAAGGGAAAGAACGTTTTTGTCTGTAAGCCTAGGAGATCCTAGCCAAATGTGGGACTTGTGTGTAGATAAAGACTCAGATATAGACAAAAGTGTTACGGCTGGAACAGAAGAACACAGTTCGTTTTCGGAACAAGCTTGGGATTTCTATCAGGTAAAAGTCGCATTTTGAATTGAAAACTTATAAACTGTAACGTATTGAATTTTTAATATTTCTTCTTTTTGTCTGCAGGAAAAATACAACTCGGAACCATATTCTGAAGCACCCGACTCGGACGCAGCTCGTCGCCTTCTTGAATTCGGAGACGATTACAGAGCTTTCCTAGACTCGCAGTCCGATTGTTGCTCAAGTCAATCCGCTCAACCCGAAAACGATCAAAGTCCGAGTGGCACCCGTCGCCGGAGACCGCCCTCGGATATGTCGAGAGAGAGGAGCCTGCCGCGGTACAAGCGGCCGACGAGGAACTCCCCGGTCGAAACTCCGTCCCGAAAACCGAAAAAGTCGATGTCGAGTGCGGAACGTAAAAAGTACCTCCAAGACAGTCTGGAGAGATCGAGAAACAACACGAGCATCGAGAGCAACGAAGGCGGCCGGCGCCGAAAGCCCTCCGAGAGCGAAAGGAAGAATGGCAAACGACCTGAATTCGACCTCCTCGACGTGCAAGCGCTGAGCCGCCGGAGACACAGCTCGAACCTGACGAGCGACGAGGTGAACAGCTCGCTCGAGTACACGGAGGTCAACAACCGGCCCGACATACTGGACTCGGTGGGGCGGCGGCGCAGGGAGAGCAAGGAGTCGGAGCTGGAGAAGATCGAGCTGGCGGAGCGCAGGCGGCGCTCGGCGGAGAGCTCGGGCCACCGGGACTCGGACTCGGAGGCGCTCGCGGGGCGCTCGGCGGAGGGCGCGGGGCGCCGGGACTCGGAGGCGCTCGTGCGGCGCTCCAGCGCGCAGCTGCTGGCGGCCGAGGCGCTGCTGCACTCGCCGGACCTGCTGCACTCGTTCGACTACGTAAGACCATTCGATACCGATTACAGCGACAGCGACGACGACTGGCGCTCGTGCGTCACCGTGCGCCCGTGCCTGCGGGCGCGTCTCTGCCTCGCCGTCACCGCCTTCTCGATACTTCTCATAGTTTACGTACATATTCAGTGACGTCACGCCGTCTGTGGGTCGTACATTAATCGCGTGATGTTTCTTAGCAAGTTTTAAACCCCCTATCCCCCATAGGTGATATGTGGTGAGGTTTTAGAAATGGGGGCGCCAATAGCCAAATATCAAGTTTATTTTTTTTTGTGCAAAGTATATTGAAATTTTACAAAATATTATCTTTGAATAAGGTATAAAGAACGTGATTCTATTTAAAAATTAAGCATCGTTGTACAAATACCAAGACTATCATCAAGTTTACAGTGTGTTTTTTTTATTTATTATTTTATTTATAAATTGCGCGTTCAACGAAAAATAAATAGACTTGATATCTCATTACAGCGTCCTCCTTATGATATTTCGTGATTTTTCTCCACAATTTCGACCCTCACATGATTAATGTACGACCCCTAGTTGTTGTGTGTGTAAGTATGCGCAAGCGCTGCGATTGTCAGATTGCGGATTGGAGTGCGCGCTCGCGATGGCTTCGTTTCCTCTGTCGAAGTCTTTTAATCGATGAGTGTCTCACTTTCGATATGACGTCAGTAGTCTAAAATAAAATAGTCACTAAATTAATTGAAATATAATAATATTAAAAAAAGCTTATACACTTATTATACGCTTATATTATATTAAGCAGATTAGTAAAAATATATACATTCCATGTTACTTGTAATTTAAGAAATTTATATAGGTACAAAATAAGCATTTTTAATTATTATATTATAAAATATAGTCTGACAAACGCAGTAAGTCATATCATACTATCATGTGCGGCCGTAAGTTGTGACGCCTGTCAATTACCTTTTACTTTTGACCGCTAACTTGAACGTTTACAATTCGATGTTACAGTCAGTGGCGTAGCGAGTGGGGGCTGGGGGGGGGGCATCATGCCCGGGCGCTACTCACAAAGGGGCGCCAAATGGTCCACAAAACAAAAAATTGCTGGACATATCGAATGGGGGGGGGGGCTAAAAATGTATTACGCGCCGGGTGCGCGGTAAGCTCGCTACGTCACTGCTTACAGTGTAAAGCTAGTTTGTTGTGGTTTTGCTATTTTATAATGTATTCACGCTATCAACGATTAGCATGTTAAAAACCATGTCCTATTCAAATCACATATTTATTTATTTTTAATTTTGTTCGTTTGAATTTACGTACTAACATGTGTGTGTGTTGTGTTTCTTACTAACAGCCTGTTTATTTTTTTATTTAATTTTTTTTTTATTTAATTAGTCTATTCCTGTATGGGTGGTAATAATTCGGTGCTAGAACAAGTATAACTTTTAGATATATTCAAGTAATATATTTATTGTCTATTAAAGTTAACGGTGCAGGTTCGGGCAGCTTCATTTACAACTCGGTGTAACCATTGCTTTAATATCGATTGTCGTTTTAAACTCATATGGCTGATGTCACTTTTGATATTTCCATCACAGTTTAGAACTAGCCAATTTACATAATTTATTTTATTTACAATAAATCTACATTTAATCGAAAACGTGATTAACTGTGATCGCGATTAATTCTAGGAATAATTAACTGATTAATTTGGTTGTGTAATTTATTACATAAATTAATTACTAAGTCTCGCATAATGTTAGTCTATACGAATATGTGATTTGACTGAACTCCGCAGTATCTCAATGTAGATTTTGTAAGTGTATTAACAATATGTTGACTAGGGCTAGGTTGTTAATTGATTTTATTTACAAAATGTAAAAAGTTAAAAGTGATTTTGTATAAATGTTTACAAGAATAAATGTTTCAATTTGCAAATCAAAATGGAGTTTCAGTCAATTAACACCCATCTCTATCAACATTTATAAAAACATAAATTTGCTACGAAAAAAACATAATTTAATTTTGTTTTGTAAGCATTTGGCTACCTTCAACTTGCTTCTCTTAACTTTAATCAGTCTTAAATATTCTTAATGCTTTGGCACTATTACTGAATTATTTTAGAAGACATTGCAATTGATTTAACATATAGTGCATGGATACGCATAAAATTTGTAAATCGAAATAATGCATGTTACGATTCGTGCAATAGATTGTGTGCTATTTGCAAGACGAAGATTTTTAATACATTAGTAAGTTTATATTTTAAAATTGTAACTTATTATCGAATAAATTGTTTCGATTTTTGAAATAAAAGAAGAATTTAGAAGTTTTTTTCCGTTAGCAAATTGAATTTTTGTTCTACGCAGACGGAGGTTGTAACTCGTTGCCGGGAAAACATCAGTCTATTGGAAGTGGCGCTCAGTGATGTAACTCTGTCGCCTGCCTTACAGAGAGACGTCAAAGGTTTGTATAATAATTTAAATAATAGTATATAATGGGTAGGGGGTTTTATTCTCTTTGTTGGATAAACTTTGTTTTACTTGAGAACCTCAAACCGAAATTTACCTATTAAGACTATTATTTCCAGACGGAAACCCTAATTTGAAGTAAAGAATAGGTAAATGAAAAAATTACGCAAATATTATGAAAATTCTAACACCACGTCAGTCAGAATAACGACAATTCAGTATATGTAGGGAAAATAAATCGCAATTTTCAAACCCAATCACTTTTCCGATTAATTAATGATACATATTTTATAAACCTGCTACGCTTTAGCCTGTAATATCCCACTGTTGGGCATAGGCCTCTTTCCCCATGTAGGAGAAGGATCAGAGCTTAATCCACCACGCTGCTCTAATGCGGGTTGGCGGTTTATAAACCTGATGTACGACAATATCTGGTTACTCGCAAAATGCGATCGTCCGCTGGTCTCTGCGGTTTTCTTACAAGGAGCGCCCTTGAGACCGGTTCGGAACGCCTGTGTATCATTACCAATTCCTTACGAATGTTTTAAATAATGTTTGATACATTACATATTATTTTGGAAGCTTTATATAGTCACTTTGGGAATTATTTTCTAACAATTATATATTTTTTTTTATATTGATTTATTTACAAAGGAGTATCTTGTCAGCTAAGCAGATTAATGCCTGTGTTTAATATTGATAGATTTTATTTTATTTTAGTAATATTACCCTTTCTAGTGGTTTCAGTCGCATATTTTACATTACCGGTGTATTCCAATTAAAAACGATTATCCAAATCAATTTAATAGCAGATTTTAAATATAGAGCAGTTTTTTTCACGTTATTAATAAAAATAATAATCTAACTTAACTAGATCGTTTAGTAAACTATATAAAAACACTTTGTGCTGTTGCTTATTCTTAGCGTAGGTACAGTAAAGAGTTTGTTACGCTAAATAATAAAAGTGCACTAGTTTTTAAATGCTCTACATGTCACGCTCACTATAACAACATCTGGTTCGCAAAGTATAAATACTCGTCCACAGTCAAGGCGACGATGCATTTTGAGTTTCAGAACTGGTTCGCCTCAGTTCAGAGCAGTCGATGTAATTTGATATTGACCGAATTTATGGCAGCCCTTGGATAACAGTAGCCGAGTGTTTTATTACGCTTTTATATGACTTCTACACGGAAAGTTCTCTGTTATTTTGTTGGTGCATTCTGATTTGTCTTGGAAACTAAGTTGTTGATCTAGTAAAAATTTAATTTTTTATTGTTAATGCAGCAGGCATACGTATAATATATACATTTTTCTTAAAGGTTCTATTTTCCTAAGCTCTTATGCTTAATGTTGAATTAAGAGGAATTTATTTAGTAAATAAGTTAGTAATGAAATAATAAACGTCTCGAAATATTAAAAAATGTAAAAAAATAATCTGTTTCTAAAAATTTTGAATATTTTTACTAATTTTTATATTTTGTAACATTTTTGACTCTACAGTACTACTCTCATTTACTAACTTTAATACTGCCTATTACTAATTCAATTCCTAAGTTTGAATAATATTTTTGCATCCGAAACTAAGAAAGTTATGCAATAATATATTTCTATTTATAAAAATTTTGTCATTAAATTTGTGTCAAAAAAATAACAAAACCCCGAGTTCCCCATTTGTATCCAGGAAGCGGCGATATGGCGCGCGATCACGCCTAGCCGTTTAGTTAGCGGAGTCTATTTCTGCTCGCGAAAGCGGAACGGTCCCAACGAAAGTGAGGACGTCCGAATCATTTCGCAAGACTTACGATCATGGTATCTACTACAACTGCTCGTAGCTATGCTTATTGATATAAAGAAATATTATATATTCTTTTTACGTTACCATTTCATAAAAGGTTCACAATACCCAAGACATTCACCCCTAAAAACGTTTTATCTTTCACTTACGTTCATAGAGTTTAATATATCCTTAGAAGCTATTTTAAAAACAAGACAAACTTATATGAGTTTAAGAGATAAGTACTCGGGTGTCGATAATATAGATTTAGTAAACGTGCTTTTAAAAGGTTTTCGCTCCTAAGTGGCCATCGTTTCAAAGCGTTCACGGCAAATAAGTACAGACACAAATAGTTACTCCTAAAATATACGTAGCGGTTCACAAATAACTTAAACACATATCACTGCCGTCTAGCTACTTGTTTCGTCTGCTAGACCATAAAATAGACCAAAGGAAATATCAAGTAAGACACAAAATAAAGTCACAAGTCACAACTATAATAAAATAAAACAATCAAAACTCTTAACGTCGCCTAGTGTTATTTCTGTTCCGACAAAATGAACAATACGTTGCATAAAAATTTTACGTATCTAATATAGAACTATATTATTACTATAAGTTGAATTTAAAAGTAATTTAGATTTATAAATATATTGACTTGAAAGAAAAAGTGGGAGCGTTTTAATTAAAATTATTATAGAAGAGACCTTCATAATCATTTCATAATTAAGAATGTTAAATAAGGTTGTATCAATCGTTGAGTTATAATTTTGGTAAAGTTTATAAATTTAAAACTGTATACACTTCCTTCTTTAACGAACTCCAAACCGTAATAACCACATATTTAACATATTAAGTACATAGTGTCGCACGATTTAAAATAAATATTATTTAAAATTAAGCTAAAATGAATTCATTTCATACGGATACGAAATAAAATCAAACTTAAAATGATATTGGTCAATATTTTTTCATGCATTAGGTCACGATAAAACGTGACATCATATTATAGTCTAGACTTCTAAATTGTTAAGTAAACATTAGGTAACTCGTTATGCACTAAATACAATTTTTCTCAGTAATAATTCGATGTCTGTGCTTCATACTTGTTAAATAATGGTCGTGACAACGAAGATAGTTATTTCCATTCGAAAATTCACAAGTCCCAATCGAAAATGTAAGCTCACCTAAATATATTTTT
This sequence comes from Melitaea athalia, assembly GCA_905220545.2. Lineage (NCBI taxonomy): Eukaryota > Metazoa > Arthropoda > Insecta > Lepidoptera > Nymphalidae > Melitaea > Melitaea athalia. Next base: position 5,937,538 of record HG992197.1, on the reverse strand, counting down.
GTTTTAATTCGAAATTGTTTAAACGTTGACTGTTTAAAATTTAGTTACGGTGTGTTAGAGATAGTTAAAATATTTAAGTGTGCTTGATGAAATTTTCTAAACTTTCTGTGAAATTCGTAAACCTGATATATTAAATATCTTTGTTTTAAAATACTTTAAATATTCTAAATGTAGTCATTAGATGGACAAGATGATCTTAAAATAAGGTTTAATTGCGTAGAATGTGGACTTCACATCGCTTCTACTACAAGAGGGTTAATTACTTCACAGATGCGTTTGAATCGACGGCCATTGAATTTACTTTTTATCGATATTGTCTATGATCGTAATGACAGTTTTATTTATAAACCTAACCGACGTGGAGTGAGTGACACAAACGCATTCTTTTTTGCACACTTATATCCACATTTTTAACAACTATAGGTACATTTTTCTATTTCATTGAACATACAAACAAGACGAAAAATCATAAAAAAGTGTCTCGGTTTTCACAGATAAAATGAAATATTAACAAATTTTAATTTGAATTAAAAAAAATAATTATCAATATAATATAATCTTGAACATAAGATATGTATAATTTGTTACTATTTACCTCTTAAGCATAATCACAGATTATTAATAATAATAATAAATAAACATAAAATCGCCACTCGGCCTTCACTTTCCAATCAAAATATGAAAACATTTATAATAAGTATACCTACTTATTACGAGCTGCGAGGAAAACGTTTCTCTGAACGGTTTTAATAGATTATTATTATTCGTTGAGTGCAATTTAAACACCAACCTTCGGCGGTAATTGTAAGCAATACTTAGATGCAAAATAAGAGAACAAGGCTAGATTGTAAAAAGTGCATTGAGATTTTCAAGGTTATTTAGCGGTACAAAAAGTGCATTCTTTTTTGTTGTAAGCTAGAGCTAGACAAGCGTCTGAAAATTAGGTTTGATTTCGCAGGAAGGTGTTTTTTGTGTACTTAAAATAATTTAGCTATTTTTCTTTCATTAGTAGTAGTATATAAACATTTATGTAGTATATAAATGTTGGATCTAATTAAAAATGAATTTTTCATATTGTTTTCCGTCTTATTATATCTATATTTACCAAAATAATAGCTCTCCGTTTCGTAACAATCCTATATCAAAAGCTACGGTAAATAAAATATTTAATACTAACAACAAGGTCATTGTCTGTCAACCTATTATTTATTTTACTAGTAAAAGAAAATTACTCGTTAATTTTAATCTTTGAAACAATGAATTGCGTCAATTGTGTTCTAGTTTATTGTACCTACTCTATTTTTTTTTTAAATTAAATCTATTGTACATACTTTCAACTTTCAACTAATAAACTACGACTCTAAGATTCATAAGTCCTTAATAGATAAATGAGAAAAGAAATATAATTGAAGTCATCATCATCAGTCATCAGTTCAGCCTTTTGCAGTCCACTGCTGGACATAGGCCTCCCCAAGTTCGCGCCAGACATCCCGGTTTTCCGCAATCCTCGTCCAGCCTACACCGGCAATCTTACGAAGATCGTCGGTCCAACGGGCCGGAGGATAATAATTAATAATTGAAGTATGAAAAATGTATCATAAACATTAACTCATGGATACGGTTATATGTACGTTAGACAGTTTTATCAGAAACCGTTAAAACATTACCTTTATATAAGCTAAATTATACTGATATTTACAAATTAGAACAATCACGTATGACCTTGCAATCTGTTTTCATACGACAGATTTTATTACCAACAAAGCCAACTGTGCTCACTGTTCTTTTACGTCAAAGTGTGTTACACACAGGTTTTTTAATTATTCTTGGCTCACACATTGTTTAAGACATAAATGAGCTATTTCGATTTATGACTTTAACAATAACTTTTTATAAATGACATTGAACACCGGTAAAGAAATTATTTAACAAATTTGCCATTGTTATTATTGAAATAATATTAACAACGGTAATTTATAGAAGTGTATACTATAAAGGTCGATTTACATCAGACGAGCGAATGCTCATTCTATCCCCACTATATCAAATTCTTATCAAATTCTTTTAGTGTAAACAGTCGTAGAGCCTTTTTTCGTTGTTATATATATGAAAACGAGTGTTCGAAGATCAAGAAAGAATGCTCTTGTTCTAGCTCGAGCTCTTTGTTCGTTTGGTCTAAATGCACCCTAAGATAATTCTAAAGCGTCTACAGATATTTGACGTACAAAAAACGATTGAAATTATAACACACGTATTAAGATCGTCATTAGTTAATAATATTATCGAACTAGAATGTTTTTCCGATATTTAAATTATAATTTTGGTTTAAAAGCTATAGGTAGAGACATGTAGAGACTAACAAAAATGTAGAGTAAGAAAAACTGTGAAAAATATATTATATAAGGCCAATTTATATAAATTGTTCTTTTCTGGGTATACGATAAAGATTCTACGTTACTTAAAATTTTTCGTCACGAAAAAAAACTGGTACCTCGTTACTCGTTTTAATTATGTTTTCGTATCGAATATACGATATCAACATTAGCCGTGCAACGCTTTAATCGCTGCATTGTTTCTGCCTGATTTATGATAATCTGCTTATAGTTTGGGTGCAGTCGCTTCAAGCGCTGATAATTTCAACTCAAACGTAAAGGTGAAGTACATAATATATATATACCACAGCAAGCAGATCAGCTGTAAACGTCGCGGCCGGCAGACGTGCCGCGCGCTAAAATTTATAACTTTCGATCGCGTGTGTCGTGTACAAGTTAAATATTTGTGGTAATTCTCATATTTGTACGTAAACCCTAGCTGCTGTATACGCGTCTATATTAGTGCAAGTTACATTGAGCTCACTTTTCTCTGAGAAACTAGATGCGCATGAGTTCACACTTTCGCTTCTTTACCGATTTGCAATTTCAATGTAATTTTGTCCTAATTACCCATTATTACAACGTAATTTGAAGTGGATGTCGTAATTTCTGTGTGATTTTAAGAGAATTTCAAATGTTTGTCAAAACGTTTACATAAACGCGACCTTCGTAACACAGTCTAGAATTATTCGCAATAACATGTGTACGAGCTAACATTATTTTTACATATCGACTCTCGTTCGTAATAACTTTGCTTTTCTCTTATTTAATAGTTTACTGTATGAAACTTATCAATAAACGTTATCGTGATTACCGTTGTCTATAAACATCCGGAAGTTATTCCCTAAACATTTTATTAGTATTCTGTTTCAACACTGCGTTAACTAATGACATACCGTTGTTTGTAAACAATAGGGCTCATCGTCTCAGTTCGATGACCTATAGCAATTCCATTATGAAAAATATTTTATTTATCAAATATTAATTAAAAATTATTTTACTTTCGTCTGGATATTTAAAATCAATTTGAATAAAGCTACTACGTTTTAAACCTGCTACCGACCATTCGTAGCAGCCGATAATTTATGACTAATTTAAAAACTTCTAATCTCATAGCAGTTATATAACTAGTTCTATCGTGAATATTTTGAATGACATCATTAATACAGATTTCACATTTTATTTATAGCAATAAATTAAGATAAAAAGTGAAACTGTCGTATAAAATAATAAATTATTAAATATTTATGTTGACTACCAAAATAATTTGAATTAATTGTTTCTTAATATATAAAAATCTCGTATCACAGTAGCAATACTCCAAAACTGCTTGATCGTTTTTTTAATAAATTTTAGATCGTTTAGTATAATTCAGGTTGGTATGAGAATAGGCAGTAAAGCATATTTCATACCGCTATGTGATTATGATGCATGTCCCAATATAGTTTTTTTTCTATTATAAAATTCACTCGTTTGATAGTTCGTAAAACAGGACCTCTGTCGAGTTAGCTGGTAATCTATATAAATATATTAGAGATTTCAACCTATATATTGACTCATCATGATATCTCTGGAACTATGGGGCTCTACGCCTCTACACTTGAAATTTGGTAGGAATATTCCTTTCGCCGAGTAGAGGTCAGCTAAGAACGAATTTTACGAAATTCCACCGACAAGAGGGGGTTGCGGGGGCTAATAACATATATGGCAAAACAACGGGTCAGCTAGTTTTATATTATTATAATGTTTAAGCAATTAAGCTGAGAATAAACTTTTTGAATTTTTAATACTTACGTAAAAAAATATTAATAACAATTACGACCAGTATTAACATATTCTTGGCATACTTTAAATTGCATTGTGCGGATTTATTCGGATTATTACCGCAAAGGTAATTAGGTTTTCACAATGTGAAAGTAAAAATTTTAAGACTGCAGTTGCAAGAGTCTATTCTATTTCGTTATTAAGAGATTTAAACGAATTCTTAAACTTCGTAAACTACTCAACGAGTTTCTTTTATGACTATAATTAAGTAAGTCAATTGTTTATGATTGAGAAATAATTTTTCACTACGCTTGTCTCTTTAAGACATCTTTTCAATTTCAATGAATTTTATAAAATAGATTTTGTACACATACACAAAATTCTTTTATCGAATCGTAGATTGAAAAAGAAAGTGGCCATCCAAAACAATCGCCCTCAATATTTGTTTCTTTTTTTGTTTCTAATTAATAATTATCTAATAATAGTTGGACTGACACATATGTAGATTGTCTTGGTGTGTTATACATTATAAAAACCAGTTTTATTTCATTGTTAGCATTGACTATACTGTTGTATCGGGTTCGTCTTGACACGAGCAGTGAGATCACGGCCGATGTTAGGATCGATACAAAAACTCGCGTGTACAAGTAAGGTAGGATCTCTTATTATGGAAACTAAACGATTGTTAATTAGTCATCGGATCACATACGTAGTTTTTATTTTATAAAACCTTTGTTGTACTAACTACAAGTCGTCTCATCTGTGTAAATGTTAAGGAGAAACTGGGAAAAGTTATATGGTGGTATTACATGGGTATATTACTGAAGTCTTAGTCAAGATATTTGCGTGTCTTTAATGATTTGGATCAACATTAAGATCCTACTTTCAACCTGAATTTTAATGGACTAAGGACTAATGCGTCCAAACCCAAAGCTACTAGACACTCAACCATAAGATTAAACACTGTCATCAAATTTGAACAGTTTTGAAACCTTATCTTAACATAATTATCTCAAAATTTCTTTTTTACTGGATTCTTTAACTCATTATTATTTTTTACTACTCTCAACATTACGTGATAAAAAAAAAAACTTAAAAGAATTTTTACGTGCGTGTCAGCTTTCGTAAAAAAGCAAGTAATAAAGAAACCGCTTAACGTGTTCATTTCGACGAGTTAATAAATTACGGGACTTTTTCCTTGTAAAATTTCTACCTTAATTACTTATTGGAAATTTAAATTTGAACATTTTAAACAATAAGTGATTACTACTTCGTGTAAGGTTTTAAGTAAGAACTTGGTAAATTGAATATTAGTATTAAATTGCCTTTATAGTCATTGATATAAATATGTATAATTGTGTTTGCTCGCAAACGAAAAAAAAACCGACTTCAATTACATCGACAAGTAATACAACGTAATAAGACGAAAAAATAGTCAAGTAAATACGCGCTATTAAAGATTACTCAAAAAGTTGTAATCAGTTTTCGATCTAATTTAAACAAGACTACAAGACAAGTATTAGCTTTCGATTAAAGTAAGAATCATCAAAATCGGTACACCGAGTAAAAAGTTATGCGGTATAATATAACGTAGTTCGACGAAAAAGTAGTCAAGTAAATACGCATTATTAGATATAACTCTAAAAGTACTTGTCAGATCTCAATTAAATTAAAATGGGACCACATGACACGCAACACCTTTCAATTAAAACAAAATTGATCGAAATCGGTCCACCCAGTCAAAAGTTCTGAGCTAACATACATAAAAAAAAACATACCTGTCGAATTGAGAACCTCCTCCTTTTTTGGAAGTCGGTTAAAAATAAAAACTAAAAGAAGAAGAACAGTGTGATGGAAAAATTGTGACAATATTTAATCATCGCTCTACAATTTACAGAAAAAAATCTTCCAGTTACCCCTCGCAAAGGAAAGTAGATATTCAGGATTCCTTAAAACACATGAGGTTAAGTTTCACCACCCACTCAATAAGCTTAAAGCCAGTTTTGCATGTTCAACTTTTAAAAAAATATTTAGACCGGAAATGAAGTAATACGGTACGCCTTTATATTCTGTGTAACTCTTTTCGCAGTACTTACAAATGCACGCGGAATATAAATAACGCTTTTAATGTATTTTATATACTAATTACGTTTTAGATTAATTAAAATGAAAATGTAACGGTTCTAATCGACGTAATATATCAATTTTGTACTCTATAAAATAACGGAGTAACATTTTACACTTTAATTAATATAGTAATTTGTCTAAATAAAACTACATAATAACGACCTATAAATGCATGGAAAGTTACACAAATCTATGATATAACGTCATTTGTAGAGTAGAGATGAAGATAATATTAATTATATTAATTACTTAACGATAATTACTTACCGAATATAACTCGAACAATATTAAGTGCACAATAAATACAAGTGCATTCGGTTCTAGTATCGAGCTTCTGCGATTAATCAGTGTATTGTAGCTTGACTGGAGATTAATTTGTCGATTAATTGAGTTTGTCAGGTTGTAACGGTTATCCGACCGGCTATTCTAGTTCATCTCGCGTACCGCTATCTCGTGGATAGTTCTTTTGTATTGTACAAACTGTTTTCTATTTAGAAATCAACTGAAACTAACTGAATTTCATTTATACCTGTATTTTGTAAAATACTATGTAGTCTACGATTTCGACTTCGTACAATACATTTGGCAAGGCCGAAATAATAGTGTGTATCAGTATTATAATGATGGCGATAAGTTATCTTGTAACTTGTACAGATATAAACACAATTCAAAAAGGTATAATTCACTGAATTAGCGTTTCGCGTCTACGATAATTTGCGATAAGGTTGTGAAACTTCGTCGTCGTTGTGATGCAATCGTCACCTGTCACCTCGTCTAGATCACAATCATTTCAGTTTTCCTTAGTCGTGGATAAAATTGATAATCGTAAATGTTTATCAATAAAACTCTCCCACGCGCAACTGTTTCTTATGTAATTATACTTTTTAATAGATCTGCGAGCATTGTTTAACGTCGAGAATTACTTTCTCGAAAAAAACTGTGAAATCGTATATAGGTACCTAATAGTTTTCATATTTTGTTAAATATATTTAGCAATTGTTTTTCGATTGTTTACTTAATAAAATTATATTTTTGCTTATATTATGAAATAGTGATTTAATTGTTTTTGCTCTAATCTGTATGACGCAAATAATATTTTCACAAATATTACCTACTTCTTAAATAAATGTAGGTACTGCTTGATGCTCCGTTAATTTCAAGCAATTCTTCATTTGTGTTTAGAAAATTAAATCTAGTTACTTATTATGACTGTGTGGCAGTAGTATATTTATTGTATGCATTTTAGAACTGTATGATACACACACACACACACACACACACACAGTGTGTGTTAACAAAGATAACGGTATATTTAAAAAAGGATTAGCAAATCGTACAGAAAAGTGAGCTCAATCTTAATAATACGAATACAGTTAAAACAATGGAAATTCTAATTTAAAATAATAAACTTTTATTACAATATAACTGCGTTGTTTAAACATTAGTGATGTCAAAAATGAGTCTTTCGGTGGCTACCAGTAATAACAATAACGACGAAATTGGTAAGTTACTGTTATTTTATTTATCTTTATGGAAAATCCAAAGTCTTTACACATTTGACACATAAACCTTCTTCATTTCATTAGAGTTTTATTAACTATTCAAGGTTTGTTTTTTTGTTTGTTTGTTGTTGTTTAAACGTTTTAAGCTTAAGAACTACTGATTCGAATTGAAAAATTTTTTTGGTTTTGCACATTTTATCGAGGAAGGCTAAAGGCTATTTTTTCTTCATATTAACCCGTGTGTAACGGGGCACAGCTAGATAATAATAATAGGGCTAAATATGGTGTTTCAAAGGTTAAATTGTTCATATATTTAGATAGTTATGATATTCGAGTTAATAAACAGCTTAGCAAATGGTGTACTTGACCGTACCGTCTCGTTCGCCTACACCTACAACATCACCTACGCTCGTCGGTTTTAGCAGCGAAGGTTTCTCGTGTTACTTTGTTAATTGCTCACCTAACGTCTGTTCTATTTGTTTTGTATTAAAATTTTATAATTATTATCTAATGCATAACGGTATTCAAGAGATAAACGTTTATGATGTATATTTTTCTTTTTTACGATAAAACTCCAATCAGATATTTCGACTCGCAAACTGTAAAATCAACAGTTATAGTTTGTTAGTTAAGGTGAAGCAAACTATAAGGACCTGTTTTACCTTTTAATGATAAGGCCTTTCGGGAACTTAAGTACGAGATTAAATTTTTCAGGGCCTTAAAAAATCTATGAGACCCGTTGATCAAAAATGTTAGTCAGTTTTTAGCCGTCTTTACATTTATCGATGACGTCATGACAACTCAATTTCCTCTACCGGTCATCGGCTGTCATTTTGCTCATCATTGTTGTGAATGGTAATACTGTATAAATTTTAGAGAATGTTTTAAACATTTAAAACTGATGAAAAACTGGTTGCTTGTCACATAAGGCATGACGGTAATTCAAGTTGATTATATTGCCTGCCCATGTTTTATCATTTAAAAAACATTTTTTACATGATATTCAGCATGCATTTTACTAGGTATAGTAGGTTATTTAAATATGACACACTTTATACGAGACTCGTCCTTTGTGGTTTCGTTAGCATTAAATGTCGACATTTGTTCACTGATGTTCACTGCAGCTGCTCTATTCTAATGCCCATTGCCCAGTTGTGTGAGGTTTGATTACCTATATCATTTCTTAATGATGTGACATATACATGCTTTGTATCATGTTAAAATCCGTTGTTCGTTACCTCAAAACAAATTCCCGACTAATGTTAATGAAACAAAATAAAGCATTTAAACATTAACATATCCGTAAAACACTCACCCACGTGTTTACTTTTGTACCCCTTAGTAATACAGCTTAGCTAAATAAAGCTTGCGTTTGTGATTAACCGGAGCTATTTCTGTGTTCTAACATAAAACTTTCTGAAAGACACTTTCAATATCGCGTTTATGTAGTTTTACTTTATGCGATCGCGTTTGATGGTCAAGTAGAAATTTAAACTAAAACAGCTTTAGAACACCTTAGAATCGTTTTCTATCTAGGTATATATTTTATATGTAATGTAAATCTTATTGTAGTATTTTTGGTCTTGGATTCCCAAAATACGGGTATATAATAAAAATTACTGGTATATCTTGTATAATGTAATAATATTTACAAATTACTTCGTTTATTTTTATTTTTATAAATATAAATTATAAATGCGCAGTTTTCATTACTTCCACATTTACGCAGCATTGTTAAGTACATCATTACGTAAGCCATGTACTTTAAATGAAACTCAATTAACCAGGTATACACTGTATTATATAGTAGTAAAAATATTTTCTAAATACACTTATAGGCATCAATAACCGATCATTATGATACGATATTGTTTCTTAATATATTTTTTTTATCTCGATGTGGGTCGAGAGAGGTACGACTTCTTCTCAGAGACCATTATCTGGCAATCATGTTGCAATTGCACAAATGCATTCGCTTACGCAACGAGCATATACATTCGTGCCAGTAGACTGTGATACGTCAATTGTTCATGCAAATGACCTTGTCTACAACTAGAACAGCTTATAACAGGACTCCGGAGATTACCTCGTACCGGACGACTGCCTCCTGTATTTGATGCAGTGCATTGCATACAAATCGTATTAGATTTGAAATAAACATTTGCTCTATCCATAGATTTTTCCTCTACTGACGTCACTCATACATAAATTACAGCTTACACAACGTAAATCGTAGTTACCGGACAGTTATATCATCATTATAGTTTGAAACAGACCCGAGAGAGAATTTAGTACAGAATAAATTATTCTAATGATAGCGTTATTATCGATAATTCATCTTGATTTTAATATATATCGAACATAGATTAATTGATAATAAAACAAAGATAAAATATAGAAAATAAATTGATGTTTATCACTTAAATTAATATACCCAAGTGATTGTTTCCTTCCTCTAACTTATTAGACTTTTCACTTTTATATTATCTATACTTCTCTCTTTCAGCTTACATAAAAGGCAATTAGAGATAAGATGATAATAATAATAGGAATTGAGTCGTATTCGATCAGATAGATTCTGTTATAAATTTTACGTGATTAAATAAGTTACGTAAATTCATTATTTTGCGCATGTGGACAGTTCCTGTTTCATTTTTGGTATGGAATGCTTGCTGATCGCTTGCATAGCGGAATTTAAAAGGTGATTGACTGTATCAACGTTGCATGTCATCAACCTGTCTGAATTGTTCCTTTTGCACTGTCAATTAAAAGATATTTTGCTGTAAAAAGCTACGAACGCAAAAAAACTGTTGATTTAACGAAAGATGATTTATGTATTTTTGTGCTAGGTATCACATCATGATCACTTAAACGGGGTTAAACGTTGACTTTTTAATTGTGATAACCTTTGCATATTTCACACTGATAACCGATTTTGGTCAGCTTATTTTGTGCACTATTCGATTTGTTTTTATTAGAACTATTTACGTTTTACTTTATTTTAAATATTTTGCGCTGAATTATATCTGCTATATCAAGGTCACATTGCATTTGACACACTATCTACCTGCACTGTATAATGGATATTATTTACACTTCAAGAAACGTCATTCGCTTAAGAAATAAGGTTTATATTCATACTTATCGCAATAATAGATTGCCTCTAAACTAACGCTAGTTTTCCATCTATGACAATCTAGCCAGACGTGTAGGTCTGATTCGAGGAAATTTATGCCTTATTTCTTTAGCAATAAGTGCATTTATTACAATTTCGCATTAAAATTTTCCGGTCTCATCTAGGATGTTCATGCCAAATCGAAATAGTCTGTACGTGGTCGAAATAGAGGCTATAGAATGATATCAGGGAATTGTTTTAATATGAATCGCTGCAGTTCCGACCTTGCCGCCTCGTCGACTCCCGCGCACGATCGAGTTGACAGTGTCATAATGGATCGAAATTATATCCCGCCTCACTCTACTGTGATCATGTCGTGATAATTTTAACTTGTGTATTTTAAGCGGAAAATAATTATCAATACGTAAAAAACCATGAAATATCAACGTAAGTCTTTTTCATTTAATTTTTTCATCATTCGAATGTCGTGTTAGATATTGTTCTAAAACCTCTTTCGAACAACTTTAATGATATTGACTTTTCCAGACGAAAATTTTCTCTCCATAAATATTCGATGCCATTGACTTTCCGTCGAGCATATAACACCTTATACAATTTGTTTGCTTTCACCACTTATATGTTGAGGATGTCGTAACTGGACATTCCTCCGCTCGACATGAAAATATTTGCATCTGAGCGTATCGAACTCGTTTATTGACGTGAAATTACCACCTGGAATATTTCTTGTTGCAACTTTTCAATCCTATTTCACAATTTTTCTGTTGGCGTTTCTATTTTACGTAATAAAATTGTTTTTAATATAAAAATTTCAGCAACAGCGTTATCATTTTGCTTTTCTTAACTGTCGCCTATTTTCTATATGACTAAAAAAAAAAAAATCACCAAAACTTGTGAACGTCTACACAAAAAAAAAAATTTGTGTTTATTATTGTGAAAACTAAGCTTGTATAAAAGAAAGCTTCATAAAAGGACATATTCAGGAACAATATATAATTGTACAAAGTTCGCGTGGTCAGCTAGTTGATAATAAAATTACATGTCGTAGCATATTTGCTTGGATTCGAAAGTAACTCGACATATTATGTATAATTTTATATATCATTTGCGTAAATCTGTTTTATCTTTATGTTAAATTACCTACGTAACGACACGTTACGCGTCTTACGTAATTAGGTTAAAAGTCAATCATACGGCAATGACTCTACCATTTCTGTGGTCTGTGACTCTACCATAGTATAAATGTATGCTGAATCGCAAATACATACAACATTATAAATTGTAAATTTTTCTTTTGTACGTTTCTTTCGTAACTCGCTATAAATAAAACTGTATTTTAAACAATAGTTATCCTATAAAGTTGTTTTTCGACAAATTTGTTATTATCATAACCGAAACTATATCATTCTCAAAATTGTGTAATGGATTTTATAGAAACTACAAAAAATACTGTTCTACAAACTAATATGTCTAGAAAATAATTATAAACTCATGGTTAAAGATAAAAATAGATTAGCGTGATGATAATATATCAGACTAGCTTCTGCGCGCGACTTCGTCGGCGTGGACTCCGCTCCTATTGGTCTTAGCGTGATGATACATAGCCTATAGCCTTCCTCGATAAATGGGCTATCTGACACTGAAAGAATTTTTCAAATTGGACCAGTAGATCCTGAGATTAGCGCGTTCAAACAAACAAACAAACTCTTCAGCTTTATTATATTAGTATAGATTATAGTTTAACTTATAATAATTACTAAAGTAGTTATTTAATCAACTCAATATCATATCGAGAACAACAAGTATTTCAATTCTAATAAATTATTATCGGTACGGATTGATAATAATTAAAATATTTTAATTACGATTTATGTCCAGGAAATCACTGACAATAATTATTATTCTATAACTATTGTATAACCACTATATACCTGACCCGCGCCTATTTCGTAAATATATTTTTACTTGTAAGTAGCTTGTTAAACTTGTTTTACAAATGGAAAATTTTCTGTTTCGAAAACTTATTATTATGGAGTAAGATAAGCCTATATAATACTCAGGTATAACGTAGCTTCGTAATCGTAAATTATTCCAAAATTGATTCAGTAGTTACGAGTACATACATTAGCCCATACAAACATACAAACAAACACAAGCTCTACTTCTGTCATAATTGTATAGACTAGACATAACTCGTTCTTTGGAATTTTGATGTTCAATTGATTAAAACGTTTATAGTTTCCTCTCTGCTCTTGTGGCTTCCACAATATCTTCTATAATAATCTCCTGTCATGTATCAAAATGATAGGAGATGATTATAGATAGGATAGGATGTAATAGATAGGATAGGATACAATAGATAGGATAGGAAAGATCAAACGGAAGTATTTTTTATTTCATTGACAAATTTCAAGATAAGAGGAAAAACTTTTATTTGATTGATTAATGTTTAAACATTAAGTATGGACATAAACATCCTGATTAGTATTACGGTTGTAATAATCCGGATAATAGCTTAAATAATCAACTGAACTACGTCGTAACTTACTGGTACGTCAACAATTTGCGAATTATCCACTCAGCGCGCTAGTAATGGGTCATTGAAATCGACGTCGGCTCGTCGGCCACGGAACACAAATTGGTTTCCTCCGGAACGCAAATTGCTTGGTGCTTATTCACCAAATCGATCCTTCAAACAATTGATGTCGTGTATGACTGTTTAGTTGATTATAACAAGTCTAGCCTACATACCTGATCCCATAAATAAATGAATCCTAATGAGCCCTAATGATACTGAAATTTTATGTGGCTCGGAATAAATTAGCAATGCATACCAATTTTGTTATAATGTAATTTTTGTTTTAATGTATCTACAAAATTAAAATTATAACAAGTCTAGGCAACATCCTTGATCCCTTCTAGCCTACGCTTAAGCTACGCTTCAGCCTGTAATATCCCACTGCTGGGCATAGGCCTCTATCCCCATGTAAGAGAAGGATCAGAGCTTAATCCACCACGCTGCTCCACTGCGGGTTAACGGATGTATTATCTACTATGAGTAACGATCGCTATCAGGTGTACATGATAACCAACAGCGTAATGTGACATATTCTATTTTTTTATTACTTTTTTCCCCTATGCGTTGTAACAAGTTAGCAATACGTAGCTACGGTTATAATGTATAGTCTATAAAGACTTAATTCGAAATATTATTTAAATGTTTTTACCACTAGCTGTTTGGCTAAGCGGCTAAGGCAATAGAGAATATAGCCACCCCCTCTTCCCGTAGGTGTCGTAAAAGTCGACTAAGGGTAACACAGTTCCACTACCATCTTGGAATTTATAAAGCCGACCGATGGCGGGATAACCATCCAACTGCTGTCTTTGAAATACGCACGCCGAAGACGTGCAGCAGCGTCTTCGGTGAGACAAAGCGAGCCCTGTAGTCACCAACCCGCCTGCCCAGCGTGGTAGTCACCACGGCAACACACATGAGTTCATGCCATTTTTGGCGCGAACTTAAGGAGGCCTATGTCCAGCTGCAGCGGACTACTATAGGCTAAAGTGATGTTTTTACTACATTTTTTTTAATGTAAAAACCGTGAGTAAATATCAACAAAATTTATCCGCAGTAACGCAAAGGAAACGGAGGTCACATGTAAAAGTCCGTCTGTAACGGTACTCTGATTTTTAAGTACTTTTTTAAAACTGTATTTTGTCTTCATATAAATTATACATCACGAATTCGACTTTAAATCTTTTAAAATTTATTTCTAGATTATAGCAAATGTTCAAACAGCAAACCCAAGTCATTAAGATTACTAATTAGCTGCTCTACCAGTTTTTATATAATTTTATGGAATGAGCTAGAAATGCATACGTGGTGATCTGAGATCGGCAAACGCAAAAGCAGTTTATAAATCATCAGAACGTTGACTTCTAGCTTCAATTCGTTAGTATTGTGCACTACAGACAAGTTCACAGACCTTGCGTCGTTTATGTGCTTATTATAAACGTTTCCATATGGAATGGCTTGTTACTAACTTACGATCTTCTACGTCTCTCTCTACGACACTAAAAGTCTGTTTAGTCAAGTGTGCTTCGACAACTTCCTCATATTTATCTTTATGCCACCTGATCGGGAAACTGTATTCCTAAAATAAGTATAAAGTTAAATGGTTAATGTCGATTACTATGCATGGAAAGAAAAAAAAAACTAAAGATATCCGTCCAATTATATGTAGCCTTAATCAAACTATCAACTGTTTTTCGATAGAAACGATCTTAAAAGTACTGTGTATTTCAAAATAAATTTTTAAGCTTTTTTCCCTATATCAATTACATATTAATTAATTCTATTATCAATTATTTCCTTTCTTTTTTAGACAATGTTAAGTTAGCTATATTATTGTTTATATGATACGTTTAACATTCTAGCTGTATTGGTGTTTATGTACAGCATGGATAAATTAATGGCTTTAAAATTCTCGTTTTTTTTTTACACAACCGTCTTATATAGCTTTGTATGTAACCCGTTTAATCAACCTACCTAATAATACACAGCAGCCTACTAATAATACCTTGTTTCGTGATATATTTTATACATAGGTATACATATAAACACAGATTTCTTTTTATTATTCGTCACTTCGAGTTTTTTACGGTGAATACACCGGCGCGTTGAACTTCGTTTGCCTTTATTCTATTTTGTTTTATTAAAGAAGCGTTTGCATTTATCTCATATATGATATTTAATGCAGCTTGAAAATCGCTTATATATTTATTAAGAACTACCTTTTATCTATCTTCAAGCCTTTGCTACGATTTCTCTTATTCATAAAAGCTATTATTTTCACCTTTTTTCTTTTAAGCTGTGTAATCAGTATCTTAAAACAATTTTACGCAATAACTTTTGAATATGATTTAAATAGTAGATAGTTAAGTACTAAGTAAAAAATTAAAAATAGAATTGACCATCCGTTATAGGGCTTGCGTTTAAACATAATCAAGGTGTGTACCGTTAAAAATACTTTGTTTACATGCAGCTGATGTGCCTGGCATACACTCTGGCACAATGTAGGTCGACTGCACTGGCAATATATGAGTTATGCGAGTTAGTAGGTTAATGTGTGTATCATTACATGTTGGTTTTGTGCCAAAACAATAGTACGTATAGATTTATTACCAATGGATTTTAAAAATCGTTCGATTACATAAAATCTTTGTTGCTGTTCTTGTAAGAGAACATTATGTTTGAATTTTATTTTAATCTCAAGGAAACGTAATTGGAACTCTCTTAAAGAATCATCATTAGTAAATAGCCAATAATAGTTTTGGAATTAAATAAACCAGACGTTATAGAACATACAATGTACAGAAAATGTTAAAAATATATATATCTTGAACTTTATATACGCTCAGCCACACGCTTATGCGTTGAAAGTACATATATAGGTATTTAAATTTTATTGAATTAGTTTAGATACCTAAGAACCCGCATTATGCGCGTGTCTGCAAGCATTCGTTAAATACCGGTCTCTAAACATCTCCATTTGAATCTAAGCAATGTATTTGTATGGACGGCTTCGGCTATTTCTGTTACGGCCTTTGTGTGAGACTTGACGCCTTCAACGTTCAAATATGGTTCTCAATAGCGCTACATATTTATGAATGGCGAACTATTTGTAAAACTATTTGTTTCAAATGACAAACTCGGGCCATTGAAAACTTTGCACGGTTGAAATCATATATCTGTTGTATATCTGTTTTGTTACTTAAAAATACTTTGAAAGTCATAATGTTATATAAATTGATTCAAGTTATAGCTTAATGTTGTTTTTATCGGAACTCGTTTTACGATTTCACCAACGTGTCGCTTATCAAAAGGTTAACATTTGCATAATAATCAACTGTTTAACGAGGCTAATGCTTGTTACGAATAAAATGCAAACAACTTCAAATTGATACGTCGTTATGTACTTTTGAAAGACTATTTAGTAGATTTTTTTAATTTTGCTACATACAAGTTTACTTGTAATATTTTTGTTAAAGCTAAGATCGTTATCGTAATTATTGACGACTAAGATCTTGTAAAATTACGATGTCTTGAAAATATATTAAATATTTAATTAGAAGAAATGCGAATGAAAAATTGTCTAAGAGACGTGGAAGATCGACCTTCACCGATCTGATAACTCGATGAGACATATTTTTTTATCAAATATAATTTATAAACAAATATGCCTATGATAACTTGCCTATCTAAAAGTGTGTGTAGTGTTGTATAAATTATATTTGATAAAAAATATGTCTCATCGAGTTATTACTTCGGTGAAGGTCGATCTTCCACGTCTCCTCTACTAAAAGTAAAAACTAAAATAAAATAAATATTTGATTAGTCACGTTCGACATCAATAATAAAATGTACGTTGGTTGACAAAAGCGTAGGTGTTCCTTAGAAATTTTAAATACCATTTTATATAACTAGATGAGACTTCATTTTTGCTTCTGTTTCACCAGATTCGAATATCATTACTTAACCGTCACTCAGTCGGAATTTGATATTACGTCCTAATTTGATAACGTATTAATAATTATTAAGTTAAAGTCGGACATGTAGCTTCATTTACCAACAAAGAATATTTGTCAAATTTCTTATAATCAATATTGTTTACAGCTGTGTCAGCAAGATGGTCAGCTTTACGCGCTGCGGCCATACGTCGAGGAAGTGCAAGGCGTTTACGTCGCGAGATCGCCGCGTTGAGAGAAACTCTTGACGACATCTGCGAGCCTGGTGACTGCGCTCCCCAACCGCACACTAGAGCTCAGTTGCACAGGAGGATCGAGGAGCTTAAGGTTAGGGATTCGATTTCATTCTCAATAAATTAATGTGTTGTTAATTGCTCGCAAACGTAAAAATTCTACTTCAATTTACTTCAACGAAATTAAAATAACTTTATTCAAGCCTATTTTATTTTTGCCCATTGGTTTACTATATTGGTTAACTTTAGCCATTTTTGAAATCGCTAACAAAAAAAATACAATCAAATTGAGAACTGTAGCCATAATTAAAATATATTATTATTAATTTAGTATTAAAATATAGACATTCCATTCTTTACTTTGAAAATGCGCTGTAAAACTTTAATGCAGATTTAATAACATTTTTATCGCCATTTGAAGTGTTCTATATCTACTCTAGACAGGAAAGTTGATATTACAGTTTAATAGAATTTTATTATGAAAACAATATAAAGAAACATCAAAAAAAATTCTAAAATATTGCATACTTCTTCGATATTAGGAGACGAATTCGCATAAAAAATAATTTCTCGCAGTAAATACATTTCTCTTTTTGAAATTAACTTTCAAAAAGAGAAATGTATTTAAAGTAAAGGAAATACTTCGTAGCAAAGTTAATGTTACTCGGTGTTATTGATAATACAAAATCACCGCCGGGTCGGAAAAGAAAATACTTCAAACCTGATAACAACCCGCTAAAGAAAGTATGGGAAATGAACCTGCGTTCTTGAACATTAGGAATTTTATAAAATACTTGTCCTAGAAAATATTTACTTGACACTAATTATGAGAAATGTTTGTAAAATATATATAGATATTTCTCATCGCTTAGTATTTGTAATATAGGCTTATTCAGGCTTAAGATATTTTCAAGGACTTCAACAAAATCGTGCTTTAATCTTGAATACTTTATGTGTGAATGGTTTCCAAAGTACGAACATAAAAACGATATCGATTCTATATTTGGGTATTCTAAAAATCTATATAATAAAAATGAATGTTCCTAAGCGCATAACTGGAGAATAGCTCGACCAATTCGGCCAACTGTTTTTGTTTTGTATGTTCCTTAAATCCCACAGAAGGTTTTATACAAAAAAAAAAAAAAAAAAAAAAACAAAAAACATAACAGACAAAACGAAGTCTGTCCGGGCAGCTAGTTAGCAATAAAAATTTAATCGACAATTAATACGAGTATAATCTACAGGTAATGTTTCTAACGCGAATAAATTAGTAATAAAATGTTTTCGCGTCAACAGGAGCGCCTTTCCCGCCTCTTAGAATGCAAGGTGTCAATGCTGAAGCTGACGGTTTCCGTGAGACGCGCGTTAGGAGAGATGGAGTCGGATGACAGCGGTCTAACTGGAGACTTGACAGCCTTACTGGCTGCTTGGGATGACGCCCATCAACGGTAATTAAAAAACATATACAGACACTTTAATCTATACTAATATTATAAAGCTGAAAAGTTTGTTTGTTTGTTTGTTTGAACACGCTAATCTCAGGATCTACTGGACCGATTTGAAAAAATCTTTCAGTGTTAGGTAGCCCATTTATCGAGGAAGGCTATAAATAGGCTATATATCATCACGCTAAGACCAATAGGAGCGTAGCACTAATGAAGAATGTTTCGAAATCGGGGATTTTTCCTTTTGTGAGCATCCGCTGCGTAAACGGTTAAAGTTTCGCACAAATCATGTGTGACAGAATTGGTCCTATTCCACGCGGACGAAGTCGCGCGCAGAAGCTAATTGTACAATAATAAAAAAATAATTTATAAAAGAGTGTGCACAAAGTGGTTTGTACCAAAACGAACTTTTTCTGTCTTTTGACAAACGGTATAAAAATAGAGTAAAGAAATTTTTTTCCTACTTTTTTATTACATTTTATTCTTTACGGTTATATCCATGTAATGACATGTAAAAGTGTGTTTTTCACTTTGTAACATTTTAGTTTATTATACGTAAAACTGCCTTTCGTGTTCTAGTCCAATTAAGAGCACCCAATTATACAATTAGGAATTAAGCTCGTTTAGGCCGTTTGTGTGCAAATGAGATCATTAAGAGTTTAAAAATTTCTGTTTAACTTATTTTGGTTTAACGTTCTTTACATGTAAATATCGTTTACTTTTTATGCTATGCTGATTAGCCATGATAATTAATGCGCTACATTCTACAATGTTTCTCGATAAGCAGTGTCTGAAGCAAAAATAATTTTTCAATCTGGACTCTATATCAAACGTATAACAAACTCTTGTTTTATTAAAGCAATAAATATAAACAACTTGTATATTTTAATAAATAATACACTAAAACAAGGAAACTTTAGGAAGCCGGAAAGAAACATGTTTTGTAATTCGTATTTGCAATATAATTATACGTTATTAGATAACAATCCTATCTTAATTTCGATCAGCACATCTAACGAGCTACTCTCGCTGGAGAAGGCGGTTTGTGCGTGGGCGGAATGGGAAAGTGCACTGAGGGAGTTGCAAGGCGCTCTCAGAGGCGATCTCGCGACTTTGCAAGCGTTGCGCGATCGTGGCGCGGCTCTGGCTGACCATGCGGAGCTCGCGGCTCATGTGCGACAATTGGCTGCTTCTCTTCTCGTTAAGAAAAAGGTAACACAAATATAATTACAATTAGGAATTTTTCATATGAATTGGTTTTATTCTACTTTTAGTATAAAACTAGGAAAAGTTTATTTGAATTGAAGGTATAGCTATAGACTTTGTAATTTTATGTATTCCAAGAGTTTGATGCTTAAATTTATTTTCAAACCAAGTAAACAAAATAATTCAAAGCTCGTTTATGGGTATTTAGGGAGGAACGACTGTCATTTGAATAAAATACTGCAAATTTTAAGGTGACATGCCATTAACTATTATAAAATCATCACAAAAAGCTAAATCGTACATTGAATGCTGAATTGTATGACATTATTCTAAATTCGAGATCTTTATTTGTTTTTGCAAATTTTGTTTGATGACTTGTTGCAGCTCATGTAGTTACATAACGACTTGAGCCAAACAAATGTAAGGTTAATAAAATTGTAAATTGTAAGATGTAATTAATGTTCTAAATGTCTAAATACTTCTTCCAATCCTAAAATTTCTTTAAGGTGTCCCCAACTCAATTAATGACATTTATGTATTGTTTTCTAATGTTTACGCGAATTTCACTCATTATATAATGAAACAACTTTTTCGGATTTTATCGCGGCTTATTAGGTTTTTTCATGTCCGATGTTTCGGATACTTTAATCCGTTCCTTCCGTGACCACGGTTGCTGGAAAGTTGCGAAAAAGTTGTTTCATTATAATTATAAAGAATGGCATTTTGTCTCATTAAGTCTTTACCAAAAGTGTTGTTTTTGTCTGAATGATATCAAGAATATGTGTGTTTGTTCCTTAGGGTGGGTCGACATGCGACTCATTATCGGACTCCGGTATTTCTGACGGGGACAGCGAAGGCGCAGGAACGCGCGCTCGGAGACTGGGAGCTCTGAGAGAACTGGCTCGTCGCCTGCAAGCGGCGCTCGCACCCAACTCGCCTGCACATCGCGCCATTGCTAAGGTTAGATTACTATATTGTTATTAGTATTACTATCCCTTCAACCTGTAAAATCCCACTGCTGGGTATAAGCCTCTTTTCCCATGTAGAAGAAGGATCAGAGCTTAATCCACCACGCTGCTCCAATGCGGTTTGGCGGATATATTCCCTACTATCAGGTGTAAATGATAACAACCGGGACCGACAGCTTAACGTGCTCACCGAGGTGGGGACACCCACAAAGACTAATAACCAGACCGGAAATAAATATTTGTATAAACACAAATATACACTCCGAGCGGAAATCGAACCCGCGACCGTCGGTCGGTATTTAGGCGCCGCTGACACGGCACACACACCATTACACCAGAGCGGTCGGTTTCTATAATTTTCATTCACTCTTGTAATAACTTTTATTTTTAATACAGTGGTATACCACAAAATAATAATAATTGAGTGTATAATATTGAGTTTTGTATAGTAAAATTTTGTGTACCGATATTCCAAAATTGACTGCTCTGCAAATGACTTCTGTTTTATACTAAATTTTATATGTGAATTTCTTCTAAATTTAATTATTTTTTTTCTAGCGTATGGAACAAACTGAAAATGAAGTGAAAACTTTGCAAGAATCTTGCCGTGCATTAGTTGAACAGAACATTCCTGACTTCAAAATCGACGAAGTCTCGTAAGTTACCGTAAACTTTACCGTCAATATTGTGTCATAAAACTAAAACTGAAGCTAACAGTATAAGATTTTAGATTAACATGGTTACTTCTATTACAAAAATTATTCAAAAACGGCATATTTACCATGTTTATTATTAAGTCTCGTGAACAAGACATTCGCAGTTAATGTCGAAATATCGAGCTCCGCAAAGCGAAAGTAATAAACATGGTAAATATCCCGTTTTCGAATATTTTTTGTAATTGAAGCTAACAATTCATATTTTACTAAATTTTTGATTTTCTTCTAGACGGGATCACGCTATCGCCGTTTCAAGCAATAAAACTGGTGCTGGTGACCCCGATTACAATCCTCGTAGCGGCTGGGTGTGGCGCGTGCTTCGTTCCTCCATTCCCATACAACTGTGCCTCGTGGCCTTACTCCTGGCAGCCTGGCTGGTAGAGCGACCGAGGTGTTGCGACGCCCTAAACTCGCTCGCTCAAACATTGACGCCACAGTTGCGCTACGTCCGCGGACCGCCGCCAGTCTGAACGCGCCCTTACAACTCGTGTGTTAAGTGACAGCTGTCAATGTGGCATGTTTCAATTTGACGTATGTCAATGTGACGTATCTGTATTGCCACGTGTAAAAAGATCTTTAGGACAATTTATGTCTTAGTAACAATTCACGTAGTATTATGCTACTCGAATAGGTAGTTTGGTCACGTGTTGTGACGAATTGCAATAGCAATAATTTGTCCTAGCTTGTAGCGTTGATTGTAATAGCTAGTTTTAGCTACATATCGAACTAGGAGTTGTAGAAACTAGAGTGACATCTATGAATGTCTATCATATGGAGACTTCTGCGAAAATGTTTTTGTATTTAACTACATATATAAAAAAAAAAACTATAAAAATAAAAGGAGAAATAGATATATTTCTACTCAAAAATATTTCCTCCGATTATTTAAAAAAAAGAATCGTATTACCTATAATCAAAAAGGTAGAAAGAAAATAGATAGATAAAGATAGCTACTTAGCTATTACTTGTGTGGAACGATTATGAAAGCGATAGTGACTTTAGTGCATCTTATTTTTTAAGGTTGTGACACCTAGAACATCCCATTTTAGTGTTGTACTAATATGTTTTATTTTTTTTTATCGATTAGTACTTTTTCTATTATATTCGATGGTGCGGTTGTTTATGTTATTAGCATTTGGTTATTTAATAACGATAACGATACAAGGAGTGGTGGAGCTGATTTATTAAAAGCTCATGTTGCATGACAGAAGGAAATCAATGACAATGTTGATTTTTAGAATAAAAAATAAGGTATTTTATTCTAACGTTTTTGTAATGTGGTTTTGTAAGCTCTATAATAAATAGACTAATATATACTATCCACTCTCTATGGAGTTAAGAGTAAGTACGATTATTTCCTGCATTTTATTAGGACCATAATTAACATTAGGAACCACAGATTGCTCATAGCAAGAGTTCAAATAAATTTAAAGAGAAAGTGTTCGAAAGCCAATCATCTGTATCAGATGAAGTTCAAATTAGCTTTCATTAGTAATAATTTACTAACATAAAACATACGTTATTAATTGTATGTAATACCTATTTTAGTACAAGTAACATGTAATTTAGGTATGTGTGACATTTGCGCTAAGAGTGACAGATTTTCGAGTACCTTTCATATTCTTATAAGTTTACTCAGTTCTATCGATAACATCGATATGCTTCTAATGGCCATATCTAAAACTAAACGGGTTCTATAAATTTATATTTGCCTTAAACACACCTAATATTTTATAACAATTTATATTATATACAATAAACTTTATGTATGTGCTTAGTAAAACTACGTTCATAATAATTTTGTAGAAGTTTTACATTTATATCTATATATATGTAAGTATATAAAAATATAAACACAAAATATAAATACATATATATGAAAATACTATTTAACTATTATATATGTGGCCTTATCTAAAATACAATATACATATAATATATCATATTTTAAGACTGATAAGATTATAAAGCTATGACATTGCTTTTATAAAATATTTATTACCAGAAATGTTTTCGAATATTTTATTTATATTAATTGATATTTTATTTATATATATTTTTAAATAAATGACAATTTAATTCTTTTGAATCAATCTATGTTGCAAGTAATGACAGCAAATTGTTTTTCATCATTTTTGAATTTTTAGATAATTCATTTTGTTTTTTAATTATACAATTCTAGTTCAGTTTAATTTTAACATTTTTTTAAACTGTCCTTAATTGCATTTGCATTTCTACGTTGTTTTTAATACAATTTTGATAAATAAACATTTTAAATCAACTAAAATTTTGAAATAATCTTTATCTTGAATTCTGTGTTGTTTTTGGTTTTGCCGAATTGTATTAAAATAAATTTAAATTTCTTTATTTTAATTTCAGAAGTGCATGTTATGTTAAAAGTATCTGTATTAAGTTTTCTTCTACTATAAGTCTATCAATTATGCCTGTACGGTAAAATTAATAAATAAAATATTTTTTATTATTAATATTAGTTGTATTAGTAAATAGTTAATATTTTGAAATTAATTTTGCCGTATTATATAAATTAATAAAACAAAAATTAAAATAATAGCAACATCTTATTAAATATAAGTTTTCCCGCCAAATAAATGTTATTCAAAATTACAAACTCCTTTCAATGTAAGAGTTTAAAATATGTAAGGTAATTATTACTTTTACATGCCCTTTTTTATCGCTTTTAGAGGGAAAAAGGTCAAATTGAATAATTATTCCTATTGTCACAAATTTACAAGGAATATTTGAAACGAAACACGTTTTTTTAATCAATAAAAATAACAGAATATTTAAAACATAAATAATAAATTTTTAAAATACGTGTGAATGCATGCAAACTAAAGTTTTCTTTTCTTTGTTGCTTTGTAAGAAAGCAAAACGTTTTATGGTCAATTTCTGACAATCTTTATATTTAATGTAAGACTGCGTGTCTACATTGTGTCATATCCCTATAACATTCTTTATTTAGATTTGTGTAAGTTATTTTACGAGACATGCTACTGTTGCATTTAAATTTTTGTTTTAAAGGAAGGGAGCATAATATAGGTTGCATAACATCGTGTTGGCTTTGTGAATTGGAAATAAAAAAAAATGTTTTATAAAAATATGTTTTTATTTTATTTTAATAATATTCCTTAGAAAAACCTATAAACCTGCAACTACTGTCTATGATACACAGATCACCCCCTGATCTGTGCTATGATGTGATAAACTAACTGTAGAAATTTTAGCTAATGTGTCTTGCCATGATACCTCTGTTCCGCACATAAAGATGTCGGTCCCCTTTGTTACTTTAGCTAATATTTATAAACCAGTCCTTAAAATCAGTCACATGTCAGAAGTGAAACTTCTTTGGCAATTAAAAAAAACTAATCGTTAAAACGCTGCAACTTACAATTATGTAAGTTTTTTTTTTTTAGTTTACCTACTTACAATTATTTAAGTTTTTTTTTTTACTTTTTACTTTCTTGTTCGAGGTTTACCACGTCTATAACTAGATGGCGGAGAATCGCGGTGGCAAAATTATTTCTTGTTAGTATAAGGCCAGCATGCATTTGTGTAATTATTGAACAATCCAATATATTAAGTTGAAGCATCTCTAGTGCTGGTTTTATTTGTAATCCTGGTTGTGTTCGACAAGGACAAACAAAACGAATTTAAAATACAAAAAAACTAGTTGAAAAAAAAAAGAAGCCAACGTCGTGGTGTTCCCAGGTTGTCACCCATCCAAGTACTGACCGTCATGACGCTGCCGCGTTACCGGTCGCTCGAATTTTACCGCTCATGCGCTTAAAGAAGTTTCAGTTCAAATATGTAAATAATGATTTGCCACTACTTATATTGGTGACGATATCAGGCACAATATAGTAATTAAACATTTACCCGGACAGACTTCGTTCTGTCTGTTATGTTTTTTTTTCCGTGGGATTTTAAGTAACATACAAAAAAAATTAGCCGAATCGGTCGAGCCGTTCCCCAGTTATGCGTTTAGCCAAAGAGTATATAACCACTACTTTGTTTAGCAACATTTATTTTTATTTTATTATATAGATATAAATAGGTCGGCAAACAAGCTTACGGCTCAACTGATGGTAAGCGATTGCCGTAGCTCATAGACGTCTGCATCTGCAACACCAGCAGCATCGCAAGCGCTTTACCGACCCTATCGCTAATTTCCCCCAGTAACTTTGGTCACCTTACTCACCTACAGGAACACAACACTACTTGAAAACAGTATTAATAATCTGTGATCTTCTGTAAGGTCGCTCCATTTGTAAAGAACAATAAAATGCAAACAATAAATGATAAGAGCTACATATCTCTTAAGTTGGCGGGGAGAAATCAATTTTTTTTTACTTTTTTATTGCCAAATCGTTTGTTCGTGATTGTTCGATTAAATTTACTGTTTGTTCGTTGTTCATTTTTTTATAAATAATGTTGAAAATTTTGACCTTAAGTTGGCGGGGCAAAATTTTGACCTTAAGTTGGCGGGGAGAAATCAATTTTTTTAACTTTTTTATTGCCAAATCGTTTGTTCGTCGTTTGTTCGTGATTGTTCGATTAAATTTATTGTTTGTTCGTTGTTCATTTATTTATAAATAATGTTCAACATTTTGACCTTAAGTTGGCGGGGAGAAATCAATTTTTTAACTTTTTTATTGCCAAATCTTTTGTTCGTGATTGTTCGATTATATTTATTGTTTGTTCGTTGTTCATTTTTTTAACCGACTTCCAAAAAAGGAGGAGGTTCTCAATTCGACACGTATGTTTTTTTTATTTTTTTATTTTTATGTATGTTAGCTCAGAACTTTTGACTGGGTGGACCGATTTCGATGAGTTTTGTTTTAACTGAAAGGTTTTGCGTGTCATGTGGTCCCATTTAAATTTAATTGAGATCTGACAAGTACTTTTAGAGATGTATCTAATAATGCGTATTTAATTGACAACTTTTTCGTCGACCTACGTTGTAATAATCCGCATAACTTTTTACTATATGTCTTCTTTTATAAGTAATCTTTGATAACGCGTATTTACTGGACTGTTTTTTGTATTATATCATATAACTTTTTACTGAGTGCACCGAGTTTGATATTTCTATACTAATATTATAAAGAGCGGTAAAGTTTATAACTTTGTTTGTATATACGGGGTAATCTTCGCAAATACTGATCCGATCATGAAAATTCTTTCGCTATCATAAAGCTACACTATTCAGGAGTGACAAGATAAAAGGAAAAAGATAAAAATATATAAAGATTTTAAATCAGCAGGATTTGAACCTGCGCCCTCTGACGTGCCGTGTCAACAATTCAATCTAATCAAGCATTATTATTTGCCTTAGAAATTAATTGGTGATTTTAAAACATTTATATTTATCTGATTTGCTGAAAATAGTGAGAGTGTATTGGAACATAATTATCAAATTTCACCGTACGCTTCTTATGTGAAATGGATTATAACGCCCAACGAAGTGGGCACGGGTGGGCTAGTCTTTTATAAATCAAAAGCTAATACTTATCATGTGGTTTTATTTAAATTTGATCGAGATATAATTAGTACTTTTTGAGTAATTGAGTAATCATTGATACGTATTTACGAGCGCCTCGCTACGCAACGCCATCTATGGGACTATGTTAAAACTACTTCAGTTTAGAATCAAACCAAGGATGCAACGTAGTGCGCTGTATTATCCGCTAGGCGCTAGCGTAGCTATGTTGTATTACTTGTCGATGTAATTGAAGTCGGTTTTTTTTCGTTTGCGAGCAAACACAATTATTATAAATAATGTTCCAAATTTTGACCTAAACCTAGCCCTTTATATGATGATATCTGCGTTTTTTTTTTTATCAATCCTAACCTCGATCCTAACTACATATTGTTTGTTCGATCAAAATAAATGTTTGTTCGATCGTATTTTTTTTTATAATCAATTTTTTTAATATAATTACACCCACGCAACTGAACATGTTAAAAAAAATCCGACTGCGCATGCGCGAACTTCCAACTTTCCAAGTGATTGTGCGGTCTATTTAAACCTAAACTCAAGTAATAATAATAAAAATAATAATTCTTATTCCGATGAAAAAAGTTTTTGTCTAATCATATAGATATAATCATAAATAATTAGGCAAAAACTTTTTTCATCGGGATTGTTATTATCTTTATCAATTAATATTATTTCAATGATATAACTGCGCCTCTTTCGCATCTTTTGTCGTCACGTAATGCGGGTTCGCCTTTAATAACTTGAAATAAATTAGTGTGGCACAAATTTTGTGTCGTGGCCATTTTTTACACACAACGATAAATTGTAACAATCTGATCGTTACGATAAATTGCTACAACTTATCGTTGCGTGTAAAGCCTACATTAGGCGGAGTCGTGTCGAATAGACAGATTTGGCATAGATAGGCATTTTTGTTCCCAGCCTTTATTGCCAGTGTCTGCTTTCCGAGTTCCAACTAACGCTTCTCCAATTTGCGACGACGACGACCGTGACGACGACTCAACTTCACGACGTTTAGTCAATTATTCGTATTATGGCTGATTTACACGGAGTCAGTAACTGCCGTCAGTTTCCTACGGAGTCAGTGCTGACCTGTCATTGCCATCGTGTAAATTGTTTTCAAGTCAGTACAGCAAAGAATATAGTACTCTCTACCGAGAGCAGTACAGCACTGTCGCGTCAGTACTGACTTCTAAATTCCCGCTCCATATTTTTCGGCGTCAGTCCGCTACCCCCACCACCCACGCTAGCGCAACTGTCACCGTGTAAATGCCGAAGTAATGGCTGATTTACACGGAGGCAGTGACTGCCGGCAGCGCTCACGAGTGCTGGCGCCGAAAACTGACTTCGACAATTTACACGATGGCAGTGGTAACGTCAGTAGTCTTATGGTGTACACACGTCTGTAAAGTCAGTGCGGATAAATGAATTCTCGAAAACAGCAAAAAGTCAGAGATACAGAATAATAGAGGTATAAAATTAATATTTATGCACAAAAAGTATTATGAGATGTAGAATAAAACTTTTTTTTTTTTGGTTATTTTCATTTGTAGATATAAATTAATTTTAATTAAAAGATTTTTTTTTTGTTGAATTGGAATGCATAGCTATTACAACTTATTATTTTCCATCTTTTAGTTATTTTTTTTTTAATATGTCAATGTAGTTATTTTTTTTAATTTGATTTACACATCATATTGACTGTTTTCAATAGTATAACAAGTTTTAAGCATACTGTAAAAAAATCATTTGAATATACCGAGTAAGATCTACGGAAAAATAAAACAATGGTAAATAGTTTGATGGATTGTGCCATGATACTAAAACTTTTCTGTCTTTTTAAAATGATATAAATAATTTTATATTCGGGTCATTACAGATATGGAACATTTTTAAATTTTTATTTAAATAAAATATTGATTTTTATTTTATATAATTTAAAAAAAATATTAATTTTTATTTTATATAATTTTGTTATGATGCAGCGTGGTCACCCTACACTGACGCGGCAGCGACTGACTTCGGCATTTACACGGTGACAGTTGCGCTAGCGTGGGTGGTAGGGGTAGCGGAAGTCAGTACTGACGCGACAGTGCTGTACTGTCTTGAAAACAATTTACACGATGGCAGTGACAGGTCAGCACTGACTCCGTAGGAAACTGCCGGCAGTCACTGACTCCGTGTAAATCAGCCATTACACTATACTCGCGTATGTGCGTTGCGGTGTTGCCAAATCGCGATGTGAAAAATCCCACGATCTGGCTGCAATGTACCAACACTCAACAGAGACAGCGGACGTTGTGGAAGATCATGGATATAATAAATTTTCACCTCAATGTGGAAAATAGATAGTTTTGCTTCGCTAAATAACTAGCTATCGTTGTCGCACTCGCAGCGAATAGATAGTTTTATAACTATCTGTGCTATATAGTCTGTGCTATATAGCGCACATAACCCCGGCTCCACACGTTGGCCCCAACATAGGACCCAAGTCCCAACGCTACTCGTCCAACCCCGGCTCCACACGTTGGCCCCAACATAGGTCCCAACGCTACTCGTCCAACGTGTGGATCTAGAAAACGGCATTCGTCCCAACGTTGGGGCGAGCGTTGGTAGTTGTCCGGCTCGTGTCGGTTTTATCAAAGGAATCTGCGCCAACGCTCGCGATCCGTCCACACGTTGGCGCGTTGCTCAGTTCTGTTGCAACACGCAGCGAGTGCGAACGTCGCGCGAGAATGGCTTCCTCATCCACAACAGTGGCGTAGCGTATGGGGGGCGGGGGGGGGCGGCCCGCCCCGGGCGGCACTTTTTAGGGGGCGGCAAAATTTAACAATAAATAATAAAAATATTTTGAAAATATTTGAACCGTTTTATATCATTTTTATCGGAACTACACATTCGGACCGATTGAAAGGATCACGGAATTTTTCTTTACTTATTTTGTGGCGAAGTCGGTGAATCCCTTTTATTTTGTAGCGACTGGCAACGTCTATACTTGTGGGAATTTCCCGTTTGTGACTTACTTAGTCATAAACGGGAGTTATAGGTAGGGATCCCTAGTACATTTTTTTCACCTGATCAGTATCAAGCTAATTTTTTGGGAGTGGCTACATTTTGATGAGGCGAACAAAAAATTTCTCTTCGAAAACTCTCGATTGTGGTAGCTAACAGAGATAGTAGGGGGTAGAGCAGCAGTGAGCGTAGAACCGGGATAACGTACCACGCAATTTGTAGGACATTATTACTATTAAATTATATAGATAATTACTAACTAAAAGAAAAAAAATCAGCTGGTTAGTAATAATTTTTGATGACCTTACGAGGTCATCAACTTGAGGACCTCGTAAGGCCATCAAAAATTAATTTTTTTTCTGATTTTTTTTTGCTTTTAGTTAGTGATTATCTATCTTACCTATGGATGAACGAACTTAGCTCGGTTTATATCGTGTTTTTTTGGAAATTTTATTTACATCCCAATTACATATAGGTAGGGATCCGTAGTACATTTTTTTCACCTGATTAGTATCAAGCTAATTTTTTGGGAGTAGCTTCATTTTGATGAGGCGAACAAAAAATTACTCTTCGAAAACTCTCGATTGTGGTAGCTAACAGAGATAGTAGGGGGTAGAGCAGCAGTGAGCTAGTGAGCTTAGGACCGGGATAACGTACCACGCAATTTACAAATTGACAATATTACCTACTATTAAATTATATAGATATTAACTAACTAAAAGAAAAAAAATACAAAAAATATCAATTTTCGATGACTTTACGAGGTATGACCGAAGTATTACGATGTATTTGATAGTACGAGGTTAGGAATAATTTTTGATGACCTCGTAAGGTCATCAAAAATTATTCCTAACCAGCTGATTTTTTTTCCTGGGACCACAGCATGACGTTGGCTTATTGTTTTTTTTCAATTATTTTTTTTGTTATTTTAAATTCGTTTTTTTTAATTCGTTTTTTGAATCAGTTTTTTTTTAATTAGTTTGCCAAAGAAGTTTCACTTCTGACATGTGTACTTTGTAAACACTCAATTTGTTTGTTTTTCTTTTTAAATAAGTTTTTTTTCAATTATTTTGCCAAAGAAGTTTCACTTCTGATATGTTTTGTACGCTCGCAATTTTTTATTTCAAATAAAACCTGTAACAGTACAAAATAATGATGACTTTTCTTGCCGAAAAATTCTCTATAATAATGTATGTAATGTACTACTCTGTCAAGAAAGTACCGGGGAAAGATCAAAATATCACATAAATATACAAACTGTTTGTTATTCATCCAAATTTATTTTATCACCTTCAAAGTATGCTCCTTCAGAAATTACTTACGCCAACGAATAATTCAATCATCAAAACATTTTTTAAATGCTGTTTCCGGAATTGAGTTCAGTTCTCGCCGCGAATTCTCCTTTATGTCTTCTACCGATTGAAAACGGGTGCCACGAAATGGTAGCTTGAGTTCAGGAAAAAGACAAAAGTCGGCTGGAGCCATATCTGGTGAACATGGTGGTTGCTAGATGCTATTTGTTGAGTATTTAGTCAAAAATTCGTTCACAGTGATGGTCTTGTGCGAAAGCGCATTAATCGTGGTGCAAAATCCAAGAATTTTCTTTCCACAAATTGGCCTTTTCGTCGAATTTGCTCTCTTAAACGCCGCATAACGCTCAAATCGACGAATTCCGAGTGCACAACACCGCGATAGTCAAAGAAGTTTGGCGTGGATTTTTTGGTTTCGGTTTAGTTGGGAGGCGCCACTCCGAAGCTTGTTGACTAGTTTGCATGTCAAACTCGTAAACCCACGTCTCGTCTCCAGTAACAATGCGTTTCGTAAATGTTGGGTCGGAATTGACTCGTTCTAGCATGTCCCCAGCGCCTCTAATGCGATTGAGTTTTTGGAGAAAATTCAGATCTTTTGGGACTAGCCGAGCGGCAACAAGTTTCATACCCAAATTATTAGTTCAAATGGTACGGATCGACTCGTGAGCTACAGAAAGTTCGGTGGCTATCTTTCTCAAAGTTGAATGAAGATTTTCAGTCACTGTTTCCTTCACTTTAGCGATGTTAACTTCGGTTACAGACGTTGATGGCCTACCAGAGCGAGGCACATCTTCCATCACATCTCGACCACTTTTGATATTTTTGTACCACTCATAAGCACGAGTTTTTGATAAAGTCAATTCACCGTAAGCCTTCTGTAACATTTTCATTGGCTCCGAACACGAAATTCCATTGGCGATGCAAAATTTAAGACTAAGTAACTCTTTGTTCGATGTGTTTGTCCATTATGAAATTCGCAATACACACTAGATAATTATGATATAACTAAAAACAGCACAGTGTTTAATATAAATAACAGGTGCAACTCAAACTCCACGCCAAAATGGAAAACAGTTGCGCCACACTAAAAACAAAAAAAAAATTTATTTGGAAATATACAAATAATATAAACAAATAATCCATTCCCGATTATTTTTTGTCTGAATGTATAGTATACATTAAATTGAAATACCTAAATAAGAGGGCGGCAAAATTTTTTCCGCCCCGGGCGGCCGACAGCCACGCTACGCCACTGATCCACAAAATCGCCACCGGCATGGACAAATGAAAAAATCATAGAATTTATTGAACTTTTGATAAAGTTCAATAAATTCTATGACTTTTTCACATCCAATAATATGGGACGCTACTCGAAAGGATCATAAAAATAAAAATTTATTAGCTGATACATGGCGCACCATTCAACAGAATAAGGAAATGAATTTCTCAATTGAAGATTTAAAAAAAAAAGCGAGAATCATTAATGAGCACATATCGCCTTTACAGAAAAAAAAATTAGTGACTCTACTCGATCTTTGACGTGAATTTTTATTTTTTCTCAGTAACAAATATAAATGTGCACTCAGTACTATAAAAGCGCTCAGAGCAATTTCGATTTCTATATCGGACGTCTTCACATTGGCCCTGACGGGACAGAACTAGTTTGATAGCCAACGTGTGTACGGCTCTCCGAATTTGCAGTCCAACGTTGGTACGAGCGTTGGGGCCAACGTGTGGAGCCGGCCCAACGTGTGGATCTAGAAAACGGCATTCGTCCCAACGTTGGGGCGAGCGTTGGTAGTTGTCCGGCTCGTGTCGGTTTTATCAAAGGAATCTGCGCCAACGCTCGCGATCCGTCCACACGTTGGCGCGTTGCTCAGTTCTGTTGCAACACGCAGCGAGTGCGTACGTCGAGCGAGAATGGCTTCCTCATCCACA
Organism: Melitaea athalia; assembly: GCA_905220545.2. Lineage (NCBI taxonomy): Eukaryota > Metazoa > Arthropoda > Insecta > Lepidoptera > Nymphalidae > Melitaea > Melitaea athalia. Next base: position 5,903,763 of record HG992197.1, on the reverse strand, counting down.
AAATCGACACCGGCATGGACAAATGAAAAAATCATAGAATTTGTTGAACTTTTGATAAAGTTCAATAAATTCCATGACTTTTTCACATCCAATAATATGGGACGCTACTCGAAAGGATCATAAAAATAAAAATTTATTAGCTGATGCATGGCGCACCATTCAACAGAATATGGGAATGAATTTCTCAATTGAAGATTTAAAAAAAAAGCGAGAATCATTAATGAGCACATATCGCCTTTACAGAAAAAAAAATTAGTGACTCTACTCGATCTTTGACGTGGATTTTTATTTTTTCTCAGTAACAAATATAAATGAGCACTCAGTACTATAAAAGCGCTCAGAGCAATTTCGATTTCTATATCGGACATCTTCACATTGGCCCTGACGGGACAGAACTAGTTTGATAGCCAACGTGTGTACGCCTCTCCAAATTTGCAGTCCAACGTTGGTACGAGCGTTGGGGCCAACGTGTGGAGCCGGCCTAACTAGTTGGCAGTGCTACCAACTCGCTGTGATTAGGTAACAAGTACCAACCGTAACAGAAAACGCCATTTCCGCCCAGAAACCAGGCGGGCGACACTCAATTTGCTATACTTTCTCTACCAACCTTAAATTTTTGAATAAATTGGCAGAATTGTACGTCAAAATGAAAAATTTTACACGCCGGAAACGTCATAAACGTCAAGTATAGCAAATTATTTTTTTCCAAATGAAGGCGTCAACTAACCGCCATATTGTATAGTAACTTGTTACCACAGCCGGAGTTTTGGATTTTTAGTTCTGTAATTCTGTTTTGGATATGTATTTTCTTAGGTGTAATACTTTGTTTTGAGAATGTTATTCCTCGCTTCTAGGGCTTTACTATGGGTATGTATTTGAACATTAATCATTGGTCTCTTTGGTTGAACAAAGTAATTTTGCTTTTGAAAATAAATATCTTACAACAATAATTCACAATAGAAAATCACAGTATTTTGTAGTACCTATATTTTTATTACTTTTAATATATTTTTATGTTTTCATTCCTCTAGAAAATACTGGGTAACATAATGTGCGATATCAAAAATGTGCCATTTATGGGCTAAAGAGGATCCCTGGAGCCAATATATTTTTGAGCAAGTTTCCACTTGATCCAGATCGGTTAGTGTGTAAAGAATAGAACAATACAATATTAAAAAAAATCTCATTAAAATCTTTATTACAGTCAATAACTAACTGTAGTAATAAAGTAACATTAAAGTATTATGCCTACTAATGTTGATTAGAAAAGTAGTTGTAGACTGTGTAAATTTAAACTAATAACGAATTTAAATTGACGATTAAAATTCTAATCCTAGGTGTCGTTCTTGGGTCAAAGCAGTTGGAAATGAAGACTGCTTTTAAACCTATTAAAAAATTGCTTATAATCAAATATTTGTTTATCTCATTTAAAAAAAAAATATTTTAACACAATTTTAACTTTATAATGCTATTCCAACACTAAATTTGCCACAACCGTTGGATGACAGTCTTGGAAGATTTTCCTCTGCAAAGTGAAGAGAAAAAAAATCTCGTCTTAAAAGGTACAAAAAAATTTTGCAGTAACTTTTTATATGTTTAACACAATTATAAATTACTAGCCGACCCGTGCCCACTTCGTTGGGCGTTATAATCCATTTCACATAAGAAGGGTACGGTGAAATTTGATATGTTCCAATACACTCTCACTATTTTCAGCAAATCAGATAAATATAAATGTTTTAAAATCACCAATTAATTTCTGCAAGGCAAATAATAATGCTTGATTAGATTGAATTGTTGACACGGCACGTCAGAGGGCGCAGGTTCAAATCCTGCTGATTTAAAATCTTTATATATTTTTATCTTTTTCCTTTTATCTTGTCACTCCTGAATAGTGTAGCTTTCTGTTAGCGAAAGAATTTTCATGATCGGATCAGTATTTGCGAAGATTACCCCGTATATACAAACAAAGTTATAAACTTTACCTCTTTATAATATTAGTATAGACATAATTAACATAATTATAAAAATATGTATTTTTTCTTGATGTTCTTGTTTAGCTATTTATCTAGCCGTTTTTCTGGTTTTTAATATGTTAATTGATTTTTATGATAAATTCTTTTTTATTTTCTAGTTTTTCAAGATATAACGAATTTGGAGAATGTGCAATGGAAGGAAAATATTTTATCTACAAGTGAGTAAACTACTTTATCATATTATATTTATTTATGTTAAACGGTTAAAAGTAACAAATGTGTAAGAGGTACAGCATCTTGCTAGTTTATTTTTGTTAATGTAACATATTTTTAATGATAAATAAAATTAAGATTTTTATTGTTAATTAAATTAACTTAATTATAATAATAATAATTTGCTGTTGCAAGTCTTATACATTTTTGATGTGACAAAAAGTTTTCTTGACAACAATGTCTTAAGCTCTTTCAAAAACTCTTCATCTTACTAAGTATGGACTGGAAATAAAAAAAATTAAGATGAGTTTATATAAAAGTCATACAAATGTTCACAATTGTTATTTTACTGTATAGAAAAAGATAAATTTTTAAATATATTTTGTACTGATAGTGGCAGTACAATCTCAGTTGTAATTAATATTATATACCTAATAGATTATTTTTAATCAGAGTTCTAAAAAATCATCTGACATATTATATTAAAGTTATTATTTATACATTTACCTATATAATATTGAACCTTAGATGATATCTAAGGCTGATATACATATCACTGATAAAATGAGAGATATATGTAAAACACTTTCTGAGTAACAAATATCTTTAACTCATATATGCAGCGCTTCACAACATATGATACAAATTACAATGCAGTATAAGATTTTTTGTTTTACTTTTTTCTACAAAATGATTAAGAATGACACCTTTGGAAAAAAAATCATTTTCATCTTCTATATAGCAAGATAAGTAATCATTAACTATAATACTTTACAATATGATTTTTGTTAAATTAGTAGAATGTAAAATTTTAAAATAAAAATAATTACATATCAAATCTACACTAATACTATAAAGCTGAAGAGTTTGTTTGTTTGCTTGAACGCGCTCATCTCAGGAACTACTGGACTGATTTGAAAGATTATTTCAGTGTTAGATAGCCCATTTATCCAGTAAGGCTATAGGTTATATATCATCACGCAAAGACCAATAAGAGCGGAACACCAATGAAGAATGTTTCAAAATCAGTTGTTTTTTCCTTTTGAGAGCTTCCCCAGCTAGCTCAAAGTAACTATTCCTCCACGCGGACAAAGTCGCGGGTAGAAGCTAGTCTTTATATATATATATCTATATATATAAAAGAGTTACCCACCCATTGACTCATCACGATATCTCTGGAACCATAAGACGTAGAGACTTGAATTTTGGTAGGAATATTCCTTTCGCCGAGTAGAGGTCAGCTAAGAACGGATTTTACGAAATTCCACCCCTAAGGAGGTTAAACGGGGGTTGGAAGTTTGTATGAAAGTCCTATGTTTTTGAAGTAAGAGACTTGAAATTCAAAATGTATGCTCTATAGATAGTGTTGAGGTGTACTAATAATGTATTTTGAGAAATAAACCCCCTCTTGATGATAGTTTGTATGAAAGTCGAATGAAAAATACACCTACAAACTTGAAATTAGGCAGGTAGGTTCCTTATAGGGAGTAGATATCCGCTAAGAACGGGTTTTACGAAATTCCATACCTAAGGGGGTTAAACGGGGGTTGGAAGTTTGCATGAAAGTCCTATGTTTTTGAAGTAAGAGACTTGAAATTCAAAGTGTGTAGTATATTTAGTATCGGCATTTCACCCGTGCGAAGCCGGGGCGGGTCGCTAGTATATATATAAATGAATCGCTGAATGTGTTGCTAAGCGCAAATCTCGAGAGCGGCTGAACTGATTTCGCTAATTCTTTTTTTATAATATTCCTTGAAGTACGAGAATGGTTCTTACGGAGAGAAAAAATGAAAAAATTGCCTGAAAAAGTTTAAAAACATCACTTTTCTATATTCCCATACAAAAGATTCGTAATAATACTTAAAAGTCAATTTGAACTTTAATACCAGACTATAAAGTAAATAAGTGTTAGTGGAGGGGTTCCGGGAAGGATAATTATTAAAAAAAATTAAAGAATCGACTGTTAGGCGATACAAAGTTCGCCGGGTCAGCTAGTCTATATAATAAAAATGAATGTTGCCAAGCGCATAACTGGAGAATGGCTCGACCTGATTTGGCTATTTTTTTTTGCATGTTTCCTTAAAAATCCTACGGAAGGTTTTTATGTGGTTTTCGTACTTAAAAAAAAAAACAATAAACAGAACGAAGTCTGTCCGGGCAGCTTAGTAAATAAAATTCAAATAATTTAACTTTTAGTAAATAATTAAGTATGTAAAAAAAGACCAGTAATAGATGCATATTTAGATATTTTACTACTATTTTTCAGGTGCTGAATACAGCTTTGTCGCCTTGCCCTCTACTTCGCAGGCTCCACAAGGACTTACTTTTGAAAAAACTCTAGGTAATAATTAATAAATAAAAATTTCACAGTTTTGATTTTATTCAATGACATAAAACATTAGCAGTAACATGTCTACTATAAGCATAGATAACTAGCATTTAATTTGTATGAAATTTTAGTTTTCTTTAATTTATCAACAAATTTTACCTTTTTTTTGTGCCTTTTTTTAAAGAATAGATGTGTATGTTAAATATATGACTAAATCAAATTTAAATAGACAAATATATTTTGGACTATTTTTTATTTCAGACCTACATACCTACGCAGAAGAAGTTCCTGCTGAGTCATTACACAAAAAGTAGATTAAGTTTCAAATGCTTTTGGCAAATGTAATTGATAGTTTAGATAAACTTAATAGTGTTAAGTATTCAACCAATACGGGATATTACAATGAATGACATCTTTATTTATCCACTTTACGAGCTCAGGGCCCCTTAACGCTCATTTATCATACTACAGTTTTTTTTTTTTACTTTTCTGCTTCATGGCAATCTGTTTTCCAACAATAAGCACTTCTATGTCTGATTTCTCAGTATATTATGTTTTCCTCGAGAACCATACTTGTATAAAACTTTTCACACGACTCTTGATGTCAAGTGGTAAATCTTTTATGTAGGCTCGGTATGTCGCTTCTTTTTAGCCGGGCATGCTGAAGAGTGCCTTCTCCGCTCAGAGTGTTTGCCAGTTTATTTACATGTATTGTCGGTTTCTCCTGGTATTTCAGGCTGTTTTTAGCTATTTCCTTTAGAACTGTTTTTAGGCAGAGGTCGAGGTATATGTATCTATTAGTTATATATTGAGGGATGCCAAACATTGTTCCAGTAGCTTGCGCTATGTCCAAATATGTTTTTGCCATGTAAATCTCCTCTCCAGGTGCATGCCCAAGTATTTTGCGTTGTTTTCCTGAGGGATAAATTTGCAGTTTAGCGTTACCGGTGGACATGTTTCTCTCCTAAGTGTAAACGTTACATGTACCGAGTTGCTCTCATTGGCTTTTATTCTCCAAAGTTTCAGCCACGTCTCAACCTCTGTCAGTCTATCTGTCTTATACCCTTTGTCTTACCAGTTTATTTGGCCTAGAGGGGAGCTGAGATGTGTAATTAAAGTCGATTTTAAACCGGAAATAAATTGGTAGCACGTAAGATTATTAAATGGAGGACCGTATTGCCTAATTTTTGTGAATAAATCTTCTAATGCATCCATATTTAAACGACGTAGATTTAAACATTCAATATTTTTAGACTGCAAATAACTCCAAATTTCTTGAAATGATGATATTGTCGTTATATATCCCTTTATGCAGACAGCATTTTTGAATGTATACTGGTCGTTCAAATTAATAAATTTCGTATAATTTTATTTTATAATCAGTCCAAAGTGTGTGATGAAAACGAATTTTTTTTTACATTTTCTCGGATGTTTTTTTTTAATATCACTTTTGGAACTAGGACCATTAGTGCAGTCGAATAATCGATCGAGGAACTCAATAACTTGTGCCGTCTGCAATATCTCCATACTATTTTCTCGATAGTCCAGTCCTCTTTCTCTTTATATGCTCTTTGTCATAGACAGCATCTTTAAGATCGCTGTCACTGTGTTGCTTAATATTTCTATTGCACAATTAACCTTCATATTCGGCTTAATGTTAGGTTTAACGTGTAATTTTGTAAGTTTATGAAAATTAAGCATGGTATTATTAATTTTTTCAACCAATAGTAAATGCTCCCATTTTCCTCTTTTATTAGCTATTACCATCTGTTCAGCTTGATGGAAGTTATCTCTAATAGATTTTAATAGATGAGGGACATCATAAATAATGAAATGGGATGGATGGATGGATAAAATGGGACATCATAAAAAAAATCACAGCTAAATAATAATGCTTTCACGCAGTGTTCTGTTGCTGTGGTGAGTATGGTGATCAGATCTCCTTGGGGGATTAGGCGTAGCGTCGGCAACGCCTTTGTGATGCTTCTGGTGTTGCAGGCGTCTATAAGCTACAGTAATCGCTTTACGCTTACCATCAGATGAGCCGTACACTTGTTTATCGACCTAGTTGTATAAAAAAATGCAAATACTAACTTAGCAGGCTTTATCCGCCAATCCGCATTGGAGCAGCGTGGTGGATTAGGCTCCGATCCTTCTCCTACATGGAGAAGAGGCCTATGCCCAACAGTGGGATATTACAGGCTGAATCGTGTGAACTTAGCAGATTTGAGTTCGATATGTTTTTGATGTCAAAACTATTTGTAGTAGTTCTAGAAATTCCTTTTCTACTTGGACTTGCATTTTGGTTTACAGTAGAGGCTGAAGTAGATGTTGATGTTGTAGGTTCTGTAAATTTAACAACACTGTTATACATTACATTGTAAACTAGAAACTTTATACACAATCATGTCTATATTAATATTATAAAGCTGAAGAACTTGTTTGTTTAAACGTGCTAATCTGAGGAACTGCTGGTTGGAATTCAAAAATTATTTTTGTGTTGGATAGCCCTTTCACAGGGAGGCTAGGTTATACAATATTTTATTACGTTTTTTTTTTTCTCAAATCAGCCGGTGAAAAATTAGTTTACTATTTAAATTAAAATTAGGCACAGCTAGTAAACAATCTATACTAATATTATAAAGCTGAAAAAGTTTGTTTGTGTGAACGCGCTAATCTCAGAAACTAATTGTTGGAGAAAGGCTATTTTTCCTCAAACTAACATGTGTGAGACCGCAAAAACCGCTGGTATAATTATGTATAATAAAAATAAGCATACTGGGGTTTAATACTGAACATGTTGAATTATAGTCACGGTCCTTAAGTAATGGAGTAGGTACCGATTCTGCACAACAAGATTCTGTATAATATTACAAGATTATGTATATAAAGTAGTAACTTTTTTATTTTATTTTTTAATATAGTATGTAAAAAGAATTAACTTCTCACCTAGGTATGAGATATGACTTTTTTTTTTACTATTTTTTGGTTTTAGTATATCTCCAGCTACATGTAGTGGAAAATCCTTTAAAATTTCGTCTGACATTGGCTCACACAAAAGATTTTGTGTTGGTACTGCATTTTTCTTTATTCGAGATCTTTTCTTATTAAAATCTTCAATTTTGAAATGGTTATCACAAACATATTTCAATTCATGAAAAAGTAGGAGTATTTAATCCTTGGCCATGTTAATGTTATAAAAATTAAAATATTTGTCTATTTATTTGTACCTATACTGTATCCATCAAAATACTTTGTTATTATAAATCAGGTTACTTGTTATTTTTTATTGTTATTACTGTATAGTGAGACTGTTTCATAAGTAATGCTCTTTAGTATTGTTTGTTTATTAGATATCTGTTAATATTTTCGTATTATTTTTGTAAATCTTATTATTATTGTTATTACTGTACAGTGAGATTGTTTCTTATAAGTAGGTAAGATTATCTCTTCAGAATCATGTTACTTTAGTAGATATACCTCGCGCGTTATTACTTGGCACGACTGAAGTTCGCGCAGAAGGCTGCGCAGTAACATTTTTTAAGGGACCGGGGGGAAGGCGATTTTGGCATGAGACGCATGCGGGGAGGCTAGGGATTGACCATATGTAAACACAATCGACCGTTTAATCAACCGAATTGCGCAATCGATTAGTTTTATTTAGGATTTATTGATTTTTGTTTATATAAGATATTAAACGTATTAGATTTACGAATATAGTTAATTTTGTCGTTAATAAACGAGATTTCGACATTAATTTAAAAAAAAAAACTACAAAAATCAAATTTTCTCAGTTGAAAGACACGATTTACTTGAATATCAGTTATCTATTAACGACTACACTATTTGAGAAAATTTAAAACCTCCTTTTAAAATTAAAAATAAATATATTTTTATGACTTAATTTTAATCGATTTCAATAAAAATCGATTAAACAACACCTTATTGCACATCCCTTTTTGCTTACTTCATACAGCTTCGTGTTTTTTCGGAAATGCTCGGATACGGTAATCTGTCTCAGTCACACGTTAGTATTCGTGCCACTATCTCTGTCTTGAGCACTATCGGCTACAAAAGTTTTCGTTTCTAATGTTGTTAATTTTTATTATTAGTATTACGTATTAGTAATTAGTGTTATAGTATTCCGTTTGTTTTATTTAGCTTTAATTGTTTTATCTAGTGTTAGTATTAATTTTGTTTTATTTAGTGTTAGTATTAAGTGTGTTTTGATTTTGGGATTTTCCCCCTCAGCGACAGTGATTAAATAATAATTAATAATAAGCGTAAATATGTGTTAAATAATAATAAGTGGTAATGTATATAAAAAGTATTAAGTGTAAATATTATTTATTGTGTTGTTTGTGATAAAAATCTAGCTGCCACTATCGAAAGGTAAGGTATTGAAATTGAATTTTTAATATAAAAGTTATTTTTGCAGCATCTTAAAGTGCTATGATGTTTATTTTATTGGTCAATGTATTAGGGAAATTTTATTCGTACATTGATTTATAATAAAAATAAAAATTGGTAATGACAGTTTTTTTTCGTGAGTGTACATGCGCAAAAGTTCGCAGAGCCTATGTTCAGACGTGCCAAGTTATTTCGCGGGTACTGTATCTACCGATATTACTAATTTCGTAACTAATATTGTTTTCTTTTAACGGTCACTGAAAAGTGCATTCGTTTCAAGTAACAAGTTTGAAAGTATTAAATTTATTTTGGTACATATCTACTACAATTCACATCTTATAATTCCTTTTTTTATGTACATAATTGCAGTGTTTTTAAAAAGATTTTCATAATATGATGCAAACATTATCAAATAGATAAATTAGTTTAAAATGGATAAACTTTTGATCTTGTTCATTTATTTGAGTTTTCAATTTAGTTTTAAGAACTATACTTCTTATTATTATAACCGCTTTGCCATACTTGTCTGTAAATATTTAGTTCCGAAGTTTTGATAATAATATAATAATAATAATTTATTTACTTCAGATTTTGTGTGAATTAAAATTATCAAAAATCAAAACAAAGCCTTGTAAATATATATAACATTAAAAAGAAATTTATTTCAAATATTGTTAATATAAATTAGTACATTTTTTTTATAAGTAATCCAGACAAGTTAGACGTATAATGTATATGTAAATTTGTCCTACAGGTGGTATCTTAAAATAATTCAACGCATTTTGCAGTGAACATTGAGAGCGATGCGAAATCGTGAACATTTGGTGTGTTTTAGAAGTTTATATTCTAAGATTTTATTTATTTTGGTATATTAGGATCAAGTATTTTTGTAACGAAAAGAATGTGACACATGTTTTGTACAAAAAACCTGTTTCACTTAAAGATATAAAAAAGGCTATAAGAGAAAATTTTAGCAATAAGAGTTACTATTATTTAATATGTTATAGTATACAAACAAACTTACAAATACTTCATAAAATTATAACTTATAATGTTATTGTAAAATATTGTAGATAGGATGAGGCATTTATTAAGATAATTACAGTTTTTTTTTTATATGAGAAGTATCTAATCCTTGGCCATTCAAATTTTATAAAACGAAAGTGTTTGTCTGTTTATTTGTATACCATATCCTTAAAACTGATATTTTGATATAGTCTTGAAATCATCTTATTTGTTATTTTTTTAGTGTATAGTGAGATTGTTTCTTAAGTAAGGCTCTTCAGAATTATGTTTCTTTAGTAGATATCTATCGAAATTACTATTTCTAACTGTAATGTTGTTTTCTTGTAACAATCACTGAAAAGTGCATTAGTTTCAAGTACAAAGTTTGAAAGTATTATATTAATTTTGGTAAATGTCTACTACAATACACATCTTATAATTCTTTTTTCTAAGTAATTGCAGTGTTTTTAAAAAGAAATTCATATTATATGATGCAAATATTTTCAATAGATAAATTATACCCTGTTTCTTTTCAGTACGGACTAAATTGACACATGCAAATGTCAATTTTCGAAATAATGATACCAGCTTTTTTGTAATAGTGTTGTATACCGATTTTGTGAATACAATACCGGTTTTATGAATCGTAACTTTTTACTTTTACCACATAATTTTATTATTATTTGACAATAAACGAATCTTTTAAAAATCATGGTTGTCGAATGTAAAATTAAAGCTAGTCGCCAACAGATGGCGTCGCTAGTAAGTTAGATCGCGCAAGCAAAATTTCGTACCAGAATGATAAGTATGAACTCAACTTTAAATAAATTAACCAATATTGAACCCTATTGACAGTGTATCATTTTAACCCTCAAGAACTCCTCAGAGTACAAGTTTGTTCATAGTGGTCCTTCTAGCTGGATGTGTTCGTCCGATTTTTTGACGTCATCACTTGCGGACGGTGGTTTGCCGTTGCAAACGCAAGTACAGGAGCGGTTCGACGCGAGTAAAGCATCAACCAGCTTCAGAAGGTGCCTTCAGTGGAAGGCGCATTCAGGAATTACGGTGGGCGGAACCACCCAAGGAAGCAGTTCATCATCAGCAGTGCTTGAGGAGTCGGCACATTGGCATCATCTACAGTACAGTGAGTGAATTATCCATCTGTGAGTACTTTCATACAGTTTTCAACCTTAAGTTTATCAAGATAAAAGTTAAAGTGTAAAATCATTAGTTGAAAAATTTGGACTTGTAAAATTTAAACGTTTTTAATTTTAACACATAGAAGAAATTTGAAAGATTTGGGACTTAGAAAATTTAAGTGCATGTTAGTTAAGACTTAGAATAATTTCAATAAAAACGAAGGTACGGGGAACCTATGCCCAATTTTACTTTTTTAAAGAGTTTTGAAAACACTTAGAAAATTTTCGCTAAAAGTAACTTGTAATTTTTTTCTGTTTTGAGAAGTAACTTGTAAGTTTTTTTGTTTTGTCACTTGGAAGTTTATAATTGTTAAATTTTAATTTAAATTACTATAATGGAATCTTTAATTAATTTTCAAGGAGATATAACTTCACGCATTAGTAAAGCCAGAATTAATTTTAAAAAGTCTCCTAAAGAGCGCATTATTAAAGAATATGTCGAAAATCGACTTGAGGCGTTAGACCAATTATGGTTTGAATTTTTATCCGGACATAAAGAGCTTATGCGTAGCGCCAATCCTAAAGAATTAAATAGTTCTAGTTACATTTCAAATGATGTTTACGACAAAACCGAAGACATTTATATTTCATATAAAACGGAGTTAAAGTTGGCACTAAAGAATTTTAACGAAAGTGCTACTAATGTTAACTCTTATTGTGAGAAATCTATGAGTAATGTAAAGTACCCTAAAATCAATATTCCTAACTTCTCTGGGAATTATTCTGAATGGACAACGTTCAAGCAAATGTTCACATCATTAATAATAAATAATTCTTCCTTTGATGATGTACAAAAACTTCATTATTTAAAAAGTTATCTTGTAGGCGATGCTGAACAGTTGCTTAGACACGTTCCCATAGATAATGGTAATTTTACTCGTTCTTGGCAACTATTACAGGAACGTTATAATAATAAAAAATACATTTGTCATCAAACTTTGAAGAGACTTTTGAGCCAGAAAAACCTTCAAGTTGAATCGGCCGATGGTTTGAGAGACCTCGTTGATACTACCAATACATGTTTAGCCACACTTCAAAGTTTGGGAATCGATACAGAGTCGTGGGATGTATTGTTGATTCACATCCTCACGTTGAAATTGGATCCAGAGACCAGACGTCAGTGGGAGTTTCATGTAACCAAAACTATCTCTTCTGAAGAACTTCCCACTTATAAACAATTTACTGAATTTTTATCTGAAACATTCCGCGCCGTGGAGTGTCTTGATCCAAAATCAACAAAAACCCAATCTAATAGTAGCAAGATGAAAGCACTACATGTAACTAATACTAATGTATCTTGTCCATTATGTTCTGATGATCATAAGTTATATAATTGTAAACAGTTTCATAAATCCAAAGTAGACGATCGTCGTAAGTTTGTTTACGACAACAATATCTGTTTCAACTGCATGGGCGGTAGTCATTCTGCCAAAGAATGCCATAGCAATTCACGGTGTCGCATTTGTAAACAAAAACATCATTCACTTCTTCATCCTGGGGGTAAAAACACTGCCAATAATGTTGGAGACAACATGCCAAACAAGAGTGTTGTCGCGTCTTCAAACGATCCTACCACTTCAAACAATTCAGCATCATTGGTCTCCTGTTTCTCGACAGGTAAAATATTTCAGCAGGTCTTGCTAGCCACTGCGGTAGTCAAGGTCACAGCGAGAAATGGGGAAGATTACAAATTAAGAGCATTATTAGATCAGGGCTCGCAGTCATCTTTCATAACGGAGTCCGCAGTACAATTCCTAGGCTTAAAGAAAAGACCTACCACTAATCACATTGCAGGTTTAGGTGGAGGAAAGGATGTGGTATCAAAGGCCGCAGTCGATTTAACGTTAAAATCCTTATATGATCCCACTGTAAAAATTCCAGTGAGCGCACATGTTATCAAATGCATAACGTCTCCATTACCGGCTGAGAAAGTCGAACCAATGGAGTGGTTAGAACTAAAAAAATTATCGCTAGCAGATCCCGAATATCACACACCCAACAGAATCGACATTCTTTTGGGAGCTGAAGTATATACAAAAATACTTCGTGCAGGAATAAAACGAGGACCGCTTGGTACACCACTGGCCCAAGCAACATGTTTAGGTTGGATTCTCTCTGGAGAAATCGAATCAAATACCAAGCCCACTTGTAACATAAACGTAATGCATTGTCGTTGCACATCAGATTTAAAAAGATTCTGGGAACTTGAATCAGATATTCAACTACCCAAAGAAAAACTATTCACAGACGAAGAGAAATTCTGTGAACAACACTTTGAAACCAACACCCGTAGAGAGAGCGACGGTAGATATATTGTTCGCCTTCCACTTAAAGTTGAAGTTCCTCAAGTCACTTCTTCTCGAGATATTGCAGTAAATCGTCTGAAATCACTTGAACGTCAGTTACACAAGAATAAAACACTAAGAGTAAAATATCAAGAAGTAATTGATGAGTATCTAAAGTTAAATCATATGGAACTTATATCTACAGAAGAAATAAATAATCCTAAAGCCATATACTTACCTCACCACGCTGTGGTTCGTAATGACAAAGAAACCACTAAAGTAAGAATAGTCTTCGATGCGTCCTGCAAAGGAAAAAACAATATGTCATTAAATGATCAACTGGCAATAGGACCTACCTTGCAGCCTGAACTACGGCACATCATAATGCGTTGGAGGTCACCCTCAATTTGCATGTCAGCCGATATTGTTAAGATGTACCGTCAGGTGAAGACCGACAATCGTGACAATGATTTCCAGAGAATTCTGTGGAGAGAAAATCCTAAATTAGAAATGAAACATTACAAACTTACCCGTGTTACTTTCGGCACAGCGTCTGCTCCATATCTAGCAGTTAAGGCACTGCAGCAGGTAGCTCACGATGATGGTGCTGATTATCCAATGGCGGCTGAAAGAACACTAAAAGATTTCTATGTTGATGACTTCCTGAGTGGCTGTGAAAGTGTCAAACAAGGATATGAAATATTTACACAAATGAATGAACTATTAGGAAAGGCAAAATTCAAACTTCAAAAATGGAATAGCAATAGCAATGAACTCTTAGAATTAATGAAAGGGAAGGAAAAGGATAAGGAAAAAGGAAAAGAATCAGAAATTGAGGAAGAATTAAGAATCAAGGAAGACGAATTAATAAAAATAATGGGACTTACCTGGAACCGACGCGACGACACCTTTCGTTATTCAGTTAATCTCCCGACGTTGCAGCAACCTGTAACTAAAAGGATGATTGTTTCGGATATATCTCGTCTCTACGACCCATTAGGATGGGTAGGACCTAGTTTAATAATAGCAAAAATTATGATCCAAAAGCTGTGGTTAGCAGGATTAACCTGGGACGAAATTGTTCCAAATAATCTTTTGAACGAGTGGTTAACTTACCGCGAAGAACAATTAAAGTTACGTGAAATCCGAATACCAAGATGGATCGGTACTCACACAGATGATCACGAAGTTGAAATTCACGGCTTCTGTGATGCATCGAAGTCAGCATACGCCGCAGTTGTGTATGTACGAGTAATTGATTCTGAAAGAAACATAAACTTGTCTTTAATCACCGCAAAGACAAAGGTAGCTCCAGTGAAACAAGTCTCCATTCCGAGGTTAGAGTTATGCGGAGCTGTACTGTTAAGCAAATTATTAATGGAAGTAGCAACGGTTTTTAATATCGAAAAACGCAATATACACGCATGGACTGACTCAACTGTCGTCCTTGCATGGTTGAACAACCATCCAAGTAAATGGAGCGTGTTTGTGGCCAACCGTGTATCAGAAATTCATACAAACCTCAATCCTCAAAACTGGTCACACGTTACATCCAAACAAAACCCCGCAGACTGTGCGTCGCGAGGTTTACATCCATCTGAACTACTAAACTCCAAACTTTGGTTCAGTGGACCGGAATTTCTCTATCATAAGAATATCACGTATAATAAACCTAAAATTACAGTAACAGACTTGGAAGCATTAAAAATCAAAACAAATTGTGCTATAGTGGAACATAAAGCAGACATATGGGATAAATATTCATCGCTTACTAAAATGACTAGAATAATTGCATACTGTAAGAGATTTATAAATAATTGTAAAAATAAAAATAAAAATAATGTAAAATATATCACAGCTAAAGAGTTGAAGGAAGCACTTCATTTTTGTATAACTAAAGATCAAACAAATCATTTCGCAGAAGAACTTAAACTAATATCACAGAAAAGGGACTTACCTAAAGGCAATAAACTTCGCTCATTAAATCCGTTCATTGATCCTGATAATATCTTGAGAGTAGGAGGCAGATTAGGTCTTTCAGACCTCGGTTATAATAGAAAACATCCAATTTTAATGCCGAAACAGTCTCATTTAACCCAACTTATCATAGCTGATGCCCACAACCAAACACTTCATGGTGGACCGCAACTTACACTAAACTATATACAAACTAAGTATTGGATTATCGGAGCGAAACAGTTAGTTAAATCACACTACCGCAAATGTGTGACTTGTGTTAAGAACGCAGCAGTCACAAAGGCTCCTTTCATGGGACAGGTACCCACTGTCAGAACAACCCCCACACGTGCATTTAAACACAGTGGTGTTGATTACGCGGGACCAATCCAACTGAGAACAACCAAAGGTCGAGGTCACAAATCCTACAAAGGATACATCGCCTTATTCATCTGTATGGCAACTAAAGCCATACACTTAGAAGTCGTAAGTGACTTAACTACGGAAGGTTTCTTACAAGCCTTTAAACGTTTTGTGGCCAGACGAGGTGGTTGTTCGCATCTGTGGAGCGATAACGCCACCAACTTTATCGGAGCATCAGGAGAACTAAAGAAATGCGCTATCTCAGAACGCAAACAGATGCTCTCTGAAGTCGCTGCATCGCTGGCAACAAATGATTGTGAATGGCATTTCATACCTGCCCATTCGCCTAACTTCGGCGGATTATGGGAAGCCGGAGTCAAATCGGTGAAACATCACCTCAAGAGGACAATTGGAAATTCAACTTTGACGTACGAAGAAATGGCGACAGTCCTCAGTCAGATAGAGGCTTGCCTCAATTCTCGCCCCCTGTCGGTAATTACAAGCCAATCAGAGATTGGCAATATTTTAACTCCCGGACACTTTCTTATTGGTGAACCATTGATAACTGCGCCAGATCATGATGTTGGGTCGTTGAACGTAAGTTCTTTGAGAAGGTGGCAATACACTCAACGTATGCTCCAATCATTTTGGCAGCAATGGTCAAACGAGTATCTTAACAAATTCCTGCTGAGATATAAATGGAACAAGAACAATCCCCAACCAAAATTGGATGATGTTGTAGTAGTCAAGGAGGACGGTTTACCTCCATCGCGTTGGCTCTTTGGCAGAGTAATCGCCACCTATCCAGGTGCAGATAATATAGTCCGAGTAGTAGATTTAAAAACTAAGGGTGGTGTTATAAAACGGCCAACTCAAAAATTGTGCATATTACCTGTCGCCGAATAAACTTAAATGTAAAGTTAGTATTGTTATGTTTTTTTTTTTTTTTTTTTTTTTCTTCTAAATAGTAATCTTTGTAAACTTAAGACAACATATGAAACAAAATGTAATTTGAAGAACAAGGCATAACCTTGTTCTTGGTGGGCGGTATGTCGAATGTAAAATTAAAGCTAGTCGCCAACAGATGGCGTCGCTAGTAAGTTAGATCGCGCAAGCAAAATTTCGTACCAGAATGATAAGTATGAACTCAACTTTAAATAAATTAACCAATATTGAACCCTATTGACAGTGTATCATTTTAACCCTCAAGAACTCCTCAGAGTACAAGTTTGTTCAATGGTAACTATGGAGCATCACAGTTAAAAAAAATATTTATTAATATTTAATAAAGCCGAGGATAAAATAGATAGGTAATGTCTACCGAGACAGAAATTTTGAGTAATTTAATATTTTAACATTTTGACTAACTTAAGGTTGCTTATAAGTTATAATACTAGGTACATTACCTAAGTTTGTAATGTACCGAATGTTAAGATAAAAATATTTTTTTATATTTTATTTTATTGTTTGAGTATTTGATATTTTGCTACCTTAACTTTCTTTTATTATTATTTAGTTTTTTTTTTTTTGTAAATGACATTTTTTTACTTTCGTTAAGTGTGTGTATCACCTTAAGGCGAAATAAATGTTTTCATTTCATTTCATTTCAATTTGCATGTGGTTACTAAGATTATTAAATATGTACTTTAAAAAATAAGTGTTTTTCATTTATCATAAATCTATACATTAGCCATACAGGTACATACATTATATAGGTATGCCTATAGGTACATTACGGTTGTCGCCACATTCTAAAATTTTAAAGACAAAGATTTTTGTAATTATTACTGAAAAACGATACTAGATTGTAAATTACGTAAAGTTACGGTAGTGGCACATCACTATTAATGATTCGCAAAAAACTAGCAACACAGCTTATGTCAATTTAGTCCGTACCGAAAAAAAACGGAGTATAGTTTATCCGTTTGTTTTGAGCTTGTTCATTTATTTGAGTTTTCAATTCAGTTTTAAGAACAACATTTACATTTTTATTTCTTGCATTAGAAAGCCCTTTCATAGGTTACATTGCTTAAACAGAAGATTATAAAAATATAATACAGCCCCGCTTTATCATAATTGTACCTTTATTGACTGTAAATATATAGTTCTGGAGTCTTGCATTGTAAATATGTATAATATTAAAAATAAATTTATTTCAAATATTGCTTATATAAAATTTAGAATATTTAGAAAAGTTAGACGTATAATATATATGTAGATTTGTATCATAAAATAAATAAACTTATTTTACAGGGAACATTGAGAGTGAATCGAAATCGTTAACATTTGTTGTGTTTTAGAAATTTATGTACTGAGATTTTTGCCATAATTTTATTTATTTTGGTATATAGGCTAATTAATATTTTTAGAAGAGTAAAATATAAATAATAAAAATATATTTTACAAAAAGGCCTTTTATTTAAATTAAAACGTATGAAATTATAAATATGAGAACCCTGTGGCCAAAAGTATCGATAATTTTATCGACTAATTTATCGACCTTTTTCCACACTAGTATCGACTTCCGGTACGATAAAAAATTTCACAACACTATATTCCATCATTACCAATTTAACGAAAAAAAAATACAGAGCAACCGTTAAGTTGGTACCAAATGTATAGTAAACCTTGAACCCGGAGCTCAACCGTGTCTATGAAGTGACACCTCTTTCTCTTTATATGCTCTTTGCCAGAAACTTGCGGTGTCTGTCGCGAATGTTCACGTGTTTTAAATAGTATCATAGTTTTGTTTAATAATAGTTTTGTTTGTTTATAATAATATAAGTTGTTACTAAATTTAAAAGGTGTACTGAAGTTTTCTTATACAGGTAAATTTATTTTAAAATTATGGATCATTCAATGATCGAGTCGTAGCTTGTATGCCATTGTCGCCATATTGTAATTCATTTAATCAATTATTTGATTTTTCTGTGAAATTTTGGCTAATGGGGTAAAAAGACATTTTACATTTTGTTAGACAGTATATTTAAAACTTAGTCTCCATTTGTACGAAGTTATTCTTTACTACCTAATGTTAATTTTTGCTAAACCGCGTGGTGCCTAAAGTTAGCTGCCGCCGTGCCGCTGCCGCCATTACGCCATTCTGTTTATTTTAATTAAGATTTATAGGCAAGTACTCATTCAGTTATTGATATACGGTTTAAATGTTAATAGATGTAACTTGATTAGGTAAATATTTCTTATTATGGTACTTATTAAGTTCATACGTGAAAATAACCTTAAAATCTTAAAAGTCGACCAAAGTATGCTCATCGCAGAACTTTCTAGAATTATGTAATTAGAGTGCTTTTCTTTGATATATAAAAAAACCATTATGTTATCTCATAAATTAGATCTGAAGTCGTACATTTGTACATAAGAGGTCGATAATATGATGCTATTCATTCATGGTATTACTGGTTAAATCGATTTATGTGTTATCGATTTTTTAAGTAAGCGAGCGTCATTTAGGTTAGGTTTAGACCATGTAGTTTAAACTTTTTATTTATTTCAGCGTAAAGTATGGTTGGGTCGCGAGTCTACGTCGGCGGTCTGCCCTTCGGGGTCCGTGAGAGAGACTTGGAAAAATTCTTCAAAGGTTTCGGCAGGATCAGGGATATACTAATCAAGAATGGTTATGGATTTGTTGTAAGAATTTTTTTAATACTGAATATTCTATTACTCGATTTCGTTTACCAACTACTTATACATATGTTTGCTAGATAGATTATTTAAAACTAATATGGAGTTTTTCAAAAATATTTTTAATTTGTATGATTAGAGATAAATACGTAGTATGTATATTAATACCCGCTGTTGGTCTATGAAGTTCAGATCAACTTTAGTAGAGTTACCTTTTTAATGATCAGACAAATTTATATTTCACAAATCTCAATTCTGACAACCAGGAAAGGTGCGGGTTAGTAGATTTAACCCCCCTGTTAATGGGTTAAGTTCCCGAACTAGGGAAATGTTTGCTTCTGGTTTTAGTGTCTTTGTGTCTCTACAAAATAACAAAGAGAATGTTTTCAGTTACGGTCGTTGTCATAGATACCTGATTATAATAATTACTAATCATAGGGAAAGAACCGATGAGTTCTTCTTGGATCAGCAATAGTTTAAGTAGATTAGAGACAGTAATAGCCTTAAGACTGCGCTCCGGACACATTCCATTGAACAAGTTCGCATATTTAATGAAGAAAACCAATTCTCCAAATTGTGAAGAATGTACTGAGAAAATTGAAGACGTGTACCATATTGTTATGGAATGTGTCCGGAATGAACCATTGCGGAATGAGCTATTTATGTCTAATCCATACTAATATTATAGATGCGAAAGTATCTCTGTCTGTCTGTCGCGCAATCACGCCAAAACTACTAAACAGATTTAAATAAAATTTGGTATACAGATAGTCTAGAGTCTGAGAAAGGACATAGGCTACTTTTTAATGCGAATAAAAGGGTGTAAGGGGTTGAAAGGTGGGAATGAAAATTTGTATGGAACTATGTTCGTGTTTCGTAACTGTCAAACATTTAATGTTCATCCCGTCGATATGGTAAACTCTCCGATAAAATTAAAGAACGTATTTAAATAAAGGTTTCGAATCGACAACATATATTTACAATATACGGATAGTGGCGTATTTTACATTTTAAAAATGTATAATAATGTCTGCTGTGTGGCTACGGCATAGAATTTAGCCTCCCCCTCTCTTCCCGTGGGTGTCGTAGGAGGCGACTAAGGGATAACATAGTTTCACTACCACCTTGGAACTTAAAAAGCCGACCGATGGCGGGATAACCATCCAACTGCTGGCTTTGAAGTACACAGGCCGAAGACGGGCAGCAGCGTCTTCGGTGCGACAAAGCCAGCCCTGCGGTCACCAACCCGCCTGCCCAGCGTGGTGACTATGGGTAAAACACATGAGTTCACGCCATTATTGGCGCGAACTTGTGGAGGCCTATGTCCAGCAGTGGACTGCGATAGGCTGAAATGATGATGATGATGATGATGATGATAATAATAATAATAATGTCAATAATGAAAACGGATTGACATTATATTGGTTGTCAAATATAAAACGTAGTGGTTAAGTATATACTCTTTGGTCAAATATTTATGTGTGCGTTCAGAAATTTATTTAGTGTAAACTAAGGAAAATATATCAAGCTAATTAAATCTTATACTATTAAAAAAAAGGAAAGCATTTTTTCCCTCAAATCAACCCAGGTGAAACCGCGGGGCACAGCTAGTAGTATTATAAGAGAAGTCGGTGGTTTGAACAGCGTCTTGGCATTCCCTTTATCCAAGGAGGCCAGGGCGCTGTATAAACTGGTTAGGCTGGGTTTGAGAGTAAGATGATCAGTTATCTTCTCTCAAAACCAGTCTCTAGTTTAGGAAGACTTATAGAGCTTATGCTATCAGTAAACTACCTATAATATTTATAGTCTATAAATGATTATTATAATTAGGATTAATTAGTATAATGTAATTATTATAATATTCATTGATAAACCAATTGTCTCAGGCATAACTTGAAAAATCGAAAGTCTGTATGTCTTAATGCAAATCTTTCAGGAATTTGAAGATTATAGAGATGCTGATGATGCAGTTTATGAATTAAATGGAAAAGAATTGCTCGGAGAAAGGTAAGAAATAATTTTGTAATTATCTTTAAGTATCAAATTTTGAATTTTAGTTAACTTTATTATTAAGATTAATTTAAAAAAAAGCTATTATAAAAGTCATAAGACATACTAATAATTAAGGTGTCAATAAATTTTTAAGTTTTAATTAACTTTTTTTCACTAGCCGGCTCCACATTTTATGAGGATGTGAATGGAGAATTAAATATTATTCTTTACTGATAATTGAACCAATTGAAAAATTGTGTGAATGCAAATGAAAGATGCGAAGTTTTGTGCAGTACAATTATGAGACAAATTTCTATTTTGTAGCTGTCACCTATTGTGAAATTTGTTAGTTTATGAACGTTTCTTGAAATATTATAAACTTAAAAATTGTAAAAAATGTTCTTGCTATTAATACATAGAAATAATCATTGGTAATCTTTTTATGTCTGTGTGACATAAAAACAATAGTTGAAAGTCA
This sequence comes from Melitaea athalia, assembly GCA_905220545.2. Lineage (NCBI taxonomy): Eukaryota > Metazoa > Arthropoda > Insecta > Lepidoptera > Nymphalidae > Melitaea > Melitaea athalia. The sequence continues at coordinate 5,881,915 of HG992197.1, read as the reverse complement.
AAAGATATTTATTTATTTATTCATAATTTTTTACATAGCACATAATTATTTAAAAATCATTACCAAAACAGTTTCTAATTTCCAATATCAAAAGATGTATTAAAGATTTATACCAAAAGATTGTACTGTTCAAATAGATAATGAGTGAGTTCATTGTACAAGTGTTGCATATCAGACAGATTGAGTAAGTATGTTCCTATATACCGGTTCGGAGAACATGGCAAGTTTTACTACTATTTACAAAAAAGTTCAAGGCTTTTTAAATATCTTCAGTTGTAATAGGATTTGGAGCTATACCATGTGCTCAGTGTAAAAATAAAGGCAATAATCTGCTTGTTTTTAAAATACTCACTCAAGCAAGTAATCTGCTTTGGCGTGAAATGAATGATGTTAACTAAATGACAGATGATCTCTGAACCGATCTATGTGATTGATATTCCTTACGCGCCTCACTGGTAATCTCTCGATACGAAGTCGTAGCACAGTTAAGGCCTCATCTCTTAGACTCCTAGGTGCTGGTTGTTGTGCTTCTATTAATTTTTCACATTAAATTACAAAATGGCAGCACTAAGCAACCCTGCTCTAATTAGAGTGACTTTTTACTAAGGTAGGGCACAGCAGGAAATATCCTGCTAAAAAGCTGGAGCAGTTCGACTGGGGAGTACCTCAACCTTACGGAATATCACAGCTAAATATATTGCTCTTAGGCAGTGTTGTGTTACTTTGGTGAGTAGTGAGCTGGCGATTTGGGGGTAGGGTCGGCAAAAATCGATTGCGATGCTTATGAGCTCTATAGAATTGCTTATCATGTGAGCCGACCCAGTTGTATAAAATATAAATAATATACCTTTAGTTTTATCTGTGCCGCGACTAGTATGTATCACAGCAACGAAGCGTGAAGCAATCATGGAAGTGGCGTGCCGTTGTCGTTGCTGCCGTTATATTTGGCTGGGAGCGATGCGAGTGAGGCGCCTAACGATGTGGGGACGGTGTGCTACAGGGTGGTGGTGGAGCCGGCGAGGGGCATCGACCGCAGCGCGGACCGCTACCGGCGCGACCGCTACTACGAGCGCGACCGCGGCCGGTCGAGATACGAGTGAGTTGTGTTGTAGGGTGTCGGTGCAGCGCGCGCGCGGCACGCCCCGCGGCACGGACCGCTGGCGGCACCGCGACCAGCCGCCGCGCCGCGCGCCCGCCTCGGAGTACTGTATACGTATCCGCATCTCACACTACACTGCCATTGTTATAACTACATACCGCTCTCATGTCATTTCCCGCCACACCGACCATCCCGTCCCACTTTTTGGTCTAAGAGACGTGGAAGATCGGCCTTCACCGATCTGATAACTCGATGAGACATATATTTTCATCATTACAGAACCCCCCATTTGAAAGAACGCAGTTAGGAATCGAACATTCTATATAATGATAACATAATAAATTAATTATGCAATTAAGATTTTGTAATCCTACACAGTAATTCTATTACTTACCAGTACTTACTAAGTTACTACCATCATCAGTAAGTAAGTCTTTAAAAGTTCATTTTCACGAGACTGACATCAAAACTATGTTGATAACTGCATACATACAATAACTAATTGATTCAGCCTATAACATCCCAATGCTGGGCATAGGCCTTTTTCTTCATATAGAAGGGTCGAAGCTTAATCCATCAATACTGCCCCACTGCCCATTGATGGATTAAAATAGTTTTAAAATACATATGATGTTAAAATAAATAAGTAATATCAAAATATTAGTATTGTTCAAATCCTTTTATAATCAGCCAATACTAAATTCTTATTATTTTTATTATCCTAATTTATTTTGAACCAAAATATTTTTGGTTCTGACAAAAATGACAAAAAAATACTATATTTGTCGAAATTAAGAAATTCGCAAGTAAACACTTAAAAGTCATATTATGTTATTTTTCAAATTATGTAATTTCAGAAATTATATATTTAAAAATGTTTTCACTTGTAAACTTAATTTGGAAGAGCATAACTGAAATTTTAGTTATTTATCTTTAACACTGGTAAAATTACTACCGTGACCAATATCCAATAATTTTAGTAAAAGAAATAGAATCTATCATTAACTTCATTTTTATCTCTCCCAAACATTTCATTTTATTAAAAATTTTTTGGTTTAAAAAATATAACAAACTGATCTACACAATTTCTTTCCGCAGTGACTACAATTATAGATACGGCCCGCCGACGCGCACGGAGTATCGACTTATCGTCGAAAATCTATCTAGCCGCATTAGCTGGCAGGTAAGAGATTGAGCGGATTGGAACGTCCATCATCATCCCATCACAATCACTCAGGGTTTGGAGCTACACGGTCATGAGGGCTGGGCAACACCGGGCTTGTTGGTCGCTTACGTTCTAAGGATGTGGCAATTTCGATACCAGAGGAGCAGTTATTTTGTCAAATGCAACACAGAAGCAGCAATTAAGGAGAAGAAAATTATAAATGAAGACTGCATTGGATTTGACAAGCAACTCAAACACTTGGCTTGGATGGCTTCAAGATGAGAGTGTGATACCGTGGATCATGAAGATTGGCGCGAATTCCTATCGAGAAAACGTAAGATGTGTCAAAATACAGAGACGGTACAGCAGGACAGTTAGACAACAGGATTATCTATTGCTTGTAATAAACTCAAAAACATCAAATAAATTTTCAATAAGTAGCTTCACAATTTAATTTTGTTAATTAGCTTTCCTTTTGATTATATATTAAATTGATATTATAAAAGTAATTTACACCTGTAATAAATACATTACGAGTTTATAGATATTTTTAAATAACGACAGAAGGTGGCGTTTCGTGCCCTGAGCCCTTCCCCGATGTAGCCCTGAGATGATGGTCTGAGCCGATGTTAGGAGGGTATACTGCTGCGCCCCCGGGACGGTCGATGGTCGGGACACGCTTCAACTGCCGGCCAAGGTAAAGTCGGGGGGCACTACAGGAGCCGATCTCATATGTGCAAACCCATTTTAATTCATATCTCACTTTTTTTTTAAATTAAGTTTCATAGAGACCAGCAAAATAAATTGGTCAATGTTGTGGTTTTTTTTTGTTTCATTTTGGTGCCTAAACAGTTTTTCGTGGCCGGTACTACCTGTATGGTATCATTGCTTATTTGATTGGCGAAGAATATGTAGCTTGCAAGAATTGGGCTGAGGATGTATGAGCATCAATTATGCTTATCCATTGTTTGTTTTATAGTTCAAGGTTCATGGAAATTGGGTATATGACTAGAATTGTTGGGTTTTGACAACAGACTCACGAGTTTGGACTGAAAAAATTCCCAGAATGCATTATGTGTATTATATAGAATGGATTAATGAGGGATTTTCTTGGTTGCTGAATGACTTACGCCTGATGAAGTTACACACCAATATTGCTGAAAACTAAATGTCAGACTTCCAAATGGCATTGAGGGATAAGGAACAGGAGCCGGTTTTTTTGGATTCTTTGAAACAGAACTGAAGCTGATGAATTTGGTTAAAACATACAATCAGAACATATAAAAACAAGAACTAAAAGAATTTTGAGAAATTAAACTTGGCAAAATCAGAATAATTATTCTATTCCATTGGTGATGAACTGGAGTACAATTCGACATTCCTGCGATGAATTTGGATTTAGACATGTTTCCTATAATCAAACCGATGTGAAGCCTGCCTTATATAGAGGAAGTGATTGGCGTAACGCTACATTAAACATAAGAAATGATAACCACTTGGTTGACCGTCTGCGAAATCTGTATAGGCACAAATCATGTTTGTTTTCTGATTGTCTAATTCATTCAGGTAGCACATACATTAATAATATAATTGGGGTGTCATCACACCTTTTCTATAGTCGCCATTTACATGATGAAATCGTATTTTTTACCATCTTTCGGGGCTGAAAACCTTGATGATAATATTTTTTCTGATAAATGTTATAAGCAGGGTTTTTATGTATATATTCATTGTAAACGAAAAACTAAGAAGTGTTGTTGGTTTACAGGACTTAAAGGATTATATGCGTCAAGCTGGCGAAGTAACATACGCTGATGCACACAAGCAACATAGAAATGAAGGGTATGTATTTATTTATGTACATAATGTTTTTGAAATTATTATGCGAAGAGCTAAGTCCTAAAATATTGTTACGAGTTTTTAAATATTATCGAAAACTGGAAATGGGAACATTTTTAATAAAAGTATTAAAAGACCGTATTGATTTTTTTTAACATACCTTATTAATCAATAGTTCGTGGTGTATTTTGCAACAATGCTTTTCTGAATTAACTTTGCGTATCTCATTTCTACAGGACTATGATTATACAAATAGCTAACTAGCTATTTGTATAATATAATATTTTTTTTTTAATTATTTTTAATAAATCATATCGATTGCAGTGTTGTCGAGTTTGCGACGCATTCAGATATGCGCGCGGCTATAGAGAAGCTGGACGGTACGGAGCTGAACGGACGTCGCATACGACTCGTTGAAGACCGCCGCTCCTCGCGGCGCCGCTCGCGGTCTCCGTCGTCGAGTCGCTCGCGCTCTCGCAGTCGTGAGAGACGCCGCTCCAGGTGAGGACACGTAGCTGACACGTGCATTCTGTATACGTACACTAAACACATGCCAACATACTTAAAATATTCACAATAAACGCGCATACAACTCGTGGAGGACTGCCGCTCGCGTTAGCACAGCCGTGAGAGATGCTCTCCTGGTGAGGAAATGTACATGAAACATGCAAACTTGTGCACAACGGTGCATAGGACTCGTCGAGCGACCGCTCGTCGCGACGCCGCACGCGATCTTCCTCGAGTTCCTTGTGTTCCTGCCACGTGTATAAATAAATATACTATAAACTCTTCACATTCAACGGCACCTAGTAGGATTTTTCCTGTGTCGGGGATCCGGAAACACAATACACAAGCATTCAGCACGTTAAAATATGGCCAATACAAACTTCTGTCATGAGCGGGGATCGAACCCGCAACCGCCAGCGCACAAGCCTGTGCTGCTGTGCGACAATGTGTCGTCAATGTTATGGACACATGCATTCGATATACGGCACACTGCGACTTTGTACATCGGACATTTGTCATATTTAAAATGGTGTCATCATTTTATTTCAACTGCTATCCATACGCAGATTGAACAATCACCATTTTTTTTTTTAGGTTTTTATAACTCTTAAAAAGGCCAGAGCCTCATATAAAAGTAAGACAAAAATTCACTTTTCCAAAACACCAGAAATTTATATCATTCAGTAAAAGTTCAATAATTTTAAAAAGTACACTACTTAAATCTATGTACTAATAACCTACCACCGTAGCATAAAGTTAACCAATTTCGAGAAATAGACGAAAATAAACAACATTGATACATAACGTTTTTCTATACTTTCATAATTAAATATTACAAAAGTACCAACACATCAAGCACTGTTCATGATGATACTATATTTTTTACCATCTTTCGGGGCTGACGACTCGTGAATGATAACTTTCTTACTGAGATTGGACTCACTACCTCTAATTAATATTAGCTCTTATACTTTTACTGATAAAGAAAACTTCGTTGTCAGGTCTCGTTCTCGCCACTCGTCCCGCTCAAGATCCAAGTCTCGCCCGAAGAGCAAGAGTCCCGTGGCTAAATCTCGCTCTAGGTCCAGATCTAAGTGAGTAAAAAATATTTGTTACTTTAATATATAGTGGCTTTATTATATAGTGATCTAGACTCGTGTATATAAATACATTTATTTAACATCACTAGAAGACCTATCAACCTGATACTACATATTTATGAACTTTCCACCACAATCTACTGAAATACCTTTGCTTGCATGCGTTAATTCAATAATATATACGCAAATTATTATTTTTTATTATTATTAAATATTGCATGACGTAAAGAATTAACCTAGTATTCATTTGGCTAGGTGTGTTATTTCATGCGCTGAACAAAATTTAAAATCGTAAGTATTATAATAATAAATACATCATGTAATTTAGTGTTGTGTGTAGTGTGCGGTTACAAATGATCGATGCATTTGTAGCTGTACTTTAATGTAAAATAAGATTGTCAATGTGTAGCAAGAAGTAGCTTAAACTAAATATCCATTACTACCGTTTCTCGCACACGACTCGCATAGGGATCGCAGCCGTTCGAGATCAGCGTCCCATAAGTCCGAGCGTCGCTCTGAGTCCCGCCAGTCGCGTGAACGCTCTGCCTCACACAAATCACCCGACCGCAATGGCAGGCAATCAACATCCCGCTCAAAGTCCCGGTCACCGAAACACGACTCCAAGTAAGTTTTGTGCTTTCAATCCACTCTGGCAATTGTGTCATATTGTGAGGTTATAATTTTATTGTAATAATCTTCTAAAGTTTTAATTTTTTTTTAATTGAGGAGCATACATTTTTATCTATATAAAAAAATTAATGTTGCTAAGCGCATAACTAGAGAATGGCTCGACCAATTCGTCTATTTTTTTTGTATGTTCCTTATATCCCACAGAAGGTTCTTATACTTAAAAAAAAAAAAACATAACATACAGAAAGAAGTCTGTTCGGGCAGCTAGTAGTAAATAAATGAATCACAAAAATTACAACCTCACTCATAATCTTTTAACATCATTGTCAGATCATATTGAACCAATAATACAGTGTTTTGGCATTGATTGCGATGATCTTGAGATTTGAAAAATTGTTACTAATTGATTGCACAATATATTTCGTTTATTAACTCTTACCATATTTTCCCGCATCATTTGAAGAGAAAGCACCACTAAAGCCAGGTGAGAAATAGTCGATGTTAGTGCAGTAGAGCATCACTTTTTTTTTGCTTTTTGTGCTTTACTACTTAAATACTAGTTTTAATTTCCCGTAAACTCTTATGGCTAATATTTCTCTCCATTTAATTCATATATAGAAAACCCTAAAATATAGAAATATATACGTGTATTAAATATAAATGAATTTTTATGTATAAAGATATGTATCCTCATAAGAAATTTTAATTTAAAACAACAAAATAAAATCAGTCGCTTCAGCCTGTAATATCCCACTGCTGGGCATAGGCCTCTTTCCCCGTGTAGGAGAAGGATCAGAACTTAATCCACCACGCAGCTCCAATGCTGGTTGACGGATATATTCCCTACTATGAGTAACGATCGCTATCAGGTGTACATGACAACAACTGTAATCGACAGCTTAACATGCTGAGGCACGGTGTGGAGACAGACCACGGCAAACATCTGTATGGCCAATACAAATGTTTGTCATGTGCGGGGATCGAGCCCGCAACCGCCAGCGCAACAGCCACTAACCAGTGCTGTGACCTCTGCGCCAACGAGTCATAAAAAATCATGCAATAGATAAATTAGCCGGGGTTCGAATGTGCAACTTTATTTACGTTTTTGTATTAATACTTGTACAACACATATAGGCGTCGTCCATTAATCACTACTTTAAAAATCATGAAATAACACAAGGAGGGGTAGGTGCTATAATGAGATAAACATATTGCGGTTGCGCTCACACAATACGGGATCACTTCACCTGTGTGAGCGCAACCGCAATATGTTTATACGCGAGCGACAAAGACAAAAGATGACAGGTCGGTGTACGAATTTCTTTCTCTTGGGCGACCGGACTTATTAATTTTTTTTGAACGCGCAATTTCTAAACCAAAAAAAAAAACAACCAACAAATACACCGCCATCGCCACCTCGATGCCTGTCTAGAAATTTGTATCACCATGCTTAATTTAACAAAATTGTATATGGGTTGTAGAGACCTTGCTAAAAATATCACGTAATTAATGGACGACCTTATATGAAATATTTTAAATTATTAAACAAATGAAGTAACCAATGTATGTTTGTAAATCTTTTATAGGGAGAGATCTCGTTCTCGCAGCAAGGACGCGGCATCGCCTAAGGGAGAAGAGGAGCGTCGCGAGAGCAAGTCCCGCTCGCGGTCGCGTTCGCGTTCGGGTTCGCGCGAACGTTCCGTGTCGCGAGAGCGTTCGCGGTCGCGTTCGCGATCACGTTCGCGCTCAGGCTCGCCTCGCCAGAACGGAGACGCGGCCGACCGCGCCAGCGCCGATCGCTCCCCTCGCAGCGGTGACTAACCTACATCACACACTTCTACATTTACTTCGTGCGTTACGTCTAGTTTTGTGATCTCGTGACTCGATTTTCTTTTTCTACGGTTTAGTTCAGTGGTTCTTAACCAGTGGTCCATCAAATAGACACTAGATAGACTGGTAAGACTCGCTCACACACACAGAGGGAGTCTTACTAGGCTGTAACTAAATACACTAAATTTTATCCAAACAATAGTTATGGGTCCGTGGCAAAAAATAAATTTTCAGAAATGGGCCCTCGTCACCAAAGGTTAAGAACCACTGGTATAGTTGATGGATCGCGGTACTAAATATTGAATTCGTTTCAAAGCGCGTTTTAAGATTTGTTTGAGAAAATTCCTTGACCGTTTGTGGAAATGTGAATGTGGGCTTGTGAATGTTTTATATGCGTATTTTAAGTGAGCCATGTTGAGAAAGTATAGAGTTATATGTTTAAAAATGCCTTTGATTACTTCAAAAAATCCTAAGTTTAGATGTTATTTTATTCAATGTGCAATTATTATTTACCTAAGTCGGTAAAGTTTGTAAACGAAGAGATAATTTAATATAAAGTTTTTATAAAGAATGTTCTAAAATTGGCCACTTGATCCTAGAATTAGTACATTTACCTTATATTTAGGTAAGTAGTATGAATTTTAAATGACACCCTTTTCAAATAGGTTAAGGTATTTTGTAAATACTGTATTGTTTATAAGGCACCAAAAATAAATAAGATTAAATTATTTGATCTTTTCATTTTCCATGACCTATCCATATCATTAATTTTACACTAACCCCCTTCATATCTAAGAAATAAAATTGCGTCCTCTGACAAACGCAACCTAACCAAATGTAACTTTTCGATGGACTAACACTCAATTTTAATATCTCAAAATATTTTTCAATGTATTTGCGAAAATGAGAAAACATTGAACAATCATATAAAAATGACAGATTCCAAATTAAAAAAAAGTGAAATCAAAATCGTTTCAATTTTGTAAGAAAAATAAGGTAGGTATGGGGGGTTGGGCGACCCCTCCCCCTCAAATTCGTGCGAAAGGATTCTAAATTTCAACCTTCAAAACAATAAAATGGTCATCTGTCGGGTTTGTGACAAGTCCTCTTCCAGAGTCTGGTCTCCGGCAATACCTCCCAGTCTCTCTAAGAATCGTTTATACGAGTAAACCCTACGCGCTACTGATTGACCACTCTTATTTTTTTGCCACATTTCATTTCGCCACTTAACCCCTCACGTATGATATGAGAGCCACGTAGGCCTCCCCAAGTTCGCGCCAGACATTATGGCGTGAACTCATGTGTTTTGCCCATAGTAACTACGGTGGGCAGGCGGGTTAGTGACCGCAGGGCTGGCTTTGTCGCACCGAAAACGCTGCTGCCCGTATGCGCAATACAACAAACAATTATTTATTTATTTGATGAAACTTGTCTGGGCATTGAAAGGTTAGAATGATACCATATTTTCAATTGGTATAATTCGTGTCATGTAAAAAGAACGCTGAAAGAAACTAGAGGGGGTATGTTTGCGTATGGGTCGCATCGCGCACGAAAGTACTAGGCCTATTGTTTTATTTTTGAATTAGCCTTTCGCTCGCGGCTTCGTATAATGGATATTGGTAGGTACCTACATTAAAAATATAGATAGAATATCATTAAATATAATAATTAAAAACATGTTTGATTCAGTGTAGAATGTTTAATCTAATTACAAAAAATAAAAGTAATGTTGTGAAACTCCTTCCATTAAGTCGTCGTGGGTGTCGTTCATACATTATTTTAAATTCTTAACTGCATTGTTATCAGCCTCTTCATAAAACAATATAGGTACGTTATAATTTTATAAATAATTTTTATCATTTCTCTAAGTAAAACCATTTCGTAATTTAAAACTTGTGTGCGATAGTATCGATAGTCGACGTCGACTCTGTGCGTCGAGCTGTCGAACCAATAGCACACCGGCAAGCATGCGGCGACGGCGAGTGATGCACCCGCCTCGCCCCTACCTCATACCTCCTGTTAGACCGGTAAATCGCGTACTGCGCAGCTTGAAGGCCAGCGATCTTTTTACATGACGCGAACTATACCGGTGGTAATATTTGATATAAATAATTTCACTGTTTTCTTGTAAATTAGTTGTAGGTACATACATTCACAGAAACGTAATTAGATTAAACTAGGCGTCAGTGGCGCAACCAAGTTATTTGTTGCCCTTTTATTTAGTGCCAGAGTTTGTAGTCGTAATAGGCGTTGGGGCTGTTGTTGTCCCCTCGTTATTATTTTACATTTTTACATAGTGAGATCTCCAAAAACTAAATCAGAATAAGTAGGTAATATATATAACGATTGAATCAAACTGCACAGTTTATCGGCAACAGTTTTTCGCTTCAAGAATATTTAGAATAACATTGCAAGCTAATTTATAACGGGCATGTTCCAAGACAAACGTTATCAAGAGAATTGTAGAGAAAATGAGAGAAGCCAAATATGTGAAGTAGCAATATACCTAAGTAGATAAAATGATCTTAAACAGAATTCAAGGACATTAAAATATAGAAAAAAAAAAACTAATGACAGTGCACCTATCAAGGAACAAACATGAGTGTAGAACGTCATGTAAGATTAAGGGAGGGTGGTGATTTTTAAAACTACTGGCATTAATGCACGTGTAGAAAAACCAAAAATGCAAGAGAATGTCTTACAATTATACTTAATGGTTAATTGTTATAATGTCAACCTTTCATACACTCGAAACTTAATCAGATTAAGATTTGAAACAAAAATTAATCTACGGCGAATATAAAAGTAAATAGACGTAATTATAACTTTAATCATAGTGATCGGTTTTTTTTTTATATTTATGCAACATTCCCTTCAAGTATTGTTTTGAAAAATACCTACAAGTCTAATTAACTTTTTTTATGTTTTAAATAAACTTTCATATTGTAGTCCTACTTTCTAGAAGTTTTTATGTAGTAAGATGATTTCTGAAGAAGAAAATTTCTGTCCTTACAGATCGTTCTACAACTAATTTCAAGTAATAAATAATATGTAACATATAATTATAAATTAATATTACATACTGTAATAAATAAATAAATAATGAAATATGTCATGTTATTGATTAAGTCAATAATAGTTTTACTTAGCCGGCAAAGCAAATTTTTCCTATACCTAGACGCCTGCAACACCAGAGGCATCGCTAGCGTAGCGCGTTGCCGACCCTATCCCCCAATCCCCCCCAGGAGCTCTGGTCACCTTTACTTACTCACCAAAGGAACACAACACTGCTTCAAAGCAGAATTATTTAGCTGTCATCTTCTGTAAGGTCGAGGTACTTCAACTACTTTAATTTCTTTTATAAATTTATATAGGTCCTGATCACTACTAACATTGATTTTCATCACTAAGAGGAAATAAATGAAATGCGTTTGTTAATCTTTTGTAAACAATTGTTTATTAACATTTTATTTCTCCTTGCATCGCTGCACATAATAATACACATTCGTCACATACACTCCCTGGCAAATATATCACCGAAATAGCATTACAATGACTTTAATTGTGATAGGATCTATCTATGGAATTATTTGTAACACTCATCCACGTAGGATTGCTTTCATTTTTCTTTTGACTGAGTAATGTTATGTGAATATACTAAAAGTAAATTGAAATTAAATAGAATAATTTTTTTTTATACAATTTTAAACTAAGTAAATCCATAGTAATCAAAATAATCACGTTTGTTCGCATGCAAAATAAACATAGAAAAATAGTAAGATTATATTCTTATAAGTCACTTATAGAGAAATGGAATGATTCGAATTTTCAGCTTTCAGTATACTCACAACTAAATATAAATGCATACATGATTCTCAGTGTCCAAAATTATTACCAAGAAGACATTTTAGCTTCAGTCAATTGTAAACAGAATTCAAAAAAAAAATAAACAATGATTTTTATGTAATTAACAATAATCGCAATTATTTTTTAATAAATAAATTAAAAATACTGTCATTTTATTGTTTCGGAACGTATTAAAATTAAGGCGTATACAATTAAAAAAAGAAAAATGAAAGTACAGTCAACTGTGATCAATGTTTAAGTACACTAGATATGATAATGTTACTTTTTCGTAATGGTACCTATTTTCACATAATTTAATATTACATTTTGTCATCTTACAAAATTAAATATAAGAACATTATTATTGATCATCAGTCTATTCATAGTTTGATACAATTTTACAATTTTGTCGATTTAACCCTCATTAAATCTATCGAGTACAAAAGGCAACATAAGAGATGACGTCTAAAACTTATACAATAATATCTACAACGCATTTAAAAGATGGTAATTTAAAATAAATTATTTCACAGACGATTCGCCGACGACCACTCGCGCATTCTTCGTCGGAATGTACGAGAAGTCATGAACGAAGTAGCAACAACTTGAACTGTATGCAATAAAATAAATAAGTTAAAACAGCCTGTAATATATCCTATGTTGCCTAATGACGCCTATATTGTCACAGTACTCTTACGAAAGTAATGGAGAACATACTTATATAGCTAAAACGTAATAGTTTTTTTATACACAATGACTTAGGTTTCGACATTTGTTTCTTATAAGTACTCAAATTATTTTAACCTATGGACTAATTACGTGCGCTGTGTTAATTATTGTGAGTCGCGAGAGCGATTTCTTCGACCTCCACGCTGAGACGTGGAGGAGGGAGAAATGGCGCTCGCACCGAGGAACAATGTTTGCACTAGATTCCAGATACATAAGATGTGAAATTGGTGTAAAAATCTGTGTCGATTTTCAAGAAAACCTGATCAAGATTTTTTTTAAAACATTTAATTAACAATCATAATCATAGGAACAATGACAATAATTAGTCAATCACAAAATAAATCAATGTAAAAACAGTACGCATTTTTTGCGTAATTATTCTAAAATCTTATATAACGCACGGTTTGGTTTATATACTGGTGCGAGTCTAAAAAAGGGGACAGCGGGGCCTGAACAGCACGAAACGATACTGAGCACCGACTCTCGCAGACGTCACAAACTATTGGTAAATTATAATTTATCCTGAAACTGAAATATGCAATTGCAATATCGCTGGTATACTGACAATTAAAGATATCAATTTGAAAACTTTCGTACACAGGTTTGAGAATGTAATAAAAAACAATATGTAATTAGAATTCATCCAAATTTAAGTTATATAATTGCCAGTCCATGAGCTATTTTTTTTATACAACTAGGTCGGCAAACAAGCTTACGGTTCACCTGATGGTAAGCGATTAACGTAGCTTAGAGCCGCTTGCTACACCAGAAGCATCGCAAGCGGTTTACCGACCCCACCCCGAATCCCCCAGGAGATAAGTAGATGAAGATGTAGTTAAGCTACAGCGAGCGGTGTTCAGTTTCGACATGTGCGCGGTCCACGCGGTGGACCGAGACCGCGCGGGCCGCTTCACCGTTACCTACAGAGATCGCAGACAGTGGACCGTGGTCCACTACCCCACAGCAAGCCGGTCCTCACCCTACAACAAAATGATCACATCCCTAATATTTCGAACTCCTGCGAACTGTTAAACTTCAGTCGCGAGACCACGGGTACAGAGGTTTGGCGTATCGGGCGACGCTTGCCGATAAAGGGTGGAAAAAAAGCGATCCGAACCGCCGATACTATTTACAAGGCGTCCGGATCGCGTTCAAATAAATATATCCGAATACTTAAAATTAGCCGTTTATACAGGAGTCACTTTACACTTTACGCTATATGTACACGCGGCGCACAGCCTATTTCGCACGAGCGTCCGATGTGAATAAATAAGTTAATGTCCATTGCCGCATTGGTTAGCACTACACTTGCGTCGCAAACGTGGGCGGCAGGCAGTGGTCGTCTAGCACGTACACCCCCCCGCCTTCTAGCGCTCGTTTCACTAGCGACGTATCGCTGTAACAAAAAGAGAAGATACGTTAAAACTTACTCTGAAGTAACTATTAAAGTACGGGTTTACATATATTAATTTAATATCAATATATTTAGTAGTATATTTACTATTTTAATTTTTATTTTAATTTAACATTATAAACTACGCACATTTTTATATATATTGTCAAAATATAAATACATTTTTAAATGTTGGATGTTCAATTTAAAAATATGTGCATTATATACCTATGTTATTAAGATACACTAGTTTTTTTCTGTATTATTATTTAGTTAAATATTTGAATATTTAGTATCGGTTAAAAGGTAAATAATTAAGAGTGATTGCTGACCTATTAGCGCAATACGCCGAGTCCGCGGAGAGCCGCGACAGCCGCGGGTCGAGCGCCGCCAGCAGCCTCGCGGCGCTCTCCGTGTTGAGCGTCTTCCGCTTGCACTCCTCCGCCGCCGCGTTGTGCGCGTTCTGGCACTCGGGCACCGGCCCCTCGCACTTGCCCCACGTGTTGCGGATCACGCGCCCGCCTCCGCCCGCGTTCGCCGCGTTCTGAGCCCTCGCTTCCGCGTCGGCGGCGTTCTGAGCGCGTTTCCCCCTCCTCCTGATACAAGCGACGGCGATCGCCGCAGCCAGCGCCGCTGCGGGGACCGCCGCTGATAGCGCGGCGATCAACGCCACGTGTCGTCCCGATAAACTTTCCTCTTCGGGAGTCTCGTCCCCTACTCGTCGGAGATGGCCACCCGCGGGTTTCGCGGCCGCGAAGTCCGCTAGTGATACAGTACACGATTTCCCTCCCCAGCCCGGCGGACAGTTGCAGTGGTAGCCATCTACCCGGTCCCGACAGGTACCTCCGTTCCGGCAAGGGGACGATGCACACTCGTCGATATCGATACTACAATCCTTCCCCGCGAAGCCAGGTCGACAGCGGCACTCGTAATCGTTATCCAGCACGTGACATTCGCCGCCGTTTGCACAGGGTTTCGCTAGACAGAGGTCTACGCGTGTCTCGCACCTCGGACCGAGGAATCCTGGAGCACATTGACATCTCTGTCCGTTCACCAAGTCGACGCAAGTGCCTCCATGTTCACAAATGATGCCCGCGCAGTCGTCTATGTCTATTTCGCATCTATTTCCTCTAAAACCGGGTTTACAACTGCATCGAAATCCGTCTCCGGCGCGCTCACATGTTGCTCCATTTCGACAAGGATTTGCAGCGCATGGGTCGGCTTCGACGGCGCAATCGGTTCCAGCGTATCCCGGAGGACAAACGCACACGTAGCCGGAGTGTCGCGGTTCACAAGTGCCACCGTTTCGACAAGGTTGGTCGGCGCAAGTCAGTCTTCTCGTTTCACAGCGCGCACCTTCGTATCCAGACGGACAGGCGCATGATAATTCTCCACCTTCATCCGGTACGCAAGCGCCGCCGTTTTGGCAAGGTCGAACAGAACAGGAGTGAAGCGATTTCTCACAGTCGGGACCTGTGTACTCAGGTGGGCAGACGCAGGTGTAACTTCCCTGTCCCGTGTTGTGGCAAGTTCCCCCGTTTCTACAGGGTCGATGGTTCGTGCAATAATTAAGATCTTGGTTACAGAACAGACCACCCCAGCCTTCCTCACATATGCAGTCCCACGGCCTCGAGCAGGTACCGTGTACGCATCCGGGATGTCGCTCGCATTGGTCGCAGAGCTCGCCCACCCAGCCCGAATGACAACTGAAATTAAATAAAAACATAAGTCAGTAAATTATATGATGTGATAACAAGAGACTAAAAAGCGTAATATGTCTTTCTTTGCATCGAACAATGAACGAGGAGGATGAATGGTTTATCGAAGGGAGAACGTTAAGCGTTTAGCACAAAGGTGCAAAGTGGATACTCACATGCATTCGTCGGGCTTGAGGCAGTGACCGTGCTCTGCATCGCAACCGGGCAGGCATCTCGCTGCAACAAAAGGAACAGATTCGTTAGCACATCACAAAACAAAACGTACACTACTAGGTACTTTAAAGCAAAAATGGTCGATAATTCATCAAAAATACGCATTTTCACGTATTAGCTTCGGAGTCTACACGAAGAACTGCAAAGGACACGGCAACAAAGAGAGAGGTTCGTTAGCGTCCCGAGTCGGGGGCGAGGTCACGCGTACTGATCATTTATCTTCAACTATAACCGTAGCGAGATTCCATACAAACTTTATTGGCTAAATTAATTTTCATACATGCTACATACGTGTATAATATATTGCTTCAAATGCATTTTCAGGGCGTAAATTCCTTCCCTTGCAGATCCGTTTTATTTTGTAATGGTATAACATTTATTTATATTGGATTCTAAACATTCATATTTTACACGGACGTGATGTATTACGAACGTAATATGTGCGCATCGTTAACTTTGTGATTTACGCGTTATACTCGGCGAACCTTACCCTGTTCTGGCGTTACTATGTAATGAAATTGTAATGGAATAATCTTGAATGTACGTGTGCATTGCGGTTTGAGTACAGAATAAGGTATTCATAACGAAAAGAAAAGAAGTAATGGCACAGTGAGCCACGTAAAAAACAGTGTTTTGAAATGAGAAGTGCGGTGCGGCGTCGTATCGGTCGGGTGCGCATGGGCAAGTTATCGGAGCGAATACAAAGGGGGCAGATAGCGCGGGGAGTCTAACCGTCACTCGACCGTTACTAGTCCCCTAACTCACTAGAAAAATACTAAGACGCCATTTTGTTTGCCACATTACCTATCCTAATGCATATTCAAGTCTGGCTTTCGTGTTCTAAATTGAACGAGGAAACAGTTCAGCTCGGTTATATCTCTGGATTTCCGAGCTCAGTGGCGGAGATATAATAAAGAAGATTAGCCCGCCCGCCGCTCCCTAGACCGTAATATAGGTTTAAACTCAGCCGGGCTAACACAAAGCCCCCCGAACACGCTCGAAGCTCTCGCAAATCCGCTTACGAATCACTCTGCTAAATTGGTAAAGTTATTTGGTGTAAATTCACATTGTATACAACTGCTATTGTAGGTGAAATCGTAAATGTTATTCACTTTCACGGATTGCAATTTTTACTTTCATAAGTAACATTTTGCAATTACCTATTATATTTTAATCTTTCGTGAATTTAGAATTTTAGTTTTAACTGACGTATAAAAATATTATTCATTAGTGACCAAAACGAGTCGGCATGAAGAGACATCAAAGACTTTCGAGTGGCTCGAACTGGTTGCGCTCTCCTCTATACATAAGATACTCGAGTTTTCTTATCGTAACCCTTGAACGGTAGGTAAATCGGGAGTCATAAAAATTACACTTCAAGAATAGTATTAGGTTAAGTGTTCATGAGAGCCGCTTTATGAATGACTTCCGCTCCCGTTGCTATTAATTATTATCAATGAATTCGAACCGTATCGATTTCTAATGCTATGGGGCGCCGCACTGCGACTTCGTCTGGTCAAGGCCTAACAAAATAAATAAGAAATACGCCTTTGCGAGGTCAGGTAAAAATGAAAAACGCCCGTCTCCTAAGGAAGACGCACACGTGTTCAAAATCGAGCAAATATTTAACTATTCGAATTCAGACATCTGTTTCTATTCGAAACGGAAATTAGGTGCGCGTGGGATTGAATTTGCGACTCCGCACAGAAGGTAATATTCGTGAGAACTCCACTCTCGCTAACAATTAGGCGAAATTAAGCGGTCGTAAAGGGTTTCTCTCGCGATGTTTACCCTATCATTAAGAAGGGGAGCTGGACGATCGAGATAATGCCGTCGGGACATGCAAATAAGTTTTCGGGATGTAAGGCTTTCCCAGAAGGCGAGGTACCGTTCGGCAGATGTGAGGCAAGTTTCATGACACGGTCAAGTACAAAGTTTATTTCGATTGGTGTTTGGTTCTCGTTAAAAGTGTTTTTGACCCGGTTCGCGGCGTCGGTATTGCGGCCCGTGCAACAGTGTGTGCGTGCAACGTGCATGTGCGAGCGTGGAGCGTTGTTTTCATTTCATTATGGCCGCTTCACTCGCTTTTAGATTTTCGTAATCACTGATGTACTCATACACTATGGGATAGGTTTATTTGGTTTTCATTGTATCTCATTATATGTAACTAAGACGTTGTTGGAGAAAGTTAAAAGATTATTAAGGTTTCTCTCACGCCAAGTTAACAAATTTCTCGCCCTTCCTAAATATTTGGCATATTTCTCGACCGCAACTGTTTACTTTTACCAGAAAATTGTGATTTCGTGGTTATCCCGTCGCGTGGTTGTACTAGGATCGTATGGCTAGCGGGCGGGCAGCCCTGGCGTGCGAGCGGGAGGGCGCGCTACGCGGATCAAGGTGCGGTGTCTCTCTCTCGCGCGTTTTTTTGCGGCGCCGGAGTGTGGGAACGCGGCGGCAGGTGGGGCTGCCGAGATTGCGACGCGACATCCGCCCGCCACAATGCATCTTGAGACGCACCGCTTTGTTTTACAATACGAGACGCGATGTGTTTAACATACGTCAGAACGTCGTAATGACGTTTGAAACGTTTAGATTTTTTATTGACAGCCATCCGCTTGATCGCGATCTATTTGAATTGCAAATCAATTAGTGATTCGCTCCGCGGAACTCGGAAAAGTGGGTGCAATCTAATCAACTAGTCTTATCTCTTTAAAACGCCGACTTTCTTTATGAATCTGATAAATTAAAACGCGAAGAAAGTTTGTACGCTTATTGTGAATTAGAATCTAAGAGGATTTGTACAATATTTACATAGAAAAAAGTGATAATAAAACGGGTAGGGCAGTGATGTATGTCGCTAATGAGACGCGCGGGCGGCATTTTCTCTTGCTTTTGTTTACAAATCCGACATCATTCAAAGACCACACCGGCTCATGGGGCTATCGCACGCTTGCGATAATTATGTGACAATACTTCCGAGAGAATTACACACTATCGACATTATTGACTTAAAGAAATTAAAACTTTTAAATGTAAATTATTCAGTATAATCTAACTACTGAGCATAATAATTATATTGATTTTATTTCTCATCTCGGATCACGGTATGAGAGAAACATTGAACGAACGAAACATTAATGTTACGGATTTAGTTTATACCGCAATAAATTTTAATGACGGATGAAAGCATAATTATCTAGAATTAAATATAGGGAGCAACGATAACGATGATTACAATACAAATAATTTAAAACATGGGTAATTAAATTTAAACAAGACCTGGAATATTATACATTGAAACAATAACTCCATTTAATATTAAAATTAAAAATAACTGAAATTTTGACTGTAAGAAGTTTAAGGTAATAAATTTGTTGAAATCTCGCAATAAATTTATTATATAATAATTGGGCTTGTTAATTGAAAAAATGTTGTTTCATTTACCTTCATAAGTAAACTTAACAACCTTCAGTCTGGTAATTCACACAGTATTATGAAATCGCAAATATTTCTTTAATATCAAATTATTAATTGAAATTTAAATATTGTTCTAGGATGGATGTTTCCTACGGATTATGGGAGGTTTGAACCTCCCTTGACCTCGATGACTCACCACTATTGAGGTTAGAAAGCATTTAGTACATGTGCCACGTGAAAGGTCGTGTTCAAATTAGGTTTATGAAAGGATGTTCGACCGAATTTGTCATCATAATCCATTAATGAGGAAGAGTGAATTGGGGAATGCTATTTTAATAATCATTTACGGGCATAACCACACTACTAATGTGTGTGAGATATAATTGTTTCGAATGTATTACGAAATGAACTTACGTTTCGAGCAGTAGTCTCCGGTCCATCCAGTCTTGCATACGATTTCTCCAGAAGGGGAACAGGTGTAGTGTCCGAACGCGTCGTCTCTTGGCCTGCAGAGCACTTCACACCCAGGTCCGTAGTAGTGTGCAGCACATGTAACCCGATAGGATAGCTTCAGATGGGCTCCTCCTACACCGCCCCATCGCTGTTCTTCTTCAATCCAAGGCCCTCCAACATCAGCTATGCTCTGCTTTGTCATCCGCGCAATGAGAGAATCTGAAATAATAAATACTATTAAATATACGAATTATAATTCTCAACAAAACGCAGAATAATAAATTCGAACAAAAAAATAAGATCAAAATCTCGCAAGGATAACGACACCGCTTAATTCGATAAAGAAAAAGTAATTTGTTTATCACCGTGGGAAAGGGTATGGAAGCAAATTGAAGTGTTACTGTGGGCCGTTTGACGCCCGCATTCAAACGAGAGATTTCATTGTTCCCAAGCGTGATTCACTGTTTTGGTTCGTTGGCGCCCGTTTGATTGATTAAGAGTTTTAAGCACATTCTTGCTTAAAGTAACTTGTTGGTTTAACTAGTTAGGAACTAATAAGCACTACATATATCGTTAAAGGTAAAAAAAAATGGAAGTGCGATAGCAAGGAAGGCTGTGATCGCATAGCTCCCCACAAGAAGTGTTCCGTGGAAACTACTTGCACTGATTAAAAAAATAAACTGCCAATCCATTCATCAAAGCGATGTGAGTTGTGAGACGGAGGCGCGCTGGGAAACCTTAGCGTCGACCTGTTCCTTTATTTATCTCTCTTCGTGTATGTCCACTTTTTCTCTTTTTGCTACGCTCGACGTTACATTCCTAAGCCGGTAATCCCGACAGCAGATAAAATTAAACCAGACGCGAAACAAAATTAAAAGGTATATAAAAACGATCGATCCCGACTAATTTCGTGGCGTATGGCATTCGATAGCAATGGATTGTTCTTTGTTATTGTGTGGGGTGTCAGCGATAAAGGATATCGAGTAATGAGGCTGCATATATCTTCGATCGGATTCTTCCTCTTTTCGTTTCTGATCAGATTATGTAATGTTTATTACTTTTAGTAATAAAAAATACAAAGATAAGATACAGAAGTATTTACTCGATGTAACTTATTACACAATCCCTTATGATCGGTAATAACTGACGAAGAATCGCAATGCGAGGCCGGAATACCTCAGTGTATACAATTGAACGTAAGCTTACACCGATCGTATCTGTGCAATAAATCTAGAAGATAAAACACGTACCTACACTCGGAGTTCGCCCAACTATAATATAATAAATATCAATAAATTCAATCCGAGATCGATTCGAATAGAAAACGTAAATCGTGTTACTAGAGAGATTTTAGCTCGTGAACTCGCAAAGCCGTCTATCGACATATCGTACGAACGTGATCGACAATCGAAATAAAAGAAAGAACCTAATATCTAATATACAACATTATAAATCTCCGTGTGGTAATTTTAAAGGATGGTGTAATATGATACGTTCGTTACAAAGAAGCATTATTAAAGCGAAGTGCAGAGTTCGGAGGGAATTAGAAAAATGATGTGTGGGAACGGAGTCCGAGCGGCGTGCAATTTAGCTTGAATGTGCGCAGAGAATTATGGCAACTGTGCACTTGGCTCAGGTGCGCTAGGATTGCTACCCGAGTGATATATGAGCGGAAGGCTATATGTTGTTTTTAATAGCCCGAAGTGTCTAGCTGCAACTTTTTTTAAAACAGAGTTTAATCAAAAATTTCACCATAACTCCGAAGTATGAACACGTAAAAAAGTTGTATTTTAACATTATACTTATTGTAATTTGTAGAAAAATTGCTCAACGCTTTTTGCCCCCTTTATACAATAAAAAAGTTAAAAGATTTCATTCGTTGTAGTGGAGCCGGTACAAATTACACTCATCATCCCAAATTATTGTCGAAACGATATTAAATGAAGGTGTATCCAATTGCGTCTATTAATATAGTTCCAATTTACAAATAAATAACACATTTAAAGCAGAACGGGGCAACAACACCGGTACGTGCTGGACTGACGTCTCATAACCCGTAATTACGCGCCCAGAGGTCACACAAATAAACCAAGAATAAATTCACCGATACAAACAAAAGAAAGCGAAATAACAGATAATTTGACTGGGCTCGATATCAGAGGCGGACGCAGACGATTTGGTATATTATAAATAAACGCGATTTTGGGGAAGACGGGGGATGGGAACACGCAAACCGGCTTCCGTTGATCATCGATCAATCAATAAGGCGACCGGATGCCCGCTCTAGATCATTATATAGGTTGTGGATTAACAACCAGTACCCGATCAGGTTCGGTGTTGGTCTAACTTCTGAGAGCTCGCGTCGTATATGAATGAAAACGAAATCGCTATGTTTTTGTCCCGGTTTACTGGCGAATCATTGACAGTTGTCTCGACTTCACGTTTTAGACACCTGCCTAACCGGCCGACATGTTGCCGCTGGCGCTGTGAGAAACGGCATCTCATCAATGGACCGTGTACATAAACGACTCACTCCTTTTGTTTATAAAACTGTCCACTTGTAATGTTCGATGTGTATTTCGATTTGAGTGCTCGCTCGTCGTAGCGCTCTGCACTAGACAAACAACCGAACAATTTCTTGTAAGTGTTTGAGGGTTTAAGGCTCTCGGTCAATTTGAAAACTGGACACTTGAAAAATCGTTGGTACTTAAGTTTCGCAAATGTCGTAACTATTATATAAGTAATTAATTAATATAAGATAATTATTATAAGATTACTTGTATTTTCTCTAATTAAAAAAAAAATGTTCTACTGTACGTGCTGCATTTTAATTATTTCATTAAAAAAATTTAAGACAAATAATGATAATTACTGTAAAAAGTTATTTAAAGAAGATTAGAGCGCTCGTAGTTTTGAGAAAAAAGAACAGTCACATAACAGTATCATAATCGGATCTCGTTTGTAGTATTAGGTAGCGGCCCCGCGGCTGTTTACGCCGCGCCAGACCAGACACGTAATTGCCTTACGTATCTGTTATCACTACTCTCTTTTCACACGCTCCTATTCTCGTTCAAACAATACGTAGGTGTAAATCGAGACAGTGCAATAATCGTAAACGAAGTGGCGACTCGATAAACAAAACGCACGGGACGAGACACCTATTATCCGGCGCATGTGCTTAGCATCTGTCGACAGCGCTTCCCGACCGGGCCAGTGCCTGTTACATCATAAATTGAGCCTTCCGGGCCATCTTCCGTGATTTTTTACTAAGTCAAGCCGTACGACGACGAAAGATTAAGTGTAAACTAAAATTTCATTTCCTCGAAGGTAATTTTTTAGCACTGTGTAAACAAAACGTTACGCCGTTAGTGCATTCCAGGTGCAACCCCGACTGCCTCGGGCGACGCACAAAAGATTTTGGTGAAAAAGCGAGCAACGTCAGAATCGCAAGCCGACCGGTCTATTGTCGGCCGGGTATTATTTTGTTTAGTACAAGAATCACTTTATATGTCCCCGTAACACATCATCCCTTTGTTAGAGTCGTACTTATCTGTGATAAATTGCTTGCTTTAGTTGTGCGTTACTATTATTCGCATTTCTTGGATATTCTAAGATGGCCAATGCGTCGTGTTGCGGTAACAAAACAACAGGATTCATTTTAAATGCAGCTGGCTGTGTATTAGAAAAACTGAATGTGATTTAATTAAACATTAGCCCAATGGGTCGATAGTGAGTGAACACAAACGGCGTGCATGTAACCTGTTATTATGCTTGATTAGATTTCTGTTGGTAACATTTCTCGGTAGTGCGTCGGCGCCGCCCATCGCTCCCGCGCCGTATTAAAAATATACCCGTCCTCTTAAGCTATCCACTTCGGACGCTAATGATTTTCGGTAAACCGGCCCGTAACACTCCTATCTTTAAATCTCCTTTAAGTAAATCACCTAAAGTTTTTGTTACTCGGTCAGGAGTAGTAATTATGTCGGTCAGAGTGCAGCGGAATGAAAAACTAATTAAGAAGTGGGCGTAACCGGTCAGTTTTCGCGTTCGCTGTTTTTGTATTTATAAAATATCGAAACCGACCGAGCTAGTCGCGGTTGTTTTTATGTTATTTATTTCTTCGGTTTATCTGTCCTCATCAAGAGCTACGTACGAAACACAGCGAATTATTATGATGTATTTACCTTAGTTTATGCGGTAACAACTCATTGGGAATCGTTTTTTCGGTCACGCCATGTCGCATGTAAACCGTAAAATTGTCGATTCTTTATTGGGCGTTTAAACTCCGCGTGATGTCGTCGAACGCAATAAGCCAAACTTAAAATCGATTCTATCGTACATACATAATTTCAGATGATAGTTATCTGAATCTATTTGGCATATGGCAAACATTCGTGTTATTTCTTAGATAGCTTTATATAGGAAAAACAAATTTATTAGTGTAATTATTGAATAGAAGCAATGAATATTTTCGTCTAGTCGCCGGTCATCGTCCACGTGAATACATTAGAACATTTCTACTAAATTTTCGTCCTACAGAAGGCTGAGTTTATTAGAATACGATGTGCATTGCGAAGCGAATCACGCGCGCCGCCGCGTGCTCTGAACACCAATTGTCCACACCATGGGAACATTTTTGTCTTCCACGATATGATAATATAAGCATTCAAATATACATACTGTCCGTTAAATGCACGATAAACACCCAGAATTACAGTGAAATCTGAATGTGAGCGAGTCGTGACGAACGTGATATGAATTTTACAAAAATTTCAAAGTTTTCATAGCACTTTTTATCATAATCGCATAAAGGTACCAAATCGACTCACCATCAGATCTCGACGTCTCGTTCGTATCGTGCCACGCTTCGACTATGAGCGAGAAGGTACCCTGAAAATAAAAGAATACAATTATTACAAATATAAAACCGAATCAACTATAAATGGAAAGTTTATTAAACGACGACAGAGTTAAAGGTACATTCTTCACAAAGTTCAACTAGTAGGTACGTGTTGCTGTCGCTCTTCGCACAATGAGATAACCCAAGATATATCCTACCATCTTAAGCGGAGACCTTTAAAATGGGTGCGCCACTCGAGCATTTCAAATATTTCCTATAGTTACAAAGTTGTTCAATACGATGGATGAGTGTAAATTAACAACATGATAGACAGGTGAACCGAAGAGCAGATGGTTGAATTGTTATAATACGAGCTAAAAATACTACTAGCGCAATAAGTCGAACGCTGGAGTACTTAATGCCCAAGATGGAATAGTATAATGTTACTGTGGCATCGAAAAAAAATAATGTTAACGGGTGCGTATCAGATAGTGAGCTATTGACATTTGTAGATGTTTACATAAGGAGGCGAAACGGCAGTCGAAAATCGATTATCGGTGATAAGACATGGAGTCAACAGTCTGTAGGCGCCCGTCAACTTTATCAATGGGTTTTATAACGCCTGGGGTTTCGTTCATGCAAAAATGTGTATAGTTGTTGCGCTTTATGAAAATTCCCTCATCGACGCGATGTAACTGGTTATCGCTTTTATAAAGCAGAGTTATCATTCCGATACAGGGAGCATGCGACCTTTTCTGCACGATGAAATTTTAATTACATGACTTACGTATTTTGATGCCAGTATTATTTAGAAACAATAGTTCTAATCGTGAAATATCAGTGACTATTTAAATACTAGGTGTAACATATTACAGAGAACAACATACCGTTGTGCGATTCATTCAAGTTTTAGATTATTGATTTATTACTGTCCTATTTAAGTTTGAAGTGATAGCTCAGAGAGTGACATGCTTTGATAATGAAAGGTAATAGCGAGGAAATTGACGAAAAAACAGGTCATTTACTATCAATAAGGTAATCAGACGGCGATGTCCGATGACGATAAATGACGTTTGAAATACTCAATAGCGGCCGAGGTCCGTGACCAAATGTAATTAGATACATACACGTCACAAGTCGCCTGCAGCTGCGCCTAGCGGATGTAAAGGGTCACCATTTTAATTTCTTCATAAGATCACCACACGAACTCTTAAGGAGTGATTCAGATCTGACAGATGTCCCCCATTGTCAATTAGCTTGATGAATGAAAACATAATTTACATCAGCGAGAACTAACAATGAGATATTTGCATAGGAACTGATATGAGCCTCTCTTAATGAACAATAATCATTGTCGCATGGTGGAAATCAATGGTAGAAATCCAGTTTCCCAACGCACATCACACGGCTGTATACGGTAAAAATGCACGGGTTTTTTGCTTTGCCTTTGAACGCAGTCGGGCTACGAGTAATTAAAGCTTTCAATGAATAATTTTGACGAATTTATAATAAGTGAACTTCGTTTATTAAATCTACAACACAAGCGGAGGTGTTATCGAACATTACTGAATACCAAACAGGCGACCCGATTGTACGACTAAACGAGTTTGAACCTTAACCGAGACAAGAATCTTTCGTCAATGTAACATCAACTTAACGTAAACTGTTCGCTGTCTTTTTAAGGAGCGAGGGGCACGGTTGTCGAAATAAATATATTAATATGACTTGTTTGCATGATCAAATATGGTGGGTCGTAGTATACTACGTATCGATTTGTAAATTGAGTATGGAGAGCGCATTTCGGTCAGCTGTAGTTGGGCGTAAGTATATGCTGGTTCCCACGACAGTGACTCTCGAGGCAGCCCATAAAAAGCGGACGACGACGTAAGCGTACGTGTACAGGTAGCCTTTATAAACGCGCGTTGCCGGCGATACCGTATACTTATAATATTATACTTGCACGGGCTTGCCTACTGGAGGAAGTCATCTCGCTGGTAAAAAGCTAAAACTAACAATATCAATTAGGCATTTGGTTATAATTTTTTTTCATTTCAATAATTATTACGTGCTAACAAAACGAGTACCATAGTTTACGTAATAAATTTACGGTGTCGTTAGATAATACCATATCATAGCACGTTAACTATCCCTTCGATCCTGATGCGTTAAATTGTATTAGTGGCCTCAAACGAAAGCAATGGAACGATATCGTGGGCTGAAAGCTGGGAAAAATTATTTGATAATCGTTTTATGAGGGTGCCTAAAGAGGTACTCCTATATCAGAGGCCCTTTTGTTATTAATTAAAGATCCGAAATGTAAGGATTCGTGGGAAAGGACTCGGCATTTTTCGGTTTTGTTTGTTAACTACATCTGTTTGGGATGTTTTACAGCTCCTCGGACAAAAGGTATAATCACTTTACCGGTCGTACTTTCGCGCATCTTTCGTACACGTGTTTCGGTCACCATTGTTTGTGTAACTTATTTATTGTTTTGTTTGTCTTTGTTCAATGAAAGCCGGTAAAACTGCGACAGATGGTTTTAATTTGTTTTGAATAGAAGGTATTACTGGTTATTTGATTCTATAAATGGCCGAAACATTAGTAAAAATGGTTTTGAATACCTATTATGTATACTATTAGACAATGACAAATTCTTTTGCTAGACCTTTTATACAAATCATAAATATACATAAATTTTATTTAAAAAAATATATAAAAATCCGGCAACCCGCATTGGAGCAGCGTGGTGGATTAAGCTCTAATCCTTCTCCTACATGGGGAAGAGTGCTATGCTCAACAGTGGGATATTACAGGCTGAATCGTGATCGTGATATATTTTATTAAATAAGAATCAAAATAACTAAACTATGAAAAAAAAGTTCATAGGTCTGTTTCAAACATCAGAAAATACCTAGTTATTTGGAACACAAACAGCCGGCCAAGTGGAAGAGTCGTGATTTCATATTTCACACTTCACTAGTGTGGTAACATCGCTCCGGACAGGTTTTTATATTTATCTATATCCCGTCAAGAATTCGATTCGGTTTTTCGAGCGGTCGAAATAAGGTTTGATATGCAACGGATACCTTTTTTTTTTCGAATAATGTAGCCGCCCGAAGATATGAGGACGTTTAGAACTTGAAACCGTACGTCAAATTAAAAGATATGCAAATTTTAACGTCTGCTCGCTGCAGAACTCGATGCGTAAAGTATTAAAGCGATTCGGACTTGTATAATCCAAATTATTAATGCTTTTAATTAAGTATATCTCTTTCTATTTTCGGATCGCCATTACTCGGACCATTGACCCGATGATTCATAACACAAATGGACCTTTAAATTAAATAAGTGTACATTCTATGTAACATAAACACGGTGTCCGATACCGTGTGAATGAGAGATTTCATGTACAAAATATTCTAGTACAAAAAAATATCCAGGTCGACATTTTATTGGCGACAGTACACATGCATTCGGTTAGAATGCTAAGCAGTTTCGTGGTAAACACGAATAACTAAGGCGAGCGGTATTAAGCCTACAGATTATACTTGTAAGTTGTGAATAACTTAACGTTCTAGGCCTGTTTACTGGTTGAGACACCTCTTCGAGTGGTCAGATTATACCTGTTGGTATACAAGACAGTCAACGCAGCGCATAGACAAAAGACGTCAAGCGACCTCGCGGCCCATGTGAACTCATGACGTCCTAAATTTAAATTGTTAGGAAGAGAAATTTTTGTTTGCTCTTAAATGCTATTGACTAATGGATACTTTAATGTTAAAATGAAAACGTTCATATCACACGCGATAAGATTTTTCTTTGGACGTGACGTAGTACGCGTGATTTATAGCAGTAAAACAGTATAGTTTGCCCTTGAAGTGAAAAATTGGCAACACACTGTAGAAAAGATATTTATAATATTAATTAGAAATATCATAAATTATAAACAGTTGAGTGATTCTTAAAATCTAACTTAAATTTGTACAAAATTCTCGCCACTTTTTTGATAATTTTGTAAGATAGATTGTTTGATGAATCAAAAATGAACTTAAGACATTATAATAAGTTATATCTACACTGCGTTAATTAAGCCAAGGAAACAATAAAGATGTGAGTTATTATTATGGACGCCATAAAGGGCCAGTGTTACCACAAATAATTGGGAAAAGTAAACACTGAAGTGACCATCGTAAAGAAGTTAACCGAGATTCATTAAGAAAGGATTAATTACCGCTGTCTGTTTTACTGGGAAACATTAAAAGTTAAAAAACGGGTCGTAACTTTAACGAAATGTTATACTTTATATCGTGACGATTATTTTACGAAACGTAACTAGAAACATTAAAACGGACGTAACCACTATTTCGACGCTAACGACCATGCGGGGGTCGTATACACGAAATAAGTCAGACATTAACAATTTATTGCCCTCAATTACAATCATCGCGAAAAAAGCGTCCTCTCGAGCGGAATTCGGGACTTTTGAATCTGGACGAAGTGAAAAAAAAAGACTAACTTTAATTTCACATGGCATCACCGGCATTCGGGAGAAGGACCGGACCGTATTCAGGACGCGAGGAATTCGAAAAATGAAAATGTCGGCCATAAACAACGAAATGATTTGAATGAAACATAATTAAAAAAATAAAAGTGGTCTTAACAAATTTCGGGCCAGCTCGGGTCCCCGCCTTGTCTTGATCGCCGATAAGCTCTGAGTAGGGTGAACCGATGAAACCGAAACCACCAAACAAATCTCGTGATCTGTTCATCCGGATTTCATCCGAGGATGACGCGCGCTGCCTCTTTTAATACAAGTTTAGACATGATTCTTTCGATACGTATCAACATTTTTTTTCTAATCTACTTTGCATACCTATAGCAGCGATGAAATAAAATTAAACGACACCGATGAGTAAGATTCTCGTTATAGATGTAACTAGGATATAGTAGACCGTTTATATTCTCAACACGGCAGACGCTGTGGAAATAAACTAAAATTGTTTAAATATACAAAAGCTCGATGCGCGATAACCGTAATCTTCGCTCGCATCGACAACGGTTCAGAGGCTTTCCCAGAATATTTCCTCTATGAATCCGCAATAAGTAGATTATTCTCGTTATCGTGTTTTACTTAAAATCGGTTAATTCTAATTCGCGAGCACTCGCGGAGGTTCCCAGACTATGATCGGCCTTTGACACGTCTATAAATTCGACGAAGTAGGTACGAAGCACGTAAGTATAGCGCCTCCTCCCATACTAATAAATGGCAGCAATTTATTCGCGCAGTTACGGATACGAGCAGGGCATGTGAGCCGCTCGCGTTGCGACTCAGTGTTCCTAGAAATATCGCGCGTGTGATGAATAAAGACGGGAACGCTAGGAATTTCATCATTGCAGATTTAAGGGCTCATCGAGCTCTAGCTTTACGTGAGAACTCGCAGGGAGTCGAGACAACGATGGCTGTGTATCAATAAAAATGAAACGGCACAGTTATCTTGAATGATGATATTTTAGAATTTTGAAATCTACGTGACCTTTTCAATTAGAATTTGATTTATATCGTCCGCATCACATTTGTCATATGAGAAAAATTACAGACAAATTAATGTCGGGCTCGACTTATAAATCGGTTTCTTTGAACAATTTTATTAGTAGTCGTAAATGTTAGAGACGTAGTTGAAATGTCAGAATCTGACCGTAAACGAGCATCCATTTGAAAAAAGGAGTGTTTTCTTAAGAGCTCGCCTCGAACTAACCATAATAACAAGACCGGTAAACTTTATTGTCTATTCATTCTCTTGATGAGCTTATTTTCTTTATCTCTTATATGACTAATCATTATTTACGATCTTGGAATTTCGATTCCCGTTCAAAGGCATTGTTATTTTAGCAACCGCGGAACACTTGAAGAGATTGGAACGTTACGTTCTTATTGTGCGATAGTTTATTTAGGCGAATTTGTTAAAATCGGTACGTTCGTTAATTGATAGTTAGTCGAATAGCTGTTCAGTGGATCCGAACAATGCAAGCTTTACCTACGGTAATTATACACGCTCCGATTGTTAAATTTTAAAAGTTATGAAATGTTAAATTAAGAAATAGCGAATACGAAATCCTTCACTCCCCGTCCCTCGAATCAAACTACTCTTACGAGGAATTTCATTTTGCAATTCCTTTTTTTTTTGTTAAGCTTTAATTGCTATTCGACGAAAAGGAGAGATAAAAGACGGTGTAAAGAGGGAACACGATCGACTGAGGCATTCCATAGCTTCGGTAGATTATTAAAAGAAGCGGATGTAGGGGTAAGTATTTTAAGAGGATCCCGGCGCGAGCGGATTGTGATAAAGGAAATTATTAAGAGCTCTTGGATAAAAACGCCGTAAACGGAAGTTTCTGAGCTTCGCGTACATAGAATCGAGCCATCCGCGTATCGCGTTACGCTACGAAATTATTAAGTAATAATTTGCGATCCGTGCGAAGGTTTGCGTTTTTTCTGTTTTTTTTTTTTAAACGTTTGGACTTATGTAACGCCCGCGTCGTGTACCGAATAGTAATGTCGGACGCGTTAACCGATTATAATTCGATCGTAATTATGGACGATTTGTGGCGCCCAGTCGTGTTGGTTTTCAAATAATGCATGCGTAATATTTTACGAGCCGTACGTATTGATTGTTAATTACTTTCTAATGAGGAATCGGAGTGTGGCTGGCGAGGTTCACACGTGATGTATTTGCAGTCGGTTCTTGTACCGTGCGATACTGTAGTATTGTTTTGAGATTCGAATCGAACGTGACGTCAGTGTAACGTTAATTTCTAAGAAACAATATACCGTACGTAACTTACAGCTTTTCGCACATAATGTGGCTATGTCGACATCGCCTTCAGAGATGCTACTTTCATTTAAATTTTTACTATCATTCAGAGCGTAAAACTATTGACGAAACATGCAAAATAACTAACAATCTCTAGAATTAGTTACGCTGTTGCTTAGTCTACTTGCTCCACAATGAAGACACGTTTCTTCACATTATGACATACATGCATTATTAATCAAGTACTCAAATTGACGTTAAAATCGTACAATTTCCCTCCATTAATGTTGACAAGTGCAATAAAGAATTTGTTATGAGAATAATAAAAAATGTTGGAGGATGTACGGCCAATAAAAATGTGTAGTCGTTGCCAACGAAAAGGGCATAAAAATACAAATATGAACATGCTGCTTGCCTCTTTGATTTAATTAACCTTAATTAAGTACGCTAGTTCTTGTCAGCGTCTCACGGTAAAAAATGATAAAGCCCGCGGTGCTACCGGCTACCAGACATTAATTCCTTCCGGTGATAGTGTTGCCAGCTAATAAAATATATTTGTCTTCGAAGCGTCGCGCGTCGTAAGTAGTTTAAAATTAAATGTTTAAAAAACAATGTTAATTTATATTTCCTGTAAAACTATTTCGTACGAGCTGGATTTGAGTTGAAAAGTTGTTTTTTTTTCAATATTTAACGGCTTATATAGATAATGTAAGTAAAGGTGAACCTCACTCTCGTTCGGTCATGGAACGCGAGTGTAACATTTCATGTTTTTGTAGGCTCTATGTGGGTCGACCTTCGTGAGCTTTGTGGGAAAGTGACTTGTCAAAACGTTTTCGTTCCCAGTGACATTACGAGAAATATTTATTGAACGTTTAATAAATAACCGATACTTAAAATAATTCGGTTGTAATTAACCTGGTATTGATCGGTTTTATCTAACTACAATGGGATGTAGACGATTTTATGAGATAAGACATAACAATGGCGTCGATTAGTAACATCTAACGCAATACGGATCTATGTTTAAGCCATAAAAAGTATAGTTCACGGTCATTTCTGAGTAAATGAAGCGTTGCTTGTACAGCGCAGGACCTGTGCATGCGCGGAAACTCTTTGGCATTATCGTGCTGTCTTTATCGTATAAATGTGCCATCTCGTTCTTGCAAAGAAAAAAAAACACATAACATATAGCAGGTGCTTTTCGAATTGTCACGTCTGCAATTGCACATTTTTTTAATGAAAACGTCGTAACGGTTATGTACCGCGTGACGAAGAATGAATGAACCCGTTCTAGCTCGGGTTTGCTCCCTCATGGCCGCCGCTACCCCACACGATTATTTAATTCTTAAAACGTTTGACATGAAATTGTACAAATATATAAACTTTTTGCGTTAATGTGCGATGTTTGTTTCATTCCGGTCCGTCGCATCCGGACCGGTTAACGGAGAACAATATAAAACTTGTGATTTACAAACAAATTGTTCAAGAGTTAAATGAAATTCAAAGCGAGTCGAGCTCGAATACAAACGAGACTTCTTTTCAAGTGAGCCATCTCTCTCTCTAAACGTTACATGATAAATAGTTTCTATGAGTCGTTAACTCGCGCGCCGCTTTACTCGTAATTTTACTGTTCGATGTTGTCAGTAATATTAATATAGCCCGTGAACTATTATCGGGCGGGTCAGATCTCATGCGGGCCTTAGAACCGATTTATTTCATGAGATCAAGATAAAAAGTCAGCTCACGGTGGCGACAATACCCACTACTCCGACGACTGTAATAAAAGCGCGGTAGTTACTTCATGTGTTCCGAAAGATTGAAATTCTACAACGTGAATAATAATAATAACACAAAAAAAAAATTAAAAATGTTATATCTGTAGAAAATAAAAAACAAAAATTGTAATGTTACTTTTTTCATAAATCAACGCAAAAACCACCTGCAAGGTGCAAAGTAATTTCGCTTTTACGACCAAAGCTCATGTTATACTCGGTTAATATTTATTCATATGAACGATATGGCTCATGTAACAGGCGATTCTCGCTGACCTCATTGCGAAAAAAAGAGCTAATAACACTAGGACAGATTATTTAATTTAAATGTGGCGCACCCAAGTATAAGACTTGTAAAGGTCAGAAACTCGTGTATTTTAGCATGAATATCTTCCCTTATGGAGCAGCATATGGAGTAGCATATGGGAGATGTTTCCACGTCGAATTCCTATCAAATGAGATAAAGGGCATATGGTATGATTTAGACAGCTCACGTCTAGCTTAACCTGTCACGGAAACTCAATAGAGTATTATTTCGCGTCACTTTCGCTCAATTGATCGCATGTCACAGCGTCTGACAATACAGAACTCTATGTGATATTAAACAGGAAGTTTCAATTTAACGCCAATTCATATGGAATGATACTGGCTGAAGAGGAACCGGACGCGTATCCACGATCAGAAAAAAAAGTTTTGAATTTCGTCTATGGCCTCTCGTTCTTCCTACCTGCCTAGTTTACAAATGTCACGTTTTTCTCCAGATGGTCAGACTTGTGCAAGCGGCTTGGGAGTTTGTTTGATCAAACATTACGAGACGGTACGATATTTGTAGCGGGCCGCTAAATAAAATGCAAATACCGCTTTATGCTTTGAATGTCCGTTCGGAAAGTTAGTGTAAACTCAAGACAATTCAAACAAGCAGAATAGACACAACTGAGATCCAATTAAGATGTCTGTTATCCTTGAAATTGCGATTTGAGACCGTTCTGTAAATAAATAACAGATAATTACAATATCTGATCACGATCCCAGCCTCCGAGCTCTAATCGCAATATTATGAGAACGAGCTACGAGCCACAATGGAGTCTTACAGAGCTGTAGGTACGTCTAATAAATGCGGGCTAGCTCATACAAAAGTCCGACTTCATAATTAATTAAAAATGAACCATTGAACGATGTAATCGTCCCACGCGGCCGCTCGTTAAACCATCAAGTATTCTTATCGTCATCGCTTCTGTCAAATTTAAATATTGAATCCCGTAATTTCTTTCTACTATTATTTACTAACTGAGATGCCTCCGACTCGCCTTTGCGTGGATTATTGGAATTTGTTAGTAACATCGAATGTATTTGATTTATGGAGGCAGGGTTGCTACTTAATGTTTCTTTAATGATATATGGATTTTTACTCTGAATACAAAATGATTACGATGTTTTTATTTACGATGCCTGTATTATTTGAAAGCGTGAAGTTCGGTCAACTATTGTTTGATTTATTGTATGAAATGAGAAATGATTACTAGTTCTATATTAATAACAAAACACTTACCGGCCACGTGAAGTCGAACGGAAAGACGATGGGATTAGTGAATCCTTCCACGTTAAGATTCGGTACGTCCAATGAGTTTCCTCCGAGTACCGGAGTAGTGATGTCACCGAACGTACACGGTGATGTCGTGTCGATGTTAGCTTGATATATTTTGAGGCACACTCTGAATTTAGTCCTGCACGGCGCCAAACACGGCGCGTCACTATTTGAGGAACCATCACAGCACTGCCCACTACTTAACCTACCCAACGAGTTCGTAAAACTTTTTATCCTAAGTTCGAAGGAACCAGACGTCAGCACCTGAAATGAAGAAAAACAAAATTTCAGTTCTGCTTTTAGCGATCTCGTTTATTGGATAATTTATTAACATTTTGACCCAATAAACTAGCGATAATACAAGTTTCGAAGATCCCTAAGATCTAGTTGTAAATAAAAATTATTTGCACAACTGTCCGAAAAATCGATCCCATTGAGACATTAACGGTTTTACTAGAAAGCTGTGTAGATGTTTAAATATGGGGTCGCCAGGGCTCACGTGGGGCGACTGACACCCTTAGCTCGATTCGAATTTCGACAGCTATTTAATGATGAATTATTTTTAACTCGTTTAGGCAATATCAAAATGTCAAATTTTCTAACCCCCAGCTTTGTTTTAAGCGATATTTTTTGTTGTCATTGTTATGAAGAGTCGATTTATCGTTGTTGACAGACACGTATACTTCGAAAGAAGTTGAATAGTTTGAACTGTTTTTTTTGTCATAGTATGAATAATAATAGCGCACTGCCCTCTAGGGCAGCAACCCTTGCATTAATGAAAGAATGCGCAGTTGGCCGCGATGCATGTGGGATTAACTAGTTCTAACTCCAAGTAATGCATTAGGGAATATGTAGCGCGTTTATAAACAAGACCACCTTGCTTATTTACAACTCACTTGATACATGTACATTTTTATAAGGAATCGTATTTCCTTAAACTTAAATTTAAAGTTTTTAAAGCAGCGTCCGATGGAAGTAATTATAAGGCATCGGAAGGAAGTGGTAAGCTTAAAGCTTTATAATGTTCAAGACTCGTCGAATAACTTTTATACTTACAGTTAACTATAAATAATTTTTAATAAAACAAAACAATTTATATTTAAAGTGTGAGGCATAGCTAATCTATTTTAAACGGATTTTTTTTTGTTTATATACATATACTTACAAGATATTAAAAAAGAAATTCAGACTGAAATGTTTAATGTGTCTATAATAAAGTATTGCTATGAACGAGTATATTCAAATATCATGTTTATACCTAAGTGTTTACATTAAACCAACATTTTTGAAATTTTTGTACTATCACGTATCTATCTATTTCAAAAGTAATTACTGAATAAATACATTATGAGATTAAACAACGCAATTATGAGTTTAAGTAATACTAAATAATAAATAATCCCATTATCATTAAACAATAACGTTTTCCCACGCACAGTGAACTTCGTATCTGAACTTGTCAAAAGTTAACAAAAAAAAATGAGGAACAATGAACCATTCAAATGATGTCTTATCTAGCGACGGTAGGTCTGTAGATTTTAGAATTTAACCACAATTTAAACAAAGAATGATGTAAAAAAAGACACCAGATTTCAACCAACTTCCTGCCAAGTTGATAGGGGTTGTTTCTGAACGCGCAAAACATCGTCCCTCTCGTTTTAAACGAGGACTAAAGACCGGGACGGCGAATTAACATCCACGTGGTAAACGCCAGGTAGGAGCGGAACACAAAAAAGTTCGTAAAAAACCGTACGGGCACTCTAAACACCCCCCTTTTTTATCGAATTTGATGTATTGTTTTTCAAAGTTATAGTAGCACAGATTGTAGCCTACCGATTATCGACAAATTAATTTGTGGTTTTTCTAAAAGTAAAAAAAAGAGAAGTAGAAGCTAGAAACGTTTGATGAATGATTGAATGTAACTTGATTAAAGCCTCTAAAGAATGTATTGTGTTGTTCTGTGCGGTCCGCGTCGAGCCCGAGGCGCACCGCAGATTAACAATTAAATAATACTTACGGACTACCGAATATGTTGTGCTTTATAATGTCTTCGGGCGATTTGACGCGTTGAATACTTGAGTGATGTTTTTTTGAATGCGACTTTAAAATTTAATAGAACCCAATGAGCTCTATTGTTTTTGTTTCAATTAAGTTAATATAAGCCTTTAAAAAATTATTATCAGAATAAATATATTTTACAAGTATGTTACCTAATCAATTTTAGAATTCCCTATTGAGTAATGAATCAAAGTATGCTTGTAGCTAATTTATTTAACGTACGACTTAACATTTAATGCATTCGACGTTAGAATCGTGAACATCAATATTGTTTTTTTCTCCGCTTTGAATGGAAAGTAACACTGGCATGTAACATTAATTGCGCCGGAGCGGGTTTCAACAAAATCCAAATTGATTTTGAGCACCTAATCGTCGATCTCGCAACAACATCTCAGCTAATATATCTCTTTACATTAATTCAAATCATTTTAATTACAGCGCTGTATACTTGCAGCGATGTACAACATTATTAAACAATTGTTGTGCCTTAATGACTTATTTAAGTATAAAAATATTGCCTCGTCACCACGGCCGTGCTCGGCTACATTTATGAATAAGTTTTCCTTAAGATAAAATAAAGATAATGTGTAACATCCAGTTAAGGAGCTATAATGCGAACAGCATTGTATGAGCCAGAGTAAACACTCGTTCCAGTCGGCAGGTTGAGCGCTGTCTATAAATAGCACAAATAATGAAACACAGGGGAATGTTTTTCATCTCGACCGTTATACATACGCAAAATGTGTTAAAATAAACAC
Organism: Melitaea athalia; assembly: GCA_905220545.2. Classification (NCBI taxonomy): domain Eukaryota; kingdom Metazoa; phylum Arthropoda; class Insecta; order Lepidoptera; family Nymphalidae; genus Melitaea; species Melitaea athalia. The sequence continues at coordinate 5,844,151 of HG992197.1, read as the reverse complement.
CCAAACAGTCTTTTAATAGCGCGACGATGTGGCCAGTGCATCAAATTCGCAATTGGAAATTTATATTTGGAATCGTCGCTAACAGTATGATTTTTTTTTTAAATTATAATTTTCTCTCATACACATGTTGTAAAGTCGGTTTATTAATAAGTCAACGTCTCGACCTTTCTATAAAGCTAACGTTGTCATGTAATAGCATTGCTAATTGATGACTTTTAAGAAATTGTCATTACATAGTAGGGGAGACGCGATTATGCGACAAAAGGCATAAAGTTTCAAAGGACGCTTTGGTGCAGAAAATAAAATAACACACGTCTTAAAGAGAACAAAACGTTAAGAAATTCGACGTTTGCGCGACAAAAGTTGCAATCTCTTTGTTCGACTGCTAATTCCAAGCAGCTGCAACGAAATAAAAGAAAAATCCGATCTAACAGTAGAACGCTAATTTAGCGGGGAATCAACAGTAATACGTCCGTGCTCGGTAGATTGCCTAGAACTTATATGGATAGCGAATAATAAGGTATTTTGCGGTTATTTAAGCAATGCACAGGGGAATTGGGATTTCGTGCTTCGGTGTATATTATGATCGGATGAGAGTGAATTCGTGTTCTTGTATCGTAAACCAGATCTCGTTTTATAGTTCGGATTATATTATGTACGTGTGAATCCACGGCAATATCCAGCGGAACGGAACTTATTAAAATAGTTTTGTGTGTAACGATACTAAAGAATTTTAACAAGTTAGAAAACAATTTTAATAATATTAAAATGTATAAAAAGACGCAACTTCATCGAAAACGGAACCCTATCTAGAAACCTTTACCTACGTCTATTACTTGTAGTTACTTGAAATTAGTTTTAATGCACTCGCTATCATACTGTAGAACAGCGGTCGGCAACGCGCGGCCCGCGGGCCGCGTGCGGCCCGCGGAGGTCTTACTTGCGGCCCGCGAATGTTTTTTAAATAAGTTACAAATATCAACATAAATGCATGAACGAACCGCGATCGCGTAACACGTAGAATTAAAACGAAAGCAGCATATGATGTGACATTTTTCATTCAGCGACAGATTTGGTGAGTTTGAAAAGTTTCAAGCAAAGAAGATTTTTGCAAACTCTTTTTCCTGTGATATTCAGGAAGTACCGAGTCATTTACAAATGAACGTGATTGATCTGCAATGTCATTATATTGCAGATCAATCACAACATGCTTCTAGAAAGACCTGTGTAAATCTGTTTAAATGTGTCAGACTTCGTTATAAATGCTTACATGGAGTACTATCAACGGCCATTGGAAACAAACAACAAGCATTGGATACCCAATATAGTGTGTAAAACGTGTGATTTTTTTTTCTGAATAAAGTTTGAACGTGGTTTGAATAAAATTTCATAGAGCTTAATGTTTGCAAATTTCAAGTTTTATTGTTAAAAATTTTCGGCATTGAGGCAGAAATAATAGTAATTATTAACATATTCCTTGTGCATAGCGTTTTTAGAAACCAATGAGAAAAAAATATCAAAAAATCTTGTGCAGTAAGGTCCGGCAAATTCGTGAATTGCGGTGGCCCAATACTTTGGTACACTGTTGAAAGTCATTCACCATTGTACAATATTATCTATACTAATATATAAAGCTGAAGAGTTTGTTTGTTTGTTTGTTTGTTTGTTTGTTTGTTTGTTTGTTTGTTTGTTTGTTTGTTTGAACGCGGTAATCTCTGGTTCTACTGGGCCGATTTGAAAAATTCTTTCAGTGTTAGATAGCCCATTTATCGAGGAAGGCTATAGGCTATGTATCATCACGCTAAGACCAATAGGAGCAGAGTCCACGCCGACGCAGTCGCGCGCAGAAGCTAGTATTTTATATAATTATTAACGTTATAATCTTTATTATGGTCTTCTCAAACAACTCGAACAAAGAACAAGTGAAAGAAAAAAATATTTTGTCAGTTATATGGAAAAAACAGGGTGGCCCAAAACTTTTACACGCCACTGTATATCCAGATCGTTTCCAAAATTGAGTAGGTACTGAGAATTTAAAAGCTGGCTTTGGAAGCCTGGAAAGCTGGGTGACTACTGTTGGATTATCCAGAATAGTAGTAAAACTCCAACTTATTCAAGAAAGTTACATAAAAGAAAATGTTGTACAAATAAATTGTTATATGACGGCAAACCATGTTTTTTTGACAAAAATAGCTACCCTTCATATCTCAAAATGTAGATCTGCTAGCAAAAATCTGAGTATAAATTTAGAATTAGGGTAGAAAATGCAGCTTGATCCATAAAAAAATCCATACAACAAAAATGCTGTTGTTCTGTATAATGTAAGTATTACGTGTACGTATTAAATTCCATATGTATTAAAAGTTTTAATAGCATTTTAATTTTTTCTATGGGATATGACCAATTATATGTAGGTATCAGGTAGAGTCTAGGGTTTAAATCATAAGTGCGGCCCGCCTTTAGTTTATTTGGCCACCTCGTGGCCCTTGCCTACCAAAAGGTTGCCGACCACTGCTGTAGAATGTAATTTCTTGCAACGTTATGAAACGCCAGGTAGAATTGGTTAAATTTACAATTTATGTCAATTAGGAGGCAAATCGCGTGTATTCCGACATTACATATAGTCTATCGACTGTGACTAAATAACATAAACTTGTCTACTTATTTTAATGGTCTTGTTTTGCTAGATTGTTATAAAATTATATTTTAAAACAATCCTTGAGTGACACGCTATTACTTATATTAATTCAAGTACCACCAACACCAAGTAAACAATTGTTAGTTGTAGTTAAGTTTTATTATATTCATAACTGTCGTCTGTTGGCCTTTACTCGCACCCACGTTTCAAACGACTCATCTCTTAGCGCCTGAAGCATTGCGCAGAAGTTGCTGGCATTTGACACAATTACCCAATTCAGAAATGAATAATTTTCACAGGCTGCTAAACAATAAACTTTTTACGCAACAAACTGGTTACAAATAAACGTCCAAAAATGTGCACATTAAATATTACAAAATGTTAAGAAAAACATTTTATGATTGAAAATATTTTATACAAGTCCGATTCATTGTTAGTGGCGATCCTTGTTTATTTCGAAGTACGAGCTAAGCTATGCGTGTGTTTATAAATAATGCATAATATTGACTTCCCCAAGCATCCAGTTCGGCGACATTGCGTAATCTGATCAATGATCCTGTCCGCCATGTTGTTTTTTTTTTTCCGCGCTCCTCGATCGGGAATCAATTAAGCGTCCGGTCGGGATCGAAGGGAGAAAGAAATTAAATTATTTTAAATAAGGTCGTAATGAAAGAAATGACGCCCGTCAGACGTACAATGGAGCATGACTGCCGCTTCGGAGGCATAATGAATTCGTCATTTGTCAATGTTTGTCTGACAGTTGTTAAGATTAGGCAGTTATATCTTAAAGATTTTATAGTCCATAAATGGTGTTATATAGCGTTGAACATTATAAATGTATTTTAAGATATAATGGACGAGAATAGTAGCCATCCATAAATAGTTAAATTAATTTTTTTAGACAGGTTAAAATTTGATATTGCCGTAATTTTATATAACGTAGTGAGGCACAATCGAACAATTTAAACTCTCATCATAAATGAGACGAAATATAAAGTTTCACATAGTTAAGACGTTAAAAACCAGCGATTACACGGATTTCGTACGAGTTTTCTCATAATTGAGTCGGTTCTCATAGAACAAAACCACTTCGGACAATGGACGAAATTATAACAGGGTTAAATACCTTCACATACTTATATGCTTATTGTGGCTAACATGACATATGACGATTAATTATTATAGCATTGTTGTGAAAACGCTAGGGAAGAAATTACTGGATTTGAGGTGTACCAGCCTATTATAGTAATATTTGGTAACTACTGGGAATCGGAGTGAAACTATTTAAGTGTCTCGCTTTTGGTAGACAATTTTATAGCGGAGTGCTAAAATGAGCGTGTTTTCAACTTGTCATTCAAAATAAAGTGATTTTCACCGAAACAGCTATTATTATTTCTGCGGATGACTGACTACGAGTACATTTGGAGACATGTAATTATGCACGAGCGCTTTCTTATTGTTTCATATTTCATATAACTGTTTTAGTCTGAGTCTGGTATTAAATATATCAATAATATAAAGTTAGGTAATTATTTTATAGAACGTAACACCGAAGTAGTCCCGAATTTAATTTGATTTATCAACGATTCACGATCACGATTCAGCCTGCAATATCTCACTGTTGGGCATAGGCCTCTTCCTCATGTAGGGGAAGGATCGGAGCTTAATCCACCACGCTGCTCCAATGCGGGTTGGCGGATACATTCCCTACTATGAGTAACGATCGCTATCAGGTGTACATGATAACAACCGGGACCGACAGCTTAACGTGCTCTCCGAGGCACGGTGGGGAGACCCACAATGACTGCACAAACACCCAGACCACGGCAAACATCTATATAATCATCATTGATTTATCAACGTCAATTTGAATTTGTGTACAGAAGTTAGTTATGAAAAAAAAGCAGATGTTAGGGTTCTTTAAGAGTAGCCATTAATGTCGCACCTGCTTGCAATGTGGGCCGAGCGACCACATACACACAAGTCAAGAATATCACATTAAGAAATATAACCGATTATATCACGAACCGTACGCAACCGATACCTAGGTATAAACCTACCAGCGTTCCATACGAGCTGACATGCTATGCCCTAGATAACCGACAAGTAGCCGAACAATCTCGATATTAATACGGCAATGTCGCAAACAGATAAAAATAATGTTGCTATCCACTAGACTCACTAGAGGGCCAGTAATGCAGGAAAATGCGTCTGGTGTTTACAAGTTATTCAAAATTATTTCAGAACTGCTTTATTTAAGCAACGTAACTGTGAACGTTTTAAATGTTAAATTTCAAGTTAAAAGTTTCATCCTTGATCGGATAATTGGGGATGCGAACGAACTTAGCCTTCGTTGAATTATTTGTAATAAATGAAAATTGAGATTATTCGGTTGCGGTTTTGGGCAGACGTGTTTCCGACGCCGCTTCCGATCGAGTGGAGCGATCACGCGATGAAGACGGCCGGATAAGTTTATTACTATGCAGGTGAAAAAAAAAAAGAAAATTGCGAACATCGATTCCTGCGGATGTATCAAGATAATAAGAATCAAGTCGATCTGGACAATTACATCAATGCACCACCGCACAGGACAAACCAGTCGGCGGTGTGTACTTTTTACTAACAAAAACAAACTCACTTCATTCATAATGTACATTAGTATTGAAATAACGCATACTTTGGATTTTTTTCAATGAGTCTACAGCTATCTATGTTTAATTTAGTTTTAGATGTTAAACTTGACTCACGAGATTATAAATAAAGATAGAAATGTAAAGAATTTCGACAGTGCTCGTTTTCGGTATTCTTAAGTCGTTTGGATTTACGTCTACGAGAAACGAAAATAAGACAAAAGTTCATCCTCTTTTAGTAACAATTGACACAAGAAGCGTAACAAATTAAATTACAAACTAGAAATGTTTTTATCGATGTCAGTAATGGGTACCTTAAGATTTTAATGATTGTCGACGCCTGGACAAAGATAATTGCGCGTTTACATGATATAAAAAATATAAAAAAGTAAAAGGCAGCGGAAAGTGCACGAAAATCACACGATAGCTCAGGATCAGTTCTCAGAGCACCGGTTACACGGACAAGTTTAATATCGTGTATGCATTAATAAAATGTATTTGTGTTGGTAATAATAACGGTACATGCGCGAACAAATTAATAAATAAATCGCTCACTGTATGCGCTCGCACATAGGGTACAGTACAGATCCCTCTGTATGAATTGTTAATGGACACCATTTAATGCGATAGAAGAAAACGCACATAGCGAAATTATTACAAGAAATCATACCGACTACATTTTTATACGCATTCGTTGCTCTGTTTTTCTATTAGATTTGTAAATTAACTTCTCCATTGAGTTAGATCATGCAACAGGCATTTCAGTGAGTTACTTTGTATCCAATGAAAATAAATACACCATCTGTCAGTTCGTCGGTGTAATGTGTTTGATGTAAAGTGGTGTTACGCTTAATAAAATCGATAGACCTTGTAGCATTTAAATAGTTTTATGAATTATTGTTATAATCATTGTTACGTGTCTTCTATTGCATTAAACAACAAAATTTATTAACGGTAATACACTATTTGTTTGAAATGAATTATTAATTAATAAGATGTTGACTTTTCTAATATGAACCATTTCTATCAGTTGGGTACTTTATTCATAAATAGGTAACGGCGCCTAATAATTACAACCCTTAACGTGGCGCGTTAACAACCTTGACCGTTTATAGGGCACTGACCCCATGTTTACGAAAATATTTTATAACGTTACATTTTCTTTAAAACACACTTTTTGTAAAATAGTCATTTAACGCAAAGTTTACTACATCCTACATCACTATAACCCTGTCCAAAATATCGCGCCTGGTGTTTAGAGACTTAACTCGTCTGCTGTAGCTATTCCCGTCCATGCATATATCGCAGATTAGTCCTTTTTGGAATCGATTTCATCGCGAAGCCTCGGTATGCATCTAATTTTAAACGAAGAGGCTCGCGACCTAGCTGACCCCGCGCCGGCCGTTTTAAAACCTGAACTTTCTTTATAACTATGTACAAAGTATGTTTGCTCGGTAAACCTATCGAACACACACAACCGTCTCTCCGGACTGGCTCGGGCCCGGTCACGACTTGCAGCCTAACCTACACCCTCACCTATCCAGGACGATCTAGAGGCCTCGAAAGCGGGCACATTCGTGGGAAAAGTGGCCGTCGTGACGGTGCGGCCTTTGGTGCAAATCTGCGACCGACCTACGTTCGATTCGCAAATGTTTCGATTACACCAATTTGAAACGTAAACAAATCGGGATTCGCGGTTTCGAGTGTCGATGTCGGTCAGTACCTGGGGTAGAAACCCTAGCAGGGCGATGAGCACCGTGGGGGCGCGCATACTGGCGCGTCCACTACCGGCGCCTGAGCATATACGGGATCCGAAAACCGTCAGCAATCGACGGTGGAAGAGTAATCCATCACTTGCACATGTCTGCACTGAGTTTCACTGTAAGTCACACAACACTAGACTTAGAGGTGTCACTGGTCGCGCTCATCGGCTTCGGGAACCGGTCGCGGTGTATCATGCACTACGTTCGAAACGCGCGCGTGCGGCCGGCTTGTAGCAGCCGTAATGACGTGTAACCGCGGCGGTGCGTGACGGCGGACTGAGGCTGAGGGCGGGTGGAAGCCGCGGTGCGGGCAGGCACACCTGGCGACGACGCGCCGCCGCTAGATGGCGCTGCGAGGCGCATCTGCCGCTCCAGACGCCCCGCGCGCTCCGCCCCGCGAGCCCTCAACCAGAAAATACACGGAAAACAGCCGCCCGTCTTTTGCTAAACGTCTTGGACACGTGCTCATAGTAAAACACGTAGGTATATAAAAACTTTAAAAGAATCTAGATGCGAGAACATTGAGTAAATGTAAATATACAGTTTCTGAATATTAATTTTTGTTTATTACTTTATTTTAAAAAATGCAGATATATAAGTTCTAAATAAAATATTTTCAATGCAACAGTTTTTAATTGCTACGCAAATGATATATTTTTATTTTTTAATTGAGTAAATTCAGTCTTATTACAATTCAACAGATATAGAAAAAAAATGTTATCGTAACGTACATGTAAATGAATAATTATTACTTTATTAATTAATTACTTCTATATTTAAGTATTTGAAATTATTTGTAGGGTAAGGTTGCTCAAGTCGTACTACCGCCTAAGTCGTACCCCAATAATATCCCAGCTTTTACGTATAAAACGTGTCATCTAGTGACGTAGATCTGAACTAAATAGTCAAGCAAGCACCTGAAAACAATCGGACGGCCGGTCGTCTTGCGGAGCAAAAATAATAATCAAAAAGTAAGTTTTTCATCAGTTTTCACTTAAATTTTTAGCTCATTCGTAAGTTTTTTATAAAAGGAATGTAATTTACAACTTATTTTTTTGTTCAAATTTATTTTTAATGATTATCTGGCAGTCGTTTAGGCACACTCAAACACTAGATTTTTTTTAGGTTATAACAGTAATTTTGTTTTGAAACTTAGAATAACCTCACTGCTTAAGTCGTACCGGTGCGGAATTCTTTACTCGTACCGGTACGACTTAGGTACTATATTAGGTAATATCTTATATTTAATATATAATATATTATTATATATTAAATAAGGTCTCACTTAAACATATTATCTCCTGTTCCTTGCATCCACTACCACCACCACTACAGCCTATCACAGTCCACTGTTGGACATAGGCCTCCACAAGTTCGCGCCCGACATTATGACGCGAACTCATGTGTTTTGCCCATAGTCACCACGCTGGGCAGGCGGGTTGGTGACCGCAGGGCTGGCGCCGTCGCACCGAAGACGCTGCTGCCCGTCTTTGGCCTGTGTATTTCAAAGCCAGCATGGATGGTTATCCCGCCATCCGTCGGCTTTATAAGTTCCAAGGTGGTAGTGGAACTGTGTTATTCCTTAGTCGCCTCTTACGACACCCACGGGAAGAGAGGGGGTGGCTACATTCTTTAGTGCCGTAGCCACACAGCACAACAACCTTGCATAACAACATTTATTAAAAAAATTAATAAAGGTACTAAACCAGCAATGGAATTAACTTCCAGTCCCCGCAAAAATGAAATAGAAACCAAGGAAAATATAAATAAAAAAAAGGAAGAAGCCTATATTTAATATTAAAAAAATGAAAACAGAAAATAAACCTACAAAGAGAGGGAAGACGGACGGAACGACTACCTAAGAAGAACAAAAAAGTAAAGGGAAAAGAATCGTGGCTATGTCAACTATGTAAGGAAGATCGTCAAGAAAATATGATTCAGTGTCTAAAATGTAAAGGTTGGGTACATGACCTATGTGCTGGCGTCGAAAGTAAAATAAAAAAATATATTTTGATATCTGTGTTCAAATACAATAATTGCCTTAGCTTAACTTTGTATGTGTGAGAAGTTATAATTTTTTTCTATGTTTATTTTAGTTTGTAGGTCACTACGACTGATTTTGTGACTATTAACCAAAGAAAGACATTTTAAGTTGATTTTAGAAATTTTAAGACTGAATTGTTTGTAATTTTTTTTATTTTAATGTGATCTCTGGTTATGACTTAAGTATTTTTCTATATCGTTTCTAAAGTCTTATTCTAAGTACGACTTAGGCTATAGGTGGTACGAAATAGGCGACTAGGTGCCTAAATCGTACCGAAGGTACATTTGTGAAAATCGTTAAAATACCTATGTTGATAAGTGATTTTTAAATTTCTATGAATGTTGATTAAAAGGTAACAAAATAAAGATTCTATTCATGCAAAAGATTTTGTTTTATTTGAACGATGTTAAATATTACAACATTATTTCCTTAAGGGGTACGACTTGAGCAACCTTACCCTAAATGATTCAACGGTTAAATTTTTGAATTTTTATTAACAAGAAATGATTTATACCGCTCAGTTTATTGTTAGTTTATTAGGTAATAAAGTTTGTTACGAAAACAAATGTAATTTTATACCTTTTTAAGTATTCGAGTTGTACGAAATTTTATTTTATAATACACATTTCGATTAATTACGGATTGCGTGCTAAGAGGTCCGTTCACGTACTTATGTAAATTTTTGAATCTTCACAAATAAAATCGCAGCTGCTCTTGCGTTGCGACTTGCGATTCAATGTGATAAAATTCATAAACGTATTATTCGTGGAGGGTGATTACAGGTTTTTTTAATAGTCTTCGAGCAAAATGAAATGTGGCTAACGTGATACGAGTGCACGCTTAACCTGAATCATTGAATAGTTGAATGGCATAAATAGGTTTTGGTCATTTGACAATCGTTAGGATATAATTTTATTTTTGCTATAGCTTATCATTTGCTATTTATGCTTTTAATTATGAATTTAATATAACTTTTATATTATTTCATGTATATGTAGGTATATGTGTTGTGTATTAAACGAATGTACGGATTATGATAACGAGTGAAATTGGTAACTCTATATTGTTATCTCTATAGAATTATTCGTCCGTATACACGGAATTCGATGACAAAATGTAACATACGCGAATTTTGGAATACGTTAAAGATCTAAAGATACAACAATACTACAATACAATACTTTGGTGGAGCTTATAACTAATGCTGGGCTGAGGAGGCGATTGGCAAGCGAAGACTACCTACTCCTCGGAGTCCTCGGTCCTCCTGTTTGTATCACTGAGCTTTTAATAACAGTAGGATTGTGATCTTATAGATAAATGACGTCCGACCAGGTGGAGGCAACGTTTTAAAGTTGTTTTAACCGACTTAAAAAAAGGATGTTCTCAATTCGACTTCATATTTTTTTTACGTCTCACCTGCTGGTAAGTGATTACTGTAGCTTATGGACGCCTTCGACACAGGAAGCATCGCTACCGCGTTGCCGACCCTATCCCCAATTGCCCCCAGGAGCTCTGGTCTCCTTACTCACCACAGGAACTCAAAACTGCTTGAAAGCAGTATTATTTAGCTGTGATCTTCTGTAAGGTCGAGGCACTTCCCCTGCTCCAGATTTTGAGCAGGATATTTTCTGCTGTGCCCTACCTCGGTTAGAATTTTATTTACCTAATAGCTATGATATTTTTTGTGTGTTATCTCTTAACTTTTTACAGGTTGTACCGATTTTGATGATTCTTTTTTTAATCGAAAGATGATGTGGTCATGATTTTAAATTTGAGATCTGACGAATTCATCTTGCGTTAAATATTGTGTATTTGATTGATTATTTTGTAGAAGACCATTAAACGTTGTATTATTTGCCGATGTCAATTGAAGTCGATTTTGTCTTGTTTACGAGCAAACACAATTAACCACTAATCATTGTAACACTTTACATAATATGGTAAATGAGGACTAACAAAGGAATCTTTGTATAACTTAATTCGTAATAGCCATCGGTATAATCACTTTGAGGCTGTTACATATAATGATTACATACTTTTTGCAAGTAATTATATAGAAGTACCTAATAGTAATTAATTTATGTATCGTATGTGGAAAGATGTATAATATAAAATTCACAAATTAAAGTTAAGTGATTTTAAACGTTTGACAAAGAGCTAATAGCCTAATACCATTATGTCTAACCGCTACAGTTTTATTGGTCGTTTAGGCCACGCCTACACTTTGTAGGTAAAATGACGTTGTGTACAATCATGAACTAACTTTTCTATTGTGTACGGTGGGCCATTGTTTATCGAGCAATATAATTTTTACTGTTCAAACTAAAATATTAGCGAATCGATACTCTCAAATAGATTTTTTTACTTTGAAAGTTGAACAATCTATAAAGATTTCAAAATGAGACCCGTTAAAAGATTTTTTTTGCACGCAAAGGAATCTTGTTCGAGCGAGTAAAACTAAAATTTTAATTAGATCAATGTGGCAGGCAGATATTTACTGCGGTCATAAAACTCATCGACTTCAACTTATGACTTCAACTCCGAGTCTACTTGTTCATTAATATTTGATTAGAACGAGTTCATTTAATTTTGTCATTATTCAAATATTGATAGTGCAAAAAGGCAAAATATAGTTGCCATAATGATAACGGGAGTTCCAATACTCATTATTAATTAAACACGCAACAGGTAAAACGGTTCCAATAGAATTTATTTCATGTAAATAATATAGAAAAAAAAACTAGTTTAAAGCTGTACTAGACCACACCTTACTTTAAGTTCAATGAACCGCCAATATAAATAATTTTTTTTTGAATTGTATTTGACATAAAATCATTTAGGTTTTTTATTATTTAATTCAGACTCCCCCACCCCACTCTATTTTGTAATGGAGAGCCACTAGAAAAAGTTAGCAAATACAAATATTTAGGATGCTGGGTCGATGATACGGGAGACCACTGTCTGGAAATAAGGTGCCGCATAGAACAGGCCCGTAGTGCTTTCTTTAAACATAAATCACTTCTATGCAATAAAAAGCTGAACATCGAGCTACGAGTACGATTAGTACGTTGTTACGTTTTCTCCATTCTCTTGTATGGTGTTGAAGCATGGACCCTCACCGAATCGACCTGTAAGAAGGTTGAAGCTTTTGAAATGTGGGTACCTATACAGGAGAACGTTAAGGGTATCCTGGAGAGATAAAATAAAGAACGTAACTGTGCTAAGTCGTGTGAAGAAGAAAGCGGAAGTTGTATATGTGGTTAAGAAAAGAAAGCTAGAATACTTTGGCCACATCATGAGAAACTCTAAATACCAACTGCTTCGACTTATTATCCAGGGCAAGATCCAAGGAAAGCGCATTGTGGGTCGTAGAAGAACATCTTGGCTGAAAAATCTACGCCAATGAATTGGGAAAAGTACCCGTTCGTTGTTCAGGGCCGCGGTATCAAGGGTACAAGTTGCCAAAATGATCGCCGAACTTCGAGAGAAGATGGCACTATAAGAAGAAGGTTATTTAATTGATAGAACAATAGCTGGAGTTTTAGTTTCAGAATGCCGCTAATAAAAACTTTTTAGCATTAAAAATTATATTTAATATTTAACAAATACCTAATTTAATTTGACTGTTATCAAACTTAAAACCAACTAGGTTAAAGTTATTAGTTAACTATTTATTTCAAAATTATTAAAATGACACTGAATCCAACTTATAGAATAACTTTTGAATTTAAGACAAATTACAGAAATATAATTACATTTTCATTTTCAGGTTTAGGTGCTATTGCAGAGATAACGAACAATTTTTTCAGGTTTATATATATACGTAAAGATGTAAAAAATCAGCATTTTCTCTAATTTTCCTTACCATTCATCGCACGTTAACGAGGTCAGGTTTTTCGTGCACAATAAGTGATGAAACAAAGAACACCCGCCACGCCCGCTGCCCCTGACACAGTACGAGCAACCTTCTATTTGATTTTCGTTCATTTGTTCTAACTCTTATTACTAAATTTTTTAAATTAAAAGTAACAGTATGATGACTTAATTTTTTTGCAGTAACTTTTTTGGTAAAGTTTATATATTTTTCTTTTTAGTAATAAATAGCTCTATAATTTTTCGTCTGAAATCGTGTCATACAACTTTATCAAAACAACATAATTCGGGATTTTTTCTATTCTGGGACTTAAATGTTGAAATAGACGAGATTATCTTGGGTTGAGACAAGCCTTCTAAAACAATATATTTTGGATTACCTAATAGAAAGTACGCCTTAAGTATAAGAACATGTTCTGATTAGATTACTTTTTTATTTCAAAAAATTCTGTTTTTAAGAATAATTTTGTTGATAAGTTAGCATTTCCTACTGATTTTACAACAACACTTTGTTTAGGTACGTATAACAAAACAGTAAGAAAATAAATATTTTTTTGACAAATTATTATACACCGGCAAATCGAATAATGGAAGATGATAATTGAGAATATTACAGAGATCATTATTCTTTAGAATATAAAACATGACTGTGAACTGATGAAATCAACAGGATGTCCATTATTACACGACCTAGGCGTCTATGTATCCTAGCAACAATACCATTAGAACAATTGCATATCTCATTCTCATCTTTGTATATGAATATTTATATAAAAGGTTCTCGAGATCGTCTGTTTGACCGCGTCAAATGTTACATCGTAATACACGAACACGATATAAAAATATATTTATTGAGTGAGACAGTTTGTCCAAATTATATATTGACCGTAGGTAGGTATATAATCTTTTTAAGTTGCAGTACAGTACCGATGCATGTTTTAACAAATTTGAAACTGGAATAACAAAAGCACGGGCATTATAAGCCTGTGGATATATCTTTAAAAAAAACAAAACAGTAAGGGATAAAAAAAAATTAAAAAATATAACGATATTGCAACGAGAGGATTAGCGCTTATAGGTAATAATAGCGCTTTTAAGCATAGGTACCACCAACATTACGGAGTAGTACCTACACGGTTTTAACTGATTGCTATGTTTATTGTGTACAAGTAGGTTACTAATTAAATAAGCCAGAAGAGTTTGTTAATCAAACTTTATACTAAGATTATAGGCCATAAAATATGACGCTATAACTCATAGAGAGCATTAAACCGCGGTCGAGGAGGCGTGTTTAGTCTTGTTTATAATAACGAGCTAATCCTTTGATGAGCTAGATGCTGTACTTCAAGGCCTTTTAGTTAATTAATCGCAATAGATGCTAATCCACACAACAATTAATTGTGATTATTATTACTTATTAAAGGCCAGCATCCGGTCAGAATTAATGAACTTTTGAGAAGCTCAAAGCATTTTATGAAGACAGCATTTTAAACGTTGAGTTAAAAATTTTGCCAAAGTAAGATTTACTTGGAACATTTCTCCGACCGCTACGATTTTAATTGCGGATGTTAAAAGAAAGGAAATAATAATTGTTTATATAAAAAAAAGTATCATAAGACATAGTTACGTCACCGGAAGTCTAAAAAAGCAAACGGTGGCTGCGTAGTCTGTATATGTTCGTCTGTTTTTTGTATCCGAAAGAAATATAATATACTTTTTACCTAATTAGTCTCATGACCGCTCAATTACATATTACGAATCTATAATCTTTAAATCGATCAATCGATCAATCTCATACTTAACGAATACATTACTCTGATGTAAATATATTTTTTGCAGATACAGTCTATAAATGTCCTCAAAATCAATTAGAATTACATGATTGTTAATTTATGTTCATAAGTTATAAAAACTTTATAAGCGGTTTTAATAGTAGATAGGCGTATCCAGTGCAGAGGAGGGCTTTAAGCCCCACTAGATTTATATTGATACTGTTTACAGTAAATGGGTTCCTTCGTTATATAATAGTATATATTTGTTTTCTTTTATCTTTATTTTTCGTGTACGTATTTTATATTACATCAGTAAGTATTCTTTCTTATCGTTTTAAGACGCTTTTTTAAGACTGATAAAAAATGTTTTAGCTATAAAACACTGTAAATAATTAACCGTCAATTTATGTGTATACACTTTCAATTTATCAAATATTTAAATCGTTCAATTAGAGATAGCTGCTGTTAAATTATAAATCGATGCCACTCCAAATATCAAAATCGACGAATAATCTATAGCACTAAAAACAAACATTCGAAATACTCAAACATTGTATATAAATATAATCGGGCAAGTTATCTCTTCGGCTAAGTCGTGTTTTCAGATGCATATGTGTTCAAGAATGCCGTTACGCAACGCTCCGGTCCAAGTTATTTGAATTTATTCAATACAAACCACCTGATATGAACATTTAGTTGAGCATGTAATGGCAGTATATAACTGTGTTGACATTAACACCACTGAAATTGGCGAGCGGAATACAAGTTTCATTCAACCAAAATTTTAGCAAATTATTTCGAAATGTGATATAATTTTTATTAAAATAACTTCAAGGGAATGCGATTAAATTGTATCAGTTTTGCTTTAGCAACATTGCCTTTTATTGTCTTGAAATCATTTTAAAATAAATGTTTAAATATTGACCTAAATGACTTGACAGTATTTAAAGTTTTTCGGTAAAAGTCGTAATGTTCGACCTCTACATATTTGTACGGACAAATAAATATAACTTAAGAATATAAAAGTTATTTTTAGTAGCACACACCGAATTAATTAACGCTTTTATTACATAAAAGAAAATAAATTATTTTTACAATGTTCACACAGTAGTTTCTGCTTGCGTTTTTTGGCATTAAATTAAAATTCACGATATGTTTCCTAACATTTCTTTGTTATATCCAGAAAAAAGTCAAATTGAAGAAGTTTAAATTCAGTAAGTGTAAACCTTTCTTGTGCCTTATTTTCGTACATATAATTGTCTAACTTAACATATAACTAAAGTTTTCTGAACTTACATTGGCAATCGTATCCTTACCGATTTCCATGACAATATCCGTGTTCAGCATTAAATCGTCTGTTCTATATCTTCTTTCACATATAAGAATATATTATTAAGTTGTTAACGAATTGCAAATAATTTAAGCTATCAAGCCTTTGCATAACAGCGTTAGTATGTAAAATTTTATGACTAAGAAGCAGCTTATGTCATTACCTCGGAGTAAAATCCATTCATTTCGAAGTTTATCACAAATGGCTGCGCGTTTATATTGAATAGCAATAAGGAAGCGTAATTAGAAAGGCATATAAAAGATGCAACAATGAATTATTAGAAAATTGACAAATTAGACATTTATACATACGAGAAGTCGTAGTGTGTTGTGTTACAGCCTAACTTTCTTCATTACACCGGCTTTATTATGTAAAAGAGTTCTTCTGGTTACTAGTTTAACTATACAAACCAACAAAAAACAATCAAAAAAAAAGGAGAAAGAGGCCAATGACCAGCAGTGGGATATTGCAGAATGAAGCGGGGTTCTATTAAAATAGTTAAGAATAATTTAGTTTTTTTAGTGATGTAGATGTCGTGTTCCTCCAAAAAGTCTACGCCAATTACTAATACATATAAAAACGCCTAAACAATTTCAATTGGTGACATATAAATTAATTAACAAAGTAACGACTCACTCCGCTTTAAGGTTCTGTATTCCCATGCATTAAACGTTATTTATGTTGGCTGTTAGTAAATAATATAGCCACAAATAAGGACAACGTACATATTGGCTGAGTCGTTTTAGGTCAAAAGACTAACAAGGTAGTTTTAAAGGCTCATCTTAGTGATTATGTCCGTCATATGTTTGAGTTCCACGCATGCGTACAGTTTTTATCATTATTCTATGCTAATATTATAGAAATGCCAAGTTGTGGGGACAATTTGTTTCGTGACTTAGGGCTCTTGAATACGTATGATGCAGTGACTTTTATACGCGCATTTATTTTTTATTTCGTATAAAAGATTTAACGATACTGCAAAAAATTAAATAAATGGTGCAAAATGATGAAAATTTTGTTATTATAATATTATAAGAAGGTTTTTTTTTATAAAATGCCCTACGTATTTTAGAATATAAAATTAACCAACCATCTCACAATAAAATCATGTGTTATCAAGTAACACTACACTACTATCTATTTATATATATAAAAGAGATTTCCACCCATATATTGATTCATCACGATATCTCTGGAACCATAAGGCGTAGAGACTTTAAATTTGGTAGGAATATTCCTTTCGCCGAGTAGAGGTAAGCTAAGAACGGATTTTATGAAATTCCACCCACAAGAGGGGTATGCGGGGGTTAATAACATATATGACAAAACAACGTTTGCGGGGTCAGCTAGTTTTATTATAAAACTCAACTCTAATAACGAATGAATAATGCTTTGTATATGCGACATTTTTGATCTATTTTAAATCATGGCGATCTCAACCTCTTGACCTCATCGTCACCACCAATAAATATGCTACTTTATAATATTCTTCGTCCAATGAAATTATTCAAAGTATAAATTCTACGCAATAATTGAATTCAAGACCGGATTAGTGGCATGTAAACGGAAAGACTGCTTTCTTGTGTACCGTCTGCCATTAATTACTAGTGGTGGTCGCATGATGCTAGTAGAAAGCTCGACCCGGGGTCACGCCGGGATAGGAGCATCAGTACAACACTAGGCCTTATGGCTTTCGCCTACACAATGGGGTAAGGAGTAGAGCTACCTTCACTTTCTTTTGTTAAATCAATGTCTCTTTACTGCATTTGACATCTCTATTGGAATGTGCTGTTATATTGAAAAACTCTATCTATTTATCAAGAATACCCTATTGTTTAGACTGATACGTATATCTATATATTTTAGCGCACTTACTAGAATATGTATTATATGTCTACTGACTGTACTACTGCACTAAAGTAAAAAAATCTGAAAGAATAAAAAAAAATTATTTCGCAACGATTCAAAAATATTTAAATAGTAAAAGTAAATACTTCAATTAAAAGTGTGTCAAAAATTTTGTCATTCATCGCTTTAGTAATCGCAGTGTTTATACACAATTCAGCAATTTACACATGTAGCTACATTTCGTAGGACTTGAAAGGGCTTGGTATTTCGTTTCGGAATTTGCTTAATTGAATATACATAATAGCTCTTTAAAATAAAAGCGATTTCGTTTAATTAATAATTACGCAACTTTTAGTTGCATTGGCATGTAAAATTAACTTTGTACGTGTCTGAGTCAAACTATAAAACCATATTAAGTAGTATGTAATAATTGTTCGTAGGTATCAAAACTTTTTGAAATAATCCTTTTTCAAAACTATATTATTTTAATATTTCTTCGCCATCGAGTATCGCATCATTAAATTTCATCAAAGCATCTCGATCTTCATAAAATCAGTCTATTAGTGTATTAGGAAACAATATTTCGCAATATCATGTCTCAATTCAATTGCAAATCTCAAAATACCTCTAGTACTAGACACGTAATTGCTTCAACTAGTTAAAATAAACAACTGCCATTTGTAAAATCTAAATAATTTTGTTAAATCGATAGAGAACTTCGTGACGTTCGCGTGACGTTCTCTTTGATTGTAATTTGGAGTTACGTTTACTTTTTAAATATTATACTTTAAACAACATTTAGTACATTAATGATTAATATTTGTGAAAAAATTCGCATATTTTACAATTAATATTTGTAAAAAAAATGTGCATTGTAATCTATGCAAATAAAAATGAAATTGTATGTAGACGCATAACTGCCAAACATTTGCACCAAAGTAGATTTTTTTTGTGTTTATCATAGTCTGGTTGTTCTTTTTTTGATATATTGTATAAATTAAAATAATCAGTAGATTTACGAAAATAACATATAGTGGTACGAAATTCAGATTAATTACTTAATAATAAATATTCATTAAACAAATATGTGTATCTCGATGTATGTAGGTATAATATCTGTTGTAAGGAATGTTAACTGAAACGTACTTAAAAGGTGTCAATATCCAATATCCAACTGTC